>CM069304.1:22139375-22851250 GCA_035609425.1 Epinephelus awoara | reverse complement strand
AACAGTGCATCATACCTGCATACAGTGGTTTGTATAAAATTTTAGAAAAATGCATATAAAATGGTTCATATGACATCTAACGAATTAGCAGCACATGAATGATGTTACGTATTTAACTTTAAGTTATGTAGGTCAGGTTTAGGCAAGTAAAGTTAGGTACGCTAGGTTAAGGGGAAAAAAACATGGTCAGGTGTTGTCACATAATGTGTTTTATGTAAAGCTATGGAGGTTAGCTTTAAGCAAGTAAAGTTACGTAGGTTAGGTTTTGGAAAAGACACATGGTTAAGTGTAGTCACGTTACGTTCTCAATGTAAAATTATGTAGGTTAGCTTTAGGCAAGTAAAGTTACGAATGCTAAGTTTAGGAAAAGAAACATGGTTAAGCATTATCACATAACTTGTTTTAAACATATTTTAATGTTGTTTTTTTAACAACATACATACATCTACAATACCAGTGGATGAGGGTTCTTCCAGTGGAGAAGGATTAACCTCTGTGCTAATAATGTGACAAAGTTTGTTATTTAGAATTTAGATCACAAAAAGATTATTTTCCTCTCCTGCCATGCCAAATGTCACGCTACATATTTAACGTAAAGCTACGTAGGTTAGGTTTGAGCAAATAAAGTTATGTAGATTAGGTTGGGTACTGTCATGTTACATTCTTAACATAAAGTTACATACAGTACAGTAGGTTTAGGAAATAAACATGGTGACGATGTCCCCTAAAATAATTCACTTGGTTTCAGACAGGACACAAACACTGATCTCCTGGGGTAAAGTCCTGTGTTTGTTTGACGCATCCACCACCTCAACTTGTCTCCTTATGTGGACTTTCACTCTTAACACTACTTTCTTTTATACTCCCATTGGCACACTGGTCATGTGATTGCAGCCTATCCAATTCAATGGATAATATACAAATTCCTTCCTCATTATTATGTTGCCATACATTAATGAAGCGACAGATAGGATTTGGGGTTTTGTTAGCTTGGCGCCACCTAGCGTCAGCAGTGCTCGCACTGTCGCAAAGACCAAATTGACTGTGGGGATCAGAGATAATCAATAAAATGTAGGCTGTAAAGCCACCAGTATCCCTCTATGTATATGTAGAATGAGAAGTTGTGTGGACACTCTCCTAAATAAATTAGTAAAGAGAGCGAGCAACAATTATCAGATTTATCTGAAGAAAAAACAAATAGTAATAATAATAAATAATAATGCAAATAATTATACCAGAATGCACTGTACCAGTACAAACAGCTCACAGTAAATGATACCAATATGTACAGCATCCGTACAAACAACAGCAGACACGTAAGGGATAATGTATACTGAGCTGGTGACTGTTGAAAAATCACTGTCCGAGGGCTGCCGTAGAATGGCAACGTGGATGTCAGCCGACCAACACTCGCTACCCGGTCCCTGGTCGCGGCGATTTGTGATGCTGGCCAGCTAGGAATGAACTAGCAGCCAGTACAGTACAGTCCTCTCTGGTCTAGCTAACATTTAGTCGTGTTACTTACTGATCCATTAGAAAGAAAGCTAACTGGACATCGGTTCTGAAGCCTCTTTGGTCACGGAGCTCCCTCCATCTCTTGAACGCCTGACTGAGGTTTACTCTTGGTTTTCCTCTTCTTTTATCACTCTCCTTTTTGTGCATCCTCGCCTCCTCAGACAGATTTGCTCGTTTTCTTTTGTTTTTCACTTATCTCCAAACTCTGTCCGTCTGCCATTGTGCTCCTGACTCAACTATCTCATGCCCCGGCTAGTTCCTCATAAGGACCAGCTCCAGTCTCTGATTGGCTGACCGACCAGTTTGGCAATACATGACGCTTTTCCTGTCGTAAGGCAGATTTTTTCCGCGAAAATTCGTCCCCGGTGGCAGACGCTTATTGCAAAGATTGGAAAGCCATTAAGTAACCTATGTAAACACTGATAGTCTGATTTTACTGTGTAAACTACCCTGTGCAACCCACATTATTTCAATAATGATATACTATATAGGCAAAAATGCTGTCTGTTGCTTCTTTAATGTGGGGCTTTACTTTTCATAGGTGTACTTAAGAACAATGCATGAGAACAAACTGAACAATGTACATGTACATTCAAAATTACAACGGATTAACAGTAAATATTGAACAAAAACCAAGGAGGTCTTGCTGTTTGTAAAAAATGCAGACAACCAAAGGAAAAAATGCTGAGGCACTCCGTCTTCAGGTAAAAATGTATAAAGTAACTTTATTTGCGCAAAGGCAACAAAACAGACCTACACGTATCGACCAAAGTCTTCCTCAGGGTCTGACGGTCTAACAGTAAATATTAACAGTTAGAAAGAGAAAATGACATGCAAGTATAAAAAGAGGAAGAGATGATTATAGCAACACAGCTCTATAGTGTTTTTGTTTCAGGAAACAACCCAACAAGCGCTAATATATTCCTTTAGTGTGATATCAGTTATTTAAATCAGTGTCTTTTAAGTGCCCTAACTTTATAAGTGTTATACTACAGTACCCCTTCACCAGAAAAAAATTATTGTCATCATCTTATCAACATCTTTTCCCTCTCAAAAGCACAAACTGAAGATACTGTAGCTTCCTTATGTAGGATAATTTTATAGGAGCAGTTTAAATTGTACACAGCCATGATTCTGTCAAGCCAATAGCCAAGTTCCCAGAGCTGTTTGTGTCCATACGACCGACCTGATTTCCGCTGTTTCCTGTTCAAGAATCAGGTGATGAGACTTGATCAGCTGCTGACAGGTTAATGTCATCATGAATTAATCTTGATCCTGGCCTCCCTCTGAGACACACAGAGATGCATTGCAGGTCTGACGCTGGGTGTGCATGTGCATATTGTGTTTTATATTAGCAAAGCTCCAATGGCCTAGACCACCTAATTTCCTGGCTTTGTGCCTGGGCCACACAGATAAATTAGCCCGGCCCTGACTCGCTGTGTGGCTCCTCCAGGCTACACAAACATGGCAGGAATAATCTCCATCATTAAACAAGCCTTCATCTCCAACTCTGTGCAGATGTTAATAGAGGTTCTGCTGCTTTTTCTATGAGTCAATTAGGAGCATCAACCAGGAGTGGGAGCACAGAAGGACACCTTTAAACCACATCTGTGTCATGAGGCAATGACTGAGTTGTACGCAGTGTGCTGGAGAGTAATCTGTACATTCAGAGTCACAAAGACAAATGTTTGTTATGTGTTAAATAAATCATTAGTGATAAATTACAGCCACAGGTTACTCACAGACCAACATTCAATCAGTGCAGGAGTAGTATTAACGTTCAATTAAATCAGCAATTGTATAAACACACAGCTGTCAACTGACGTAAGACATGATGGCACACAAACAACAGATTTAATGTGTTTATAAATATTAATTCTTATTATGTTATGAATGATTATGTTTAGCCTGCTGGTGTGTTACATAAATACAATTATGGAAGAAAACAGAGTGAATGAAGGGCAGCAAAAACACAGAATATTCTAAAAGCAATAAGATAAGACTGACACCATCATGTCCCTGCACCGCTATGAAGCTACAGCTACTATACACTATAACTTAAAGTGTATAGAAGCTACAGAGGGAACAAGCCATCGCTGGGTATCATTACTCAATATCTTCAAAGCATCCAATGCCAAGTCGTATTTAAACTTTCCCATCCAAATGATACCTGCATTTGATCCTTTTTGCACTAGGGTTCTGATTGCAGACCATCCCGGCTCCCCAATAGATCAGCAAACTTGTCCTGTTGGACTGAAAGCTCATCTCTCCAACAGCTTGTTATCAAAAAACAAATGCCCATTGGAAAAAAAACAAAAAACAACTTTGCATTGTACATTTACATAGCTAAACAATTGATTTGTTACATGACCATTACCACAATGCTGTGGTAAATGTGTGGTTAGATAAAGGCAAAAAAAAAAAACCTTGCTTATGGTTGGGAAAAGATTGGTGACTAAAACGCTGCTAAAATGCAGCGATAGGTTGGTAAAAACACACGTGATCGGTGTCTCAAACACTACTGGCAAACAATCTAGTGTGTCTTTTCAGAGAAACGGGACTTTGGTTGTAGGTGGTTTTCAGTGGTTGTCAAAGAAATAGGCATTTGGTCCAATGGGACATTTTTTGGACGAATTGGGCTTCAAAATTTGGGGTTGTCAGAAAAATGTTACTGTAGCTACTGGTCAGTTCTGCCCAGTTAGCACAAGCTAACAAAGCAGCAGTTGCTGACATTCAACACCGACCCGTTAACTGTCCCAACAAAATCAAACCAACAAAGAAACAAGTTAACTAAGTTAGTTTATTTGTCAATAAACAAAATACTTTTAGTTAAGTTAGCCATGTGATGCTAACAGTGAGCCCTGTCATTGTCGCGCGATCTCTCACAACTACTAGCTAACACTAGCTAGCTAACACTGCCGCAGCAGCTAGCTTACAGCCCAGTTCATGGTGTGGTGAAGTTGAGTGCATTATATTGGCGGTTCTGTGTGCTGGGATACCACCAAAACATTCAAAAGTAGTGCTACATTACACACTACTCTATTCACATCATGGGTATAAAATTAGGTACTCTTGGTATCAGTATTGTAATTTTTTTCAAATGATACGCGGCCCTAGAAACAACTAGCTTACTGTCCAAAAGTTGTGTTTTTTTAAAAGAAAATCTGCCTGTGAAGCTCAATAATTAACACCCTATGTTGTTTGTTTATAAAGTAAAAATAAAAAGTTGTGGTTTTACAAGCAGTTGCTAGAAAGCACATTTGTTCACCTGGACAGAGCCAAGCTAGCTGCTAAGCTTCGCTACGCTAAGCTAAGCTAAGCTAAGCTAAGCTAAGCTAATTGTCTCCTGGCTCTAGTTGGGCAAATTCACATCTTTTCATTGACATTTTATGCAAAGTCCTCGAGTCTTCAGGAAATCACACACACTGCTCTCGCTCAGCTTCACAATTTATTAGTAACACTAACATTTCGGTTCTACTGGGCCTTTGTCAAGTGCTCAACACCATTATTTACAATACTGAGCTGAAATAGAAACTGCTCCACCAATTTTACAGCTGTGCACATTGTGTGTGGGGAATTAATCAGCTGTGGGTGTGTTTCTCAATAACTGACAACAACCTGTGCACCATATACCCCACAAACAAAAGAACAAGGGGACAAGAAATACAGAGGCAAATGCCTCTGAATGTTGCCGTGCATTCTGCTGAACATGCAATGACTTTCTGCAAAAAAAGGGTATTCCCCAAAACATCACACAATTTGTATAACTCCCCCACACTTGATCTTTTGCGTAAGTCCAGAGGTGGTTCACATGTTAAAGAGCATGTTTTGTAGTCTGACAAGATGTGCCCCTGTCAACAAATAAATGACAGCAGGCGTCTGTTTAACCCCACACAGCCCAACACCTAGTTTCTGCTTATACACTTAATTGATCAGTCAGGCAGGAGAGGTGACCTGACGGCTCTGGAGACAACAACCACTTAAGGGTTATAGGCTTTGTGATCTGCCTCCCTGCTGCTGAATGACTCTCATTGTGTGATTAATTGTGTGTGACGCAAGATGTGTGTAGGTTAAACTGGCTTTTAAGAGGAAGAGGAGGGCAAGTACATTTTTAGATTATATAAATGACGTAAATGCATGTTTCCTTATGGAAGCAAGGCCTTTAATGTGTCAGTACTGATCTAGAAATGATCTTTCATTGACAGAAAAAGTGTTTAATTGATTTTGATCTTTTCAATTAACATTTCTAGTAAATTAATGACAAAGCTGGAATGTCTCATATGCAAGGCTCCTATTGTAGCTGTCTGGTGGCCTCATTTCATACAGGAAATGAATCTTTTATCACTGACGTCAAGTTTGTCACGTTTGACAGAAACCAAAGTGTGAAGAGGTGTTGAGACACTTTAATGACCTTCTTTCTGTCCTATTCCCTTTGTTAATGCTTAAACATTTCCTGTCCTCAATAAAACCAGATGTGTTTTGTAGAGAAAAGGCTTCAAGTGCCAACAGGAAAAAGATCACATGGAAGATGACTAATTACAATTTGTTCATATTTGCTGCAAAAGCAAAGAATGTGTGAGTTTCCTGGAAGTAATTCTGCAGTTGTGGGTTGTCATGAGTTGCAGCCAGATCATGTTTTGAACTTAGCCAGCAGCTATGTTTCACATTTTTTAAAAAGGTGACAGATGTATCTGCTCATATAAGATTATTTTCTTCATGGGGACTCTCCTCAAATTGGGTTTAATAGTAGTGATCATTTTAGTGATTTACTCACAAGGAGTCAGCTATTTCACCATTTTGCACAACAGACCAACAAACAACAAAACTGGTTGTGTTTTAGGCCGTGTTTACACGAAATCTCATTTTTGTTTTGAAAAAAAGTTTGGTGTTCAGACGACAATGTTTTGATAATAATCTCCGTGCGCACAGATCCACAAAAATGACCAAAAAACACAGCAGTATGCATGCCAGGCCAGTAGTTAGCAGCGTGACTTTGTAATGAAACAACACGCGTCTCCACACATGGGCTTCCTTCTACCCCTTTTCAAAACATTGCGTTTTCAGGCACCCACAACACCGCTGTTGTGTACGATCAGCCAAAACGCAACTTAACTTTACCATTTTCGGTTGAAATCGTTGTCATATAAACAGGACCTTTGTGAGCTTTTTAGGCACCACACATGTTTGTTTTGTAGCAACCTGTTGCTGTTTTTCCAGCAGGGATAGTGCCATGAAAAGCGGTTGTTTTTTACTGAGACGTCATTGCATTTCCTGCCTGGATAGTGACATAAAAAGCAGTTATTTTGTACGGAGACATTGCTGCTTTTCTAGCAGGGATTCTGCCCCTACAACTGGGTATTTGAATAAGGGTCTAAACCCAACCACACATGAACCGCAGTGTTGTTGAAACGTAAAGTTTTAAAAAATCCACTACTTAATTAGGTACAATGTATGGTGCCAACATCTTTTCTGGCGACTGGAGTGCTCATAGAAGTGGTAAATGAACTGAATTGAGAGACAAGGGTTTAAATAAAGGCCACAGCAGTCAGTGTGGGTTAACTGCCATAACTGGCTATTTATAAAGAACATACACTAAACCTCTCAAAGAAAGAAGGAAGAGAGGACTGTCACCACTGAGCACTAGAATACACGACCACTGAGAAAAATACCACAAACCACACTGTAGTAAATAAAAACACTACAGTAATAAAATGCACCTCAACAAACTAGTCACTGTCAAAAGTCAGTGAGCCTCCAGCACTTAGACCACTCCCGCGACTACAGAGGCTACCAGGGGCTAAGTGTTAGGTCTGGAAGAGCAGATAGCAGTGTTGGACCCAATTGCAGACAACAGATGAGCAGCAACAGGAGAGATTTAAAGGTTTATTACATAAATACTTACAGATCCAAGATCAGGCAGGTGAAAGCAGGCAGGCACAGAAAACTGGCAACAGAGCTCCAAACCAAAAATGAAGACGAACTGGGCAGGTGTGAGTACGGAGACACTAAGTGGGGAAGTGAGAACAGGTAGGTAGACTGCAGGACTAGTGAGGGACAGGTGAAAGTAATCAGGGCGGGGGAGACAATCAAGACTGGCGGGAAAACACAAGGGCAGGGAGTGAAGTCATCTGAAACGAGAACAGAAAGCATGACTGAAGAATGGAGTTAAATAAAGGAAAAATATGACCTCAAGACGCGATACGACAAATATTGTCTGAAACAACGTTATAGCTTTTCAAATCTGTTAATCCAACAGTCACAACCACATCCTGATCGGTCATGTGCGGAGCTGATAAAGTATGTGGGATATGAACTTTTTCTTCACACAACTACTTCTGTCACTATTTTGTGTACAAAGTGCAACACACAAAGACACTTGTTATTTTAAGCATACAGAGGCCTTGTGCTAAATCACACTCCTCTAACGCCTCTGTCTCTCCAGTTTGCCCTTAAGGTAAGTCAGCAGAGTGCACATTGGGCCACATCTTTTGGTCTTGCCCCAAGCTAGACGAGTTCTGGTCAGATATTTTTAAATGCTTGTCGGTAGTATTTAACTATGATATTACACCCAACCCACACACTGCCCTCTGGGTGGCACCCAACATCTATTAGCCTTGTCCCACTTGCAACAAAAGACAGTACAATATGGCATGATTGTGGCAAGAAGGAATGTTTTAACTCTTTGGAAAACTGGGGATGTGCCTTCTTTTAAGACCTGATCGGCAGAAAATACCAACTTGTTACACATGGAGTTAGATACACCGTCTCTCTCAGCTCTGTAATCTTTGACACAATATGGCGACCATTCATGTTCTATTCATTGAGAATGGCCTGAAGTGTTTGCATGTATGTATATATACCTTAAAATTCAATTAATAGTCCAGCCTAACGCACTAAATACTGTGGTGAGGGGAAGGATGATGACACATAGGTGAGGCTAATCAGGGCAGGACAGACAGTCCTCCCTATTCATGACTTCACATAGGTGAAGTCATCAATAGGGAGGGAAAACACACAGGGGCAAGAAGTAAAATAGAAAGTAAAACAGGAAACAACATGAATGAATGAAATAAAAAAACACAACCTAAGAAACTTGAGCTGTGACTGTGACTGTGAGCTGTGTCTTCTTTTCTTTTCGTATTGTTCATGTCAAAGGGTTGGGGGTGGGTGACTTGTAGTTGTGCTATTTGTATAAAAATCTGTAGATTATAAATAAAATATGTTTTAAAAAAGCACCCGGAGGCCTTAAGAAAGCATCAATCTGCTCTAACTAATGGTTTCCATTTCTGGTAACTGCTAAATGTTAAAATTTATTGCCACGCTCCCTCTATTAAAGGCCCAACTGCAGGGACCCACAGCTTATTCAACACCATTAGTCAAGAGACTGAATGAGTCAGAGTAGGAAGGACTGAAAATGTGCCCTGATTTTGATCAAAAGTCGTGGAGAAACCAAAGAGCTTTTAATTTGGGGGCCTGCCCTCAGCCTACAGCCTGGAAAGTATTTGCAGCAGTTTCTTCAAGGTACAGCATGTTTTTGTTTGTGAAAATAAAGTGAATCAACAATAACTCATTTCACTAGTTTACTGGACTTCCCATGAGTAAATGCCCCCAGCCGTTTAGGATAACAGCTGCATGAATCAACTGTGTGAGTTTATTACAGAAAGACTCGCGCACACACACATTAATACAAGAAATAAACGTAAATGATGTTTGCCAATTTATGGAATCAACACTGATCAAATCAACAGCCGTAAGGAGCTGGATGATACACTTACTAAAGCCTGCCGTGAGATGCCATATCTACACTGGTGACTCATAACTGTCTTTTACATCAGAGGGAGCATTATCATTTTCTAAAGGCTGTTTAAGGACAGCTGAATGACAGACATTTTCTAGATTCTAGATGTGATAATGTATGTGACTCATATCTGACATGGCTTTATCTTCTTTTGGATCGTGTTCATCACACTCTAAAAATCCCCAAAGTAAACGACTTTGACGTGAGGTGCTTACTGACCTGTGTGACCTGGTGTGGCCCCTGAGGATCTGGATTAGAGAATGTGGGCTGCATGTGTGCTTAATGATGGTTGTCCATCGTGCATGAGCCTCATTCCTCACTGTCAGCTTCACTGTTAAAGATGCTGATGAGTTGCATAATGACTTCAAGTCACGCGAGGTCACGTCATCTTAAGAAGTTACAGTTTTGGTCTTTCTCAAACCCACTAAACACTCAGATCAAAGTAAGAGTTGATGTTTGTGGACAGCAACATTAACATGTTATTTCAAAGTAGTAGCATTGCTATCACAGTGAAAGCTAAGCATTGCCGCTTAAATTCTTACCATTATATAACAATGATAATTATTAGGCCTATTATCTTTTGTATTTATATAATTTAGCTAATGAAAAATCAGCACAAATAAACAACTTAGCTTATAGACAATAACAATAAATAAAAATAAAAAAAAAGAATACATTCATCCATCCATTTTCATCTGCTTATCTGGGGCAGGGTCGTTGGGGCAGCAGGCCAAGCAAAGCACCCCAGACATCCCTCTCCCCAGCAACGCTTTCCAGCTCCTCCTGGGGGACCCCAAGGCATTCTCAGGCCAGATAGGATATATAATCCCTCCAGCATGTTCTCGGTCTACCCCGGGGCCTCCTACCAGTGGGACGTGCTCCAACATCTCTCGCGGGATGCACCCACAAGGTATTCTGATCAGATGCCCGAACCACCTCAACTGATCCCTTTTGACGCAAAGGAGCAGCGGCTCTACTTAGAGCTCCCTCCAGATGTTCGAGCTCCCCACCCTTTCTCTAAAGCTGAGCCCGGCCACCCCACGAAGGAAACTCATTTACACTGCATGTATCCGCGACCTCATTCTTTCAGTCACTACCCAGAGCTCATCACGTAGATGGACCAGTAAATCAAAAGCTTCGCCTTCTGGCTCAGCTCTCTCTTCACCATGATGGTCTGGTGCAGCGCCCGCATCACTGCAAACGCTGCACCAAACCGCCAATCCATCTCACGCTCCATTCTACCCTCACTTGTGAACAAGACCCTGAGATACATGAACTCCCTCATTTGAGGTAGAAATATGCAAATTTAATCATTTTTTCTTTTTTCATACTGCCTCCCCAAAAGGCATTGACCTTTTCATTTTCTCTTACTCTAAGGGCCGTTTCATGGTCGACACACACAACAATCACGCAAGAGATGCAAGTGACGCGAGCAACGCACTTCCTTTCAAAGTCAACACATTGAATGCAAGCGACGCGGGTGACACTTGAAATGCAATACATCACTCACGCAATAGGGGGTAGCAGAGTCACTGGTACATTCCAGCTAGCTAGTACTGCTATTTTATTAGAGTGCAGGGCACTAGAACTGTCATATAAATGGGGGTGTGCCCACATGAGTTTGCAAACTTTATCCTCGCGCCCGCCATATTTCATATCTGCTTCTTCTGTGAATAACTAAAAGTGGTTAATTTCAAGTACGTTGCTTGCATTATCACCCCTGCTGGCCGCTACTTTTTACCTTATGTGAATTTAGGTGGCCGCCTGTGTCACCTATAGGAAGAGCCAATGCTGACCACAGTTACAAAGCTGAGGAAAAAAAGGAAGACGTGTCCTAAAATGTTCCAGAAATTCAAAGGAATCCTGACAATACTGTGTAAAGATACTCAGATAAAGTCACACAAATCCAAACTTTGCACAGTGGGTTTCGTCATTTGTTTAATGTCAAAGATTATACATATAAAAACTGCATTATACTCTCTTTTATTTAAATGAAAGTTAACAGACTAAGGCGCTTCTTTAAGCTTAAACAGTTTAACCCATTATTAAAATGCTCCCATCACACATTAATTTTTGCTTTCATAATTACAGAAGTAGTTGCTTTATTACAAGGTATAATTCAATTCTGTTCACTGAACTCCTGTCCTTGAGTTTGGTCTAAACAGACAAATTCATATTTTTTAATCTTTCAAAATGTAGAATTTCACACAAATACACGTTTAATTTAAAATTATTTACTGTGCTGTCACAAATATTTACTAGAGACTAATGGCTATAATCCTCAAGCACAAGAAAACATTAAAAATACAAAGGCAGATGGTGCGTCACTCTGAACAGGTCCAAACAGCATTAATCAAATACACAAAAAGAAAACAAACAAACAAAATGTACAAAACTGTCAAAAAAGAAGACAAATTCATTACATTACTCACTGAGGAAAATGGCAGGAAAAATCCCTTCAACCCTTCAGAGGTAAAACATTTTGAGGTATGAGTGTTTATATATTTATTGATATGATTTGGACTGAGATATGTAAACAACCATGTCTAACACCATCATACAAACAGTATAATACTTCAGTATAATCTTAACAATTCATTTAAACCCATCATATACAAAATATGTACTACTAGAAAATAATATGTACATCATTATAAGTCTGTGAGACCATGTAGGCACAGTGAATTGGCACCCTTTCTTTGAAATGTGTTTGGTAGAGTAGACGACTCTTTGGTGCATTAAAACTGTAGCTGCTGGGAGGTAAATAGCAAAGAAAATCCTGTGCTGTGTCGGCTAAACTTTGAAGACCATTGTCCTATTTCCAGTCAGTTTTGTCATTAGCTCCTCCACCTGCTCCTCTCCCACTGTATCACATATCTTAAAGGGATAGTTCAGATCTTTGAAATGGGGTTGTATGAGGTGCTTATGTAAAGTAAGTGTGTTACATACAGTAGATGTCAGTCGGCATGCCCACAGTTTGGAGAAGCAGCCCAAAATGGAAGCTCAGCAATGTACTGCAGTGGTGGAGTCAGCAACCAAACATGCTTTAGCTATATCAGATTATGTGTGTGCTATATTAAGAATATTTTCGCTGCTTAACCTCATCATTGGACAGAGAAAGAGAAATAGAGCCGTTCTATCACTCTCTTTGAAGCCAGACTCCATTGAAAAAAACTGTAATTTACCACTGCTAAACACAGGATCTGCTGGTCTACCGCTGCCTTGATCAGTTATTTTGTTTGTGTTATTGTTGACTTTGGGGTTTACAAGGGTTAGTTTGGATTCTCCAAAGTCACACACAAACACAAATTAACTATCTCATCAAGGGAGCGGTAGATCAGCAGCTCCTGTGTTTAGCAAGCTAAAATTACTGTTTTTGTCAATGGAGTCTGGTGGCTAGAGTATAGATAAAGTAAAGCGGTTAGAAATATCATTAATATAGCATAAACTTAAACTGTTATAGATTTTATTAGTTGGAACACTATCTTAGGTGACGAATATATGTTTTACCGCTGCCTCCGTCATTGCTTAGTTTCCGTGTTGTCTTTCCTGATGCGTCTCCAAACTGGGGCATGCCAACAGACATCTACTGTATGTAATACACAGACTATGAATAAGTGCCTCCTACAACCCCACTTAAAATAATCCGAACTATCCATTTAAGTCTTGTGAAAATCTCCAAATTCTCTAAAATATATATACATTATAGAATTTCAGAACGTCATCTATGCTTTCACTTTATCCACATGCCATTTCAAAATGTTTTTCATAACTTTGAGCATTGTTGAATTTCCTGAAGTCACAAAGGTTCAAGTGGTCCTCGACTTAATTTAGAAAGTTTTCCCCTGACAACAACATTGAATCCAAAAAGGCAAAATACAATGTTGAAGAGCATTTTTGTTGATAGGTGTTTCAAAACACCTACACTTTTTAAACAACTCTTAAGTATTGCATTAAAACACCATCAACGAAACAGGGAGCATTCACACAGTGCACTTCTCTACATAAACTGAGACTGATATGGACATTCAGTGAACTGTTTTCAGAAGAAAATGTCTCTAACGTATCTTTAATTTCCTTCAATATTAGTTTGATGTAAAGCAAAAAACAGCATAACAATATAATATAACTAAAATACAGCATATGTTGTACACATCATAGGCACTCATATATTTTTTTTACAAGCATCCAAAGTACAAAGCATGAATCCAACAATTACAATAAAAAACATAAATAAATACCTTCATACAGTATATGAGTGATTAATTCATTTTAGTCAGAGATGCAGCTTGTCTCACCGCCTCTAATGACATCTGTTGGTGAGGAAATATGGCTGATGTTTGACAACACTGTACCACGACATCTGTCTATATACATTAAATCTGTGTGAACACCAATGAGAATTTTTGTGGTGTTAGTTTTTTATTATCTGCCATGTGTTGTCCAAAGGTATATTTCAGGACATATCCTGTTCTCACCGTACATTTCCCCTGGGTCATTATAAGTCACTGTTTTAATACAGTTAATGTGTATCACTATGCAGATGATACGCAGGTTTATCTAGCATTTACGTGGAAAGAGCTCACTAGGTTAACGTGTTTGTAATTATTTTCCTTTCAGGGCTGGATGCTAAAATGAAACCCTCATCAAGTTCTGCCATTTTCACATTAAACTTGACCAAATAGCCCCCAAAAAGTTAACTCAAAAATGGAAATATTTATCCATACTGCTATCTAACTGCTGTGTTGGCCCCCAAACTGGCCCCTTTCACTGGATGGTAGCAAGTATAAAACTGTTTTTAAAACTTCTTTTGTTATCTACAGCAGTGGTTCCTAACAGGGTCTAGATTTCACCTTAGTCATTAGTTCAAGGTCCACACAATTTAATATATTCAGCTTTATACTTGTGTATGGCCATGGCGTAAAGCTAGTTTGTTTCTTTCACTCTGCAGCAGGAAACAGCACTTAAAATAAAAGCTCTGTACTGGAAATTCACTGTACTTCAAAATAAGGTGTGTTTCATATAAAACTGACTCGTTTACAAGTCACTTGTGGTCCGTTCAGAATGGACGCACGACCCACCAGTTGGGAACCACTGATCTACAGAGCAGTTTGTGGTCAAACCTTAACTTAAAACTGAGTTGTTGTGTCCCCACTGCAATTTGAAGTCCCACAGCTATGCTCAGCTGCGCCTGTTTACTGCTTTCAAACAAAAGGTGATTATGCAGTGTTGGCTCGATGTCAGACTGGCCACAACTCAAACATTTTTAGAAATTTCTCAAACTTTTTTTTTTTTAGACAGGCAGTCTGATACTGTGCTATGACTTCAGCATACTTTGCTGTATCTTTATATGAACACGAATCAGCAAAAATAAACACATAATTCCAGTTCTTGAAAGGCCATTGTAAACAAGGCTAGCATGTTAATATGATGGCTTGTTCTCTGGGGGACAGACATATGAAACAAGGGGATCTGGGTCTTCACCGGGATATTTAGAGCATCAAACACTTAATTTTCAGCCTTTTGATTAATGTTTACTTTAATGTGAAAATGTCTTTCATTTACATTTTGTCAAAATGAAAGTGCTCTGCTGCTGTCATGTGTTTATTTGGTGGGGAAGGGGACACCCTGAGTCCACCCTGAAA
Organism: Epinephelus awoara; assembly: GCA_035609425.1. Classification (NCBI taxonomy): domain Eukaryota; kingdom Metazoa; phylum Chordata; class Actinopteri; order Perciformes; family Serranidae; genus Epinephelus; species Epinephelus awoara. Next base: position 22,836,292 of record CM069304.1, on the reverse strand, counting down.
TCTACGACTATGGGCTTGTCTTATTCATATTCTCTCTGCAGAGCTATCTTTACAAGCATGTTCACTGCTGTTAAGAATGAAAATTTGGCTGTTGTGTCTTATTTCAGTGTCCGGGTCTGAACTTATTTTGTTTACTCTACTGAATATAAACTAATATGTATTGCTACATATGAAGCTGACACTTGAGACGTGTACATTTTTTAAAATAACTGGGTCAGATGCTCAGGTGGCTTCTGTGGATTTACATTTTCCAGCCTCTGAATGAAGGTGAGCAGTGGCGTGATGCTGAGAAAAACCTGTGAGGGAGAATGGAAAACATTCAGGACATAGAAACAGGACATTTTATATATTAAAGTTTGAATACATGCATTGAATACAGCCAGTCTCACCTGTTTGTGATCCACCATGCGTCCTAGCCTGACACCCAGCTATGTGTGGTCGTCTTCACCCTCTGAGGAAACCCATGAGGCCCAGCTGCTGGGTCAAAGTTAAAGTCCAGCGCCCCGCCATCCATGAGGGTATCATGGAGGACAGTCTCCATGTCGCATTCAAACCTCTCGATGGACACGTTGTCCAGATCGCTGGGCAGCCGCTCCTGGTGGTGACTATGCGGGTGAACAGAGTTCAGTTCCCTGTAGCCATTGTTGCTGCCGTAGCTTGCCGAAACAGCGTTAGTGTGTGCTGGGTGTCCACGGGGCAGCTGCATGCATGTCCTCAGGCTGGTCATTCGAGGAGGGGCCCCTGAAAGACTAGTCAGACTAGTCAGGGGGATCATGTTGCAGCTATTCAAGTCTTGTGAGGTTGAGGGACCCTGGCTATGAATAGCTTGTGGATTTACATGAGGAACTGTGTGACTCTGAGGAGGATTCATCATTTTTACCCCATTATGACCCCCCATGTGACTCTGCCGGCTGTAAGTGGGCATTAGGCAACCCCCCCTCCCCACCTGAGACACCTGTGTGTCCCTACTGGCCTCTGCATCTGAGGTCAACAGCTCTTTGAGGAGGCCAGCCGGGCAGATATACTGGTTCTCATAAGCCCCAAAGCCCGGCTTAGTCTCTGGAAGTGTCTGCATGGGGGCAGGGGACAGGGAGTTCATCCTCACCTGGCTGTACATGCACTTACGGTAGTCCTTCTGTTGGTGCGGGGTCAAGCCAGTGGAGCTGTAGGGGCCACTCTGAAGCATGGCAGCATTTGATGAATGTGAGGAGTCAGAGCCCAGCTGGGGGGGTTTGGGAGACAGCAGGTTCAGGTTATCCAGCAGACTCTCCATGACGTTCTCTGAGCCATGCTGGCCCATGGATCCAGCTACCTCAGACAGACTGGGCAGGGTGGAGGTAATCTTGGTTCCCGCCGCTCCGGGGTACATCATGTGGCCATCAGACTCCCCCAGGTCATCCTGCTCAGAGGGGAAAGGTGAATGGCAGCCACTAAGGGTGCTGGCGTCAGAGCTGGTGCGTGTCCTAAAGGAGCTCCAGGCTTCAAAGTCCTCGTTACTGTGGGAGTTGGGGCTTCCCAGCCAGTTAGAGTACTGGGAACCAGGGCTGCCTGCTCCTCCCTCAACCCCTTCCTGCAGAGCCATCTAAGGATAGAAACACATCAGAAACTCACACAGGCTGCCATTAAATTACCAGTGTATTATTCACTTACATCCAAAAAATAGGAATAGTTCAACATTTTTGGGAATATGCTTGTTTGCCTTCTTGCCAAGAGTAAGATGGGAAGCCTGGTACCACTCTCATATCTGAAGCTACGGCCTATTTTGCAAAGATTCCCAAACAAAATTGATGGTAAAACTACAAATTGTTTTTACACTTTGGTTTTTTCTACAGACTGAATATAGCATGATATAGCATGTTAACCAGTCACCTTTAGTCACCTCGTTCTTTGCCAGAACTTGGTCGCTTGAGCGTCATGTAATTTTGTGCTTGCTTCATCATTGTTTACTTGTTGTCTTTAAGCTTAAAAAAAAGCTGTTATTAAGTTTAAACAGGTTTTCAGGCGAGACACTAACTATTTAGATTCCCAATATGTGATCAGTTTGTCCAAATAACGCCTGTTTGGAAATCTGCACCAATGTGGAATTACCCTCACTGTCAGCAAAAAATGTTAATGTTGAACATCAATACAGATGATGATGATGATGACGATGGTGATCCTGTATACCTAGTTGCTATAACTAACATGAAAGAAGGCTTCGCTAATGGTAGCGAGGTGCTTGGTGTTATCGGCAACAGGCTAACAGGTGAGTAACAGTTAAGGCCTTTGCACACTGTTACGCACAGAATCCTTGCGCACTGATTCCGATGCATTTGAAATTTGAAAATTTGCAATACGTGACAAAATTAATCGACACAATTACTCTTTTGCCTCTCTCCACTAAAGTTACCTATCTGACTGTCATCACTCCCTCCCTGTCTTTCATTTGGCACCGCAGCTGCATGAAGGGGCAGACCCGTCCTCCCTCTTTGCCCTCCATATTCTGTGTGCGGTCCACATCCTCCTCCTCTACACCATCATCCACCTGAATATTACCATCTGACCTGTTGAAAGTGAGCTGTTTGGGTTATGAAATGATTCTGTGCGCCCCGTTCCTCTGTCTTGTCGTGGCTGTGTCCCGCCGCCACATTTTCCTCACTAATTCTTGGTCAGATGTGAAAAACGCAGAAAATCAAACCTGTTCCAAAAAATTTTTATGACTGGCAAATGTTTCGGACTTATGAGAACATGATTGACACAACGTGGTCATATTTATTTTTTAGATGTGCGACAATTTAGGACAAAAAGAAAAAGCGACTCAGTGTGCAAAGGCCTTTAGCTGTATGGTGGCAGTAACCATAGCGTACAGCGCTTCTCCTAGAAAATCTCTCAATTTCTACGGTGAAGAAGCACAAAATTAACAGATGGTTAGCCCAGTCTGTGGACAGTAAATCCTGTTAAGTCCCATTTGCAGTCAGCTTTTGCTTTTGCTTCCTTGTAGCAGAGCCATGTACACGAAGAGACACTACAAAGTAATTAAAAGTGTCCTAATATATGATTAGAGGCCATTTTCGTATAACGTCCCTCCAGTCACTGATGGCTGATGGATGTTGTAGCTGCTGAATGTTCCTAAATTAATTAACTGCTGTCTGTGGCTTTATTGACAGACAAATACGAGAGTGATGTCGATCTTCTCATCTAACTCTCAGCAAGAGAGCAAATAACTGTATTTTCTAAAATTACAATTTATTCCATGTGAGTATAGTGTAAATAAAAGGTGTGACCGTACCTTTTTCTTTGTGGCCCTTCCTCTGCTCTTGGCGAACTTACTGTTGTTGTCCATGGAGGTGGCTCTGCGGCGAGGTGACTTTCCGCTCTTTCCACCCTCCGGGTTCAGCATCCACCAGGAGCTTTTTCCCGTTCCCTCATTTTGTATGCGCACAAAGCGGCTGTGCAGGGACAGGTTGTGTCGGATGGAGTTCTGGGTGGTAAAAAAGTGAATCATTTGTAAGTTATCAGTGGAGTCGCTATTATGTGGAGTACTACAGTGCAGCTAGAGGCATCAAAATCACATTTGCCAGAGCTGATTTTTTATGATAGTGGGCAAAAAGTCGGTCAGTACCTTTATTTGGAAATTTTCAAGTGCAGCTATAAAGTGTTTAAACGTTAAATACTGATCCTCTGGTGCAAAGAGAAGCAACTGTGAGTTAATCTTGGTTGCTTTCAGTGGGAATTAAATGAGGTGTACTGCTGCAGAGGAAATATTTGTCATTTTTGGTACTGAATGGAGAGGAATCTGGTAGTTGAGTGTGATGTCAGAGCCAGCAGAAGAACAGGAAGTATACATATGTCCGTATCCTCCTTCAACAATATTATGTCTACTGAGCCTTTTCCACTCCCTCTTCACGCACTCCAGCAGAAGACATTAGTTACTTTGGCATGAGTTAGCGAGGGACGGATGAGACATGTGGTGTCGTTTATTTGACCCTAAATAAATATTTGATACCCTTGCAAGACAGATGTCAGTACAGCCAGAGACAGTACAGAGTCTGTTACTGAATATGACGACAAACAAAATGAAAGATGTCATCAAACAGACCAGATGCAATACAAATACTAACAGTATATACAGGCACTAGGGGCACTGTCAGCTGAGCAAAGTTTATTTAAAGTTAGCATTTTGGTACATTTTGACTTTTAAGTAGAGGTGTGGACTTGAATCAGACGTTAGACTCAACTGAAAAAAAACAACAACAGAAAAACTCCGCTTGGCTTGGACTTGGACACCAATGACTCATGACTTAACCTATGACTTAACCTGGACTTTAGTCCTCACTTGATAATACATTACACCTCCCCCAAGCCCAAAGATTAAGCATGTAATTTAAAAGTGTGTCACAAGTCAACTAATTTCCCTTCATTTTCTGCCTCAACTAACATTAACACTATTCATACCCAGCAAGTCGACACTTAATTTCCCAAATGATCCATTTTGTTTGAACCAATCCAACAGCATCCAATCAAATTGCAGGAGAGAACCATGAGGAACTACGTTACTGAGCGCCAGTTGGAAAAAATGATACCTACAATAATGTATTTGTGTGTTAAAACCACACTGTGGTCAAATAAAGAAAGCATTGATGATTTTTCTAAATGTAATGTATTATCATTCTGTTGTTAAAACTGTATTATATTTGGTGAAACGCACATTATGACTAATTTAAGACTAAAGACTAAAAGTTTAGGACTTTGGACATGACTCTAGCTTCTAGCTTGTATATTTTGCCAGATGTTCAATACTCTATTATTTTAAAACTGGGCCCAGTGAGTGACCCTGACCCAGGGAACCCACTGGTTGTTCTGGTTGTGAACGTTAAATTGTGGTTTCTTTGCTTAGTGTTAGTGTAATCTGAAGCATTCTCTGGCACGAGAATTTCCTTTGTGATTAATAAAGTTCTATTGAATTGAACTAAATTAAGATTAGGGTTGTACTGGTCGACTTCTAGGGTGGCACGGTGTTGTAGTGGTTAGCATTGCTGCCTCTGGTTTGAACCCAGGGTGGGGGATTCAAACCCAGGGTGGGGGATTCAAACCCAGAGTGGGGGATCCTGCGGGTTGCAGATATTACATGTTCTCCCTGTGTCAGAACGGGTTTTCTCTGGGTATTCCTTCCATAGCCTACAGACATGCAGATTAACTGGTGACTCTAAATTGTTTGTAGGTGTAAATGTGAGTGTGAATGGTTGGCTGTCTCTTCGTGTAAGTGCTGTGATAGTCTGGTGACCTGTCCAGGGTGTACCCTGCATCTCGCCCAGTGTCAGCTGGGATAGGCTCCAGCCCCCCTGAATACAGAATCTTTTTTTCAGTATTGTAGATAAGCAAAGGGCATGGTATGGTAATCGTCAATTTTCATATCAGGCTGTACCTTAAAACTGGGATATCGCTGCAACCTTTCCTAAGACTTATGTTGCTTTCAGACCTAGAGTTCGCTTGCCTTGGTCCGAATCAGGGACTAATTTTGTTATAAAGTTGCATAATTGCCTAGAGTTGCCTCAAGCTGCCGTTGATTGGTCAGACTTTCCATGTGGGAAAAATCCAGGAAGGAAACAAAACGTTGAAGAAGAGTACACTTGCAAGATAAATGTGACACTTTCTAATGTCACAATGGAGGGACAACTACACAGGTTGATTTTAGCGCTGCTCATCGTGGACTATATTGCTGTCATTGTTCATTTTAGTCAAACCATACAGTTTGAAAACGAGGTGCGGCTCCAACTAGAAAACAATGTTTTGATGCATTAGATGTGCTGAATGTGCATATTAAGGCAGTACAGGAGGAGGTGCACATTAATAATCCTCCAGGACTGTATAACATGCTCATGTTTAACCCAAACAATGTGTCATGTGACTGCAGTTGGTTCAGATCGAGGTCGGAACATGTTCTCACCACAAACAAACCGCACCAGAGTTTGTTTGTAACCGGACCAAGACCACCTCTTCAAGAAGGTCTCGGTCTGGTTGTTTTGGTGCACACCTGAGTGCGATTGCTGTGTTCAAACCTGCCCAAATGAACAGCACTTATGGGGCAAACTAATTTGAGTTTGATTTAACTGAACCACACAGGGCAGGTGTGAAAGCATCCATGGTCTCTTTCTTTTTATATGATGGTAAAGTGCATGTTTATCTCATTTGAGTATTTTTACTTTAAATGTATGTGTTTCGAATGCTTGCTTTTAAACGTCCCATATTTGAGTTTATTAGGTTGGTCATTCTGATTCCTCCTCACTGTAATCATATGTGTTATTTACACCATGGTTGACATGCACAGCCGTATCCCATCCTTCCACCAGCACCAATGTTTTTTCTTTCACTGAAAAAGCAGATTTAAAAAAACTCTCCTAAATAAAACATGCTATATAACTTTAGATTTCACCAACTCACTCACTTTTTCTGTATGTGGTCACATTTGTCCTTGTGCTAACATGTATGCACCTAAAGCCTCATTCAGTCCATTTTCTATAATGCTATGTTATGAGCTCTAAAAAGGACGCAGAGGCGCCTCCTGCGGTAATTCTCTCAGGAAGAAAAACAACGATGGTCAGGGAACAGAGAGATGGTCACACAGGACAGAGATGTACTGTGCAGCCTGGTCTCCTTGGGCATAAAATGCCGGTCTTGAGTTGAGGGCATTCAGTGCATAATAACAATCAGAATGTGACTTATTCACGCATATTAATATGATTTATTTTATACAGAGGATGGCCCCATAAAGTGATAAAATAAATACATTTACAAGCATTTTGTGTAGCTCCTGGTGTTAGACCAGGATGACACTTCAGATAATTGTAGAAGTAGAACAAGCTTGGTGACTGTCCTGGTGTGACGGCGCTGAACCGCAGCAAGTTCAACCTCAAGCTATATACATCAACAGTGGCCTCGTGAAGCCTGATCCTAAGAGTGGAGGCAGTGGGCTGTGCATGAATGAGAAATTTTTACTGAAAAAGAAAGCAGGGGGGGAGGTTACAGAGTTCGAAGTGAGGACGGGGAGGGCGACAGAGTGAGATGTTTTTGCCGGCAGAGCTGGGGTCAATGAGTTCACTGAACATGAGCTCCTCAGCCAGCGCTGACAGAGACATGCAAACAGGTTGGATGGAGCGCGAACACAGAGAGGAGGAGAAGCATCAGATGTGACGTGCTGCTGGGTCGGACTGCCTGCTTTCTGACTCACCATAACAGACAACCCCCACCCCACCACCGAACCGGACTCCTCCCTTCTCTTCCACTGACTTTTAAATAAGGCTTCCTGTGTTGGAGGACATCCTGCACATGCAGAATGGACAGACTTGACTTGGACTTAATGGCCTCCAAAATGCAATGCTCAATCTGAATCGCATTCATTTGATTCATGACCTTTTCTCCCTTCTTATTCTTCTCTCTTTGCACGATCTTAATCTGTAACCAAAGACAGGAAATGAGTCATTAGCGGAGGACCTGAGATCTGAGCACCGTGCTGCACAGACTCAGCCTGTGAACCAACTTTTATTCCACTACCCGAACGGCATGCCTCGCTCGAGATAACTAGTGATATGCAAATGTCTGCAGCTTCTGATTAGTGCCCACAATAGATCACAGACTGCATGACTGGGCCCTGGGAAGGGGAATTCTCTTAATCCTAGTCTGAGACAGACCTCACCTCAACTCAAAGAGAACAAAAGACATCTCCTGCCTCACTAACTCAGGAGGTGCCCCTTTCACACATTATGTGTCTGAAAGCCCGACCCAAGGTGGCCTATATGTTTCATTGTTGCTAAACTTCTTTAAAAAACATATTGTTACCGCCCTTGTTTCTTAAACAACTTTGAAGTAGTAAAATATGTGCACCTGTAGCTGCATGGCAGTTCATGTGAAAGTGGGGCATTAAGAAATCTATACGCTCTTCATTGACCTTTCCAGACGACCAGGGAAGTTCCCAGGCACAGATTATAGAGGTCTGTAAGTGACGTAAATGTCTGAGAGAGGAGACCTGCTGAGTAATTACAGCAGTGATCAAACACACAAGCTTGTTCGAGAGTAAAAATGCATTTCATACAGTATATCTCATATAACGTTGTTCTTGACTTGAGGACAAAATATCTTGCATTGTCTTGGCAAATTCTTGCTATTAGCATTTAATGTGTTTTTGTGCTAAGAAACAACATATTAGCCTCAACAAAGCTCTATGAAGGACTGAAGAATATGTGAGTTTTAACATCACACTGGTTCTAGCTCAGCTGGTGCAGGGATGTCTGACCTGGGAAAGGTCTTCCTGCTTCTGACAAAATCTATTTTCAGTTAACCCTCAGAAATGCAACTCAAACAACATGCTGTAAAAGCACTTGTCCCTCTACAGACTGAGTCCGCCTCCTCAGATACACAGCAGCACTCAAAAGACCTTCGTTAGGTCATGGAGAACCCTGTGCCTTCCATCTTACAACTTTTCAAATGCACCCAATGATCCTTAAATCACATGTGATCAATACCACCGAGACAAACTGCTGCAGCAAAGCGCGACTCCTCCTACTGGACTTCAAAACAATCCCATTGACACAGCTGCTGTTTCTTGTGTAGCGAAGCATGAGGCTTGCAGTAACGGTCGCAGGGTAAGTAAACAAACAAGGCCCAGTTGCAGGGGCAGGTGCAGCCACAGTGAAAGTGGCCTCAACTGGTCCAAACGTTTTACATACAGCGGCAGACACGACCACAGACAGGACAGAGGATTCCCCCCGGAGACCTACTGCTGGAGACCAGCTGCTTCTCAAATCAGTAACTTGGTTTTATATCAGTGATGAGGCCTGATGTTTAGCAAGTGAGGAGAGACTGGAGGGAAAAACAGAACCACTTTTAATTTACATGTGGTGGGATCAAGCAGCTACAGCTATCACAAAAATATGACAGTGACACTGTACCTTTAAAATAACATATTTTTTTACCCTTTCAAGTGAAAATTTGAAATGTTAAGCAATAAAACACACCCTTCTGTACACGCGGAGGTTTTGTGCTACATCTTTCCTTAGTCAGGTATGACCACTAGCTTATGATGGCTAATGCTAGCTCATATTGCACACTGTACTGGTACACTTCCTGACCCGTTTGTTGGCTGAATCCCTCAGACATCTGCTAAAAGTTGATTGTGTGGGTCACAATGTCAATGGACAGGTAGCTTCATATATGTGGGTGACATTTCTGAAAGTAGTACCACAATATAATGATTATTTTTCATAGTGATACATATCAAACTATGGCAAACCATATATATGTTCAGATACATTGTATTTGTAATATCATGAGTACAACAATGAAACTAATTTCTCTTCACACATGTAAAACAAAAACTTAAAGGGGACCTGTTATGCTCATTTTCTGTTGCTTTAATGTTCATGAAACACATACTCATACTGTCTGCTTGGATATACACCCGTATTCACCGTCCCCTCTGTTATAGCATCCGTCTCTTTCAGCCCACCTCCCAAAAAAGCCCAGTCTGCTCTGATTGGTCTGCGTTTTCAGGTCTTACGCATCTGTGCCCTCAGTGTCTCTGCCATGGATGATATTAGGCCTGTAAGATCTGGGTACCAGACCCCAAGATGGTGCCTATTCAATCCAATAAAAATTGGGTTTACTTCTGCGGTATGCAGCCCACTGAATATGCGCAGTAGTTTTTCACCTGCGGGTTTCTCCTTGGCTCATCAACTGTCACAGATTTTTAAATCACTTTTCTCAGCTTGAGAAAAGATTTACAGATATAAAACCTCCATGGATAAAGAAAAATCTCTCTAAAAAAAAAAACCCAGACATAATTGACCTGGTTTGCAGTTTGAGGGACCCTGTCAACAGATTTTCAGACGTCTCTCTTATAATGGTAGTCTAAGGGGAAAACACTTTTGGGCTTTTAGATGTTTTTGCTGCAATACTGAAGGGCCGTTTATACAAACAACGATTTCAGTGAAAACGGAAAAGTCTGTCCTTTGCGTTTTAAAAAACTCGAGAGAGAGAGAGAGAGAGAGAGAGAGAGAGAGAGAGAGAGAGAGAGAGAGAGAGAGAGAGAGAGAGAAACAGAGCTTGGCATTGTTGTTGTGACGATCTGCATGCCTAGTGACTGGAACTGTAATGTGCATGTGCGAAAAGTCTCCGTTTTCAGAGGAACTGCATATTGCACGTTTACATGACAACGGAGACGCTGCCGTTTCCAAAACGTTGCAATCTGGAACCTGTTTTCAAATTGTTGCGTTTTCAGGCACCCAAAACGCCGCTGTCGTGTAAACGATCGGCCAAAATGCAACTAAAGTTTACCATTTTCAGAAATCGTTGTCGTATGAACGGGGCCTGAGAATAGTGGCCACTGGAAATTGTAAACAGCCCTGAATAGCGTTCCTGGGGGCCTGGTCTTTGCACCAAGTTAATTCAACTTAATTAAATTTTTTGAGGTCAAAGCAAATCATTTTGGTTGTACTAAACTAATTGAGTTTGTCAGATTATGAAATTCTCACAGAATTTACTCTATAAGGCCAGAGTTGAAACTACTTAAAAAGATGCATGCAAATGGTCACCTTAACGCTCCAGTGGATTATTTTTGAGTGAACACGTCTCCTTTAATTATCTAATACTGGTAAGAGTCATTACATTTTGAAAATTATAAAACAAAAAACTAATCTTATCAAGATTTAATTCTGCTGAAAGATAATACTGATAATATTATAGCTCTGTAGCCTTAATTCTTATTCCTCTCATATTAAAATGCAAGACAGCACATGAGGTATTTCATTCTGCAGCTGCTGAATAAAAGTGGAAAAATCTTATTTGTAAAATACAATTAATCAGCGATTCTATTTATAAATGGAAAAGGCAAATCTGAGAAAATTCTGACCCAATAATAACACACTGCATCCTTATCTTACTCTATATGGTGGCTTTTGGTGAGTCAAAAATACAATTAACCTGAGCTGTTATCTTTAATAACTGCTGTGATATGTGGTGTAAATAAGAGAATGAGAGCACAGCACTTGCAGAGATTACAGTAAAAACACAAGCCACTTCCTCACAGTGTCTTCCTGTGCACCCCTCCCCCATTTCTCCTCTGACCCAGGAAGTTGAAAACAAGTGTGGGACTCGCATCTTCTGTTACAGGGCGGTAAAAAAACCGAGCGCGGCTGCAGAAGAGGAAGAGGAGAGGTCCTCCAACTCGGTGTGGAGACCGTGTTGCCTCTTCATGGCTCCAGGCACAATGCAGGCTACTTCATTAACACTGAGCATCAAACTGAGTGACCTACTTGTGCAACAGCTTCAAAGTGGGACTATGAAAAGGAATGAGGAGCTTTGTGTTAGGAGTCCAGCTTTAGATAAACAAGCAGGGGGCAAATGAGAATGATAGATCATCATGTGATGTGCTATTGATTAATTAAAAAAAAAAAAAATCATACCAGATACTCAGAAATATTAAGCTGATTAGAAACTTGATCTCTAATCGTTCTAAGCAGCCTAGCTTGAGAGTGACACACATTCTTTGCACACTTTACAGGGTAAAAAGACCAAGTGTTTTTTTACTGGATTGGACACTAAGCTCAATTACGTCTGATCCCGTTTCTCTTTCTTCACAACATATTTCGTCGCCTCCCTCGGCATCCATGTCCTTTATATTTTTCATAATGGGTCTGAGGCCAGGTTCTTTTTGTGAACATAATATAGAGGGGGATTATTATCCTGCGCAGGACTGGAGGACAATGCAGAAACCCACATGCCACGGATTCCTCAGACTCACACATGTGTAGACAGCAGACTGTACACAGGCCTCAGCCCACATTGAGCCAGTCAGCTGACTGCTCCCCTCCTTCCCTCAAGCCACGGTCGCTCCTCTGTGAAAGCCCCTGCCCCAAGCCTCCCTTTCTTCATGGGGTTACTTGGAGCTTTCAGTGGGCCTCTTAAGTTAAGGGCAGGCCTCCCTTTTTAACCTTGTGATCCCAAGACAAATAGCTGGCAGTCATTCAGTTTGTCTTTTCTTTTTTTGTGTGTCTTTTAGTAGCTGGCTCTTTTCAGGCCTGTGTACAAAACACCGCCGACCACAAAACGCCTCTTTGAGGTGTGTCATTTAAACATTTACCTTCTGTTCAACAAAAAAATGAAGCTAAACTTAGGTGGTGCTTTGAGCTAAATGCAAATGTCAGCAAGCTCAAAAGGTTGCAATGACAGTGCTGTATGAAGTTAAAGAGACAATTTATCCCAAAATCAAAAACACATATTTTCCCTTACCTGTAGTGAGTGTTGGAGATATTGGCCGTAGAGATGTCTGCGTTCACTTGAATATAATGGAACGAGATGGCACTCTGCAAATTATGACCCGGTAACTCAAGATAATCCACAGACCTTGTTGTGAGCAGTTTCATTCTACTGCTATCTCACCTAGCACCACTGGGCTAGCTACCGTTACAGCTCAGCCAAGGAGGACAGCATTAATGTTGCCGTTACAAGCCTGAGCATCTGGTCCATGAGTAGATGCACTCTCCCTTCTGTGCGGTGATATGGCTGGCGGGTGTAGTTTGGTAGAAAGAAAACAGTTCCTACATGAAACTGCTCACATCAAGGTCTGTGAATTATCTTGAGTAACTAACACGATTTCTGGAAAGAGACACTGCTGTGGAGTTTTTCAGAAGTGGGTTTGTTTTTGGCACTTCACCACCACCGAGTGCCATCTAGTTCTGTTATATTTGAGAGAAGGCAGACATCTCTATAGCTGATACCTCCAACACTCAACAACTCACACCACAACAATCTAGACTGATAAATAGCACCACAGGTAAGAGGGAAAATATGTGTTTTTGATTTTGGGTCGGACTGTCTCTTTAAGGGATTGCCAAATTTATTATCATGAGGGGGATATGAATGTTTGTACCAAATTTAATGGCAATCTATGCAGTTGTAGTTGTTGAGAGATTTCAGTCTGGATGCAAGTGGTGGACCTCATGAGAGACTGAACTGCCATCCTAAGAGCCACACAGCTTATTTACCTGGGTTGTCTTTATTTTCTAACTAATACTTGTATATCCTATACTGTCAAACTACTTGAGACACTTCAGCTGAGTAGTTTAACTGAAGCCATTGTCGGACAAAAGCTAATCCATGGCACCATCGCCTACAATCACACATGTACCTCACACTCAAACTGCACTTCCACTAGCGGGCCCTTTTATCAGCTGTCACTTGATCTGGGTGATGTTGTTTAAATGGAGGTAGCGTAAGCTTTTCCATCCAGCAACTGTGCTCATCCTGAATAAATACTGTCAGTGTTGTCTGTCACTAGTTTCCACACAACATCAGACACCAGACAGCACAATCAGTGGGCTGCAGTAGAGGCCTTTTTGACACCTGTGTTAAATGATGTAGTGAGATAAATGACTTTACAACAGACAGCAATTGTGCACGCTACAGGCTGCCAACAAAATTGTATATTTATCTTTAAAACAGTGACGCATGAACACCCAAACTGCCTTATGTCTGTGTAGCTCTATGAACCAATAGCGTTTAACCATAACCTTCAAAAGGCTATCTTTCAATTTACATGTTTTGAAATGAACACCTCTGAACCTCTCCGCCAGTTAAACTCTGGGGTGCTACTTCCTGTTCGACTATTTAAGTTCACAGTTCACTGAGAAAAACAATGGCAGTACCAGTAAGATGGTAAAGTACCTTACATGCTGCACACTGCCTCTCAGACCCACCAGTATCCCAGGGGAACCAGTCCTCCCAGTTGGCAGGGGCCTCTCTTGTGGTAAAGGCATCATGATCACCACAATTTTTAGAGGGAAAACAAAACAAAAAAAAATCACCCTGACATGAGGGAGGCAGGAAGCTCTAGCTGCAGCAGCGTCGCCCTTGTCCTGCCCTCCACCCACCTTCAGTTTTCTAGGTGGAGCTGTATAATCACTGAGGTTCAAACTCAACGCCCTCTGCCCACCATGAGGTCTCTGGCTTATCTCTATCTGTCATTTCAATCAGGGACGCTCGTGCATGTGGATTCTAAAGTCAATACATGGCCAAGGATATGACACAAAATAAAATGACAAGCGGGCTGATGATCTCTTTCAGAACGTGGCGGGGGACGTTGAAATGGAATAAAATGACTTCACATAGAATTAGCTGCACAAACATGATCCATGTATGGTCTCTCCTGGCGGTTCCTCCTCTTTTTCCAGCCCTGACCCTCGTGTTTTGCAGGGCGGGGATGTTAACACATGGCACTGTTTTCCATCCACTCTGCAGGAAATGCATCATAGTTCATTGTGGGGGGACTGCCGTGTTTTTTTAACAGGAAAGTGTAAAAATAACTGTTAGCCGCTGGTTCCAAGGCCCAGTGAAGCATGCCAACATTTAGGAATGCAGAGGTTGAAGTGGAGATTTGTTGATTTAATATTAAAGATAAACAGGCTGGTGCTATTGTTCTTGGGGCACTCGCTGCTTCACTGAATGGCACATAATGAAAACTTTTCTCTCTGACACTGAGTTAGGACTGTGGGTAAAATGCTTACTTTAAAGGGTCTATATGTAACTTTCAGAACATCCTTAGTAACACTTCTCTGTGACACTGTGAAGTGAACTGCAGTCAGCATCCTCCGTAGCTACCACAACACTGACTGACTGTGATTGACCGGCATCATATTGATAGACGACTGAAAAACAAACTTTTTGTGCCCGAGGCACACCAAAGGGCAAGCCAAAATGTCAAGGCACTGTATTTATATCTGTGCACAACAGCTACTATAGCTAGTGTTACCACTCGTATCATGACATAAGACAAAAAAAATAGACTTAAAAATAAAAATAAGCTTTCATGAAACTGTCTGCTGACTTGATTTTTCTTTCGATGGTAGGTCGTTCAGTGGTGCTTTGTTGTGATTTGCTCCGTACAATAAAGCGATCCATTGTCCCACTCATGGCTTTCTCCTTTTAAATGTTATCACCCCTCACACTGGCTGCCAATCAGGGCTTTTGATATGTCACACACTAATAATTTCCACATGCCGATGGCGACAAATAGGTTCCCTGTGAAGTTTTTTTTTAAATCAAATTACATTTTTTAGCTAGAGTTTGCATCTTTATTGGGAAATAAGTGTCCATAACATACTGATACAGTCAGTTAAAAATTAATTTATAACTTTTTGTATAGCACCAGTTGAAAATTGCAATAATGATGTGCGGTTATCAAAAAAATCCCTCAACACATCTGGACTGGTATGAAATGGCACACCATTTGAGAACCACTGCCATAGACCACCACTGTAAAAGACATATCTTTTACCATGTGTGTTTGTTGAAGGGAAAAAAACTTCTTTTTGCAGTGTTGTACGTTTATTTTGAAAGACACTGTATGTAAACGTTAAATTTCCTATAAAAACAGAAGTGTACTTTAAAAGAAGGCAATGCATGTAAGAACTTGACACGGTGAGCGTCAACAACCAACGCACACAGGATACCTTTCACGTCGTATGTGGACGTGGAAAGTCCATGACTATGAACGTCAATATGTGACAAGATCGGAGTGAGAATGTGTTGGTTTGTCCATAGACATTTATCAAAAACTGCAGACTCCATGATCAATAAAAGTAAAAATTAAAAAGTAATAGTAAAAATCAAAAAGATCCAGCTTCTTGTGCAAACTCTAACTGAACAAACACCTTCCACAGAAGGCCTGAGAGGGCAGAGAAGGAAGTGATAGGATAAAGAGCAGCGATCCCTTTCTCCAGGCTGTAGCATCCGCTGAGGAAACTCTAGAAGACAGGGACACAAAGATATGAGCACACAGCTCAGGAATGGAGGATGTTTGACGTTGTTCCCAGCATTCCCTTCTCCCGAGCCCCTTCCCCTCCAACACACTCCCCAACACTGATTGAGCTGTTTGCGTCGCCTCCTGTTATTGTCGGAGGGAGCTCCAAACAGTTGCAAAAACCTGACTGCCATCATTCCCACCAGCCTGTGCACCTACTGTACATAAAGTGTAGTTGAAGAACTGCAGAAAGACTAAGAAAAGGAGGAAAGGGAGGTTTAGCAGAGCCATAAGTCATAATAGGAGCTGTGATAAAGCTTTTCACAAGGGGGTGTTAAAACAATGGAAACTATATTTGATTGAGGTCCGCAGAGGCATTTCCTGACATAACTTCAAAATTACATCTCACAGGAATGCAGGGGTTACAGGAAGGGCTGCAGAGCTGAAATATGAATTCAAATCTTGTTAGGAGTGTGCAGGTTTTAATTAACGTCCACTTTGCTTTCTGTCTGCTTTTGTCCTCAGTTAATTTTTATCCATCACGGCTGAGTAACTTCCTCAACCGGCGAGACAATGTTAAGACTCGGATTAGCATGTTTGTACAGGCATTATGCTACCGCTTTTCCCCTGTGCTAAATATTTCCGATACATTTCCAGGCCAGAAAGCTGCACTTTGTCAAATTTCGGGACTGTACTGGGATTTCCATGACTGTGGAAATGCAGTATTGAGCATGAGTCAGTGTGTTTGGTAATAATACTGGATGGATTGTTCCCACTAACAAAGGTTTGCTTAAGAGAGGGTATATCTGAAATCTGTGTGTTGATCCACACAGTGCTGCTGCACATTAATACCCTCAGTGAAACCAGATTTCAACCATCGCTCAGTCAAACCCTGTTCTCAAACACCTAGTTGACATTAGTGTTACAGGGCTGAAGCTCCAGCAGGCTCATGTATGGGATGTTTACAGTCAGGTCCTCTGCTGCTTCAGAACTGTACGTTTCCTCACTGATGCAGCAGAGAGGCGTATGCTGCCGCTCACAAAGGAAACCACCCCAAAACTTCAAAGGTTACTGACATGCCAAAGTTCAGCAGCCAAATTCAAAAGTAACCGTTCAGCATTTGTGAAAACATGTTCAAAGAACACTTTATAACCTTTGTGCACAATGGGGAGAAAAGATTTCGTTTTCATATTAACAATGTTGGGAAGGTTGTTTTTGAAATGTAGTAGATTACAGATAATTAGATACCCTGTTAGAATTGTAACAAGTAACTATTTTAATTACTGCATCCGAGCTATGTAACTTACAGTTGATTACTTTTCTAACAAATGTTTTAAGCTGTGCAATAAAGTTAAAAAAGTCCTAGATAAACATAAGTGCGTAAATGTTGTACTCAAATTTGTCGCAACAACTTTGCTGACCCGCACTGTCCAGAAATATGACAAAATCCTGCATGGCGAAAAGATGCAAACTAAAAGAGTGAATGTTTTAATCTGCAAATAAGTTTTTTTTTTTACTGAAAAAGTATATATGTAAGCCCTTTATTATCACCAGTATTTTGTGAAGTAACTGTAATTTAATCACATTTTTCCTCAATAACCGATTACAATTACATTTATTTTGTAATTTGATTACGTACCTCTGAATGACCATAACCACCACATCATGTGCAATATTGGTCTAAAAATAAAAGTACAAAGCTTGGGTGAAACATGTAAGACCCTTACGGCCTGATTTTGTGGAGGTATCGTACAAAAAACCTATGATGTTTAGTCAAGCAAACCTCATTGACTGCTCAATAAAAAATCACTACTCAAGTCACCCCTGACATATGGTGCTTATATGTACACTTGATCTCTCCAAAATTGTTCTACAAAGTTCATAAATTGTAAAAAAAAAAAAAAAAAAAAAAAAAAGAAAAGCAGGAGAAATTACATTATCATATTTTAAGTTTTGCTTTGTAAACTGCTGTCAAAAAAAAAAAAAGTACAGAGCTTTAAACCAACATGGGAAAATGGCAGCAAGCCCTTTGTAATCACCAATATTTTAAGTAACTGTAATCTAATTACATACTTTCTTCCTCAGGAACTGTTTACAATTACACTTATTTTGTAATTTAATTACATAACTCTGAATGACCATCACCACCACGCCATGTGCACTCAATACTGGCTACAAAATAAAAGCATAGAGCTTCAAACCACAATGGGAAAATGGTATCTGCAGAGGTCAGACAAGTGCTGGTGAACTCTCACTGTGATGTGCTTAGTCATGTTGGACTGAGCACATCACAGTGAGTGATGTCACATATTTTGCTGCTGGTAGTTAGAAAACACAGGTGCTACTGATACATAAGAGGTGACTGGAAAGTTTTGAGCCGAACCCAGAGGATGATATTTTTTATAATCTACCACCTTTATTTTTGCAGATTCTTGAGGTAAATAGTGGTCAGTGATTTGGTAAAAATGGAGAAATTGGAGTGATCAAATATCTTCATCTCAAAAGACTATCACCATCAAGATATGCTAAATACTTAACACATGCCCCTTCATATGCCTTTGCCAGTCTGGGTACCAGAATTCAAGTGTTGCAGGAAGTGTGTAGGGTGTGTGTGTGTGTAGGCCCTTGAAGGGGATTATGTTGAAAAATAAAAGCACTGCAAAGCAGAGCCATGTCTTGTTCCCTTGAGGGTCAAAACTTTTCAGTCACCCCTTGTAGAAAAATTAATTTTAATACTTACACCTGTTATTGTCCTACTGTGACATGAGAAAATGTGCTGTCCCTATATTCCCTATAATACAGCCCTATTCAGCAGAATATGATGGAGATGAGAGTTGGTGATATGAACATCTATTTCTGTTTTTAAGCAGGACTACGGAGGAAATTATTCTGCATGCTACTAATGAAAAACTACTGAAAAAAGGGCACAAACTCCAGAATTTATTGGACTTTGCTCTCTTTTTTTTTTACATCATAATGAAAGGTCTGAAATGTGCATCAGTGCAGACACTGCTGAAGATCAGTTTGCCTGCAGGTCATGAGTGTTTAGGACAGTGCTGTGCAGATGTGCTGCAAACTGCACTGAATGACACTTTTCCTACTTTTGTTATGGCGTTAAAGGAGTTAATAGTTACACCTCAGGTTCATCCTACACTGCTGGATGCTGACGTGCACACAACTCACCTTCCAGCCCGCGGAGCTGTTACTGTCCCCTTTATCCTTGAAGTAAGGCACACTCTTCACCATCCAGTCATAAATCTGTGACAGTGTCAGCCTCTTCTCAGGTGAGCTGTCTATGGCCTTGGTAATCAGGTCAGCGTACGACATGTTCCCCCAGGCGTTACGACGGGACGAGCTGCTCTTCCTCTGCGCGGAGCTGCCCAAGGGTACGACACCCGGAGGAGGAGGAGGAGGAGGCACCTGTTGCTGAGGCGGCAGCTGGGGACCCGGGAGCTGCTGAAGACGGTGATGATGATGATGATGATGGTGGGTCTGATAATCATTGCAGGGTACCGGCGGTTTCTGCTCTGTGTACTCCTCGTAGTCCTCCTCCAACAAGCCGAGGTTGCTGATGAACTCGGTGTTGCCTCCCGGCTCCTGCTGCACCGACGGGGCCGGGGAGGATGTGTTGGAGCTGGCCGGGTCGATGATCTCCGGTCGTTGCAGCGGCCAGGTGCAGGACCGCGGGCGGGAGAGAGGCTCAAATTCCGGGTCTATTTCGACCGGCTGTGCCTGTGGTGGCGGTACCTCAGCCATGTCTGAGTCAAACCGGCTCTTACTGTCACACTCACATAAAAATAATGATAATGAAAAAAATAAGCAGGTAAAACAAATGCTGCGTTCACGCACCAGATGTTAGCTCTGAGCCAGGTAAGATAAACGAGATTTGTAGGAGCAAAGTCAGAGAAATGTTGGGTTCAAGGTCCTCAGTGAAGTTCACACCATCCTGCACCGACTGTTTGCAACTCTCAAGTCTGCCGCTCTGCCAGAGTCTCATGCTGCATTCAAGACCCACTCACAGGCTCCGTCTTCTGGGTTACACAACTTGACGGTGCATTCAAGTACTCTGAGGTTGGAAATCACACCGAATTGGACCCTGCTTGAAATACATCTTGTGCAATGTATTTCTTAATAGTTTGAAAAACAGGCAAACATCCTATATGACAGCCATCAAGGCAAAGTTTGGATTAGTTAAGTGACGAATTAAGATACAGCAGGCCTTCTAGTTATTGACACCAGATTTACAATCATATAATACAAGTAAACTGTTATTGCTGCTTTTCTGACACTATAGGCATAAGACTTGTTCAGCTCTGTCAAGTTCTTGGGCCATTTGCTTCTCTGGTAATTCCAACCCATTTTGACGGCCCCTAAATGCACCACGAGGACAGATGAACATGCTGACTCCCTCTAGTGCTGTAAGAGACACAGTGTCCAGCTGACCATCACACTCATGTCTACAAGGGGTTCAAACAGCGGCACTCACTGCGAGATTGTTAATATTATTTCTTTCTTGTTTTCTTTCTATCTATTATCTTTCTTTCTTTCCTCTCTCTTTTTCTGACCTTCTTGCTCTATGTCTTTCTCCCTTCTTTATTTCTTTTCCTGTGCTTTCTTTCCTTCTTGCTTTCTGTCTCCTTTGCCTTTTTTGCAGTCTGTTATTTCTTTCTTTCATTCATATTTTCTTTCTTTGTCTATCTTTCTTGCTTGCCTTTTTTCCTTTGCTTGCCTTTTTGCTGTCTTTCTTTAATTTTCTTTCTTTTTCTGTCTTTCCTTTTCTCTCTTATTTTTCTCTGCTACAGGTGTTTGTGTACGGAGTAACACAAATGTAAACCCTTAACTATGTATCAAGATGTTTAAGGATTCAAGGATGTTTAATTTTCGTCAGTATTTTAGCACAGCAGAGTGTGATTTATGACCACAGTGCAGAAAACCATAATTACTCCCCGTCGGGGAATCGAACCCCGGTCTTCCGCGTGACAGGCGGAGATACTGTCCACTATACTAACGAGGAAGGATACAGCATAGTATGTGATGGTGGTATAACAATGGTTGTACAACATTGAACTTCAGCAGGCTCATTTCAATTACTATGGCTCGTTGTTAGCTGGTAGCTAGCTTCTAGCGGTCCGGACCACTCTTAAAGGGGAAACAAGAGTTAGCCGGCAACATTTAGCATCGACAAGTTCTCAGGTTTGTTGCTAACGTTAGCTAACGACCAGGACGTATGTACCATAACAAAGGGAAAGTTCACCTATCGATGTCTCGTGCGGGTATCACGTGACCTTTTTCCACTTCCTCGTTAGTATAGTGGACAGTATCAGGGGTTCGATTCCCCGACGGGGAGTAATTATGGTTTTCTTCACTTCCAAGCGCACTTGGCAGCAGCTTAGGCTGAAATATAAAAACATTGTTCAAACAGGTAAGACCTCAGCATAATCTCATGTGGGTACCTCATTTTGATCACGTTTTGCATTGTAAAGTTAATATTAAGTGGCTGTTTGACTGTGCAGTTGTTTTATCCCCAACATAATGCTGTTTTCACACACATAAATGTCTTCTCATCTATATCATATTCTGTTAAATAATCAAGCCTATTTAAACTAACACAGACTTCTACTCAGCCAACAGAAAGAAGGCAGATGCCCGTAAAACGAGCAATAAACCTGCTTTGTGTAACGGACCCCTGCACTACTGTGTGTCCAAAGTAAATGAAATGAAACATATCCCTATAGATTTGTGGTGTTTTTTCCAACACAAACTTGCACTGAACTGTCACTTGTTTGCACAGTCACCCCTTATTTATGTCCACCCATAAAGATGTAACAAGATGTTTAAGGGTGGTAAAGCTAACACACACATGACGACTCAAAAGATTGGTTTAAAAAGAAATTGCTTTTTCAGTAAAAACATGCGTGATTAACATGTATAGTGAAGAAAACCATAATTACTCCCCGTCGGGGAATCGAACCCCGGTCTTCCGCGTGACAGGCGGAGATACTGTCCACTATACTAACGAGGAGTGGTACAGAAGAGCCACGTGATGCCGGAAGCAGAAACTATCAGCTGGTTTCTAGCTAACAACGAGGTGAGCTAATTGTTAGCTGTTCCCAGCTACTGTTCAGAGCCAGTCAGCTGTCAGTGGGAGAGAGGGAACATAAAACAACACTACTAAAGCAAACTGACTTATTAAACAGCTCATAAACAACTGAGAAGCATTAATTAAGTACTTGAAAGGTTGAACCCCACTAACGTTTGATGATATTCCTGAAAAAAAGTGGCACGTGAGAATTTTCACTGGTGAAATGTGAGTCATACCTGAAATATAGCAGCCCACTGTTCAAACCACCACATGCAGTGACACAAGTCTAACTTGATGCTCATGTCTTTGTTGACCTTGTTTCTTGAGGCACTGTTGTTCGCCAGGTTTCCAGAGGTCGCCTCTGCCACTGTAGTCTCTGAGATCCTCCTGCAGTCACACACAAGAGGTGCTCCTGAGTCCCAGAGTACAGGACCTTGAAGGCAGCACAGCAGCCCCTAAAAGATTATTTGTGAGCATGAAACAGAATTGAAACAGTTTTAACATCTGATCAACTGTGTGCATTATATGTCTACGTTTCAAAATTAAAAAAAAAAATGTTTTGGCCAAAAATGGCACCTGTGACAGTAAAGTCTGCTGACCCCACTTTACCATTTGTCCCTGAACGCCGCATGGAAATGTAGTGGTTATCACGTTCGCCTCACACGCGAAAGGTCCCCGGTTCGAAACCGGGCGGAAACAGTGGACACTTTTCGTTACTCATATGTCACAATATATCATCGTCTCAAGCCTCATAAAACCTAAAGGTGTTTTCTGAAGTTGGCCAACCGTCCAATGGTGATGATGTAGAGAACTGTAACTTCCGGTGCGTCTTTAAATGCTGCCTTCATGGGTAGTTTACGTGTGCTGCTAGTGTTTGGCACCATGCTGCAGCGCTGCAGAACCCTGTGATAAGTTGTGATCTCCAAAACGTAATGAGGAGATACTTCATCAACCACATATTACATTTGATGAATGCACTTCTTTTGAATCTCACTCCTTTGTTTTTAACAGTCCTCCTATACTGTGTGTTTACAGGCCTCCCAAACGATGCTCCTCTTTCATCTCAGACTCAGAAAGTTTGATCAATATTCGTGAACATGAACTTTATTTTTGGACGGGCTTTGAGCAGGCAGCTGTCTGACTGATGGACTTTATTATGTACAAGACCCAAGCTGACAGTTCTGCACTTTCACATGAGTGGTTTTGGTTTGTGTTTGACCTGTGAACAAGTGGGTAGTTTTTGTAAAAATAACCTTCATTTTTTTTCTTATGTAATTCATTTTGTTATCTGCTTTCAAAGTAGCTTCCCCAACACTGCCACTAACTAACATCCTATATTTTGTATTTTCAACTTTGTATCATAAGAGATGCTTTTCAGTTGTACAGCCTAATGTGACCTGGGGTCTCATTTGTACACACTGAGTACGCACAAAACAAGGCCTGAAGGAGGCGTACGCCACTTCCCACGCAAAAGTTGTGATCTATAAAAACAGACTTGATGGGAGAAACTTTGACCCATGGTTACAAACACTTTGGAGACAGGAAATTGATGATGCTGATGGTGAGGTGAGGGCCTGATTGTAGCCACTTTTGGCTTTTGTCCATACGCACATTTATAGTATGGATCCTAAGCATTGTTTGACCATTGGGAAAGTGTGTGTGTCTTTTCAGAAATGCTGTCAATCATCCACACTGACCACAACAGAGTTATTATTTTATGTGATTTTAATCTGCAGGTAGACAATCAATCAGACTCTTTTGCATTAGAAGTTTTAAATTTACTGAATTGTATGAATGTCATCCACCTGCTCCTCCTGCTGCTCCTGCTGATGTTACTGTTTCTCCAGAATGTCTTTGACAATCTTCTCCACTGTGGCCTGGCTCAGTGACTCCTCCTGGGGGGGAGACCTTCTCCAGTGGCTCCCTGTGAATTTGACAAATCAATCAATCAATCAATTTTATTTATAAGCCCAATACCACAAATCACAATTTGCCTCACAGGGCTTTACAGTATACGACATCCCTCTGTCCTTTGAACAGACAAGGAAAAACTCCTCAAAGAGATATGAAAAACACACACTCCCTGATAAACCACTGCATGGAGTGAAACAAGTGTAACCTATTTGTATTATGATATTATTTTCTTTGTATTATATTTTGTTATAATTGAATATCACATGTATATTGTCAGTTTGATCTATTTTTTACTAGGTAGCGTTTGGTAAGCATTGGATAATTACCTAGTGACTGATTTGTATGTTTTCACCACTAATGCTGCAGAGTTTAAGCACCAAATAATCATAAACAGCTCACTTCAGTGGAGCTACTGTACTGGAGCTAAGAATGTTTGTAGGTTAAAGTAGATTAAACAGGCTGTGTTGTCGTCACTATGAGGAACAAATATGTTCCATCTAGGTTTTCTTTTTCTTTCTTTTTTTTTTAAACATTTTCTGGCCAAAATGGCTCCCGTGATAGCAAAAGTTGCTGAGCCCGGTTTACTGTCTGTCCCTGAACGCCACATTGCTACGCAGTTTCCGTAGTGTAGTGGTTATCACGTTCGCCTAACACGCGAAAGGTCCCCGGTTCGAAACCGGGCGGAAACAATGAATAATTTTCATTATGCACACGTTACAAACATGAAATCTATGGAAAGCCGAAAGTGCCATATATCGCCACTTTTTCAACACGTCCTGTCTAAAGACGCCGCTTTTTACGGGCGTTTTTAATTATAACGCCGTAAAAAGCTGCGCTTTACTTGTCTAAAACGTGTGTGTGTGTGTGTGTGTGTGTGTGTGTGTGTGTGTGTGTGTGTGTGTGTGTGTGTGTGACTGTGTGTGTGTGTGTGATAGCTAAAGTTAGCAACCGGTAGCGGTTGTGATCAAGCTAGCAAATATGATGATTATTAACAAATATTTCAGATTACGAAATGTGATTCAATTTTCATTTTACTTTTGCCTAACTGGGTGGGAATGTTAAGGAAAAATGAAAAAACATTGATACTTACTCAGGAATAGAAGATGACCAGGGAGGAACTTAAAGTGCAGTGACCACACTATATTTAAAGGGACAGTAGGCTAACCACAACAGTAGCCTAACTGCTTACAGTACCCCCACTACACACACACACACACACACACACACACATGGTTAATATGTATTAACCATGTTAGTTAAGATATTTTTTACTGTGTGTCAACAAAGACATTTTTGTTTAAAGCTACAGTGCTTAACTGTAACCCTAACCCCAAAACACCACCGAGAATCACATTTCATTATCCGAAATAACAACCCAGTAGCTGTCCACTTTAAACAGGCTAATCATCCAATTACAGCCTTTAGCTATTGTGGTATAGAAAATGTAGTCCTGCCTAGACGTGGGGGTGATCTAAAGGAGAAACTTCTTAGATGAGAAGCCTTTTGGATCACAGAACTTCAAACTTTTGGGACTCACTTTGGTCTTAATGATGAATTGGACTTGAGTGTGTTTGTAGAAAAGGCTCCCATATCTAACTTATTGAATTGTTGTTTAATTACTTGTACTATTCTGATTGAAGCTTTTAATGGGATTCTACAAAGAATTAATAGTGTTGTCTGCATTTATGACATGTATTTTCTCTTTTTCCCAAAATTTTTCTCATATATAAGATGTTGGTGAAGATAATATTTATATTTGTATTTGATCTTTTTTCACACATATCTTCTATTGCGGTCCAGAATATATTGTTATTTGATTGATTTAATGTGTTAATTGCACACACCTGTAATCAACTAATTGCATAGGTGTGCATATTTGACAAGAGGCTATGGCTGAGAACATTACACTGATTACACTGCCAATTATCAGATTCCATCAGGGAGGCTGATCTTCATACTTTTCTCAGGACTTGTAGACATAGAGCAGGTGAGGATACCTGGAGGGAGTGTTTTGAGCCTGTCACTGGTCTCATTCTCCCCAGCTTCTTCGTGAACCCGTGGGCTGAAGTCCTTCTTGCTGTCCCTTAAATTTCTTGTAGTAATGGAAAGAAAGTACAAAACACGTCAATTAAATGACCCAGTTTGACCCTGATAACCTCTCCTCTTCCTCCCAGGCTAAGGAAGTGGGAGCACATTCTGATCAAGACAAAGGAGGAGCTGCACACTGTGATGAGCTCCACTAATTCAACTCCCGCTGCCTCCTCTTCGTCCAGACAGCAAGAGACTTCATTCAACCTTTAAAATAATATAATGAAATAGGTTTTGAAGTTTTTTGTGACTTGATTATTGATTGCAGCAGTGTGTGGTGGTGTTCATGTTGCTGTTAAAATTCATACCAGATATACTTTATCAACCACCGAGGTGACCGGTTATCCTTCCGGTCTTTGGTAAGTGCTCATATTTAGCCTCTCTGTGCTTAAATACTTCTGTCCACCGCCGGCTGTGGTAAGCTAACGTTGCTCTGAGAGGAGGCTAATGTTAGCATTAACGTGTGTGTTATTGCAGCCTCGTAAACAGGTCAGGATGCTCTCTGTTAGCTAACTTCACTGACTATTATTAAGCTGTTTCACGCACGACCCTGTAAAGTACCACATTAACTGTAGTGTTTTACCTGTGCGCCCACAAGCTGCAGTTGGTAGCACTATGTTTGACTGACATCTAGTGATGAAGGATGTGTACTGTGACATCACCAACTTTTATGAGCTTGTGCTGCAGTGATCCATTACTTTCACCTCTTACAAGCTTCAAAGTAAAAATCATCATCACATTATGTTCATTGTGTATTTGTTTGTCCTCTTGCTTACAACTGACTGAAATAAACAGGCCTAAAATAACAAGCATTTTATGGCTGTATGGTAGTGTTTCGGCCACTTTATTAGGTACACCTGTTCACCTGCCCATTAATGCAAATAGATAATCAGCCAATCCCGCGAAAGCAACACAATGCATTTAATTTTACAGGACATGCAGAGTGATTCACTTTGATGATCGGGGCACTAGAGAAGCTCGCCATAGGGGTGTATCGCCTTCAGCTCCTATGCAACCCAGGAGCTGATGTCACAGTAGATGAGCGCCTGGTCCCCTTTAGAGGGCGCTGTGGATTCAAACAGTATATCCCACAGAAGCCAGGGAAGAATGGGATAAAGATCTGGGCAGCATCCGATGCCAGGAGCAGCAACGTGCTCCTGGGGTTAGGGATCCAGAGGGCGCAGTCATGTTCCCCGAGACAGAAGATTTAGATCTGCGTCTGCTGACAAACACTGTGATGCAGAAGCTTTGTCGAAACAATGATTAAGTCCAAGACATATTTCTTGTTCGACATCATCAGCGCTCATCATCATAATAATGATAAATATTAATAATAATGATATGGAAAATCAATATAATAATAAAGATGCCAAAGGTCAAATGCTCCCTCTGTCCCCAGCAAGAAGATTCTGTGTGTTTTTGACACTTGCACTACTGTGTGTCCAAAATAAAT
The DNA here is from genome assembly GCA_035609425.1 of Epinephelus awoara. NCBI lineage: Eukaryota > Metazoa > Chordata > Actinopteri > Perciformes > Serranidae > Epinephelus > Epinephelus awoara. Next base: position 22,808,986 of record CM069304.1, on the reverse strand, counting down.
GAAATGAAACATATCCCTATAGATTTGTGGTGTTTCTTCCAACACAAACTTGCACGGAACTGTCACTTGTTTGCACAGTCACCCCTTATTTATGTCCACCCATAAAGATGTAACAAGATGTTTAAGGGTTGGTAAAGCTAACACAAAGACTGCACTGGTCATGACGACTCAAAAGATTGGTTTAAAAAGAAATTGCTTTTTCAGTAAAACCATGTGTGATTAACATGTATAGTGAAGAAAACCATAATTACTCCCCGTCGGGGAATCGAACCCCGGTCTTCCGCGTGACAGGCGGAGATACTGTCCACTATACTAACGAGGAGTGGTACACAAGAGTCACGTGATGCCGGAAGCAGAAACTACCAGCTGGTTTCTAGCTGACAACGAGGTGAGCTAATTGTTAGCGTGTTCCCACTTTACCGTTTGTCCCTGAACGCCACATGAAAACGGAGTTTCCGTAGTGTAGTGGTTATCACGTTCGCCTCACACGCGAAAGGTCCCCGGTTCGAAACCGGGCGGAAACAGTGGACACTTTTCGTTACTCATATGTCACAATATATCATCGTCTCAAGCCTCATAAAACCTAAAGGCGTTTTCTGAAGTTGGCCAACCGTCCAATGGTGATGATGTGGAGAAATGTATTTTCCGGTGCGTCTTTAAATGCTGCCTTCATGGGTAGTTTACGTGTGCTGCTAGTGTTTGGCACCATGCTGCAGCGCTGCAGATCCTTGTGATAAGTTGTGATCTCCAAAACGTAATGAGGAGATACTTCATCAACCACATATTACATTTGATGAATGCACTTCTTTTGAATCTCACTCCTTTGTTTTTAACAGTCCTCCTATACTGTGTGTTTACAGGCCTCCCAAACGATGCTCCTCTTTCATCTCAGACTTTTCAGAAATGCTGTCAATCATCCACAATGACCACAACAGAGTTATTATTTTATGTGATTTTAATCTGCAGGTAGACAATCAATCAGACTCTTTTGCATTAGAAGTTTTAAATTTACTGAATTGTATGAATGTCATCCACCTGCTCCTCCTGCTGCTCCTGCTGCTGCTCCTGCTGATGTTGCTGTTTCTCCAGAATGTCTTTCACAGTCTTCTCCACTGTGGCCTGGCTCAGTGACTCCTCCTGGGGGGGAGACCTTCTCCAGTGGCTCCCTGTGAATTTGACAAATCAATCAATCAATCAATTTTATTTATAAGCCCAATACCACAAATCACAATTTGCCTCACAGGGCTTTACAGCATACAACATCCCTCTGTCCTTTGGACCCTCACAGCAGAAACTCCTCAAAGAGACATGAAAAACACACACTCCCTGATAAACCACTGCATGGAGTGAAACAAGTGTAACCTATTTGTATTATTATATTATTTTCTTTGTATTATATTTTGTTATAATTGAATATCACATGTATATTGTCATTTTGATCTTTTTTTTTAAATACTTATTCTCGGTAGAGTTTGGTAAGCATTGGATAATTACCTCGTGACTGATTTGTATGTTTTCACCACTAATGCTGCAAAGTTTAAGCACCAAATAATCATAAACAGCTCACTTCAGTGGAGCTACTGTGTTGTAAAACATACTGATGAATTCTCATTTAGATCTATTAAGAATGTTTGTAGGTTAAAGTAGATTAAACAGGCTGTGTTGTCGTCACTATGAGGAACAAATATGTCTTGCGGTTCCATCGAGGTTTTCTTTTTTTAAACATTTTTTGGCCAAAATGGCTCCGGTGATAGTGCTCTCTGATGTGCTGCTTGGTGGGATTAGCAGGAGAGATTCTGCAGAGCGTGTGTGCCTCCTTGAGCCTCTTGAGGTCACTCTGGTCCACCACAACGAATGCTGCAGCGAGGAAGTGGCAAAAAGAGCTGTAGAGCAGATGACGTTCAGACACACACTCCCTGGTAAACTGACACATGCAGTGACTCAAGTCTAACTTGATGGTCATGTCTTTGTTGACCTTGTTTCTTGAGGCACTGTTGTTCGCCAGGTTTCCAGAAGTCACCTCTGCCACTGTCTAAAGGGCGCTGTTGATTCAAGCAGTATATCCCACAGAAGCCAGGGAAGAATTGGATAAAGATCTGGGCAGCGTGGTTTTGAGTGGTTTTGGTTTGTGTTTGACCTGTGAACAAGTGGGTAGTTTTTGTAAAAATAACCTTCATTTTTTTTCTTATGTAATTCATTTTGTTATAATTTCATATCACATGTATTTGTCAGTTTGAGGTTTTTTTTTCATAACCAAACTACATTTCTCAGCTTCTTCCAGTGTTAAATAGAAGCTTGCAAAACTCTGCTTTCAAAGTAGCTTCCCCAGCACTGCCACTAACTAACATCCTATATTTTGTATTTTCAACTCTATATCATAAGAGATGCTTTTCAGTTGTACAGCCTAATGTGACCTGGGGTCTCATTTGTACACACTGAGTACGCACAAAACAAGGCCTGAAGGAGGCGTACGCCACTTCCCACGCAAAAGTTGTGATCCATAAAAACAGACTTGATGGGAGAAACTTTGACCCATGGTTACAAACACTTTGCAGACAGGAAATTGATGATGCTGATGGTGAGGTGAGGGCCTGATTGTAGCCACTTTTGGCTTTTGTCCATACGCACATTTATAGTATGGATCCTAAGCATTGTTTTATAAATGAGACCCCTGTTGACCATTGGGAAAGTGTGTGTTCACTGTTCACTCAGTATAATACACAAGTGTTTGAAATGTACCTGAATTTTATCATGAAAAGTTTATCAAAGATGCCAAAGGTCAAATGCTCCCTCTGTCCCCAGCAAGAAGATTCTGTGTGTTTTTGACACTTGCACTACTGTGTGTCCAAAATAAATGAAATGAAACATATCCCTATAGATTTGTGGTGTTTCTTCCAACACAAACTTGCACTGAACTGTCACTTGTTTGCACAGTCACCCCTTATTTATGTCCACCCATAAAGATGTAACAAGATGTTTAAGGGTGGTAAAACTAACACAAAGACTGCTCTGGTCATGACGACTCAAAAGATTGGTTTAAAAAGAAATTGCTTTTTCAGTAAAAACATGCGTGATTAACATGTATAGTGAAGAAAACCATAATTACTCCCCGTCGGGGAATCGAACCCCGGTCTTCCGCGTGACAGGCGGAGATACTGTCCACTATACTAACGAGGAGTGGTACAGAAGAGTCACGTGATGCCGGAAGCAGAAACTACCAGCTGGTTTCTAGCTAACAACGAGGAGAGCTAATTGTTAGCGTGTTCCCAGCTACGGTTCAGAGCCAGTAAGAGGCCAGTTTACTGTCTGTCCCTGAATGCCACACTGCCACGCAGTTTCCGTAGTGTAGTGGTTATCACGTTCGCCTAACACGCGAAAGGTCCCCGGTTCGAAACCGGGCGGAAACAATGAATGATTTTCATTTTTCACACGTTACAAACATGAAATCGCCAAAATAAGCTTCACTAAACTTTAACGCTCTTTCTGGCGTTTCGTGATTGAAGTTGGCTCACCGTCGGCTGGTGGTGGTGGTGTAGAGAAATGTAATTTCCCAGATGTCCCTAAACGCGGCCTTCAGAAGTCGTTGACAGCCACAGACCAGACGACACAACACGAGCTTAGCTCGTGAACTAGCTAACACCAGCCAGCTAACATTTAGCCTTCGAGCAAGACGCCAGTCCGGGATGCATCTAAGTCACAGCCTGACAGAGAAGTGTTAGGATGTAACGTTTGGCATTTAGGGAGAGGATATTTTGAACAAAAGGCTGAGGCTGTGTGAGGTTTGAAAATAAAGGTCCACCACGTTAGTTAGCTAACGTGATGTAATGTTAACGTTGTCATATGAGCAGTGTAACGTTAACGTAACATTAAGGCTATACTTGTGTATGTAAATTAAAAAGTGGCGAACTGTGTGAAATTACAATAAGGTGTGTAACGGAATTAACACATAAATATTAAGAAGTTTAGTGTATGATATAGACCTGTAGTTACACATATATTGTGTTTATACAGTACATATATATATATATATATATATGTATGTATGTATAATGTATTCCACTCTGGGGTTGAGGTGAATAAAAGAACTGTGTTGTGACCCAAATAACATGCTGTTGCTATGTGCAGAAAGTATTAAAGCATGAAATCCCACATTTTTGATGTACAAAAGCATCCTGTATCATCACTACAAGTCCACAAGAACACAGAAACGGCTCATGTCTCATGTCTAAAACAGCGTTTAAATGTCATTGTTCTCAGCCCAGTTCTCAAATGGACGTAACTGAACTTTGAGCAACAGTTTTGTGTGGAAGCTGCAACATTGTCACATAATGTAAAAGCACCACCCTACACTCCCTTCGTCACTCCTCTATAACTCATCTGTTTGTCATTGTCTCTGTCTCAGAACATCATGAAGCAGCTGGTGGAAGCGTGCATCAAGATGCGCTCGGTGGGAGTCTTCCATCGGGACATCAAAATGGACAATGTCCTCATTGAGACCAGCTCTGATGTCCCCCGAGTGCGCATCATTGATTTTGGATGTGGCTGCCTCATTGAGGATGGACGAGTCTTTGCTGGTATGATGTCTGCCTTCTGCTCCTGCTCTTCATCCATCTGTTGATCTCTGGAGCGATGACTTTGGCTTAAAACTCACCCCTCATTCTTTGTCTCTTTCTGTGTCCATGTGTGTGTCTGTGTATTGTAGGAACATTTGCATATGTGCCACCAGAGTACCTGAGACAGAGAGGATATGAGGCCGGTCCCACTACAGTCTGGCAGCTGGGCGCGCTGCTGCACGACATGCTGGTGGATCAGTCCACCACCTTCAGCTTTCTGGAAGGTTTAAAGCCCAGCGGGCAGTTGTCTAGCGGTAAGACAATGCTGTTGTCAATACAGCACCTGAGCTCTGGTACTGACATTAACTGCAGCTCCCACCCTAATCTTTGCTTCGTTTTCTGCCCTCTCTCTTCAAAGGCTGCCAGGATTTGTTGAATCTGTGTTTGGCTGTGAACCCAGAGGATCGCCCCACTCTGGAGCAGATGCAGCAGCATCCCTGGCTCAGACGATCCTGAACCTCCCACCACCATTTGTAGTAACTAAGGAAGGTAAGACTTGTACACTGGTGAAACAAAACAACCACTTAACAAACGCATGGCCCGACACAGAGGGGCTAACTCGTCAGTGCAAGACTCAGCTGTCTATATACACCTCAAGGAGAAAGCACACTCCTCATCGCCTGGTCTGATGAGTCTGGATTTCTTCTGCAACTTTCAGATGGTAGGGTCAGAATTTGAAACATGAAAATGAAACATTTACACTGAACAACAATTTAAACACAGTGATTTGTTTGTGCTTCCATTTCCCACAGGTTTAAACTAAAGTTCTAAGACTTCTTCATGCGCTCAACTTTTAGATGCAAATTTGTTCAAATGTGTTTAAATTAGCACTGCTCCTTTTCCAAGATAATCCATCCACCTGACAGGTGTGGCATATCAAGATGCTGATTAAACAGCATCATTACCACACAGGTGTGCCTCAGGCTGGTCACGATAAAAGGCCACTATAAAACTGCAAAAACTAAAGCGTTGCATTTAAAAGAAATTGTATCAGTGTAATAGTTAGGGCGTTTTGCATCGTGTTAGATTAAAAACAGGTTTTGTAACAAAATAAAATGTATAACACAAAAGTAAGGTATCAAAGAAAGTGTTGTTAGTCGAGAAAATAATCTAGATAATATCAGAAAAACTATGGAAAATATCCATCATGCTTGTCCAAAGTCACATCTTCAAATGACTTGTGTAGTCACACCAAACATCTGAAAGACAAATATATAAAACTTAAAATGATATAAAATGAGAGAAACAACAAGTCCTCACATTCAAGAAGCTGGAACTGGAGACATTTTGCTTACAAACAACTTCAGCAATGAAGAGTTGCTCAAAAGTGTTAATTTTATTACATATTAATTGACATTCAGTGGAAAACTGTTTAGTTTGTTAGGTTTGATAGAATCCAAGGCAAATATGAAATGAGGTGATTCTACTGTATTTCAGTGAAGTTGTTGCTGACTAAAGATGGAAAAGTGGTGTGGACTTCCACCCGTCTGACTGACAGACGTCGTATGCTCGGAGCACAGAGAGAGAGATGCCCCCCTGGTCCAACACGGTATGCTATCTCACGTGCTACTGACATAAAGTCTGTTTTTGAGCTGTTTGTGACAGAGCACATTGAAAAGATTGTGCTGGAGGAGACAAATAGGGAGGGGAGACGTGTGTATGGGGGAAGCTGGAGTGAGATGGACAGAACAGATCTGCAGGCTTTCCTCGGTGTGCTGATACTTGGTGGCGTCTTCAGATCATGCAAAGAAGCTGCTGCTAGTCTGTGGAGCGCTCACTTTGGGAGAGCAATCTTCCGTGCTACATTGCCACTGAAGACATTTTACAGGAAATTGCTTTTTCAGTAAAACCATGCGTGATGAACATGTATAGTGAAGAAAACCATAATTACTCCCCGTCGGGAAATCGAACCCCGGTCTTCCGAGTGACAGGCAGAGATACTGTCCACTATACTAACGAGGAGTGGTACAGAAGAGTCACGTGATGCCGAAAGCAGAAACTACCAGCTGGTTTCTAGCTAACAACGAGGTGAGCTAATTGTTCACGTGTTCCCAGCTACAGTTCAGAGCCAGTAAGAGAATTGAGCTGTAAGGTGCCACCACACCTGTAGAGGATTCTCTCCATCACCTCAGGGTCGCTCAGGCAGCCTCTCAGGATGTGGATACATTGAATCCTCCACACCTTCAACATGGAGGCCTTGAAGAGGGGCACATGGTTTCAGTCCTTTGCCAGGTAGAAGTGATGTAACACATCTTCAGCCCTCTGCAACAGAGCTCTGGGCTGTGGCACCTTTGTTCTACAGTGCTCTCTGATGTGCTGCTTGGTGGGATTAGCAGGAGAGATTCTGCAGAGCGTGTGTGCCTCCTTGAGCCTCTTGAGGTCACTCTGGTCCACCACAACGAATGCTGCAGCGAGGAAGTGGCAAAAAGAGCTGTAGAGCAGATGACGTTCAGACACACACTCCCTGGTAAACTGACACATGCAGTGACTCAAGTCTAACTTGATGGTCATGTCTTTGTTGACCTTGTTTCTTGAGGCACTGTTGTTAGCCAGGTTTCCAGAGGTCGCCTCTGCCACTGTAGTCTCTGAGATCCTCCTGCAGTCACACAAGAGGTGCTCCTGAGTCCCAGAGTACAGGACCTTGAAGGCAGCACAGCAGCCCCTAAAACATTAAAGGGGAACACCACCTAAATTAAAAATTCCAATATGTTATTTCCATGGTCGAGGAAAGTTTGATCAATATTCATGAACATGAACTTTATTTTTGGACGGGCTTAGAACTGAGCAGGCAGCTGTCTGACTGATGGACTTTATTATGTACAAGACCCAAGCTGACAGTTCTGCACTTTCACATGAGTGGTTTTGGTTTGTGTTTGACCTGTGAACAAGTGGGTAGTTTTTGTAAAAATAACCTTCATTTTTTTCTTATGTAATTCATTTTGTTATAATTTCATATCACATGTATTTGTCAGTTTGAGGTTTTTTTCATAACCAAACTACATTTCTCAGCTTCTTCCAGTGTTAAATGGTAGCTTGCAAAACTCTGCTTTCAAAGTAGCTTCCCCAACACTGCCACTAACTAACATCCTATATTTTGTATTTTCAACTTTGTATCATAAGAGATGCTTTTCAGTTGTACAGCCTAATGTGACCTGGGGATTCATTTATACACACTGAGTACGCACAAAACAAGGCCTGAATGAGGCGTACGCCACTTCCCACGCAAAAGTTGTGATCTATAAAAACAGACTTGATGGGAGAAACTTTGACCCATGGTTACAAACACTTTGGAGACAGGAAATTGATGATGCTGATGGTGAGGTGAGGGCCTGATTGTAGCCACTTTGGCTTTTGTCCATACGCACATTTATAGTATGGATGCTAAGCATTGTTTTATAAATGAGACCCCTGTTGACCATTGGGAAAGTGTGTGTTCACTGTTCACTCAGTGTACTACACAAGTGTTTGAAATGTACCTGAATTTTATCATGGAAAGTTTATCAAAGATGCCAAAGGTCAAATGCTCCCTCTGTCCCCAGCAAGAGGATTCTGTGTGTTTTTGACACTTGCACTACTGTGTGTCCAAAATAAATGAAGTGAAACATATCCCTATAGATTTGTGGTGTTTTTTCCAACACAAACTTGCACTGAACTGTCACTTGTTTGCACAGTCACCCCTTATTTATGTCCACCCATAAAGATGTAACAAGATGTTTAAGGGTGGTAAAGCTAACACAAAGACTGCACTGGTCATGACGACTCAAAAGATTGGTTTAAAAAGAAATTTCTTTTTCAGTAAAACCATGCGTGATTAACATGTATAGTGAAGAAAACCATAATTACTCCCCGTCGGGGAATCGAACCCCGGTCTTCCGCGTGACAGGCGGAGATACTGTCCACTATACTAACGAGGAATGGTACACAAGAGTCACGTGATGCCGGAAGCAGAAACTACCAGCTGGTTTCTAGCTAACAACGAGGTGAGCTAATTGTTAGCGTGTTCCCAGCTACTGTTCAGAGCCAGTCAGCTGTCAGTGGGAGAGAGGGAACATAAAACAACACTACTAAAGCAAATTGACTTATTAAACAGCTCATAAACAACTGAGAAGCATGTGAAATGTGAGTCACACCTGAAATATAGCAGCCCACTGTTCAAACCACCACATGCAGTGACACAAGTCTAACTTGATGCTCATGTCTTTGTTGACCTTGTTTCTTGAGGCACTGTTGTTCGCCAGGTTTCCAGAGGTCGCCTCTGCCACTGTAGTCTCTGAGATCCTCCTGCAGTCACACACAAGAGGTGCTCCTGAGTCCCAGAGTACAGGACCTTGAAGGCAGCACAGCAGTCCCTAAAAGATTATTTGTGACCATGAAACAGAATTGAAACAGTTTTAACATCTGATCAACTGTGTGCATTATATGTCTACGTTTCAAAAAAAAAAAAATGTTTTGGCCAAAAATGGCACTTGTGATCGTAAACTCTGCTGACCCCACTTTACCTTTTGTCCCTGAACGCCACATGAAAACGTAGTTTCCGTAGTGTAGTGGTTATCACGTTCGCCCTACACGCGAAAGGTCCCCGGTTCGAAACCGGGCGGAAACAGTGGACACTTTTCGTTACTCATATGTCACAATATATCATCGTCTCAAACCTCATAAAACGAAAGGTGTTTTCTGAAGTTGGCCAACCGTCCAATGGTGATGATGTGGAGAACTGTAACTTCCGGTGCGTCTTTAAATGCTGCCTTCATGGGTAGTTTACGTGTGCTGCTAGTGTTTGGCACCATGCTGCAGCGCTGCAGAACCTTGTGATAAGTTGTGATCTCCAAAACGTAATGAGGAGATACCTCATCAACCACATATTACATTTGATGAATGCACTTCTTTTGAATCTCACTCCTTTGTTTTTAACAGTCCTCCTATACTGTGTGTTTACAGGCCTCCCAAACGATGCTCCTCTTTCATCTCAGACTTTTCAGAAATGCTGTCAATCATCCACACTGACCACAACAGAGTTATTATTTTATCTGCAGGTAGACAATCAATCAGACTCTTTTGCATTCGAAGTTTTAAATTTACTGAATTGTATGAATGTCATCCACCTGCTCCTCCTGCTGCTCCTCCTCCTCCTGCTGATGTTACTGTTTCTCCAGAATGTCTTTCACAGTCTTCTCCACTGTGGCCTGGCTCAGTGACTCCTCCTGGGGGGAGACCTTCTCCAGTGGCTCCCTGTGGATTTGACAAATCAATCAATCAAGCAAAAACACACACTCCCTGATAAACCACTGCATGGAGTGAAACAAGTGTAACCTATTTGTATAATTATATTATTTTCTTTGTATTATATTTTGTTATAATTTCATATCACATGTATTTGTCAGTTTGAGGGGTTTTTTTCATAACCAAACTACATTTCTCAGCTTCTTCCAGTGTTAAATAGTAGCTTGCAAAACTCTGCTTTCAAAGTAGCTTCCCCAACACTGCCACTAACTAACATCCTATACTTTGTATTTTCAACTCTATATCATAAGAGATGCTTTTCAGTTGTACAGCCTAATGTGACCTGGGGTCTCATTTGTACACACTGAGTACGCACAAAACAAGGCCTGAAGGAGGCGTACGCCACTTCCCACGCAAAAGTTGTGATCCATAAAAACAGACTTGATGGGAGAAACTTTGACCCATGGTTACAAACACTTTGGAGACAGGAAATTGATGATGCTGATGGTGAGGTGAGGGCCTGATTGTAGCCACTTTTGGCTTTTGTCCATACGCACATTTATAGTATGGATCCTAAGCATTGTTTTATAAATGAGACCCCTGTTGACCATTGGGAAAGTGTGTGTTCACTGTTCACTCAGTGTAATACACAAGTGTTTGAAATGTACCTGAATTTTATCATGAAAAGTTTATCAAAGATGCCAAAGGTCAAATGCTCCCTCTGTCCCCAGCAAGAGGATTCTGTGTGTTTTTGACACTTGCACTACTGTGTGTCCAAAATAAATGAAATGAAACATATCCCTATAGATTTGTGGTGTTTTTTCCAACACAAACTTGCACTGAACTGTCACTTGTTTGCACAGTCACCCCTTATTTATGTCCACCCATAAAGATGTAACAAGATGTTTAAGGGTGGTAAAGCTAACACAAAGACTGCTCTGGTCATGACGACTCAAAAGATTGGTTTAAAAAGAAATTGCTTTTTCAGTAAAAACATGCGTGATTAACATGTATAGTGAAGAAAACCATAATTACTCTCCGTTGGGGAATCGAACCCCGGTCTTCCGCGTGACAGGCGGAGATACTGTCCACTATACTAACGAGGAGTGGTACAGAAGAGTCACGTGATGCCGGAAGCAGAAACTACCAGCTGGTTACTAGCTAACAACGAGGAGAGCTAATTGTTAGCGTGTTCCCAGCTACTGTTCAGAGCCAGTAAGTGGCCAGTTTACTGTCTGTCCCTGAACGCCACACCACCACGCAGTTTCTGTAGTGTAGTGGTTATCACGTTTGCCTAACACGCGAAAGGTCCCCGGTTCAAAACCGGGCGGAAACAATGAATGATTTTCATTTTTCACACGTTACAAACATGAAATCGCCAAAATAAGCTTCAGAAAACTTTAACGCTCTTTCTGGCGTTTCGTGATTGAAGTTGGCTCACCGTCGGCTGGTGGTGGTGGTGTAGAGAAATGTAATTTCCCAGATGTCCCTAAACGCGGCCTTCAGAAGTCGTTGACAGCCACAGACCAGACGACACAACACGAGCTTAGCTCGTGAACTAGCTAACACCAGCCAGCTAACATTTAGCCTTCGAGCAAGACGCCAGTCCGGGATGCATCTAAGTCACAGCCTGACAGAGAAGTGTTAGGATGTAACGTTTGGCATTTAGGGAGAGGATATTTTGAACAAAAGGCTGAGGCTGTGTGAGGTTTGAAAATAAAGGTCCACCACGTTAGTTAGCTAACGTGATGTAATGTTAACGTTGTCATATGAGCAGTGTAACGTTAACGTAACATTAAGGCTATACTTGTGTATGTAAATTAAAAAGTGGCGAACTGTGTGAAATTACAATAAGGTGTGTAACGTAATTAACACATAAATATTAAGAAGTTTAGTGTATGATATAGACCTGTAGTTACACATATATTGTGTTTTTACAGTACATATATATATATATGTATGTATGTATAATGTATTCCACTCTGGGGTTGAGGTGAAGAAAAGAACTGTGTTGTGACCTAAATAACATGCTGTTGCTATGTGCAGAAAGTATTAAAGCATGAAATCCCACATTTTTGATGTACAAAAGCATCCTGTATCATCACTACAAGTCCACAAGAACACAGAAACGGCTCATGTCTATGGCTGCATCCCAAAGGCCCACTGGCACACTGCATACTACTGCTACGTACGACCACTAGATACTACTCCTACCTACGAAACAAGCTGGGTCATACTGAAAGATTGGTGAGAAAGCCCTCCATCTGCTGGCAGAGCAGAGGTACTGCACCAAAATCTGAACGCACCTGTGACTATTGAAACTGCCCCAAATTGAAGCTGGCCACTCTTTACCCACCAGCAACATGTCTGCAGGCTCTCTCATGCTTCTCAACATGCTAAATGCTCCTTTTGCACATAATAATTAATTCACTGCCACAGTAAGCAATGACATGACATGCCACACTCAAGAACTTAAACTTTGCACTTTGAAGATCCTTTATATTGTTTTTGAAATAATCCAACCTGTTATGGTGATGACAGCCATCATCACTTCTCATTAGTGTCACAATGCTGACATCATGTGTCAATCAAGTGATTAGTTCATTGAATATCAATATGTAGATGGAGCATTTCCACCAGCACATTCTGTCATGTGTGTAGGCTGAGTCACTTTGAACACCTGTCACCTCACACAGTACAATGACATCCAATAAAACTGCTCTGCCATGATGTACTTTCATTATGCCAAACTTAATAATCATTTGTTTTAACAGTACTAGTATTTATTATTATCATTACTTATTTTATTATTGTTGTTTTTGATTACAGATAAACAGAAACATGTAAGCTAATGTTTATTCATGAGGAGTGAGCAGATGTTGGGGCCAATCATTTGGCTTTCAGTTAAGAGACACTGTTGCAATAAGCAAAATTTAGGAACTTCAGAGGGTGAAGAACAAAAAAAATGTCTCATTCATTTTCATGACCTCAAAGATAATTTCTTTGATCCTTTAGTTTAAAGACAGGATTTTACAGCTGTGGAAGGTTGTCACATGGGTTACAAGGTAACTGCAGGAATACACCTTTGATATGCGGCTACAATGTAAGCTACGAGGCTGCGTACACCTCTGTGATTACTGGATGACCTCACATTGCAATGTGTTGAGAGTTGAAGGGTTTTTCAGGCAATGCTGTTAGTCAGAACACAACCTTGAAGCAACCTGCCTCCCCATAAGTTTCATCTAACTTGGATTGGGAAGAAAAACATAATTCTTCATTGAACCTGTCAGTGCAAAATCATTTTCACAGCCGCTTAACTCACAAAGTTCTTTCTACTGATGGATTTTTCTACAAAGTGCTTGTTTGTGCCATCCAGAGAGTGGAGACTGCAATGTTGTGACTTTCTGCTCCTCTGACTGACTGAATCAATTTTCATTACTGCTTCTGTCTCACTTAAGCTTGCCTAATAGCTACACGAGAACAGCCCTGCATGGAGAGTATGTGCAGCTTGGATGTGATAAGCGAAATGTAATTTATATGTAATTTGCATACTCCCAAAAAAGTCCACTTGACTCCTGTGTCCTTTTCCATTCTGGGTTTGTCAAAAGTGGACACAAAAATAACTTCTCTTGGCTCAGAGTTTTACAAACAGTTTCACAACATGGTTTGAGAGATCCATGGAAGTGCTACCTGACTTTAGGACCCCACTGAGTCTTGTATATTTGCTGCAAGATTAACCTTTCCCCCAATTTCCTCAAAACTCTGATGGCAAGTGTTCCTTCCTCCTCCACTTCAGCCCAACCCTGACTCCTGTCAGGAGTTCAGTGAGGACCCAAATGCAGAGCAAGAGGCAAGTCTGAGGTTTAACAGAAAGGGATATTTAAACAAAATTGGGACAGACTTGACAACGCCCCTTACATTGTGCATCGGATGTTATTCTTCGGGAACAAAAACAGTTTAGAAAAGGGTGTAAAGAAATAATTGTCACGTAGCGATGAAAAAAGGTGTGGATAATCAGCAGGGATCTGTAGCTGTGATTTATGTTGAGCTGATGTATGTATTTATATGGATATATGAATATATTTTCATGTTGGTACATGAACAGTTCATGATATTTCTATTACATGCATTTAAGGAAGTCAGTTAATATGCTGGCATATATAACACTACTACTCTCAAGGAAAGTTAAAGATTATTAATTAGTGAATAAAAGGGGAAGGATTAAATAAGTTAATTACTGTTTTGTAATATTTGTCATGTTGGAAATAAAGACATCAATCAAAAGAAATGGCGGAGCAAACTACTCACCTGTATCCATCAGCTGTTTATTTTTAGCCCCGGTAAACAGGTAATGGAACGTTTGTTCCGTGGTCCCTATTTATAATACATATACAGTATATGTATATATATATATATATATAATATAATATAATATATAGTATGTATATTCCACTCTGGGGTTGAGGTGAATAAAAGAACTGTGTTGTGACCTAAATAACATGCTGTTGCTATGTGCAGAAAGTATTAAAGCATGAAATCCCACATTTTTGATGTACGAAAGCATCCTGTATCATCACTACATGTGTGCCGTTTGTAACAAACCAAGCCACGTGAAAATCTGTTGAAAATTCAGTGAGTTCTTCTATTTTACTTGTGCATACAGCTCCTCCCTCAATAGAAGTGAAGGCAGCACAGCAGTCCCTAAAAGATTATTTGTGAGCATGAGCTGCTCTTTTTCAGAATACACTTTTTTAAACAGTTTTAACATCTGATCAACTGTGTGCATTATATGTCTACGTTTCAAAAAAAAAAATGTTTTGGCCAAAAATGGCACTTGTGATAGTAAACTCTGCTGACCCCACTTTACCGTTTGTCCCTGAACGCCGCATGGAAACAGAGTTTCCGTAGTGTAGTGGTTATCACGTTCGCCTCACACGCGAAAGGTCCCCGGTTCGAAACTGGGCGGAAACAGTGGACACTTTTCGTTGCATATGTCACAATATATCATCATCTCAAACTTCATAAAACCTAAAGGTGTTTTCTGAAGTTGGCCAACCATCCTATGGTGATGATGTGGAGAACTGTATCTTCCGATGCGTCTTTAAATGCTGAAGATGGGCTACAGCAGCAGCAGACCACACCAGGTGCCACTCCTGTCAGCTAACTGAGGCTACGGTTCACACAGGCTAATCAAGACTGGACAATAGAAGACTGGAAAAACGTCGCCTGGTCTGATGAGTCTGGATTTCTTCTGCAACTTTCAGATGGTAGAGTCAGAATTTGAAACATGAAAATGAAACATTTACACTGAACAACAATTTAAACACAATGATTTGTTTGTGCTTCCATTTCCCACACGGTCCAACACGGTATGCTATCTCACGTGCTACTGACATAAAGTCTGTTTTTGAGCTGTTTGTGACAGAGCACATTGAAAAGATTGTGCTGGAGGAGACAAATAGGGAGGGGAGACGTGTGTATGGGGGAAGCTGGAGTGAGATGGACAGAACAGATCTGCAGGCTTTCCTCGGTGTGCTGATACTTGGTGGCGTCTTCAGATCATGCAAAGAAGCTGCTGCTAGTCTGTGGAGCGCTCACTTTGGGAGAGCAATCTTCCGTGCTACATTGCCACTGAAGACATTTTACAGGACATGCAGAGTGATTCGCTTTGATGATCGGGGCACTAGAGAAGCTCGCCATAGGGGTGTATCGCCTTTAGCTCCTATGCAACCCAGGAGCTGATGTCACAGGAGATGAGCGCCTGGTCCCCTTTAGAGGGCGCTGTGGATTCAAACAGTATATCCCACAGAAGCCAGGGAAGAATGGGATAAAGATCTGGGCAGCATCCGATGCCAGGAGCAGCAACGTGCTCCTGGGGTTAGGGATCCAGAGGGCGCAGTCATGTTCCCCGAGACAGAAAATTTAGATCTGCGTCTGCTGACAAACACTGTGATGCAGAAGCTTTGCCGAAACAATGATTAAGTCCAAGACATATTTCTTGTTCGACATCATCAGCGCTCATCATCATAATAATGATAAATAATAATAATAATAATAATGATATGGAAAATCAATATAATAATGATTATGACACCACTACTACAAATAATAATAATATTAATAATAATAATAATAATTATTGTTCCAGCTGGGGTCCACAGAGGTGAACAGGACATAGGCATTATAGCATGATATGTCTATCATGTGGTAGAGCAGACACATGGGCCACCTGTGTGTCTGCCCACGGCAGGTGTAGGTGCCACAAACCTGCAAAAGAGAAAGAAATGATAAGATGGGCTTGGTGACAGTGGAAGCCCTCCTGCTGAGACGTTCCTCTAACAGGAATCCAAATAGGTACAGCAGCTCCTGCGCCCTTGGTGTAATTGAGCTGTAAGGTGCCACCACACCTGTAGAGGATTCTCTCCATCACCTCAGGGTCGCTCAGGCAGCCTCTCAGGATGTGGATGCATTGAATCCTCCACACCTTCAACATGGAGGCCTTGAAGAGGGACACATGATTTCAGTCCTTTGCCAGGTAGAAGTGATGTTACACATCTTCAACCCTCTGCAGCAGAGCTCTGGGCTGTGGCACCTTTGTTCTCCAGTGCTCTCTGATGTGCTGCTTGGTGGGATTAGCAGGAGAGATTCTGCAGAGTGTGTGTGCCTCCTTGAGCCTCTTGAGGTCACTCTGGTCCACCACAACGAATGCTGCAGAGAGGAAGTGGCAAAAAGAGCTGTAGAGCAGATGACGTTCAGACACACACTCCCTGGTAAACTGACACATGCAGTGACTCAAGTCTAACTTGATGGTCATGTCTTTGTTGACCTTGTTTCTTGAGGCACTGTTGTTAGCCAGGTTTCCAGAAGTCACCTCTGCCACTGTCTAAAGGGCGCTGTTGATTCAAGCAGTATATCCCACAGAAGCCAGGGAAGAATTGGATAAAGATCTGGGCAGCGTGGTTTTGAGTGGTTTTGGTTTGTGTATGACCTGTGAACAAGTGGGTAGTTTTTGTAAAAATAACCTTCATTTTTTTTCTTATGTAATTCATTTTGTTATAATTTCATATCACATGTATTTGTCAGTTTGAGGTTTTTTTTCATAACCAAACTACATTTCTCAGCTTCTTCCAGTGTTAAATGGTAGCTTGCAAAACTCTGCTTTCAAAGTAGCTTCCCCAACACTGCCACTAACTAACATCCTATATTTTGTATTTTCAACTTTATATCATAAGAGATGCTTTTCAGTTGTACAGCCTAATGTGACCTGGGGTCTCATTTGTACACACTGAGTACGCACAAAACAAGGCCTGAAGGAGGCGTACGCCACTTCCCACGCAAAAGTTGTGATCTATAAAAACAGACTTGATGGGAGAAACTTTGACCCATGGTTACAAACACTTTGGAGACAGGAAATTGATGATGCTGATGGTGAGGTGAGGGCCTGATTGTAGCCACTTTTGGCTTTTGTCCATACGCACATTTATAGTATGGATCCTAAGCATTGTTTTATAAATGAGACCCCTGTTGACCATTGGGAAAGTGTGTGTTCACTGTTCACTCAGTGTAATACACAAGTGTTTGAAATGTACCTGAATTTTATCATGAAAAGTTTATCAAAGATGCCAAAGGTCAAATGCTCCCTCTGTCCCCAGCAAGAAGATTCTGTGTGTTTTTGACACTTGCACTACTGTGTGTCCAAAATAAATGAAATGAAACATATCCCTATAGATTTGTGGTGTTTCTTCCAACACAAACTTGCACGGAACTGTCACTTGTTTGCACAGTCACCCCTTATTTATGTCCACCCATAAAGATGTAACAAGATGTTTAAGGGTGGTAAAGCTAACACAAAGACTGCACTGGTCATGACGACTCAAAAGATTGGTTTAAAAAGAAATTGCTTTTTCAGTAAAACCATGGTGATTAACATGTATAGTGAAGAAAACCATAATTACTCCCCGTCGGGGAATCGAACCCCGGTCTTCCGCGTGACAGGCGGAGATACTGTCCACTATACTAACGAGGAGTGGTACAGAAGAGTCACGTGATGCCGGAAGCAGAAACTACCAGCTGGTTTCTAGCTAACAACGAGGTGAGCTAATTGTTAGCGTGTTCCCAGCTACTGTTCAGAGCCAGTCAGCTGTCAGTGGGAGAGAGGGAACATAAAACAACACTACTAAAGCAAATTGACTTATTAAACAGCTCATAAACAACTGAGAAGCATTAATTAAGTACTTGAAACGTTGAACCCCACTAACGTTTGATGATATTCCTGAAAAAAAGTGGCACGTGAGAATTTTCACTGGTGAAATGTGAGTCATACCTGAAATATAGCAGCCCACTGTTCAAACCACCACATGCAGTGACACAAGTCTAACTTGATGCTCATGTCTTTGTTGACCTTGTTTCTTGAGGCACTGTTGTTCGCCAGGTTTCCAGAGGTTGCCTCTGCCACTGTAGTCTCTGAGATCCTCCTGCAGTCACACACAAGAGGTGCTCCTGAGTCCCAGAGTACAGGACCTTGAAGGCAGCACAGCAGTCCCTAAAAGATTATTTGTGAGCATGAAACAGAATTGAAACAGTTTTAACATCTGATCAACTGTGTGCATTATATGTCTACGTTTCAAAAAAAAAAAAATGTTTTGGCCAAAAATGGCACTTGTGATCGTAAACTCTGCTGACCCCACTTTACCGTTTGTCCCTGAACGCCACATAGAAACGTAGTTTCCGTAGTGTAGTGGTTATCACGTTCGCCTCACACGCAAAAGGTCCTCGGTCCGAAACCGGGCGGAAACAGTTGGACACTTTTCGTTACTCATATGTCACAATATATCATCGTCTCAAACCTCATAAAACGAAAGGTGTTTTCTGAAGTTGGCCAACGGTCCAATGGTGATGATGTGGAGAACTGTAACTTCCGGTGCGTCTTTAAATGCTGCCTTCATGGGTAGTTTACGTGTGCTGCTAGTGTTTGGCACCATGCTGCAGCGCTGCAGAACCTTGTGATAAGTTGTGATCTCCAAAACGTAATGAGGAGATACCTCATCAACCACATATTACATTTGATGAATGCACTTCTTTTGAATCTCACTCCTTTGTTTTTAACAGTCCTCCTATACTGTGTGTTTACAGGCCTCCCAAACGATGCTCCTCTTTCATCTCAGACTTTTCAGAAATGCTGTCAATCATCCACACTGACCACAACAGAGTTATTATTTTATCTGCAGGTAGACAATCAATCAGACTCTTTTGCATTCGAAGTTTTAAATTTACTGAATTGTATGAATGTCATCCACCTGCTCCTCCTGCTGCTCCTCCTGCTCCTCCTCCTGCTCCTCCTGCTGCTGATGTTACTGTTTCTCCAGAATGTCTTTCACAGTCTTCTCCACTGTGGCCTGGCTCAGTGACTCCTCCTGGGGGGGAGACCTTCTCCAGTGGCTCCCTGTGGATTTGACAAATCAATCAATCAAGCAAAAACACACACTCCCTGATAAACCACTGCATGGAGTGAAACAAGTGTAACCTATTTGTATTATTATATTATTTTCTTTGTATTATATTTTGTTATAATTTCATATCACATGTATTTGTCAGTTTGAGGTTTTTTTTTCATAACCAAACTACATTTCTCAGCTTCTTCCAGTGTTAAATAGTAGCTTGCAAAACTCTGCTTTCAAAGTAGCTTCCCCAACACTGCCACTAACTAACATCCTATATTTTGTATTTTCAACTCTATATCATAAGAGATGCTTTTCAGTTGTACAGCCTAATGTGACCTGGGGTCTCATTTGTACACACTGACTACGCACAAAACAAGGCCTGAAGGAGGCGTACGCCACTTCCCACGCAAAAGTTGTGATCCATAAAAACAGACTTGATGGGAGAAACTTTGACCCATGGTTACAAACACTTTGGAGACAGGAAATTGATGATGCTGATGGTGAGGTGAGGGCCTGATTGTAGCCACTTTTGGCTTTTGTCCATACGCACATTTATAGTATGGATCCTAAGCATTGTTTTATAAATGAGACCCCTGTTGACCATTGGGAAAGTGTGTGTTCACTGTTCACTCAGTGTAATACACAAGTGTTTGAAATGTACCTGAATTTTATCATGAAAAGTTTATCAAAGATGCCAAAGGTCAAATGCTCCCTCTGTCCCCAGCAAGAAGATTCTGTGTGTTTTTGACACTTGCACTACTGTGTGTCCAAAATAAATGAAATGAAACATATCCCTATAGATTTGTGGTGTTTCTTCCAACACAAACTTGCACTGAACTGTCACTTGTTTGCACAGTCACCCCTTATTTATGTCCACCCATAAAGATGTAACAAGATGTTTAAGGGTGGTAAAGCTAACACAAAGACTGCACTGGTCATGACGACTCAAAAGATTGGTTTAAAAAGAAATTGCTTTTTCAGTAAAACCATGCGTGATTAACATGTATAGTGAAGAAAACCATAATTACTCCCCGTCGGGGAATCGAACCCCGGTCTTCCGCGTGACAGGCGGAGATACTAATAGGCGGTGAGCTAATTGTCAGCGTGTTCCCAGCTACTGTTCAGAGCCAGTCAGGGCCAAAAATGGAAATTTACTGTCTGTCCCTGAACGCCACACCGCCACGCAGTTTCCGTAGTGTAGTGGTTATCACGTTCGCCTAACACGCGAAAGGTCCCCGGTTCGAAACCGGGCGGAAACAATGAATGATTTTCATTGTTCACACGTTACAAACATGAAATCACCAAAATAAGCTTCACAAATCTTTAACGCTCTTTCTGGCGTTTCGTGATTGAAGTTGGCTCACCGTCGGCTGGTGGTGGTGGTGTAGAGAAATGTAATTTCCCAGATGTCCCTAAACGCGGCCTTCAGAAGTCGTTGACAGCCACAGACCAGACGACACAACACGAGCTTAGCTCGTGAACTAGCTAACACCAGCCAGCTAACATTTAGCCTTCGAGCAAGACGCCAGTCCGGGATGCATCTAAGTCACAGCCTGACAGAGAAGTGTTAGGATGTAACGTTTGGCATTTAGGGAGAGGATATTTTGAACAAAAGGCTGAGGCTGTGTGAGGTTTGAAAATAAAGGTCCACCACGTTAGTTAGCTAACGTGATGTAATGTTAACGTTGTCATATGAGCAGTGTAACGTTAACGTAACATTAAGGCTATACTTGTGTATGTAAATTAAAAAGTGGCGAACTGTGTGAAATTACAATAAGGTGTGTAACGGAATTAACACATAAATATTAAGAAGTTTAGTGTATGATATAGACCTGTAGTTACACATATATTGTGTTTATGTATGTATGTATAATGTATTCCACTCTGGGGTTGAGATGAATAAAAGAACTGTGTTGTGACCTAAATAACATGCTGTTGCTATGTGCAGAAAGTATTAAAGCATGAAATCCCACATTTTTGATGTACAAAAGCATCCTGTATCATCACTACAAGTCCACAAGAACACAGAAACGGCTCGTGTCTAAAACAGCGTTTAAATGTCATTGTTCTCAGCCCAGTTCTCAAATGGACGTAACTGAACTTTGAGCAACAGTTTTGTGTGGAAGCTGCAACATTGTCACATAATGTAAAAGCACCACCCTACACTCCCTTCGTCACTCCACTATAACTCATCTGTTTGTCATTGTCTCTGTCTCAGAACATCATGAAGCAGCTGGTGGAGGCGTGCATCAAGATGCGCTCGGTGGGAGTCTTCCATCGGGACATCAAAATGGACAATGTCCTCATTGAGACCAGCTCCGATGTCCCCCGAGTGCGCATCATTGATTTTGGATGTGGCTGCCTCATTGAGGATGGACGAGTCTTTGCTGGTATGATGTCTGCCTTCTGCTCCTGCTCTTCATCCATGTGTCGATCTCTGGAGCGATGACTTTGGCTTAAAACTCACCCCTCATTCTTTGTCTCTTTCTGTGTCCATGTGTGTGTCTGTGTATTGTAGGAACATTTGCATATGTGCCACCAGAGTACCTGAGACAGAGAGGATATGAGGCCGGTCCCACTACAGTCTGGCAGCTGGGCGCGCTGCTGCACGACATGCTGGTGGATCAGTCCACCACCTTCAGCTTTCTGGAAGGTTTAAAGCCCAGCGGGCAGTTGTCTAGCGGTAAGACAATGCTGTTGTCAATACAGCACCTGAGCTCTGGTACTGACATTAACTGCAGCTCCCACCCTAATCTTTGCTTCGTTTTCTGCCCTCTCTCTTCTAAGGCTGCCAGGATTTGTTGAATCTGTGTTTGGCTGTGAACCCAGAGGATCGCCCCACTCTGGAGCAGATGCAGCAGCACCCCTGGCTCAGACGATCCTGAACCTCCCACCACCATTTGTTGTAACTAAGGAAGGTAAGACTTGTACACTGGTGAAACAAAACAACCACTTAACAAACGCATGGCCCGACACAGAGGGGCTAACTCGTCAGTCCAAGACTCAGCTGTCTATATACACCTCAAGGAGAAAGCACACTCCTTTGAAGACAGCAACGTGCACATTTTGGACAGGGAAGACAGATGGTTTGAAAGAGGAGTAAAAGAATCCATCTATGTGAAGTTGGAAAAACCATCTGTGGTGATCCCTGTGTCATCTAGGGGTGTCTCTGCTGTGAGTGTGTCAGGCCTGTCTCTCCCAGGCTGACTTGATTGCAACTCAGTGCACCTAGGCCCGGTGCACTGAAAGTGATAAAAGCTGTCTTCATTCATTCACTCACCCTCTGCTTCTCCCAACAGGCAACCACTCGGATCTGGTTAGGTAATGTTTGAGTTTCTTCGCTTTCATGCACCCTCCAACACCTACACATACACACTCTCACACACACTCATCATTTAATACGTACACATAGTACTGCTATCACTGACATTCACACTCCATATGCTGCTCTTATTTAGTACTTTGTCAGTCTCTCAAGACAGATTCTGCAATTTACATTGTAGAGTCTGTCAGAAAGACGACAAGCTGTTAATTTGGTCTAATTTGGTCTAATTTGGTTTAATTTGGTTTGATTTGGTTTAATTTGGTCTAATTTGGTTTAATTTGGTCTAATTTGGTTTGATTTGATTCTAATAAAATATCCTTTGTTAACTGTTAATCATGGTGTGTCTCCCTTTTGTTATGGTCACTTGAGCTGGGTCGTAACACCATCTCTCAACAGAGGAGGAGGTCTGCGACACCACCTATCCCTAACCTATCATGCTGTCCTCTCATCCTTGCCCAGGAGATTTAACAGCTTAACCTCAAACAATGGTCGTTCACAAAATGGCCTCATGTGACTCCAACGACCACCGTTGCAGCAGGAGCACTAATGCACCAATGACATCAGTGGCCTTGTGAAGACCTCCTCAGAGGTTAAATTGAAACCTGGGTTTTCCACACCAGTTTGTCAGACTTTTACTAGGGATCAACCCTCACCACCTGCAGTCTATTACATTGGGAACGACACACAGACAGAGACACACAGACAGAGACAGACAGAGACACACAGAGACACACAGAGACACACAGACAGAGACACACAGACAGAGACACACAGAGACAGACAGAGACACACAGACAGAGACACACACACAGACAGACACACAGACTGAAGCGGTCCATTGCACTCAAAGCATCACGGAGGTGTATAATTTTTGATTACAGATAAACAGAAACATGTAAGCTAATGTTTATTCATGAGGAGTGAGCAGATGTTGGGGCCAATCATTTGGCTTTCAGTTAAGAGACACTGTTGCAATAAGCAAAATTTAGGAACTTCAGAGGGTTAAGAACAAAAAAAATGTCTCTTTCATTTTCATGACCTCAAAGATCATTTCTTTCATCCTTTAGTTTAAAGACAGGATTTTCCACTCTGGGGTTGAGGTGAATAAAAGAACTGTGTTGTGACCTAAATAACATGCTGTTGCTATGTGCAGAAAGTATTAAAGCATGAAATCCCACATTTTTGATGTACGAAAGCATCCTGTATCATCACTACATGTGTGCCGTTTGTAACAAACCAAGCCACGTGAAAATCTGTTGAAAATTCAGTGAGTTCTTCTATTTTACTTGTGCATACAGCTCCTTCCTCAATAGAAGTGAAGGCAGCACAGCAGTCCCTAAAAGATTATTAGTGAGCATGAGCTGCTCTTTTTCAGAATACACTTTTTTAAACAGTTTTAACATCTGATCAACTGTGTGCATTATATGTCTACGTTTAAAAAAAAAATGTTTTGGCCAAAAATGGCACTTGTGATCGTAAACTCTGCTGACCCCACTTTACCGTTTGTCCCTGAACGCCACATAGAAACGTAGTTTCCGTAGTGTAGTGGTTATCACGTTCGCCTCACACGCGAAAGGTCCCCGGTTCGAAACCGGGCGGAAACAGTGGACACTTTTCGTTACTCATATGTCACAATATATCATCATCTCAAACCTCATAAAACCTAAAGGTGTTTTCTGAAGTTGGCCACCCGTCCAATGGTGATGATGTGGAGAACTGTAACTTCCGATGCGTCTTTAAATGCTGCCTTCATGGGTAGTTTACGTGTGCTGCTAGTGTTTGGCACCATGCTGCAGCGCTGCAGAACCCTGTGATAAGTTGTGATCTCCAAAACGTAATGAGGAGATACCTCATCAACCACATATTACATTTGATGAATGCACTTCTTTTGAATCTCACTCCTTTGTTTTTAACAGTCCTCCTATACTGTGTGTTTACAGGCCTCCCAAACGATGCTCCTCTTTCATCTCAGACTTTTCAGAAATGCTGTCAATCATCCACACTGACCACAACAGAGTTATTATTTTATCTGCAGGTAGACAATCAATCAGACTCTTTTGCATTCGAAGTTTTAAATTTACTGAATTGTATGAATGTCATCCACCTGCTCCTCCTGCTGCTGATGTTACTGTTTCTCCAGAATGTCTTTCACAGTCTTCTCCACTGTGGCCTGGCTCAGTGACTCCTCCTGGGGGGAGACCTTCTCCAGTGGCTCCCTGTGGATTTGACAAATCAATCAATCAAGCAAAAACACACACTCCCTGATAAACCACTGCATGGAGTGAAACAAGTGTAACCTATTTGTATTATTATATTATTTTCTTTGTATTATATTTTGTTATAATTGAATATCACATATATATTGTCAGTTTGATCTTTTTTTTACTACTTATTCTAGGTAGCGTTTGGTAAGCATTGGATAATTACCTAGTGACTGATTTTTATGTTTTCACCACTAATGCTGCAAAGTTTAAGCACCAAATAATCATAAACAGCTCACTTCAGTGGAGCTACTGTGTTGTAAAACATACTGATGAATTCTCATTTAGATCTATTAAGAATGTTTGTAGGTGAAAGTAGATTAAACAGGCTGTGTTGTCGTCACTATGAGGAACAAATATGTCTTGCTGTTCCATCGAGGTTTTCTTTTTCTTTTCTTTTTTTAAACATTTTTTGGCCAAAGTGGCTCCGGTGATAGTGCTCTCTGATGTGCTGCTTGGTGGGATTAGCAGGAGAGATTCTGCAGAGCGTGTGTGCCTCCTTGAGCCTCTTGAGGTCACTCTGGTCCACCACAACGAATGCTGCAGCGAGGAAGTGGCAAAAAGAGCTGTAGAGCAGATGACGTTCAGACACACACTCCCTGGTAAACTGACACATGCAGTGACTCAAGTCTAACTTGATGGTCATGTCTTTGTTGACCTTGTTTCTTGAGGCACTGTTGTTAGCCAGGTTTCCAGAGGTCGCCTCTGCCACTGTCTAAAGGGCGCTGTTGATTCAAGCAGTATATCCCACAGAAGCCAGGGAAGAATGGGATAAAGATCTGGGCAGCGTGGTTTTGAGTTTGTGTATGACCTGTGAACAAGTGGGTAGTTTTTGTAAAAATAATCTTCATTTTTTTTCTTATGTAATTCATTTTGTTATAATTTCATATCACATGTATTTGTCAGTTTGAGGTTTTTTTTTCATAACCAAACTACATTTCTCAGCTTCTTCCAGTGTTAAATAGTAGCTTGCAAAACTCTGCTTTCAAAGTAGCTTCCCCAACACTGCCACTAACTAACATCCTATATTTTGTATTTTCAACTCTATATCATAAGAGATGCTTTTCAGTTGTACAGCCTAATGTGACCTGGGGTCTCATTTGTACACACTGAGTACGCACAAAACAAGGCCTGAAGGAGGCGTACGCCACTTCCCACGCAAAAGTTGTGATCCATAAAAACAGACTTGATGGGAGAAACTTTGACCCATGGTTACAAACACTTTGGAGACAGGAAATTGATGATGCTGATGGTGAGGTGAGGGCCTGATTGTAGCCACTTTTGGCTTTTGTCCATACGCACATTTATAGTATGGATCCTAAGCATTGTTTTATAAATGAGACCCCTGTTGACCATTGGGAAAGTGTGTGTTCACTGTTCACTCAGTGTAATACACAAGTGTTTGAAATGTACCTGAATTTTATCATGAAAAGTTAATCAAAGATGCCAAAGGTCAAATGCTCCTTCTGTCCCCAGCAAGAAGATTCTGTGTGTTTTTGACACTTGCACTACTGTGTGTCCAAAGTAAATGAAATGAAACATATCCCTATAGATTTGTGGTGTTTTTTCCAACACAAACTTGCACTGAACTGTCACTTGTTTGCACAGTCACCCCTTATTTATGTCCACCCATAAAGATGTAACAAGATGTCTAAGGGTGGTAAAGCTAACACAAAGACTGCACTTGTCATGACGACTCAAAAGATTGGTTTAAAAAGAAATTGCTTTTTCAGTAAAAACATGCGTGATTGACATGTATAGTGAAGAAAACCATAATTACTCCCCGTCGGGGAATCGAACCCCGGTCTTCCGCGTGACAGGCGGAGATACTGTCCACTATACTAACGAGGATTGGTACACAAGAGTCACGTGATGCCGGAAGCAGAACCCTGTGATAAGTTGTGATCTCCAAAACGTAATGAGGAGATACTTCATCAACCACATATTACATTTGATGAATGCACTTCTTTTGAATCTCACTCCTTTGTTTTTAACAGTCCTCCTATACTGTGTGTTTACAGGCCTCCCAAACGATGCTCCTCTTTCATCTCAGACTTTTCAGAAATGCTTTCAATCATCCACACTGACCACAACAGAGTTATTATTTTATGTGATTTTAATCTGCAGGTAGACAATCAATCAGACTCTTATGCTTCATAAAACATTAACGCTTTTTGTGGCGTTTCGTGATTGAAGTTGGCTAACTGTCGGCTGGTGGTGGTGTAGAGAAATGTAATTTCCTGGGAGTGGTATCCACCATGGGGTTAGGTATCCAGAGGGCCTGTTGGCAGCTGCACCTCAGACTTCCTCTCTGCCCTCTCTTCTGCCACCTTCCTCCACTCAGCCGACCTCTGTTTGGCGGCCTCCAGCTCCCGCTCAAAGAACAGAGACGCAGTAAGGTCCTGGAAGGACATGCAGGGGTCTGTGAGGCCCTCAGCTGTGTAGGTCTGAAACACCTTTGTGGAGCAGTAGAAGTATTTCACAGTTTTTGACTGGTAAAATAATGAACTGAAGAGCCATCGCAGAGATACTGGGACTTTGGCTGACTGCAGGCTACACAGTTCCTGGTCTTCTTCTCCTCCTGCTGATGTTGCTGTTGCTTCTCCAGAATGTCTTTGACAATCTTCTCCACTGTGGCCCGGCTCAGTGACTCCTCCTGGGGGTTGAAAGTGGCAGGGGGCAAGGTTACAACTGGCACAATGGCTGTTTGGTTGTCTGTGGCCAAACTCTGTCACACCTGCTGTGGCTCCAAAACCTTCTCTGGGCTGACCTGGGGTCTCATTTGACCTGGGGTTTTTCAGACTTGATGGGAGAAACTTTGATGTTTAATTGTGGTAAAGCTAACACAAAGACTGCACTGGTCATGACGACTCAAAAGATTGGTTTAAAAAGAAATTGCTTTTTCAGTAAAACCATGCGTGATTAACATATATAGTGAAGAAAACCATAATTACTCCCCGTCGGGGAATCGAACCCCGGTCTTCCGCGTGACAGGCGGAGATACTGTCCACTATACTAACGAGGAGTGGTACACAAGAGTCACGTGATGCCGGAAGCAGAAACTACCAGCTGGTTTCTAGCTAACAACGAGGAGAGCTAATTGTTAGCGTGTTCCCAGCTACTGTTCAGAGCCAGTAAGAGGCCAGTTTACTGTCTGTCCCTGAACGCCGCATGGAAACGGAGTTTCCGTAGTGTAGTGGTTATCACGTTCGCCTCACACGCGAAAGGTCCCCGGTTCGAAACCGGGCGGAAACAGTGGACACTTTTCGTTACTCATATGTCACAATATATCACCATCTCAAACTTCATAAAACCGAAAGGCGTTTTCTGAAGTTGGCCAACCGTCCAATGGTGATGATATGGAGAACTGTATCTTCCGGTGCGTCTTTAAATGCTGAAGATGGGCTACAGCAGCAGCAGACCACACCAGGTGCCACTCCTGTCAGCTGACTGAGGCTACGGTTCACACAGGCTCATCAAGACTGGACAATAGAAGACTGGAAAAACGTCGCCTGGTCTGATGAGTCTGGATTTCTTCTGCAACTTTCAGATGGTAGAGTCAGAATTTGAAACATGAAAATGAAACATTTACACTGAACAACAATTTAAACACAATGATTTGTTTGTGCTTCCATTTCCCACAGGTTTAAACTAAAGCTCTAAGACTTCTTCATGCACACAAAAGACTTTTTTCGCTCAACTTTTAGATGCAAATTTGTTCAAATGTGTTTAAATTAGCACTTCTCCTTTTCCAAGATAATCCATCCACCTGACAGGTGTGGCATATCAAGATGCTGATTAAACAGCATCATTACCACACAGGTGTGCCTCAGGCTGGTCACTATAAAAGGCCACTATAAAACTGCAAAAACTAAAGCGTTGCATTTAAAAGAAATTGTATCGGTGTAATAGTTCAGGCGTTTTGCATCGTGTTAGATTAAAAACAGGTTTTGTAACAAAATAAAATGTATAACACAAAAGTAAGGTATCAAAGAAAGTGTTGTTAGTCGAGAAAATAATCTAGATAATATCAGAAAAACTATGGAAAATATCCATCATGCTTGTCCAAAGTCACATCTTCAAATGACTTGTGTAGTCACACCAAACATCTGAAAGACAAATATATAAAACTTAAAATGATATAAAATGAGAGAAACAACAAGTCCTCACATTCAAGAAGCTGGAACTGGAGACATTTTGCTTACAAACAACTTCAGCAATGAAGAGTTGCTCAAAATTGATAATTTTATTACATATTAATTGACATTCAGTGGAAAACTGTTTAGTTTGTTAGGTTTGATAGAATCCAAGGCAAATATGAAATGAGGTGATTCTACTGTATTTCAGTGAAGTTGTTACTGACTAAAGATGGAAAAGTGGTGTGGACTTCCACCCGTCCGACTGACAGACGTCGTATGCTCGGAGCACAGAGAGAGAGATGCCCCCCTGGTCCAACACGGTATGCTATCTCACGTGCTACTGACATAAAGTCTGTCTTTGAGCTGTTTGTGACAGAGCACATTGAAAAGATTGTGCTGGAGGAGACAAATAGGGAGGGGAGACGTGTGTATGGGGGAAGCTGGAGTGAGATGGACAGAACAGATCTGCAGGCTTTCCTCGGTGTGCTGATACTTGGTGGCGTCTTCAGATCATGCAAAGAAGCTGCTGCTAGTCTGTGGAGCGCTCACTTTGGGAGAGCAATCTTCCGTGCTACATTGCCACTGAAGACATTTTACAGGACATGCAGAGTGATTCGCTTTGATGATCGGGGCACTAGAGAAGCTCGCCATAGGGGTGTATCGCCTTTAGCTCCTATGCAACCCAGGAGCTGATGTCACAGTAGATGAGCGCCTGGTCCCCTTTAGAGGGCGCTGTGGATTCAAACAGTATATCCCACAGAAGCCTAAAGAATAAATAAAAAAAAATGTTTTGGCCAAAAATGGCACTTGTAATAGTAAACCCCCGCCACAGTTATAAAACAACGAGAGAAAGGTGGCAAAGTATTGCAGACGGCCTGAATGCGTAAGTAGTGCACAAATACACACTCACTGCTCCGCTGAAACCACCACAATTACAATCCAAATAGTTAATTAACATCTCCAAAAACGTAGTTGTACTCTGATTATGAATCAGTTGAAATTGTAAGTGAAACTGACTGCAGATGTGAGTGAAATTGTGTAAATGTAACTCCATCAGACTGTATAACTCTTTGATAAATAGATGAGCTCACTGACTTAATTGAATTTCCCAAATAAAGTTCCTCTTAGCTTATCTTAGCTCCTCGCTCCTCTGCTGTTTCATTGTATGTATGCAATTTTGTGTGTGTGTATTTGTGTGCGTGCGTGTGTATTCTGATTGATCATAAGACAATACATATATCTATATATATATATATATATATATATAATCGCCCTCAGGTGCCCATGAGGGGGATTTTGTGAACATGACTTTTTGATATTGTCGATTAATGAACACTGTGCATTGCTTGTGATGTGCATTGATTGGTTTAATAGTCTTCATTTTATAATTTCAGATGGTCTGCAGTGCTGACTATCTGATCAGCAATGTTGTGGCAAAGTGGCCCGGCTCGGTCCATGACTCCTGAGTCTTTCGGCCCTCTGGAATCTATCAGCACCTATCACAAGGTGAGCCACACAACCTCTATTCATAACCACTTTTTACATCATGGCTGTGTCAAGAATGTCACTCTATTTATGAGGTTGTGATGATGAGATTTTGTATTGACAGGTGAATTCTCTGGTGTGTTGCTGGGGGCCTTTTCTCCTCACACCATACACAGACCCTCAGGAAGCACAGCAGGCCTATAATCATGCCCATGCCAGGACAAGGGCCAGGATCAAAATGACCTTTGGCCTCCTGAAGGCACGCTTTCACTGTCTTCACCACTTAAGGGTCAGCCCTTTGAGGGCATGTGACATCTCTGTGGCCTGTGCTGTCCTCCACAATGTGGCCTGCATGAGGAAGGAGAGGGCCCCCAGAGTGCCATCACACATGGACTGGGACAATCCTGCCATCTTCCCTGATGACGACAGTTGTCGGCTGGTCAGGGACCAATATGTGTTAAATTATTTTAGTTAACATGCATGCTTTAAATTTAAGTTACATATGTCTGGCCTGAAGGAGGCGTACGCCACTTCCCACGCAAAAGTTGTGATCTATAAAAACAGACTTGATGGGAGAAACTTTGACCCATGGTTACAAACACTTTGGAGACAGGAAATTGATGATAATGATGGTGAGGTGAAGGCCTGATTGTAGCCACTTTTGGCTTTTGTCCATACGCACATTTATAGTATGGGTCCTAAACATTGTTTTATAAATGAGACCCCTGTTGACCATTGGGAAAGTGTGTGTTCACTGTTCACTCAGTGTAATACACAAGTGTTTGAAATGTACCTGAATTTTATCATGAAAAGTTAATCAAAGATGCCAAAGGTCAAATGCTCCCTCTGTCCCCAGCAAGAGGATCCTGTGTGTTTTTGACACTTGCACTACTGTGTGTCCAAAATTAATGAAATGAAACATATCCCTATAGATTTGTGGTGTTTTTTCCAACACAAACTTGCACGGAACTGTCACTTGTTTGCACAGTCACCCCTTATTTATGTCCACCCATAAAGATGTAACAAGATGTTTAAGGGTGGTAAAGCTAACACAAAGACTGCACTGGTCATGACGACTCAAAAGATTGGTTTAAAAAGAAATTGCTTTTTCAGTAAAACCATGGTGATGAACATATATAGTGAAGAAAACCATAATTACTCCCCGTCGGGGAATCGAACCCCGGTCTTCCGCGTGACAGGCGGAGATACTGTCCACTATACTAACAAGGAGTGGTACACAAGAGTCACGTGATGCGGGAAGCAGAAACTACCAGCTGGTTTCTAGCTAACAACGAGGTGAGCTAATTGTTAGCGTGTTCCCAGCTACTGTTCAGAGCCAGCAGGGGCCAAAAAGTGAAATTTACTGTCTGTCCCTGAACGCCACACTGCCACGCAGTTTCCGTAGTGTAGTGGTTATCACGTTCGCCTAACACGCGAAAGGTCCCCGGTCCGAAACCGGGCGGAAACAATGAATGATTTTCATTGTTCACACGTTAGAAAAGTCAAATCACCAAAATAAGCTTCACTAAACTTTAACGCTCTTTCTGGCGTTTCGTGATTGAAGTTGGCTCACCGTCAGCTGGTGGTGGTGGTGTAGAGAAATGTAATTTCCCAGATGTCCCTAAACGCGGCCTTCAGAAATCGTTGACAGCCACAGACCAGACGACACAACACGAGCTTAGCTCGTGAACTAGCTAACACCAGCCAGCTAACATTTAGCCTTCGAGCAAGACGCCAGTCCGGGATGCATCTAAGTCACAGCCTGACAGAGAAGTGTTAGGATGTAACGTTTG
The DNA here is from genome assembly GCA_035609425.1 of Epinephelus awoara. Lineage (NCBI taxonomy): Eukaryota > Metazoa > Chordata > Actinopteri > Perciformes > Serranidae > Epinephelus > Epinephelus awoara. The sequence goes on along the minus strand of CM069304.1, from coordinate 22,776,710 downwards.
GCATTTAGGGAGAGGATATTTTGAACAAAAGGCTGAGGCTGTGTGAGGTTTGAAAATAAAGGTCCACCACGTTAGTTAGCTAACGTGATGTAATGTTAACGTTGTCATATGAGCAGTGTAACGTTAACGTAACATTAAGGCTATACTTGTGTATGTAAATTAAAAAGTGGCGAACTGTGTGAAATTACAATAAGGTGTGTAACGTAATTAACACATAAATATTAAGAAGATTAGTGTATGATATAGACCTGTAGTTGCACATATATTGTGTTTATACAGTATATATATATATATATATATGTATGTATGTATAATGTATTCCACTCTGGGGTTGAGGTGAATAAAAGAACTGTGTTGTGACCTAAATAACATGCTGTTGCTATGTGCAGAAAGTATTAAAGCATGAAATCCCACATTTTTGATGTACAAAAGCATCCTGTATCATCACTACAAGTCCACAAGAACACAGAAACGGCTCGTGTCTCATGTCTAAAACAGCGTTTAAATGTCATTGTTCTCAGCCCAGTTCTCAAATGGACGTAACTGAACTTTGAGCAACAGTTTTGTGTGGAAGCTGCAACATTGTCACATAATGTAAAAGCACCACCCTACACTCCCTTCGTCACTCCACTATAACTCATCTGTTTGTCATTGTCTCTGTCTCAGAACATCATGAAGCAGCTGGTGGAAGCGTGCATCAAGATGCGCTCGGTGGGAGTCTTCCATCGGGACATCAAAATGGACAATGTCCTCATTGAGACCAGCTCTGATGTCCCCCGAGTGCGCATCATTGATTTTGGATGTGGCTGCCTCATTGAGGATGGACGAGTCTTTGCTGGTATGATGTCTGCCTTCTGCTCCTGCTCTTCATCCATCTGTTGATCTCTGGAGCGATGACTTTGGCTTAAAACTCACCCCTCATTCTTTGTCTCTTTCTGTGTCCATGTGTGTGTCTGTGTATTGTAGGAACATTTGCATATGTGCCACCAGAGTACCTGAGACAGAGAGGATATGAGGCCGGTCCCACTACAGTCTGGCAGCTGGGCGCGCTGCTGCACGACATGCTGGTGGATCAGTCCACCACCTTCAGCTTTCTGGAAGGTTTAAAGCCCAGCGGGCAGTTGTCTAGCGGTAAGACAATGCTGTTGTCAATACAGCACCTGAGCTCTGGTACTGACATTAACTGCAGCTCCCAGCCTAATCTTTGCTTCGTTTTCTGCCCTCTCTCTTCAAAGGCTGCCAGGATTTGTTGAATCTGTGTTTGGCTGTGAACCCAGAGGATCGCCCCACTCTGGAGCAGATGCAGCAGCACCCCTGGCTCAGACAATCCTGAACCTCCCACCACCATTTGTAGTAACTAAGGAAGGTAAGACTTGTACACTGGTGAAACAAAACAACCACTTAACAAACGCATGGCCCGACACAGAGGGGCTAACTCGTCAGTGCAAGACTCAGCTGTCTCTATACACCTCAAGGAGAAAGCACACTCCTCATCGCCTGGTCTGATGAGTCTGGATTTCTTCTGCAACTTTCAGATGGTAGGGTCAGAATTTGAAACATGAAAATGAAACATTTACACTGAACAACAATTTAAACACAGTGATTTGTTTGTGCTTCCATTTCCCACAGGTTTAAACTAAAGTTCTAAGACTTCTTCATGCGCTCAACTTTTAGATGCAAATTTGTTCAAATGTGTTTAAATTAGCACTGCTCCTTTTCCAAGATAATCCATCCACCTGACAGGTGTGGCATATCAAGATGCTGATTAAACAGCATCATTACCACACAGGTGTGCCTCAGGCTGGTCACGATAAAAGGCCACTATAAAACTGCAAAAACTAAAGCGTTGCATTTAAAAGAAATTGTATCAGTGTAATAGTTAAGGCGTTTTGCATCGTGTTAGATTAAAAACAGGTTTTGTAACAAAATAAAATGTATAACACAAAAGTAAGGTATCAAAGAAAGTGTTGTTAGTCGAGAAAATAATCTAGATAATATCAGAAAAACTATGGAAAATATCCATCATGCTTGTCCAAAGTCACATCTTCAAATGACTTGTGTAGTCACACCAAACATCTGAAAGACAAATATATAAAACTTAAAATGATATAAAATGAGAGAAACAACAAGTCCTCACATTCAAGAAGCTGGAACTGGAGACATTTTGCTTACAAACAACTTCAGCAATGAAGAGTTGCTCAAAAGTGTTAATTTTATTACATATTAATTGACATTCAGTGGAAAACTCTTTAGTTTGTTAGGTTTGATAGAATCCAAGGCAAATATGAAATGAGGTGATTCTACTGTATTTCAGTGAAGTTGTTGCTGACTAAAGATGGAAAAGTGGTGTGGACTTCCACCCGTCTGACTGACAGACGTCGTATGCTCGGAGCACAGAGAGAGAGATGCCCCCCTGGTCCAACACGGTATGCTATCTCACGTGCTACTGACATAAAGTCTGTTTTTGAGCTGTTTGTGACAGAGCACATTGAAAAGATTGTGCTGGAGGAGACAAATAGGGAGGGGAGACGTGTGTATGGGGGAAGCTGGAGTGAGATGGACAGAACAGATCTGCAGGCTTTCCTCGGTGTGCTGATACTTGGTGGCGTCTTCAGATCATGCAAAGAAGCTGCTGCTAGTCTGTGGAGCGCTCACTTTGGGAGAGCAATCTTCCGTGCTACATTGCCACTGAAGACATTTTACAGGACATGCAGAGTGATTCGCTTTGATGATCGGGGCACTAGAGAAGCTTCGCCATAGGGGTGTATCGCCTTCAGCTCCTATGCAACCCAGGAGCTGATGTCACAGGAGATGAGCGCCTGGTCCCCTTTAGAGGGCGCTGTGGATTCAAACAGTATATCCCACAGAAGCCAGGGAAGAATGGGATAAAGATCTGGGCAGCGTGGTTTTGAGTGGTTTTGGTTTGTGCATGACCTGTGAACAAGTGGGTAGTTTTTGTAAAATATTTCAAATATCATCTTTTTTTTTCTTATGTAATTCATTTTGTTTTAATTTCATATCACATGTATTTGTCAGTTTGAGTTTTTTTCATAACCAAACTACATTTCTCAGCTTCTTCCAGTGTTAAATGGTAGCTTGCAAAACTCTGCTTTCAAAGTAGCTTCCCCAACACTGCCACTAACTAACATCCTATATTTTGTATTTTCAACTCTATATCATAAGAGATGCTTTTCAGTTGTACAGCCTAATGTGACCTGGGGTCTCATTTGTACACACTGAGTACGCACAAAACAAGGCCTGAAGGAGGCGTACGCCACTTCCCACGCAAAAGTTGTGATCTATAAAAACAGACTTGATGGGAGAAACTTTGACCCATGGTTACAAACACTTTGGAGACAGGAAATTGATGATGCTGATGGTGATGTGAGGGCCTGATTGTAGCCACTTTTGGCTTTTGTCCATACGCACATTTATAGTATGGATCCTAAGCATTGTTTTATAAATGAGACCCCTGTTGACCATTGGGAAAGTGTGTGTTCACTCAGTGTAATACACAAGTGTTTGAAATGTACCTGAATTTTATCATGGAAAGTTTATCAAAGATGCCAAAGGTCAAATGCTCCCTCTGTCCCCAGCAAGAAGATTCTGTGTGTTTTTGACACTTGCACTACTGTGTGTCCAAAATAAATGAAATGAAACATATCCCTATAGATTTGTGGTGTTTCTTCCAACACAAACTTGCACTGAACTGTCACTTGTTTGCACAGTCACCCCTTATTTATGTCCACCCATAAAGATGTAACAAGATGTTTAAGGGTGGTAAAACTAACACAAAGACTGCACTGGTCATGACGACTCAAAAGTTTGGTTTAAAAAGAAATTGCTTTTTCAGTAAAACCATGTGTGATTAACATGTATAGTGAAGAAAACCATAATTACTCCCTGTCAGGGAATCGAACCCCGGTATTCCGCGTGACAGGCGGAGATACTGTCCACTATACAAACCACCACATGCAGTGACACAAGTCTAAGTTGATGATCATGTCATGTCTGCTGTGGATAATCAGCAGGGATCTGCAGCTGTGATTTATGTTGAGCTGATGTATGTATTTATATGGATATATGAATATATTTTCATGTTGGTACATGAACAGTTCATGATATTTCTATTACATGCATTTAAGGAAGTCAGTTAATATGCTGGCATATATAACACTACTACTCTAAAGGAAAGTTAAAGATTATTAATTAGTGAATAAAAGGGGAAGGATTAAATAAGTTAATTACTGTTTTGTAATATTTGTCATGTTGGAAATAAAGACATCAATCAAAAGAAATGGCGGAGGAAACTACTCACCTGTATCCATCAGCTGTTTATTTTTAGCCCCGGTAAACAGGTAATGGAACGTTTGTTCCGTGGTCCCTATTTATAATACATATACAGTATATGTATGTGTATATATATATATATATATATAATATAATATATAGTATGTATATTCCACTCTGGGGTTGAGGTGAATAAAAGAACTGTGTTGTGACCTAAATAACATGCTGTTGCTATGTGCAGAAAGTATTAAAGCATGAAATCCCACATTTTTGATGTACGAAAGCATCCTGTATCATCACTACATGTGTGCCGTTTGTAACAAACCAAGCCATGTGAAAATCTGTTGAAAATTCAGTGAGTTCTTCTATTTTACTTGTGCATACAGCTCCTTCCTCAATAGAAGTGAAGGCAGCACAGCAGTCCCTAAAAGATTATTTGTGAGCATGAGCTGCTCTTTTTCAGAATACACTTTTTTAAACAGTTTTAACATCTGATCAACTGTGTGCATTATATGTCTACGTTTCAAAAAAAAAAAATGTTTTGGCCAAAAATGGCACTTGTGATAGTAAACTCTGCTGACCCCACTTTACCGTTTGTCCCTGAACGCCGCATGGAAACGTAGTTTCCGTAGTGTAGTGGTTATCACGTTCGCCTCACACGCGAAAGGTCCCCGGTTCGAAACCGGGCGGAAACAGTGGACACTTTTCGTTACTCATATGTCACAATATATCACCATCTCAAACTTCATAAAACCTAAAGGCTTTTTCTGAAGTTGGCCACCCGTCCAATGGTGGTGATGTGGAGAACTGTAACTTCCGATGCGTCTTTAAATGCTGAAGATGGGCTACAGCAGCAGCAGCAGACCACACCAGGTGCCACTCCTGTCAGCTAACTGAGGCTACGGTTCACACAGGCTCACCAAGACTGGACAATAGAAGACTGGAAAAACGTCGCCTGGTCTGATGAGTCTGGATTTCTTCTGCAACTTTCAGATGGTAGAGTCAGAATTTGAAACATGAAAATGAAACATTTACACTGAACAACAATTTAAACACAATGATTTGTTTGTGCTTCCATTTCCCACACGGTCCAACACGGTATGCTATCTCACGTGCTACTGACATAAAGTCTGTTTTTGAGCTGTTTGTGACAGAGCACATTGAAAAGATTGTGCTGGAGGAGACAAATAGGGAGGGGAGACGTGTGTATGGGGGAAGCTGGAGTGAGATGGACAGAACAGATCTGCAGGCTTTCCTCGGTGTGCTGATACTTGGTGGCGTCTTCAGATCATGCAAAGAAGCTGCTGCTAGTCTGTGGAGCGCTCACTTTGGGAGAGCAATCTTCCGTGCTACATTTCCACTGAAGACATTTTACAGGAAATTGCTTTTTCAGTAAAACCATGCGTGATGAACATATATAGTGAAGAAAACCATAATTACTCCCCGTACGTTACAAACATGAAAACTTTAACACTCTTTCTGGCGTTTCGTGATTGAAGTTGGCTCACCGTCGGCTGGTGGTGGTGGTGGTGGTGTAGAGAAATGTAATTTCCCAGATGTCCCTAAACGCGGCCTTCAGAAGTCGTTGACAGCCACAGACCAGACGACACAACACGAGCTTAGCTCGTGAACTAGCTAACACCAGCCAGCTAACATTTAGCCTTCGAGCAAGACGCCAGTCCGGGATGCATCTAAGTCACAGCCTGACAGAGAAGTGTTAGGATGTAACGTTTGGCATTTAGGGAGAGGATATTTTGAACAAAAGGCTGAGGCTGTGTGAGGTTTGAAAATAAAGGTCCACCACGTTAGTTAGCTAACGTGATGTAATGTTAACGTTGTCATATGAGCAGTGTAACGTTAACGTAACATTAAGGCTATACTTGTGTATGTAAATTAAAAAGTGGCAAAATGTGTGAAATTACAATAAGGTGTGTAACGTAATTAAAAAAAAGCTAATGTGACATTTGACTGTCACATAAAATATTAAGAAGTTTAGTGTATGATATAGATCTGTAGTTACACATATGTTGTGTTTACACAGTACATATATGTATGTATGTATAATGTATTCCACTCTGGGGTTGAGATGAATAAAAGAACTGTGTTGTGACCTAAATAACATGCTGTTGCTATGTGCAGAAAGTATTAAAGCATGAAATCCCACATTTTTGATGTACAAAAGCATCCTGTATCATCACTACAAGTCCACAAGAACACAGAAACGGCTCATGTCTATGGCTGCATCCCAAAGGCCCACTGGCACACTGCATACTACTGCTACGTACGACCACTAGATACTACTCCTACCTACGAAACAAGCTGGGTCATACTGAAAGATTGGTGAGAAAGCACTCCATCTGCTGGCAGAGCAGAGGTACTGCACCAAAATCTGAACGCACCTGTGACTATTGAAACTGCCCCAAAATGAAGCTGGCCACTCTTTACCCACCAGCAACATGTCTGCAGGCTCTCTCATGCTTCTCAACATGCTAAATGTGAGGCGTAGGCGAGCCAGAGCTCGCAGACGCCTCCTTTTGCACATAATAATTAATTCACTGCCACAGTAAGCAATGACATGACATGCCACACTCAAGAACTTAAACTTTGCACTTTGAAGATCCTTTATATTGTTTTTGAAATAATCCAACCTGTTATGGTGATGACAACCATCATCACTTCTCATTAGTGTCACAATGCTGACATCATGTGTCAATCAAGTGATTAGTTCATTGAATATCAATATGTAGATGGAGCATTTCCACCAGCACATTCTGTCATGTGTGTAGGCTGAGTCACTTTGAACACCTGTCACCTCACACAGTACAATGGCATCCAATAAAACTGCTCTGCCATGATGTACTTTCATTATGCCAAACTTAATAATCATTTGTTTTAACAGTACTAGTATTTATTATTATCATTACTTATTTTATTATTGTTGTTTTTGATTACAGATAAACAGAAACATGTAAGCTAATGTTTATTCATGAGGAGTGAGCAGATGTTGGGGCCAATCATTTGGCTTTCAGTTAAGAGACACTGTTGCAATAAGCAAAATTTAGGAACTTCAGAGGGTGAAGAACAAAAAAAATGTCTCTTTCATTTTCATGACCTCAAAGATAATTTCTTTGATCCTTTAGTTTAAAGACAGGATTTTACAGCTGTGGAAGGTTGTCACATGGGTTACAAGGTAACTGCAGGAATACACCTTTGATATTCGGCTACAATGTAAGCTACGAGGCTGCGTACACCTCTGTGATTACTGGATGACCTCACATTGCAATGTGTTGAGAGTTGAAGGGTTTTTCAGGCAATGCTGTCAGTCAGAACACAACCTTGAAGCAACCTGCCTCCCCATAAATTTCATCTAACTTGGATTGGGAAGAAAAACATAATTCTTCATTGAACCTGTCAGTGCAAAATCATTTTCACAGCCGCTTAACTCACAAAGTTCTTTCTACTGATGGATTTTTCTACAAAGTGCTTGTTTGTGCCATCCAGAGAGTGGAGACTGCAATGTTGTGACTTTCTGCTCCTCTGACTGACTGAACCAATTTTCATTACTGCTTCTGTCTCACTTAAGCTTGCCTAATAGCTACACGAGAACAGCCCTGCATGGAGAGTATGTGCAGCTTGGATGTGATAAGCGAAATGTAATTTATATGTAATTTGCATACTCCCAAAAAAGTCCACTTGACTCCTGTGTCTTTTTCCATTCTGGGTTTGTCAAAAGTGGACACAGTCTGTTTTTGAGCTGTTTGTGACAGAGCACATTGAAAAGATTGTGCTGGAGGAGACAAATAGGGAGGGGAGACGTGTGTATGGGGGAAGCTGGAGTGAGATGGACAGAACAGATCTGCAGGCTTTCCTCGGTGTGCTGATACTTGGTGGCGTCTTCAGATCATGCAAAGAAGCTGCTGCTAGTCTGTGGAGCGCTCACTTTGGGAGAGCAATCTTCCGTGCTACATTGCCACTGAAGACATTTTACAGGACATGCAGAGTGATTCGCTTTGATGATCGGGGCACTAGAGAAGCTCGCCATAGGGGTGTATCGCCTTCAGCTCCTATGCAACCCAGGAGCTGATGTCACAGGAGATGAGCGCCTGGTCCCCTTTAGAGGGCGCTGTGGATTCAAACAGTATATCCCACAGAAGCCAGGGAAGAATGGGATAAAGATCTGGGCAGCATCCGATGCCAGGAGCAGCAACGTGCTCCTGGGGTTAGGGATCCAAAGGGCGCAGTCATGTTCCCCGAGACAGAAAATTTAGATCTGCGTCTGCTGACAAACACTGTGATGCAGAAGCTTTGCCGAAACAATGATTAAGTCCAAGACATATTTCTTGTTCGACATCATCAGCGCTCATCATCATAATAATGATAAATAATAATAATAATAATGATATGGAAAATCAATATAATAATGATTATGACACCACTACTACAAATAATAATAATAATAATAATAATAATAATAATAATAATTATTGTTCCAGCTGGGGTCCACAGAGGTGAACAGGACATAGGCATTATAGCATGATATGTCTATCATGTGGTAGAGCAGACACATGGGCCACCTGTGTGTCTGCCCACGGCAGGTGTAGGTGCCACAAACCTGCAAAAGAGAAAGAAATGATAAGATGGGCTTGGTGACAGTGGAAGCCCTCCTGCTGAGACGTTCCTCTAACAGGAATCCAAATAGTTACAGCAGCTCCTGCGCCCTTGGTGTAATTGAGCTGTAAGGTGCCACCACACCTGTAGAGGATTCTCTCCATCACCTCAGGGTCGCTCAGGCAGCCTCTCAGGATGTGGATACATTGAATCCTCCACACCTTCAACATGGAGGCCTTGAAGAGGGGCACATGGTTTCAGTCCTTTGCCAGGTAGAAGTGATGTAACACATCTTCAACCCTCTGCAGCAGAGCTCTGGGCTGTGGCACCTTTGTTCTCCAGTGCTCTCTGATGTGCTGCTTGGTGGGATTAGCAGGAGAGATTCTGCAGAGCGTGTGTGCCTCCTTGAGCCTCTTGAGGTCACTCTGGTCCACCACAACGAATGCTGCAGAGAGGAAGTGGCAAAAAGAGCTGTAGAGCAGATGACGTTCAGACACACACTCCCTGGTAAACTGACACATGCAGTGACTCAAGTCTAACTTGATGGTCATGCCTTTGTTGACCTTGTTTCTTGAGGCACTGTTGTTCGCCAGGTTTCCAGAGGTCGCCTCTGCCACTGTAGTCTCTGAGATCCTCCTGCAGTCACACACAAGAGGTGCTCCTGAGTCCCAGAGTACAGGACCTTGAAGGCAGCACAGCAGCCCCTAAAACATTAAAGGGGAACACCACCTAAATTAAAAATTCCAATATGTTATTTCCATGGTCGAGGAAAGTTTGATCAATATTCATGAACATGAACTTTATTTTTGGACGGGCTTAGAACTGAGCAGGCAGCTGTCTGACTGATGGACTTTATTATGTACAAGACCCAAGCTGACAGTTCTGCACTTTCACATGAGTGGTTTTGGTTTGTGTTTGACCTGTGAACAAGTGGGTAGTTTTTGTAAAAATAACCTTCATTTTTTTTTCTTATGTAATTCATTTTGTTATAATTTCATATCACATGTATTTGTCAGTTTGAGTTTTTTTTCATAACCAAACTACATTTCTCAGCTTCTTCCAGTGTTAAATGGTAGCTTGCAAAACTCTGCTTTCAAAGTAGCTTCCCCAACACTGCCACTAACTAACATCCTATATTTTGTATTTTCAACTTTGTATCATAAGAGATGCTTTTCAGTTGTACAGCCTAATGTGACCTGGGGTCTCATTTGTACACACTGAGTACGCACAAAACAAGGCCTGAAGGAGGCGTACGCCACTTCCCACGCAAAAGTTGTGATCTATAAAAACAGACTTGATGGGAGAAACTTTGACCCATGGTTACAAACACTTTGGAGACAGGAAATTGATGATGCTGATGGTGAGGTGAGGGCCTGATTGTAGCCACTTTGGCTTTTGTCCATACGCACATTTATAGTATGGATCCTAAGCATTGTTTTATAAATGAGACCCCTGTTGACCATTGGGAAAGTGTGTGTTCACTGTTCACTCAGTGTAATACACAAGTGTTTGAAATGTACCTGAATTTTATCATGAAAAGTTAATCAAAGATGCCAAAGGTCAAATGCTCCCTCTGTCCCCAGCAAGAAGATTCTGTGTGTTTTTGACACTTGCACTACTGTGTGTCCAAAATAAATGAAATGAAACATATCCCTATAGATTTGTGGTGTTTTTTCCAACACAAACTTGCACCGAACTGTCACTTGTTTGCACAGTCACCCCTTATTTATGTCCACCCATAAAGATGTAACAAGATGTTTAAGGGTGGTAAAGCTAACACAAAGACTGCTCTGGTCATGACGACTCAAAAGATTGGTTTAAAAAGAAATTGCTTTTTCAGTAAAAACATGTGTGATGAACATGTATAGTGAAGAAAACCATAATTACTCCCCGTCGGGGAATCGAACCCCGGTCTTTCGCGTGATAGGCGGAGATACTGTCCACTATACTAACGAGGAGTGGTACACAAGAGCCACGTGATGCCGGAAGCAGAAACTACCAGCTGGTTTCTAGCTAACAACGAGGTGAGCTAATTGTTAGCGTGTTCCCAGCTACTGTTCAGAGCCAGTAAGAGGCCAGTTTACCGTCTGTCCCTGAACGCCACACCATCACGCAGTTTCCGTAGTGTAGTGGTTATCACTTTCGCCTAACACGCGAAAGGTCCGCGGTTCGAAACCGGGCGGAAACAATTAATGATTTTCATTATTCACACGTTACAAACATGAAAACTTTAACACTCTTTCTGGCGTTTCGTGATTGAAGTTGGCTCACCGTCAGGTGGTGGTGGTGTAGAGAAATGTAATTTCCCAGATGTCCCTAAACGCGGCCTTCAGAAGTCGTTGACAGCCACAGACCAGACGACACAACACGAGCTTAGCTCGTGAACTAGCTAACACCAGCCAGCTAACATTTAGCCTTCGAGCAAGACGCCAGTCCGGGATGCATCTAAGTCACAGCCTGACAGAGAAGTGTTAGGATGTAACGTTTGGCATTTAGGGAGAGGATATTTTGAACAAAAGGCTGAGGCTGTGTGAGGTTTGAAAATAAAGGTCCACCACGTTAGTTAGCTAACGTGATGTAATGTTAACGTTGTCATATGAGCAGTGTAACGTTAACGTAACATTAAGGCTATACTTGTGTATGTAAATTAAAAAGTGGCGAACTGTGTGAAATTACAATAAGGTGTGTAACGGAATTAAAAAAAAGCTAATGTGACATTTGACTGTCACATAAAATATTAAGAAGTTTAGTGTATGATATAGACCTGTAGTTACACATATGTTGTGTTTACACAGTACATATATGTATGTATGTATAATGTATTCCACTCTGGGGTTGAGGTGAAGAAAAGAACTGTGTTGTGACCTAAATAACATGCTGTTGCTATGTGCAGAAAGTATTAAAGCATGAAATCCCACATTTTTGATGTACAAAAGCATCCTGTATCATCACTACAAGTCCACAAGAACACAGAAACGGTTCATGTCTATGGCTGCATCCCAAAGGCCCACTGGCACACTGCATACTACTGCTACGTACGACCACTAGATACTACTCCTACCTACGAAACAAGCTGGGTCATACTGAAAGATTGGTGAGAAAGCACTCCATCTGCTGGCAGAGCAGAGGTACTGCACCAAAATCTGAACGCACCTGTGACTATTGAAACTGCCCCAAAATGAAGCTGGCCACTCTTTACCCACCAGCAACATGTCTGCAGGCTCTCTCATGCTTCTCAACATGCTAAATGTGAGGCGTAGGCGAGCCAGAGCTCGCAGACGCCTCCTTTAGCACATAATAATTAATTCACTGCCACAGTAAGCAATGACATGACATGCCACACTCAAGAACTTAAACTTTGCACTTTGAAGATTCTTTATATTGTTTTTGAAATAATCCAACCTGTTATGGTGATGACAGCCATCATCACTTCTCATTAGTGTCACAATGCTGACATCATGTGTCAATCAAGTGATTAGTTCATTGAATATCAATATGTAGATGGAGCATTTCCACCAGCACATTCTGTCATGTGTGTAGGCTGAGTCACTTTGAACACCTGTCACCTCACACAGTACAATGACATCCAATAAAACTGCTCTGCCATGATGTACTTTCATTATGCCAAACTTAATAATCATTTGTTTTAACAGTACTAGTATTTATTATTATCATTACTTATTTTATTATTGTTGTTTTTGATTACAGATAAACAGAAACATGTAAGCTAATGTTTATTCATGAGGAGTGAGCAGATGTTGGGGCCAATCATTTGGCTTTCAGTTAAGAGACATTGTTGCAATAAGCAAAATTTAGGAACTTCAGAGGGTTAAGAACAAAAAAAATGTCTCATTCATTTTCATGACCTCAAAGATAATTTCTTTGATCCTTTAGTTTAAAGACAGGATTTTACAGCTGTGGAAGGTTGTCACATGGGTTACAAGGTAACTGCAGGAATACACCTTTGATATGCGGCTACAATGTAAGCTACGAGGCTGCGTACACCTCTGTGATTACTGGATGACCTCACATTGCAATGTGTTGAGAGTTGAAGGGTTTTTCAGGCAATGCTGTTAGTCAGAACACAACCTTGAAGCAACCTGCCTCCCCATAAATTTCATCTAACTTGGATTGGGAAGAAAAACATAATTCTTCATTGAACCTGTCAGTGCAAAATCATTTTCACAGCCGCTTAACTCACAAAGTTCTTTCTACTGATGGATTTTTCTACAAAGTGCTTGTTTGTGCCATCCAGAGAGTGGAGACTGCAATGTTGTGACTTTCTGCTCCTCTGACTGACTGAACCAATTTTCATTACTGCTTCTGTCTCACTTAAGCTTGCCTAATAGCTACACGAGAACAGCCCTGCATGGAGAGTATGTGCAGCTTGAATGTGATAAGCAAAATGTAATTTATATGTAATTTGCATACTCCCAAAAAAGTCCACTTGACTCCTGTGTCCTTTTCCATTCTGGGTTTGTCAAAAGTGGACACAAAAATAACTTCTCTTGGCTCAGAGTTTTACAAACAGTTTCACAACATGGTTTGAGAGATCCATGGAAGTGCTACCTGACTTTAGGACCCCACTGAGTCTTGTATATTTGCTGCAAGATTAACCTTTCCCCCAATTTCCTCAAAACTCTTATGGCAAGTGTTCCTTCCTCCTCCACTTCAGCCCAACCCTGACTCCTGTCAGGAGTTCAGTGAGGACCCAAATGCAGAGCAAGAGGCAAGTCTGAGGTTTAACAGAAAGGGATATTTAAACAAAATTGAGACAGACTTGACAACGCCCCTTACATTGTGCATCGGATGTTATTCTTCGGGAACAAAAACAGTTTAGAAAAGGGTGTAAAGAAATAATTGTCACGTAGGGATGAAAAAAGGTGTGGATAATCAGCAGGGATCTGTAGCTGTGATTTATGTTGAGCTGATGTATGTATTTATATGGATATATGAATATATTTTCATGTTGGTACATGAACAGTTCATGATATTTCTATTACATGCATTTAAGGAAGTCAGTTAATATGCTGGCATATATAACACTACTACTCTAAAGGAAAGTTAAAGATTATTAATTAGTGAATAAAAGGGGAAGGATTAAATAAGTTAATTACTGTTTTGTAATATTTGTCATGTTGGAAATAAAGACATCAATCAAAAGAAATGGCGGAGCAAACTACTCACCTGTATCCATCAGCTGTGTATTTTCATATGTCATATGTCATATGTCACAATATATCATCGTCTCAAACTTCATAAAACCTAAAGGCGTTTTCTGAAGTTGGTCAACCGTCCAATGGTGATGATGTGGAGAACTGTAACTTCCGGTGCGTCTTTAAATGCTGAAGATGGGCTTCAGCAGCAGCAGCAGACCACACCAGGTGCCACTCCTGTCAGCTAACTGAGGCTGCAGTTCACACAGGCTCACCAAGACTGGACAATAGAAGACTGGAAAAACGTCGCCTGGTCTGATGAGTCTGGATTTCTTCTGCAACTTTCAAATGGTAGTCAGAATTTGAAACATGAAAATGAAACATTTACACTGAACAACAATTTAAACACAATGATTTGTTTGTGCTTCCATTTCCCACAGGTTTAAACTAAAGCTCTAAGACTTCTTCATGCACACAAAAGACTTATTTCGCTCAACTTTTAGATGCTAATTTGTTCAAATGTGTTTAAATTAGCACTTCTCCTTTTCCAAGATAATCCATCCACCTGACAGGTGTGGCATATCAAGATGCTGATTAAACAGCATCATTACCACACAGGTGTGCCTCAGGCTGGTCACTATAAAAGGCCACTATAAAACTGCAAAAACTAAAGCGTTGCATTTAAAAGAAATTGTATCGGTGTAATAGTTCAGGCGTTTTGCATCGTGTTAGATTAAGAACAGGTTTTGTAACAAAATAAAATGTATAACACAAAAGTAAGGTATCAAAGAAAGTGTTGTTAGTCGAGAAAATAATCTAGATAATATCAGAAAAACTATGGAAAATATCCATCATGCTTGTCCAAAGTCACATCTTCAAATGACTTGTGTAGTCACACCAAACATCTGAAAGACAAATATATAAAACTTAAAATGATATAAAATGAGAGAAACAACAAGTCCTCACATTCAAGAAGCTGGAACTGGAGACATTTTGCTTACAAACAACTTCAGCAATGAAGAGTTGCTCAAAAGTGTTAATTTTATTACATATTAATTGACATTCAGTGGAAAACTGTTTAGTTTGTTAGGTTTGATAGAATCCAAGGCAAATATGAAATGAGGTGATTCTACTGTATTTCGGTGAAGTTGTTACTGACTAAAGATGGAAAAGTGGTGTGGACTTCCACCCGTCTGACTGACAGACGTCGTATGCTCGGAGCACAGAGAGAGAGATGCCCCCCTGGTCCAACACGGTATGCTATCTCACGTGCTACTGACATAAAGTCTGTTTTTGAGCTGTTTGTGACAGAGCACATTGAAAAGATTGTGCTGGAGGAGACAAATAGGGAGGGGAGACGTGTGTATGGGGGAAGCTGGAGTGAGATGGACAGAACAGATCTGCAGGCTTTCCTCGGTGTGCTGATACTTGGTGGCGTCTTCAGATCATGCAAAGAAGCTGCTGCTAGTCTGTGGAGCGCTCACTTTGGGAGAGCAATCTTCCGTGCTACATTGCCACTGAAGACATTTTACAGGACATGCAGAGTGATTCGCTTTGATGATCGGGGCACTAGAGAAGCTCGCCATAGGGGTGTATCGCCTTCAGCTCCTATGCAACCCAGGAGCTGATGTCACAGGAGATGAGCGCCTGGTCCCCTTTAGAGGGCGCTGTGGATTCAAACAGTATATCCCACAGAAGCCAGGGAAGAATGGGATAAAGATCTGGGCAGCATCCGATGCCAGGAGCAGCAACGTGCTCCTGGGGTTAGGGATCCAGAGGGCGCAGTCATGTTCCCCGAGACAGAAAATTTAGATCTGCGTCTGCTGACAAACACTGTGATGCAGAAGCTTTGCCGAAACAATGATTAAGTCCAAGACATATTTCTTGTTCGACATCATCAGCGCTCATCATCATAATAATGATAAATAATAATAATAATAATGATATGGAAAATCAATATAATAATGATTATGACACCACTACTACAAATAATAATAATAATATTAATAATAATAATAATAATTATTGTTCCAGCTGGGGTCCACAGAGGTGAACAGGACATAGGCATTATAGCATGATATGTCTATCATGTGGTAGAGCAGACACATGGGCCACCTGTGTGTCTGCCCACGGCAGGTGTAGGTGCCACAAACCTGCAAAAGAGAAAGAAATGATAAGATGGGCTTGGTGACAGTGGAAGCCCTCCTGCTGAGACGTTCCTCTAACAGGAATCCAAATAGTTACAGCAGCTCCTGCGCCCTTGGTGTAATTGAGCTGTAAGGTGCCACCACACCTGTAGAGGATTCTCTCCATCACCTCAGGGTCGCTCAGGCAGCCTCTCAAGATGTGGATACATTGAATCCTCCACACCTTCAACATGGAGGCCTTGAAGAGGGGCACATGGTTTCAGTCCTTTGCCAGGTAGAAGTGATGTAACACATCTTCAGCCCTCTGCAACAGAGCTCTGGGCTGTGGCACCTTTGTTCTCCAGTGCTCTCTGATGTGCTGCTTGGTGGGATTAGCAGGAGAGATTCTGCAGAGCGTGTGTGCCTCCTTGAGCCTCTTGAGGTCACTCTGGTCCACCACAACGAATGCTGCAGCGAGGAAGTGGCAAAAAGAGCTGTAGAGCAGATGACGTTCAGACACACACTCCCTGGTAAACTGACACATGCAGTGACTCAAGTCTAACTTTATGGTCATGCCTTTGTTGACCTTGTTTCTTGAGGCACTGTTGTTAGCCAGGTTTCCAGAGGTCGCCTCTGCCACTGTAGTCTCTGAGATCCTCCTGCAGTCACACACAAGAGGTGCTCCTGAGTCCCAGGGTACAGGACCTTGAAGGCAGCACAGCAGCCCCTAAAACATTAAAGGGGAACACCACCTAAATTAAAAATTCCAATATGTTATTTCCATGGTCGAGGAAAGTTTGATCAATATTCATGAACATGAACTTTATTTTTGGACGGGCTTAGAACTGAGCAGGCAGCTGTCTGACTGATGGACTTTATTATGTACAAGACCCAAGCTGACAGTTCTGCACTTTCACATGAGTGGTTTTGGTTTGTGTTTGACCTGTGAACAAGTGGGTAGTTTTTGTAAAAATAACCTTCAATTTTTTTCTTATGTAATTCATTTTGTTATAATTTCATATCACATGTATTTGTCAGTTTGAGTTTTTTTTCATAACCAAACTACATTTCTCAGCTTCTTCCAGTGTTAAATGGTAGCTTGCAAAACTCTGCTTTCAAAGTAGCTTCCCCAACACTGCCACTAACTAACATCCTATATTTTGTATTTTCAACTTTGTATCATAAGAGATGCTTTTCAGTTGTACAGCCTAATGTGACCTGGGGTCTCATTTATACACACTGAGTACGCACAAAACAAGGCCTGAAGGAGGCGTACGCCACTTCCCATGCAAAAGTTGTGATCTATAAAAACAGACTTGATGGGAGAAACTTTGACCCATGGTTACAAACACTTTGGAGACAGGAAATTGATGATGCTGATGGTGAGGTGAGGGCCTGATTGTAGCCACTTTGGCTTTTGTCCATACGCACATTTATAGTATGGATCCTAAGCATTGTTTTATAAATGAGACCCCTGTTGACCATTGGGAAAGTGTGTGTTCAGTGTTCACTCAGTGTAATACACAAGTGTTTGAAATGTACCTGAATTTTATCATGGAAAGTTAATCAAAGATGCCAAAGGTCAAATGCTCCCTCTGTCCCCAGCAAGAAGATCCTGTGTGTTTTTGACACTTGCACTACTGTGTGTCCAAAATAAATGAAATGAAACATATCCCTATAGATTTGTGGTGTTTTTTCCAACACAAACTTGCACGGAACTGTCACTTGTTTGCACAGTCACCCCTTATTTATGTCCACCCATAAAGATGTAACCAGTAAGCTGTCAGTGGGAGAGAGGGAACATAAAACAACACTACTAAAGCAAATTGACTTATTAAACAGCTCATAAACAACTGAGAAGCATTAATTAAGTACTTGAAAGGTTGAACCCCACTAACGTTTGATGATATTCCTGAAAAAAAGTGGCACGTGAGAATTTTCACTGGTGAAATGTGAGTCATACCTGAAATATAGCAGCCCACTGTTCAAACCACCACATGCAGTGACACAAGTCTAACTTGATGCTCATGTCTTTGTTGACCTTGTTTCTTGAGGCACTGTTGTTCGCCAGGTTTCCAGAGGTCGCCTCTGCCACTGTAGTCTCTGAGATCCTCCTGCAGTCACACACAAGAGGTGCTCCTGAGTCCCAGAGTACAGGACCTTGAAGGCAGCACAGCAGTCCCTAAAAGATTATTTGTGAGCATGAAACAGAATTGAAACAGTTTTAACATCTGATCAACTGTGTGCATTATATGTCTACGTTTTTTCAAAAAATGTTTTGATCGTAAACTCTGCTGACCCCACTTTACGGTTTGTCCCTGAACACTGCATGAAATCAGAGTTTCCGTAGTGTAGTGGTTATCACGTTCGCCTCACACGCGAAAGGTCCCCGGTTCGAAACCGGGCGGAAACAGTGGACACTTTTCGTTACTCATATGTCACAATATATCATCGTCTCAAACTTCATAAAACCGAAAGGCGTTTTCTGAAGTTGGCCAACCATCCAATGGTGATGATGTGGAGAACTGTAACTTCCGGTGCGTCTTTCAATGCTGAAGATGGGCTACAGCAGCAGCAGACCACACCAGGTGCCACTCCTGTCAGCTACTGAGGCTACGGTTCACACAGGCTCACCAAGACTGGACAATAGAAGACTGGAAAAACGTCGCCTGGTCTGATGAGTCTGGATTTCTTCTGCAACTTTCAGATGGTAGAGTCAGAATTTGAAACATGAAAATGAAACATTTACACTGAACAACAATTTAAACACAATGATTTGTTTGTGCTTCCATTTCCCACAGGTTTAAACTAAAGCTCTAAGACTTCTTCATGCACACAAAAGACTTATTTCGCTCAATTTTTAGATGCAAATTTGTTCAAATGTGTTTCAATTAGCACTTCTCCTTTTCCAAGATAATCCATCCACCTGACAGGTGTGGCATATCAAGATGCTGATTAAACAGCATCATTACCACACAGGTGTGCCTCAGGCTGGTCACGATAAAAGGCCACTATAACACTGCAAAAACTAAAGCGTTGCATTTAAAAGAAATTGTATCGGTGTAATAGTTCAGGCGTTTTGCATCGTGTTAGATTAAAAACAGGTTTTGTAACAAAAGAAAATGTATAATACAAAAGTAAGGTATCAAAGAAAGTGTTGTTAGTCGAGAAAATAATCTAGATAATATCAGAAAAACTATGGAAAATATCCATCATGCTTGTCCAAAGTCACATCTTCAAATGACTTGTGTAGTCACACCAAACATCTGAAAGACAAATATATAAAACTTAAAATGATATAAAATGAGAGAAACAACAAGTCCTCACATTCAAGAAGCTGGAACTGGAGACATTTTGCTTACAAACAACTTCAGCAATGAAGAGTTGCTCAAAAGTGTTAATTTTATTACATATTAATTGACATTCAGTGGAAAACTCTTTAGTTTGTTAGGTTTGATAGAATCCAAGGCAAATATGAAATGAGGTGATTCTACTGTATTTCGGTGAAGTT
This sequence comes from Epinephelus awoara, assembly GCA_035609425.1. NCBI lineage: Eukaryota > Metazoa > Chordata > Actinopteri > Perciformes > Serranidae > Epinephelus > Epinephelus awoara. Next base: position 22,757,019 of record CM069304.1, on the reverse strand, counting down.
GTTACTGACTAAAGATGGAAAAGTGGTGTGGACTTCCACCCGTCTGACTGACAGACGTCGTATGCTCGGAGCACAGAGAGAGAGATGCCCCCCTGGTCCAACACGGTATGCTATCTCACGTGCTACTGACATAAAGTCTGTTTTTGAGCTGTTTGTGACAGAGCACATTGAAAAGATTGTGCTGGAGGAGACAAATAGGGAGGGGAGACGTGTGTATGGGGGAAGCTGGAGTGAGATGGACAGAACAGATCTGCAGGCTTTCCTCGGTGTGCTGATACTTGGTGGCGTCTTCAGATCATGCAAAGAAGCTGCTGCTAGTCTGTGGAGCGCTCACTTTGGGAGAGCAATCTTCCGTGCTACATTGCCACTGAAGACATTTTACAGGAAATTGCTTTTTCAGTAAAACCATGTGTGATGAACATATATAGTGAAGAAAACCATAATTACTCCCCGTCGGGGAATCGAAGCCCGGTCTTCCGCTTGACAGGCGGAGATACTGTCCACTATACTAACCACTAAGAGACCACTAAGAGTCACGTGATGCCGGAAGCAGAAAGCTGGTTTCTAGTTAACAACGAGGTGAGCTAATTGTTCGTGTGTTCCCAGCTACTTTTCAGAGCCAGTAAGAGGCCAGTTTACTGTCTGTCCCTGAACGCACCACCGCCACGCAGTTTCCGTAGTGTAGTGGTTATCACGTTCGCCTAACACGCGAAAGGTCCCCGGTTCGAAACCGGGCGGAAACAATGAATGATTTTCATTATTCACACGTTACAAACATGAAAACTTTAACACTCTTTCTGGCGTTTCGTGATTGAAGTTGACTCACCGTCAGCTGGTGGTGGTGGTGTAGAGAAATGTAATTTCCCAGATGTCCCTAAACGCGGCCTTCAGAAGTCGTTGACAGCCACAGACCAGACGACACAACACGAGCTTAGCTCGTGAACTAGCTAACACCAGCCAGCTAACATTTAGCCTTCGAGCAAGACGCCAGTCCGGGATGCATCTAAGTCACAGCCTGACAGAGAAGTGTTAGGATGTAACGTTTGGCATTTAGGGAGAGGATATTTTGAACAAAAGGCTGAGGCTGTGTGAGGTTTGAAAATAAAGGTCCACCACGTTAGTTAGCTAACGTGATGTAATGTTAACGTTGTCATATGAGCAGTGTAACGTTAACGTAACATTAAGGCTATACTTGTGTATGTAAATTAAAAAGTGGCGAACTGTGTGAAATTACAATAAGGTGTGTAACGGAATTAAAAAAAAGCTAATGTGACATTTGACTGTCACATAAAATATTAAGAAGTTTAGTGTATGATATAGACCTGTAGTTACACATATGTTGTGTTTACACAGTACATATATGTATGTATGTATAATGTATTCCACTCTGGGGTTGAGGTGAATAAAAGAACTGTGTTGTGACCTAAATAACATGCTGTTGCTATGTGCAGAAAGTATTAAAGCATGAAATCCCACATTTTTGATGTACAAAAGCATCCTGTATCATCACTACAAGTCCACAAGAACACAGAAACGGTTCATGTCTATGGCTGCATCCCAAAGGCCCACTGGCACACTGCATACTACTGCTACGTACGACCACTAGATACTACTCCTACCTCCGAAACAAGCTGGGTCATACTGAAAGATTGGTGAGAAAGCACTCCATCTGCTGGCAGAGCAGAGGTACTGCACCAAAATCTGAACGCACCTGTTACTATTGAAACTGCCCCAAAATGAAGCTGGCCACTCTTTACCCACCAGCAACATGTCTGCAGGCTCTCTCATGCTTCTCAACATGCTAAATGCGAGGCGTAGGCGAGCCAGAGCTCGCAGACGCCTCCTTTTGCACATAATAATTAATTCACTGCCACAGTAAGCAATGACATGACATGCCACACTCAAGAACTTAAACTTTGCACTTTGAAGATCCTTTATATTGTTTTTGAAATAATCCAACCTGTTAGGTGATGACAGCCATCATCACTTCTCATTAGTGTCACAATGCTGACATCATGTGTCAATCAAGTGATTAGTTCATTGAATATCAATATGTAGATGGAGCATTTCCACCAGCACATTCTGTCATGTGTGTAGGCTGAGTCACTTTGAACACCTGTCACCTCACACAGTACAATGACATCCAATAAAACTGCTCTGCCATGATGTACTTTCATTATGCCAAACTTAATAATCATTTGTTTTAACAGTACTAGTATTTATTATTATCATTACTTATTTTATTATTGTTGTTTTTGATTACAGATAAACAGAAACATGTAAGCTAATGTTTATTCATGAGGAGTGAGCAGATGTTGGGGCCAATCATTTGGCTTTCAGTTAAGAGACACTGTTGCAATAAGCAAAATTTAGGAACTTCAGAGGGTGAAGAACAAAAAAAATGTCTCATTCATTTTCATGACCTCAAAGATAATTTCTTTGATCCTTTAGTTTAAAGACAGGATTTTACAGCTGTGGAAGGTTGTCACATGGGTTACAAGGTAACTGCAGGAATACACCTTTGATATGCGGCTACAATGTAAGCTATGAGGCTGCGTACACCTCTGTGATTACTGGATGACCTCACATTGCAATGTGTTGAGAGTTGAAGGGTTTTTCAGGCAATGCTGTCAGTCAGAACACAACCTTGAAGCAACCTGCCTCCCCATAAGTTTCATCTAACTTGGATTGGGAAGAAAAACATAATTCTTCATTGAACCTGTCAGTGCAAAATCATTTTCACAGCCGCTTAACTCACAAAGTTCTTTCTACTGATGGATTTTTCTACAAAGTGCTTGTTTGTGCCATCCAGAGAGTGGAGACTGCAATGTTGTGACTTTCTGCTCCTCTGACTGACTGAACCAATTTTCATTACTGCTTCTGTCTCACTTAAGCTTGCCTAATAGCTACACAAGAACAGCCCTGCATGGAGAGTATGTGCAGCTTGGATGTGATAAGCGAAATGTAATTTATATGTAATTTGCATACTCCCAAAAAAGTCCACTTGACTCCTGTGTCCTTTTCCATTCTGGGTTTGTCAAAAGTGGACACAAAAATAACTTCTCTTGGCTCAGAGTTTTACAAACAGTTTCACAACATGGTTTGAGAGATCCATGGAAGTGCTACCTGACTTTAGGACCCCACTGAGTCTACGTTTTTAAAAAAAAAATGTTTTGATAGTAAAATCTGCTGACCCCACTTTACGGTTTGTCCCTGAACGCCGCATGGAAACGGAGTTTCCGTAGTGTAGTGGTTATCACGTTCGCCTCACACGCGAAAGGTCCCCGGTTCGAAACCGGGCGGAAACAGTGGACACTTTTCGTTACTCATATGTCACAATATATCACCATCTCAAACTTCATAAAACCTAAAGGCGTTTTCTGAAGTTGGCCAACCGTCCAATGGTGATGATGTGGAGAACTGTAACTTCCGGTGCGTCTTTCAATGCTGAAGATGGGCTACAGCAGCAGCAGACCACACCAGGTGCCACTCCTGTCAGCTAACTGAGGCTGCAGTTCACACAGGCTCACCAAGACTGGACAATAGAAGACTGGAAAAACGTCGCCTGGTCTGATGAGTCTGGATTTCTTCTGCAACTTTCAGATGGTAGGGTCAGAATTTGAAACATGAAAATGAAACATTTACACTGAACAACATTTTAAACACAATGATTTGTTTGTGCTTCCATTTCCCACAGGTTTAAACTAAAGCTCTAAGACTTCTTCATGCACACAAAAGACTTATTTCGCTCAATTTTTAGATGCAAATTTGTTCAAATGTGTTTAAATTAGCACTTCTCCTTTTCCAAGATAATCCATCCACCTGACAGGTGTGGCATATCAAGATGCTGATTAAACAGCATCATTACCACACAGGTGTGCCTCAGGCTGGTCACTATAAAACTGCAAAAACTAAAGCGTTGCATTTAAAAGAAATTGTATCGGTGTAATAGTTCAGGCGTTTTGCATCGTGTTAGATTCTAAACAGGTTTTGTAACAAAAGAAAATGTATAACACAAAAGTAAGGTATCAAAGAAAGTGTTGTTAGTCGAGAAAATAATCTAGATAATATCAGAAAAACTATGGAAAATATCCATCATGCTTGTCCAAAGTCACATCTTCAAATGACTTGTGTAGTCACACCAAACATTTGAAAGACAAATATATAAAACTTAAAATGATATAAAATGAGAGAAACAACAAGTCCTCACATTCAAGAAGCTGGAACTGGAGACATTTTGCTTACAAACAACTTCAGCAATGAAGAGTTGCTCAAAAGTGTTAATTTTATTACATATTAATTGACATTCAGTGGAAAACTCTTTAGTTTGTTAGGTTTGATAGAATCCAAGGCAAATATGAAATGAGGTGATTCTACTGTATTTCGGTGAAGTTGTTGCTGACTAAAGATGGAAAAGTGGTGTGGACTTCCACCCGTCCGACTGACAGACGTCGTATGCTCGGAGCACAGAGAGAGAGATGCCCCCCTGGTCCAACACGGTATGCTATCTCACGTGCTACTGACATAAAGTCTGTTTTTGAGCTGTTTGTGACAGAGCACATTGAAAAGATTGTGCTGGAGGAGACAAATAGGGAGGGGAGACGTGTGTATGGGGGAAGCTGGAGTGAGATGGACAGAACAGATCTGCAGGCTTTCCTCGGTGTGCTGATACTTGGTGGCGTCTTCAGATCATGCAAAGAAGCTGCTGCTAGTCTGTGGAGCGCTCACTTTGGGAGAGCAATCTTCCGTGCTACATTGCCACTGAAGACATTTTACAGGAAATTGCTTTTTCAGTAAAACCATGCGTGATTAACATGTATAGTGAAGAAAACCATAATTACTCCCCGTCGGGGAATCGAACCCCGGTCTTCCGCTTGACAGGCGGAGATACTGTCCACTATACTAACCACTAAGAGACCACTAAGAGTCACGTGATGCCGGAAGCAGAAACTACCAGCTGGTTTCTAGCTAACAACGAGGAGAGCTAATTGTTCACGTGTTCCCAGCTACTTTTCAGAGCCAGTAAGAGGCCAGTTTACTGTCTGTCCCTGAACGCCACACCGCCACGCAGTTTCCGTAGTGTAGTGGTTATCACGTTCGCCTAACACGCGAAAGGTCCCCGGTTCGAAACCGGGCGGAAACAATGAATGATTTTCATTATTCACACGTTACAAACATGAAAACTTTAACACTCTTTCTGGCGTTTCGTGATTGAAGTTGACTCACCGTCGGCTGGTGGTGGTGGTGTAGAGAAATGTAATTTCCCGGATGTCCCTAAACGCGGCCTTCAGAAGTCGTTGACAGCCACAGACCAGACGACACAACACGAGCTTAGCTCGTGAACTAGCTAACACCAGCCAGCTAACATTTAGCCTTCGAGCAAGACGCCAGTCCGGGATGCATCTAAGTCACAGCCTGACAGAGAAGTGTTAGGATGTAACGTTTGGCATTTAGGGAGAGGATATTTTGAACAAAAGGCTGAGGCTGTGTGAGGTTTGAAAATAAAGGTCCACCACGTTAGTTAGCTAACGTGATGTAACGTTAACGTTGTCATATGAGCAGTGTAACGTTAACGTAACATTAAGGCTATACTTGTGTATGTAAATTAAAAAGTGGCGAAATGTGTGAAATTACAATAAGGTGTGTAACGTAATTAACACATAAATATTAAGAAGTTTAGTGTATGATATAGACCTGTAGTTACACATATATTGTGTTTATACAGTACATATATATATATATGTATGTATGTATAATGTATTCCACTCTGGGGTTGAGATGAATAAAAGAACTGTGTTGTGACCTAAATAACATGCTGTTGGTATGTGCAGAAAGTATTAAAGCATGAAATCCCACATTTTTGATGTACAAAAGCATCCTGTATCATCACTACAAGTCCACAAGAACACAGAAACGGCTCGTGTCTAAAACAGCGTTTAAATGTCATTGTTCTCAGCCCAGTTCTCAAATGGACGTAACTGAACTTTGAGCAACAGTTTTGTGTGGAAGCTTGTGAGAGTTGAAGGGTTTTTCAGGCAATGCTGTCAGTCAGAACACAACCTTGAAGCAACCTGCCTCCCCATAAGTTTCATCTAACTTGGATTGGGAAGAAAAACATAATTCTTCATTGAACCTGTCAGTGCAAAATCATTTTCACAGCCGCTTAACTCACAAAGTTCTTTCTACTGATGGATTTTTCTACAAAGTGCTTGTTTGTGCCATCCAGAGAGTGGAGACTGCAATGTTGTGACTTTCTGCTCCTCTGACTGACTGACTGAACCAATTTTCATTACTGCTTCTGTCTCACTTAAGCTTGCCTAATAGCTACACGAGAACAGCCCTGCATGGAGAGTATGTGCAGTTTGGATGTGATAAGCGAAATGTAATTTATATGTAATTTGCATACTCCCAAAAAAGTCCACTTGACTCCTGTGTCCTTTTCCATTCTGGGTTTGTCAAAAGTGGACACAAAAATAACTTCTCTTGGCTCAGAGTTTTACAAACAGTTTCACAACATGGTTTGAGAGATCCATGGAAGTGCTACCTGACTTTAGGACCCCACTGAGTCTACGTTTTTTTAAAAAAATGTTTTGATAGTAAACTCTGCTGACCCCACTTTACGGTTTGTCCCTGAAGGCGCATGGAAACGGAGTTTCCGTAGTGTAGTGGTTATCACGTTCGCCTCACACGCGAAAGGTCCCCGGTTCGAAACCGGGCGGAAACAGTGGACACTTTTCGTTACTCATATGTCACAATATATCATCGTCTCAAACTTCATAAAACCGAAAGGCGTTTTCTGAAGTTGGCCAACCGTCCAATGGTGATGATGTGGAGAACTGTAACTTCCGGTGCGTCTTTAAATGCTGAAGATGGGCTCCAGCAGCAGCAGACCACACCAGGTGCCACTCCTGTCAGCTAACTGAGGCTACGGTTCACACAGGCTCACCAAGACTGGACAATAGAAGACTGGAAAAACGTCGCCTGGTCTGATGAGTCTGGATTTCTTCTGAAACTTTCAGATGGTAGGGTCAGAATTTGAAACATTTACACTGAACAACAATTTAAACACAATGATTTGTTTGTGCTTCCATTTCCCACAGGTTTAAACTAAAGCTCTAAGACTTCTTCATGCACACAAAAGACTTATTTCGCTCAACTTTAAGATGCAAATTTGTTCAAATGTGTTTAAATTAGCACTTCTCCTTTTCCAAGATAATCCATCCACCTGACAGGTGTGGCATATCAAGATGCTGATTAAACAGCATCATTACCACACAGGTGTGCCTCAGGCTGGTCACTATAAAACTGCAAAAACTAAAGCGTTGCATTTAAAAGAAATTGTATCAGTGTAATAGTTCAGGCGTTTTGCATCGTGTTAGATTCTAAACAGGTTTTGTAACAAAAGAAAATGTATAACACAAAAGTAAGGTATCAAAGAAAGTGTTGTTAGTCGAGAAAATAATCTAGATAATATCAGAAAAACTATGGAAAATATCCATCATGCTTGTCCAAAGTCACATCTTCAAATGACTTGTGTAGTCACACCAAACATTTGAAAGACAAATATATAAAACTTAAAATGATATAAAATGAGAGAAACAACAAGTCCTCACATTCAAGAAGCTGGAACTGGAGACATTTTGCTTACAAACAACTTCAGCAATGAAGAGTTGCTCAAAAGTGTTAATTTTATTACATATTAATTGACATTCAGTGGAAAACTCTTTAGTTTGTTAGGTTTGATAGAATCCAAGGCAAATATGAAATGAGGTGATTCTACTGTATTTCGGTGAAGTTGTTACTGACTAAAGATGGAAAAGTGGTGTGGACTTCCACCCGTCTGACTGACAGACGTCGTATGCTCGGAGCACAGAGAGAGAGATGCCCCCCTGGTCCAACACGGTATGCTATCTCACGTGCTACTGACATAAAGTCTGTTTTTGAGCTGTTTGTGACAGAGCACATTGAAAAGATTGTGCTGGAGGAGACAAATAGGGAGGGGAGACGTGTGTATGGGGGAAGCTGGAGTGAGATGGACAGAACAGATCTGCAGGCTTTCCTCGGTGTGCTGATACTTGGTGGCGTCTTCAGATCATGCAAAGAAGCTGCTGCTAGTCTGTGGAGCGCTCACTTTGGGAGAGCAATCTTCCGTGCTACATTGCCACTGAAGACATTTTACAGGACATGCAGAGTGATTCGCTTTGATGATCGGGGCACTAGAGAAGCTTCGCCATAGGGGTGTATCGCCTTCAGCTCCTATGCAACCCAGGAGCTGATGTCACAGGAGATGAGCGCCTGGTCCCCTTTAGAGGGCGCTGTGGATTCAAACAGTATATCCCACAGAAGCCAGGGAAGAATGGGATAAAGATCTGGGCAGCATCCGATGCCAGGAGCAGCAACGTGCTCCTGGGGTTAGGGATCCAGAGGGCGCAGTCATGTTCCCCGAGACAGAAAATTTAGATCTGCGTCTGCTGACAAACACTGTGATGCAGAAGCTTTGCCGAAACAATGATTAAGTCCAAGACATATTTCTTGTTCGACATCATCAGCGCTCATCATCATAATAATGATAAATAATAATAATAATAATGATATGGAAAATCAATATAATAATGATTATGACACCACTACTACAAATAATAATAATATTAATAATAATAATAATTATTATTGTTCCAGCTGGGGTCCACAGAGGTGAACAGGACATAGGCATTATAGCATGATATGTCTATCATGTGGTAGAGCAGACACATGGGCCACCTGTGTGTCTGCCCACGGCAGGTGTAGGTGCCACAAACCTGCAAAAGAGAAAGAAATGATAAGATGGGCTTGGTGACAGTGGAAGCCCTCCTGCTGAGACGTTCCTCTAACAGGAATCCAAATAGTTACACTAGCTCCTGCGCCCTTGGTGTAATTGAGCTGTAAGGTGCCACCACACCTGTAGAGGATTCTCTCCATCACCTCAGGGTCGCTCAGGCAGCCTCTCAGGATGTGGATACATTGGATCCTCCACACCTTCAACATGGAGGCCTTGAAGAGGGGCACATGGTTTCAGTCCTTTGCCAGGTAGAAGTGATGTCACACATCTTCAGCCCTCTGCAACAGAGCTCTGGGCTGTGGCACCTTTGTTCTCCAGTGCTCTCTGATGTGCTGCTTGGTGGGATTAGCAGGAGAGATTCTGCAGAGCGTGTGTGCCTCCTTGAGCCTCTTGAGGTCACTCTGGTCCACCACAACTAATGCTGCAGCGAGGAAGTGGCAAAAAGAGCTGTAGAGCAGATCACGTTCAGACACACACTCCCTGGTAAACTGACACATGCAGTGACTCAAGTCTAACTTGATGGTCATGTCTTTGTTGACCTTGTTTCTTGAGGCACTGTTGTTAGCCAGGTTTCCAGAGGTCGCCTCTGCCACTGTAGTCTCTGAGATCCTCCTGCAGTCCCACAAGAGGTGCTCCTGAGTCCCAGGGTACAGGACCTTGAAGGCAGCACAGCAGCCCCTAAAACATTAAAGGGGAACACCACCTAAATTAAAAATTCCAATATGTTATTTCCATGGTCGAGGAAAGTTTGATCAATATTCATGAACATGAACTTTATTTTTGGACGGACTTAGAACTGAGCAGGCAGCTGTCTGACTGATGGACTTTATTATGTACAAGACCCAAGCTGAAAGTTCTGCACTTTCACATGAGTGGTTTTGGTTTGTGTTTGACCTGTGAACAAGTGGGTAGTTTTTGTAAAAATAACCTTCATTTTTTTTCTTATGTAATTCATTTTGTTATAATTTCATATCACATGTATTTGTCAGTTTGAGTTTTTTTTCATAACCAAACTACATTTCTCAGCTTCTTCCAGTGTTAAATGGTAGCTTGCAAAACTCTGCTTTCAAAGTAGCTTCCCCAACACTGCCACTAACTAACATCCTATATTTTGTATTTTCAACTTTGTATCATAAGAGATGCTTTTCAGTTGTACAGCCTAATGTGACCTGGGGATTCATTTATACACACTGAGTACGCACAAAACAAGGCCTGAAGGAGGCGTACGCCACTTCCCACGCAAAAGTTGTGATCTATAAAAACAGACTTGATGGGAGAAACTTTGACCCATGGTTACAAACACTTTGGAGACAGGAAATTGATGATGCTGATGGTGAGGTGAGGGCCTGATTGTAGCCACTTTGGCTTTTGTCCATACGCACATTTATAGTATGGATCCTAAGCATTGTTTTATAAATGAGACCCCTGTTGACCATTGGGAAAGTGTGTGTTCACTGTTCACTCAGTGTAATACACAAGTGTTTGAAATGTACCTGAATTTTATGATGAAAAGTTAATCAAAGATGCCAAAGGTCAAATGCTCCCTCTGTCCCCAGCAAGAAGATCCTGTGTGTTTTTGACACTTGCACTACTGTGTCCAAAATAAATGAAATGAAACATATCCCTATAGATTTGTGGTGTTTTTTCCAACACAAACTTGCACGGAACTGTCACTTGTTTGCACAGTCACCCCTTATTTATGTCCACCCATAAAGATGTAACAAGATGTTTAAGGGTGGTAAAGCTAACACAAAGACTGCACTGGTCATGACGACTCAAAAGATTGGTTTAAAAAGAAATTGCTTTTTCAGTAAAAACATGCGTGATTAACATGTATAGTGAAGAAAACCATAATTACTCCCCGTCGGGGAATCGAACCCCAGTCTTGTGAATCATACGTGAAATATAGCAGCCCACTGTTCAAACCACCACATGCAGTGACACAAGTCTAACTTGATGCTCATGTCTTTGTTGACCTTGTTTCTTGAGGCACTGTTGTTCGCCAGGTTTCCAGAGGTCGCCTCTGCCACTGTAGTCTCTGAGATCCTCCTGCAGTCACACACAAGAGGTGCTCCTGAGTCCCAGAGCACAGGACCTTGAAGGCAGCACAGCAGTCCCTAAAAGATTATTTGTGAGCATGAAACAGTTTTAACATCTGATCAACTGTGTGCATTATATGTCTACGTTTTTAAAAAAAAATGTTTTGGCCAAAAATGGCACTTGTGATAGAAAACTCTGCTGACCCCACTTTACCGTTTGTCCCTGAACACCGCATGGAATCAGAGTTTCCGTAGTGTAGTGGTTATCACGTTCGCCTCACACGCGAAAGGTCCCCGGTTCGAAACCGGGCGGAAACAGTGGACACTTTTCGTTACTCATATGTCACAATATATCATCGTCTCAAACTTCATAAAACCTAAAGGCGTTTTCTGAAGTTGGCCAACCGTCCAATGGTGATGATGTGGAGAACTGTAACTTCCGGTGCGTCTTTAAATGCTGAAGATGGGCTACAGCAGCAGCAGACCACACCAGGTGCCACTCCTGTCAGCTAACTGAGGCTACGGTTCACACAGGCTCATCAAGACTGGACAGTAGAAGACTGGAAAAACGTCGCCTGGTCTGATGAGTCTGGATTTCTTCTGCAACTTTCAGATGGTAGGGTCAGAATTTGAAACATGAAAATGAAACATTTACACTGAACAACAATTTAAACACAATGATTTGTTTGTGCTTCCATTTCCCACAGGTTTAAACTAAAGTTCTAAGACTTAGATTAAAAACAGGTTTTGTAACAAAAGAAAATGTATAACACAAAAGTAAGGTATCAAAGAAAGTGTTGTTAGTCGAGAAAATAATCTAGATAATATCAGAAAAACTATGGAAAATATACATCATGCTTGTCCAAAGTCACATCTTCAAATGACTTGTGTAGTCACACCAAACATCTGAAAGACAAATATATAAAACTTAAAATGATATAAAATGAGAGAAACAACAAGTCCTCACATTCAAGAAGCTGGAACTGGAGACATTTTGCTTACAAACAACTTCAGCAATGAAGAGTTGCTCAAAATTGATAATTTTATTACATATTAATTGACATTCAGTGGAAAACTCTTTAGTTTGTTAGGTTTGATAGAATCCAAGGCAAATATGAAATGAGGTGATTCTACTGTATTTCGGTGAAGTTGTTACTGACTAAAGATGGAAAAGTGGTGTGGACTTCCACCCGTCTGACTGACAGACGTCGTATGCTCGGAGCACAGAGAGAGAGATGCCCCCCTGGTCCAACACGGTATGCTATCTCACGTGCTACTGACATAAAGTCTGTTTTTGAGCTGTTTGTGACAGAGCACATTGAAAAGATTGTGCTGGAGGAGACAAATAGGGAGGGGAGACGTGTGTATGGGGGAAGCTGGAGTGAGATGGACAGAACAGATCTGCAGGCTTTCCTCGGTGTGCTGATACTTGGTGGCGTCTTCAGATCATGCAAAGAAGCTGCCGCTAGTCTGTGGAGCGCTCACTTTGGGAGAGCAATCTTCCGTGCTACATTGCCACTGAAGACATTTTACAGGACATGCAGAGTGATTCGCTTTGATGATCGGGGCACTAGAGAAGCTCGCCATAGGGGTGTATCGCCTTCAGCTCCTATGCAACCCAGGAGCTGATGTCACAGTAGATGAGCGCCTGGTCCCCTTTAGAGGGCGCTGTGGATTCAAGCAGTATATCCCACAAAAGCCTAAAGAATAAATAAAAAAAAATGTTTTGGCCAAAAATGGCACTTGTAATAGTAAACCCCCGCCACAGTTATAAAACAACGAGAGAAAGGTGGCAAAGTATTGCAGACGGCCTGAATGCGTAAGTAGTGCACAAATACACACTCACTGCTCCGCTGAAACCACCACAATTACAATCCAAATAGTTAATTAACATCTCCAAAAACGTAGTTGTACTCTGATTATGAATCAGTTGAAATTGTAAGTGAAATTGACTGCAGATGTGAGTGAAATTGTGTAAATGTAACTCCATCAGACTGTATAACTCTTTGATAAATAGATGAGCTCACTGACTTAATTGAATTTCCCAAATAAAGTTCCTCTTAGCTTATCTTAGCTCCTCGCTCCTCTGCTGTTTCATTGTATGTATGCAATTTTGTGTGTGTGTATTTGTGTGCGTGCGTGTGTATGCTGATTGATCATAAGACAATACATATATCTATATATATATATATATATATATATAATCGCCCTCAGGTGCCCATGAGGGGGATTTTGTGAACATGACTTTTTGATATTGTCGATTAATGAACACTGTGCATTGCTTGTGATGTGCATTGATTGGTTTAATAGTCTTCATTTTATAATTTCAGATGGTCTGCAGTGCTGACTATCTGATCAGCAATGTTGTGGCAAAGTGGCCCGGCTCGGTCCATGACTCCTGAGTCTTTCGGCCCTCTGGAATCTATCAGCACCTATCACAAGGTGAGCCACACAACCTCTATTCATAACCACTTTTTACATCATGGCTGTGTCAAGAATGTCACTCTATTTATGAGGTTGTGATGATGAGATTTTGTATTGACAGGTGAATTCTCTGGTGTGTTGCTGGGGGCCTTTTCTCCTCACACCATACACAGACCCTCAGGAAGCACAGCAGGCCTATAATCATGCCCATGCCAGGACAAGGGCCAGGATCAAAATGACCTTTGGCCTCCTGAAGGCACGCTTTCACTGTCTTCACCACTTAAGGGTCAGCCCTTTGAGGGCATGTGACATCTCTGTGGCCTGTGCTGTCCTCCACAATGTGGCCTGCCTGAGGAAGGAGAGGGCCCCCAGAGTGCCATCACACATGGACTGGGACAATCCTGCCATCTTCCCTGATGACGACAGTGGTCGGCTGGTCAGGGACCAATATGTGTTAAATTATTTTAGTTAACATGCATGCTTTAAATTTAAGTTACATATGTCTGGCCTGAAGGAGGCGTACGCCACTTCCCATGCAAAAGTTGTGATCTATAAAAACAGACTTGATGGGAGAAACTTTGGCCCATGGTTACAAACACTTTGGAGACAGGAAATTGATGATGCTCATGGTGAGGTGAGGGCCTGATTGTAGCCACTTTTGGCTTTTGTCCATACGCACATTTATAGTATGGATCCTAAGCATTGTTTTATAAATGAGACCCCTGTTGACCATTGGGAAAGTCTGTGTTCACTGTTCACTCAGTGTAATACACAAGTGTTTGAAATGTACCTGAATTTTATCATGAAAAGTTAATCAAAGATGCCAAAGGTCAAATGCTCCCTCTGTCCCCAGCAAGAGGATCCTGTGTGTTTTTGACACTTGCACTACTGTGTGTCCAAAATAAATGAAATGAAACATATCCCTATAGATTTGTGGTGTTTTTTTTCCAACACAAACTTGCACGGAACTGTCACTTGTTTGCACAGTCACCCCTTATTTATGTCCACCCATAAAGATGTAACAAGATGTTTAAGGGTGGTAAAGCTAACACAAAGACTGCACTGGTCATGACGACTCAAAAGATTGGTTTAAAAAGAAATTGCTTTTTCAGTAAAACCATGTGTGATTAACATGTATAGTGAAGAAAACCATAATTACTCCCCGTCGGGGAATCGAACCCCGGTCTTCCGCGTGACAGGCGGAGATACTGTCCACTATACTAACGAGGAGTGGTACACAAGAGTCACGTGATGCCGGAAGCAGAAACTACCAGCTGGTTTCTAGCTAACAACGAGGTGAGCTAATTGTTAGCGTGTTCCCAGCTACTGTTCAGAGCCAGTAAGGGCCAAAAAGTGCAATTTACTGTCTGTCCCTGAACGCCACACTGCCACGCAGTTTCCGTAGTGTAGTGGTTATCACGTTCGCCTAACACGCGAAAGGTCCCCGGTTCGAAACCGGGCGGAAACAATGAATGATTTTCATTGTTCACACGTTAGAAAAGTCAAATCACCAAAATAAGCTTCACTAAACTTTAACGCTCTTTCTGGCGTTTCGTGATTGAAGTTGGCTCACCGTCGGCTGGTGGTGGTGGTGTAGAGAAATGTAATTTCCCAGATGTCCCTAAACGCGGCCTTCAGAAGTCGTTGACAGCCACAGACCAGACGACACAACACGAGCTTAGCTCGTGAACTAGCTAACACCAGCCAGCTAACATTTAGCCTTCGAGCAAGACGCCAGTCCGGGATGCATCTAAGTCACAGCCTGACAGAGAAGTGTTAGGATGTAACGTTTGGCATTTAGGGAGAGGATATTTTGAACAAAAGGCTGAGGCTGTGTGAGGTTTGAAAATAAAGGTCCACCACGTTAGTTAGCTAACGTGATGTAATGTTAACGTTGTCATATGAGCAGTGTAACGTTAACGTAACATTAAGGCTATACTTGTGTATGTAAATTAAAAAGTGGCGAACTGTGTGAAATTACAATAAGGTGTGTAACGGAATTTAAAAAAAAAGCTAATGTGACATTTGACTGGCACATAAAATATTAAGAAGTTTAGTGTATGATATAAACCTGTATTTACACATATATTGTGTTTATACAGTACATATATATATATATATATATATGTATGTATGTATGTATAATGTATTCCACTCTGGGGTTGAGGTGAATAAAAGAACTGTGTTGTGACCTAAATAACATGCTGTTGCTATGTGCAGAAAGTATTAAAGCATGAAATCCCACATTTTTGATGTACAAAAGCATCCTGTATCATCACTACAAGTCCACAAGAACACAGAAACGGCTCATGTCTATGGCTGCATCCCAAAGGCCCACTGGCACACTGCATACTACTGCTACTACATTATATGTCTACGTTTTTAAAAAAAAAAAATGTTTTGGTGATTAACATGTATAGTGAAGAAAACCATAATTACTCCCCGTCGGGGAATCGAACCCCGGTCTTCCGCGTGACAGGCGGAGATACTGTCCACTATACTAACGAGGAGTGGTACAGAAGAGTCACGTGATGCCGGAAGCAGAAACTACCAGCTGGTTTCTAGCTAGTTAACAATGAGGTGAGCTAATTAGCCAGTTAGCTGTCACTGGGACAGAGGGAACATAAAACAGCACTTAAACTCCATGTTCTGTGTCAACTGACAGACTGAGAACATGTCACAGTGATTTTCTGACCAAAAATGTCTCTTATTAGTGCTGCACGATTTGATAGAAAATGTGCTATTGCGATTTGAGATATTGTAACAGGGGCACACACACACACACACACACACACAACACCACTATATGCAAGACAATCAGAGGTCTGAGAAGGGCAACATGAAAGACAAAAAGCATTAATAACAACTAGAAAGGCAGGGAATTTAAACATGCAGCATGTGAATAAGGAAGACAGTGTGGATACATACCTGTCAAGTTTTGGATTTGAAAATAAGGGAAATTTTACATACAGTAGTTTCCCGGCCTAAACGGGAGACTTGACAGGTATGGACATAGTTATTGTTATGGACAGTGTGTAAATGACCATCAATAGTCAGACACGCTGCTTGCACAGCAGCACAGCACCGAACTGTACACACAGTGGAGAGCCTGTGTTGTGTTCAGGCCTTGTCACGTAAATGACTAACTCCAGCACGCCATAGCACAACGGAGCAGCATGTCAAGTGGGTCGAAACGTGTTCTTCTCTGCATCAGACAGCCCTGTTCCGACCACGTGTGCATTACAAGCATAGTAAAGAAAATCATGTTAACTCCCCGTCGGGGAATCGAACCCCGGTCTTCCGCGTGACAGGCGGAGATACTGTCCACTATACTAACGAGGAGTGGCGTGAGAAGTCACGTGATGCCGAGACTTCAGGGACAAACAGCAAACTGGGATCAGCAGCCTTTACTTTAATAAGAGCCATTTAGGCTTTTATGGAACCGCAACAGCTATTTGTTCCTTATAGATACGGCACCACAGCATATTTAATCTATATTGAAAAACAAATACTCACTCCTCAGAGGACAACAATGTTCACACCTTGGCCAGAGAACAAAGTTTATTGGATGGTGTATTCCGAAAATAATGTTTCCGCCCGGTTTCGAACCGGGGACCTTTCGCGTGTGAGGCGAACGTGATAACCACTACACTACGGAAACCGCTGTGTCATTGCGGCGTTCACGGACCATATGAAAACTGATATTGTTAGAGGGAACTACGTTTCCTTCCGATACAATCATAGACTGTATAAACAGTGTGAACATCCCATTTCTGTCTCAGTTTTAGCAGTTGGCTTCAGCAAAGGTAGTCTAACGGAACTTTCCTTCACTGAGCGTCTGCCAGACCCACACAGTCAGCGTCAATGGAGTCTCACTATTGGAAGTTTTAAAATCCACTTCCACTCCCTGGTAGTTGGTGTAACGTGACGGACCTTCTGTGTAAAGGCGGAAACGAGGTGGAGGTGAGTATGGACAGGATGTAGACGGTGGTTTGCTCAATTAAGTAATTCGTTGCAAAAAGCTAAACATGTTTCCGCCCGGTTTCGAACCGGGGACCTTTCGCGTGTTAGGCGAACGTGATAACCACTACACTACGGAAACTGCGTACGCACATTGCTTTCAGGGACATACAGGAAGATTGACTACTAAAATAAATTAATTATTGCATTAGAACGAATGTGATTATTTACAACAATATGAATATTTTTTGCACAAGTACACGTGATTATAGTATGAATGTGACTATTGTACTGAAATAAATGTAATTATTACAGAGATATGAGTGTAATTATTGTAATTAAAATAAAAGTACGTAAAATGTGTACTCCTATGAATGTAATAATCGCACTGGAATAAATATAATTTCAGTGGAGCAAACAGTGCAGCTTTTCTCGTCGAGAAACAGGATGAATGCTCAGAACCTGATCGCCGCCGAAGCAGAAGGTGGCGGTGTTGCAGCGAATACGCTGGATGACAACCGCCGTTAAAACCCCAACGAAGAAGAATCAGCAGTAGCCGGAGAAGGCGACGACGAAGAAGAATGACGAGAATGCTAAACGGAAAATAGAAGGAGACGAAGTACTGCTCGGTGATCGTTAAATTAACGCCGTTACCTCAAAATATTACCATTGAACTTAGCTGCATTGCATTGGCTAAACTATGACAGAGCCTCAGTCAGCGCTGTTACTCAGGAGACAGCTTGCAGGTAATTAAACCACCTTGGTGTTAGACGCTGCCTGCCTTCAGTAACGATACCGTTAGCTGTGATTCAAACGATTGTGGTGGCGCTAACAGTTTTCTTGAACCTTCCACACTAACGTTTCTGTGCTATGGTCAAGGAACAGCGTTGAGGTTATAACAGTGAATGTAGACGATTGAAACGCCTTCAGCGTCCTGAGTGTCGCATAGTGATTTCAGTCCAAAGCCGCTGTCAGAAGTCCCAACCGACTTTCTAGCGTTGGGCGAGCTAACAGCAGTTAGGCTAACGTTAGCCTCTAGCTGACTCGATGTGTTTACATGTATTACCACCGACATAACAAGCGGTGTTTTGCATTTTTAGACATTTTGTTCACTAGTTATGCCATCAACATGATATTAGTTGCTATATCCATGCATAAATCCACGTAACGTTCCTCTAGTTGACCCAGATTCCCTCGCTCACTAACGTTAATATCGAATTGTTAACGGCCAACTCGCTAACGGTAGATCTGTATGCTAAAGTTAGCTGCTGTCACTGTTGTTAGCGTCACCGCAAAAAGCTAACAAGCTAATGTTAATCTCGCATTAGCTGTTTTGAAAGAGGCAGCCCTGAATTATTATTTTTTTTTTTTTGGCAATTATTATGTAAACGTTATTCCAAAAGTAGTTGAGTCAGATTATGGTCAATATGTTTTAATTTTAAAAAATCATTTCATGGACATTTTTTTTTTAGATCATTTGTAGGTTTCCAGGTGATCTCCTCATAGTGATGGATTATTGACCTGAACCTGAATATTTTGTTGAAAATTCTGTTTTGTTTTTTTTTATAGCTGAGACTGTTTTATGGACAAATATATGTTCTTTGTTGCAGACATATATATTATAATTAAATCTAAAGTTTAAAAAGGCATTGAAGTTAAGTCTGTAACCACCGCACTGGTACTTATGAGACAGGGATGTCCAGACTATTTTGAATAGGGGCCAGATTATATAATATGATAAGACCTGGGGGTCAGCTCTTTCTCACATCATATGGGTTATAGAAAACAAATACAAATGACGCAAATGCAACTGTTAAATCTTGATGTTAACAAGTACTCAAGTATTCTTTGCTTTGGGAATGTCTGCTACCTAGCACGGAATATGTGCCATTAGGTAACCATATGTTTGCTTTATTGACAGCTGTTTATAAAAACACATTAGTTCCACCTGTGTAGTTCCTACTGCAAGTCTACAAACTGTATGACTGTCCGGCCATTGTGAGGTGAATGATAAAAATGCAAAGCAATCATGCTTGATCGACCAATATTGTTTTAATTGTATGGTATATTTCGAAGGACAAGCCAAAGGCCATTTAAATCTCAGTTGGCCCCCAGGCCAGGCTTTGACATACTTGTTGTAAGATATCAAATTCATAGTGTGAGACTTCATTTGTTTCTGGAACATGGCAGTAAATGAACATGCAAAAATGTAGAGTACCAATTAGTTTGCCAGCTGACTGTGAAATAATCAATGTCTAGTTAAGACACCCAGAACATTTAACAAATATCTTCCATTTGAGGCCAGGAAGAAAATTGTGTAAAAGCTCATTTATATCTGTATTAGACATTGGTGATGTCATTTACATACATAGTGCCTCATCCCGATTAGAAATAGGATTTTCCATATCATGCCACATGATGTTTTGTTACAAATGCAGGCCTACACACTCACCATTGCATTTTATATGAACCATTAGAATGGGTCTTTTTGTATTAGAGGAGGAAAAAATGCACGTGATGCTTGCTATTTAACTCCAAGGCATTGATACAGGATGGAGATTGGAATCATCAGTCAGAGACCCAACAAGCCCAACAGTCGTTTTTGTTTGTTATTCTTCTCAAGCTGGATCTACATCAAATACACATAGAAATAGAGAAATATTTGGAGGATTCCTAAATGCAGTTATTGTACTGTTGCACAAAACTTCAAATTGAATCAGATTCATGACCACTGAGCTAAGGCCTTACAAGCTGCTGAATTCTCCCCCTTCAGCAGGGACATTTTAAGTTGATATGTGCATCTACAGTTGATTACAGTTGCTCACTATGTTCAAGGGAATATCGTAAAATTAATAACTTTTTTGGGGTCATCTTAATATGTTGCATACAAAACCTGATGTGTCTTAATCTGTGTAGGCAGATATGGTGACGGTCTATATCGGCACATGTTGGTAAAATTTCTTTATTCCCTAGAATAAATTTATGTGTTAAGGTAGGAGTTGCAAAGTGAAGTAAATATTTTGAAAATGAATGTGTGTATCAGAGAGTGAGTATGGGATGCCTTTGAACTATTGCACATGATTCACACTGGACACAAAAGCGCTGTGAAGCACGCGGCCGGCTTCCTTTCAGTTCACACTAGGTGGTGCCATGGCAGCTTGCGATCTGCAGCGATAGTTTTGGGGCTTGGACGAGCCGCGAGCAAATCTGGATACTGGGCTGATAATCTATTATGAACAGTATAAAGGATATATATATATAGATATATATATAATATATATAATATACATGATCTGTTTCTGATAAATTGAACAGTATACATCCTATGCTTACTTATTCCACAGATTTGTCAGTTTGTGGGTAACAAAGAGACGAGCAGATACACACAAGCAGACGTGTGAATAAAAAAGAGCAAAGGAGCAGAATCGCTTGCTGCCTGGCACAGAGAAATGTGTGCTCGTGTAACAATTGGCATATTGGGGCGTTTCCACTTCCAGATCAAACATGATGGTGTGTGTGTTTGGCAACATGGCACTGATTCAGCCCGCAAGCAAGGCCTCCTGAAGGCATGGATTGTGTTGTGTGCTCAGCAGTCTTCAGAATAAAACATCAGTCTAGTAAACATACTTTTGGTATGATGATATGCGTCAATGGTGATTTGACTTTGTTTTTTGGTATTTCTGTTTTTATATCTAGAGATGAACAAAAACCCAGTGGAAGGATTCTCAGCAGGCCTGATTGAGGATAATGATCTTTACAGATGGGAAGTCCTCATCATCGGCCCTCCAGACACACTGTAGTAAGTCTATCACTGTCTAACACGTGGGATGTATTCGGAGAGGTGTGTTCTTATGTTGTGTCTAAAAAAAACCCCTCTCCCTGCATTTATTGCTTTAGATGTTCTGAAACAAAATTCAGCTGCTGTATTTATTTTTGTTCTCTTTGATCTGTTTTATTCACAGTGAAGGTGGTGTGTTTAAAGCTCATCTGACATTTCCCAAAGATTACCCACTCAGGCCACCTAAAATGAAATTTATCACAGATATTTGGCACCCAAATGGTAAGTACAGGTGCAGCACACTGTGTATAATATTTGTTTTTTTTGTAGTAAGACGTTTTGAAGGAGGTGGAGTTTCTCTCTCAAAGATGTAAGCATAAATAAGGATTTGCTTAGGCTTAGGATTTGATATATTTAATCACTCTTACTCATAACATATTAAATGCATTCAAACATTTTTAATATAGTATAAACAATGTTATGAAAATGTTTTTTGCAAGTTAATTCACATGTTGAATTCAAATTAAAAAGGAAAAAATATCAAATTAAATCAGGATTGAAGTATTCAAGGTTATAAGAATAGTGAAAGCATTTTCTGCCTCATAAATTGTATTCTACATGTTTTTGTTTTTTATTCCAGTTGACAAGAATGGAGACGTATGTATTTCTATTTTGCACGAGCCCGGAGAGGACAAGTATGGCTATGAGAAACCAGAGGAGCGTTGGCTGCCTATCCACACAGTGGAAACCATCATGATTAGTGTTATCTCTATGCTGGCAGACCCAAATGGTGACTCACCAGCCAATGTGGATGCTGCAGTAAGTTTACATGTTTTAAAAAAAAAAGAAAGAAAAGTAGATTAAAAATGGTATCTGAATAAAATGAATGTGCTTTTATTTTCTACATGAGCTATCTTGTTGTCGTCTCAGACCACAACAGTCCATGAAATGCAAGAATTACCTGGTTAATGTTTTAGACAGCATTAAATAGTACATGACTGACAAAATCTATGACCAATACATGAATTTATTGTTAATTATAATTTTGTACACGTATAGATAATATGACCAACTGAAAAGAGAGACATGCAGTATATTACAAAGATATGAAAATGAATTTGTCTTTATCTTTTTTCTCCTCTACAGAAAGAGTGGAGGGAGGACAGACATGGCGCATTCAAGAGGAAAGTTGCACGTTGTGTACGAAAAAGCCAAGAGACTGCGTTTGAGTGATATTTAGCAAGGATCTAGCTTCATGTTTTCAGGGCAAGTATCCTTCACTTTAACCCTTTTAATATCTGTGAATCACAACTAATTTCAGTTGCTCACAAACACCTGCATGTAAGAAAATGTAATCTGTACTGAGTTGCCAGTTTATTAGGTACAGGTTTGAACTAACTCAGTCTAATGCAGAGGTCCTAAATGAATGGTTCTAATGTTCAATATTGAAACATTTCAACTAAAACTACATAACATACTAATCTTTGATATTTGATTTTTTTTCTTTCATTAGTAAGAGTAAGTTAGGTGATAATTCACTTGATTGGAGCATAAGTAGGGAGGATGAAAAATGACTGATAATAAATACAGGAATAAAAGAATGAAAAATTCAGAAATAAATAAGGTAAAAAAAGGTGCAAATAAATGCTGAAATAAATACATATAAAAATAAATGTAGAAATAAATTAAAATATGCATTTATGTCTTTTATTATTAAATTTCAATCAGTCATGCATTTAATCATTTTATTTTTTATTTATACATTATTTATTTATCCCCATACCTATTTATTTATTTTTAAATTTGTTTATTTATATTTTTTATTTATGTATTTATTTTATAAATTTTGTTTACATTTATTTATTCTTGTCTGTGTTCATTCAGACATTTATTTATTTATACTGTTATTTATTGCTGTATTAATTTATGTATCCCTAAATTCGTTTATTTATTTATTTATACATGTATTTATTAATTGACATTTAAGCCATTTTGTCCGTTTAGATGAAAGGGTTTGTGTCAGTTGAAATAATCGTCTTACACCTTTTCATCTGACTCATTGTGCAACTCAACAAGTGTCAAGCTGTCTAGACTACAACTAACAATGAACTGCCTATAGACTTAACATCCTAACTTTGACTGGCACGCACCGCTGATCTTTTTATCATTCAATATTTGTTTCTCATGTTGACTTTATAACCTGCTGCTTCCTAACACGTTTCATTTTTGTTGTTTCTTGTGTGCTTCTCTCCCCACAGGTCTCCAATTGAAATATCAACATGGCACTGTTTCCTGCACTCTTCCACCCTGTCGCCAGGCTCGTCCTCCTTAATTTGGGCAGGAACAGACTGGCTACTATAGGCTGCAATAGAACATAACAGTGACTACCAAGGCTGACAGAAAACCGCCAAGCAAGTGCCAACTCAAAAAAAAGAATAAAACAACAACAACCCAGAAGATGATAAAACATTTTTCAAGTCTATGAACTGCTTCAACATTCAGGAAGATATTGTAAAGACATGTATATAGCACAGACTAAACCGGATAATATATAAGCTCCCTCTCCATCCATCAGAACACTTAGACCAAATGAATAGCTCTGGCTCAGATAGTTTTATTTTTGTTCATTTTCCCTTTCTCAGCTCCAGCATGCATTAGTTCTCTTTAGAGTGTTTGAGTCTTAAATAGAAAGAGAATTGTGACACTGTTGGACAAATATACCTGCGGAGAGCTCGATTGATTCAAGCAGGAGATGAGTGACGTGACTGGTGAAGGCAACGCCGCCATATTAGAATACACGACATCATGTACCCGAATGATTTAGTTTTTCTTTATCCATCGAGAGTCTTACCATCCTTCTCAGTTCACTTAATTTTCGTGCATGCTAAATTTTGTTTATCTTTTTTCAAAAGTGCCTCCTAATAAAATGCTTGGCCACTTCACCCTGCATTGAACAAGTGTTAAAAAATGTTGGGAAAAAAAAGATGGAGAAATTGTGTACCACTTACGTATGACTTTATTTAAAAGCCAGTACACAGGGAATCTGTATAATGGTAACAATTTGGTGTAGCAATAACTCCCCCTAGTATGAAGTGTTAATTTTTGATATCCTGATACAATTTGAGGTGGTCTTCTCCAGTATTCTGTTCTTTTAGCAGCCTCACTTTTCCTCGTCTGTGTTGTCCTCGGTAGGAATTGTTATGCATGCTTTGTTGTAATTTTTTTTTTTGTTGGTTTGTTGTTTTTTTGCTGAATGTTTCTGGGGTTTTGTTTGCGAATGTTTGAGTGTTTGTGTGTACAGTATGTGTGCCCCTTTTGTTTTGTCGCTCTCCCCCCCGATCCACAATCTCACGATTATTCTGCTCACTGAACTATTGCAGTTTTGCCTAATGTACAAAGACAAAATACTGATGTATATTTTTCATGTTATGAAACCTGTCACCTGTAGTGAGTTCTTCTAAAATATGACTTTTTTTCAATAATTAATTGTGTATTTAATTCAGGTGGGGGTTTTTTTTTTGACACAGCATTAATTACATATTGCTCATGACACGCAACAGAAACCTTTACACAAAGTGTTTTCATTGGACAAATATTAATTTATAGATTGCCTAATCCTTTTTTTAACTGGTTTATTTTTCAGTATTTCAAACAAATGACAAACATGGAAAAAAAGATCAACAGTCATAAGAAACTTTCTCAAAGTAATGACTTAGTATCTCAAAATAATGAGAAACATTGTCTACATTTGCACAGGTCTGGTTTTTTAGCTCATGCAAACAACTTTGTGATGATAAGCCCAGGTCAAAATATTGAGTTTCTCATATTTAAGTCATTAATTTTTGCCAGTAGGGATATCAACAGTTGATCGGTTAACCGCCAGGAATATTTTTGACTGGTTACACATTTTGGTCAATAGGTTCATTTTGCTACTTTTCAGTTTACTGCACTGGGCACCACCCAGGTCTGGTGGGAGCTAACATAAGCTAGCATCGCCACTCATTCAGCAGTTACCACTTGTAATGCTGTCCCAACCCATCAGAGCCACCATAAAAACTGTACCCACCCTCCAATCTCCCCTCTCGCAGCAATTGAGAGCACATTGCCTGGATTTTGAGCAGGAAACCCCCTTCAGTATTTGTAACTACTTATAGCTCTGTTAGTGCCGGCAGCAGTGTCAGCGCAGCTAAAGGTGCTTACATTGTTAACAATGCTGATGGGGGTTTGTAGCTAAAAATGAAGCTGCTTGCTCCCCGTGGAGACCTGGGAGGAGACGAGGGTGGCCACAGTATGTTAACACAGCTAGCTGTGTGTCAACAAAAGCAACAAAAATTAAAAAGCAAGACATTTAAATTACAAAACACTAAAATTTCACCCTTTCTAAACAAAAAGTGCTTTGAAATGTGGCGCTAAAGCTCACCAAGTCAATTATGTGTCTAACTTAAAGGAAAGGTCTCTTGTACTTGACATCATTTTGCGTGTGTGTTTTTAATGACATTGGTTGAAATGGGTTTCCATACAAATCACACAGCCAAATATTTAGATTATCAGAGCTCCTGTAACGTTACGGCAGATTAACTTCGTACAAAATACGTTTTTAGTGGAGTTCACAGATGCCTATAGGTGCGACATTGGTGTCCAGTCTCCGCAAGCACATCACTGTAAACTACTGAAGGAAAGTTTTAGAGTGCGAATGATCACAAACTGAATACCATATTTTCTTTTTTGTTTTCATTCACGGTCTACTAAATTTATAATTGTAGCATTATGGATACAAGGGCTTGAATCCACTATGTGCTTTAACTGTGGACGTATGCCAGACACATTAGTATGGCTTTTAAATAGAGCGTTGAAAGACCAACGCGGATGTTAGCATCACCCTGGTTCCCTCGTCAAAAAGCCAGTGGAATTTACTACTCTGGATTATCGCAGAAAGTCAGATCTGTGGCAAACAAAAGTTTATGCTACTTAATGTGTTATGTTCAGCGAGATAATCTTCACAAATAAACACCACTTTTATGGTTTTTGAAGCCTATATTCAATTCACTTATTGGCAACCAGCTTTTTAAGTCACCTAAAGTCTTCAAATTCACCAGTGGGTATAAACTGATGTGTTTTATGTCATTAAACAAAATGTGAGTCTCTTAAGCTTGTGTTAACCACAGATCTTTTTTCAGGTATCTAACCAAAAACCCATTTAGAAAACCCATTGACTTCAAGACAAGGAGCGCTAAAATGCTAAGTCATTTCAGCATTTTAGGACTCATTCCTGCGCCACTCTATTAGATGTTTGGCTACTTTAGGTATATTTTGATGCCGACACTTTGTACAGTGCTTCTAATTAAAGCGATAGCTTGGACTTTTTAAGTGGGGTTGTATGGGGTATTCATTGATAGTCAGTGTATTACATACAGTAGATGTTGGTCAGCATGCCCCAGGTTTGGAAAAGCAGGCTGGACTCTGACACAGAAGCTCAGCAATGAACTGCTTTGGAGCGGTTAGCGACAAAACATGCTGACCCTTCCACGGCAGTACATTGCCTCACTTCCATGTCAGACTACAGCTTGCTTCTCCAAAACTGGGGGGATGCGGACTGACTTCTGCTGTATGTTATATACTGTCTTTGGATAAGTAGCCTATAAAACCCCACTATCCCTCTAAGTAAAAATTTGAATGTAGGACTTTTACTTGTAACAGAGTATGAACACCGATCAGCCGAAACATTTAAACCACTGACAGGTGAAATTAATAACATTGATCATCTTGTTACAATGCAGTGTTCTGCAGGGAAACCTTGGGTACTGGCATATATGTGGCTGTTACTCCCAGATGGCAGTGCGCCTCCACCCCCAAGTTTCCCAACAGAACATTGCATTGTAACAAGATGATCGATGTTACTTCACCTGTCAGTGGTTTTAATGTTTTGTCTGATCGGTGTATACTCTGTGGTATTGCTTCCTTTAGTTATATAAAATCTCTTCCCCCATCACTGAAATCAAACCATGTATGTAGTATTACAATTCTGTGTAAGAAGCATCATGTGATAAACTATCAACGGCCGTGTTTTTGAGAAGCACCCTGAACGCAGCACCACTGCCTCTCACTCTCTGTCATATCGCGATAGAGAGCATCGGGCCACGGAGCTAACGCTGAGCAACATGGCGGAAGGTATGAGATTGTTTTTTTGACTATTTGGTCCACTCCCTTTTTATCACTGTGTGCTCGTTGGACTGTCGGACCAAATCAACCTGTGTCTCGGCAGTTTAATAAACAGTGCGCTGTCTGCGGGTGAAAATACGAAGCACTGCGACACTTGTCTTGTCACACTCAGCCTGTCTGTCGTTAGCTCCCGTTGATGTTGCTAGCTGAATTTTACAGCTAACGTTACGAGTTAGCCGAACCGGACCAGATATGTTGGTGCGAGACGAATTATTGTTTCTAGACAGACTGTTGGTTTGCGACAAAAGAAAACACCCTCATGTTAACTCACAGAATATACAGGTAATATAGGTATTACGGTTTTGGCAAATGTCAACGTCATGGTTCGCTTCAAACAGTCTATGTTGTAGCGTTAACGTTATAATATCAGTAACGGCTCTGTTCACTGTGGCTGTTTTGTCCAAGAAGGCACATTTTTAAGAACATAATTTAATATCAGTTGTTTTAAGTGTGGGACAGGAGACTGCACGGGACAGGACAGGGGAGTCGTCACCTGTGGTGCAAGAAGTACTCTGATTTATTTTATTAAAGAAGAAGCAGCAATGTCAGCGTATATAGACTATAAATACAAGTTTGCATTCAATTTTTCAGTTAATTAAAAGTGCAAAAGTGCTGGCATCACTTATATTCTCAAAGTACCCAAAGCAGAAGTCCTCAGCATGCAGCGTAGTTCATTTCAGAATAATATTGGATTGTAATTATTGATGCATTCATGTGTTAATCACTTTAATGTTGCAGCTTAATTACTTTATATACTGCTGGGTCGTTTGTGAACCTTCCTCCACAGGAACAGTAAAGGTTTAATCCAAAACAGTGCATCATGATGAATGTGTTGATTATATTGTACGTTATTAATTAGAATCTGCAAAGTTATCAGTTGAATGCAGTGGAGTAAAATATACAGTGTGGTAGGTTTTACATATAATACATTTGCTTTGGTGTCTTGGTACACAGCAAACATATGAAGAGAAAATGGAGCAAACAAGTAAAGTAAGTATTGCAAATATCAAGAGACTCAAAAAAGAAGAAATCTGCAATAAGAATATGAAAGAAGTACTAAAACAATGTGCACATTATATTGAGTTAATCAGCCATGGCCAAGGGCACCACCTATATTTGGCTTGAACATAAGGGAATGCCTGCTGTGTGTTCCTCCTTAAGGGAAATCTACTTAATGCATTACGCAAATGCATTAGTGATGCCTGCTAAATCCTGCAAACGAAGGTGGATTTTTAGTATAGAATAAGAGTTTGTTCAGAGGCCACTGGTCAGTTGGCCATAAGCTGTTGCTCCTCCATACCGCCCTTCCTGTGGTGAGCTGATCAGGTGGTTTTTACAGAAACACTCCCCCCGCCCCTCCTCTGTTCCTCATGACATGTCTCTGTGCCAGTAACGGTTTATAAGGGAGGACAAAGTAACGTGCCGTCTCAGCATTCTGTGCTCAGTAAAACTTAACTGGTTTAAAGGAAGGAAATGGGCCTCAGTGAAACTCTGTGGAATCAAGGCTGAGACATGAAATTGTTTTGTAACCCTGTAGAAAGTGTTTTTCATTTAGAGGAAGAGGGAAAGGTTTGTCCAAACAAAAATACGCTCTGTAGAATCTGCCAGTGTCCGTTTTTAAGATTACAAAATTTGCATCCTGTTTTGCCTTACACAGGGGAAAGTTCTTTTTCTGTGCAACACAGGTGACGTGGGAAAATGTCACAAGAAATAGGCTGGTATTATGAAACGTAGGCTCAAGTCACATTTTTAAACCTTTAGTACTGTAGGTGCAAATCCAGTTCACAACCATCTTTACATGTTTCTCCTTTGCCATAAGAATAATCTTTGAACAACAGATAGTTTTGTAAAATAAAAGGCACATCTGGAAAACAACAGTGAAAAGATCCCAAACACTCGCTACTGTTTATTGGAGCCACTGTGCTTTGGACCACCTCTTTTACTTTCAGTGTGAAGGTGCTTCAGATGGTCCAGTTGTGACCTGTGTTCAGGAATTCATCTTTCTTACCATCTTCTTCTATCCCTGCATCTTGTTTCTATCCTCTGTCTGTCTCCCTTACCTTGGTGTGGAACAGAGGAGGTGGCCAAGCTGCAGAAGCACCTGGCCCTGCTCAGGCAGGAGTATGTGAAGATGCAGCAGAAGCTGGCCGACACAGAGCGGCGCTGTGCCGTGCTCACCGCTCAGGCCTCTGGCCAGGGCTCCCCCAGCCCTGCAGCTGCAGACTCCTTCATCAGCCGCCTGCTGGACATCGTGGCCGACCTCTATCAGCAGGAACAGTACAGGTGAGGATCGTAGTGGGAGTTGATGGGTATGAGTGTTGGTTGCAGTGCTGCAGCTGTTATTATGTAGTTGTATTACTGCTGTGGTGTGTGTTGCATGATACAACATGTCTTTGCTGCTACATTGTTGAAGTTGACGGGCCTGTCACACAACCACACCATGAAAGCCTGTGAGTGTAAATGCTGTTTTTAAGCGCTGTTGGTTGTGTTTTACTTTAAGCATTATTTAAGACCTAAGCCCTTTGCATACAGAACTAGTATTACCAGGGGACCTCATGTGATACACGCACACGCACACACATTGAAGTCGCATGTAGTGCATTTGCACGGGATAAGCAGAGCCTGTATTTTATTCGAATTAGCTGTCATTAAAGCTTTGTTATACTCGCACAAGACACTATGGTGCGAGCCTCAGTAGATGGTGGCACTAGAGCTACGAGCATGCATAGAGGCATTAATGCTCGACACGTTCGCAGTATGCCTCGATATGTAAGGTGGCATATAAACAAAGTATTCTTTGGATAAGGACAAAATCAACGAGTGTTACCAGAAGAGCGGTACTGTAATAAGGCTGCCTGGCAAATGTAATAAACACCAATGTACCTTCAAACATTGCATTTGTGTACTGTAAAAATAACTGTCACTCCAAGTTGAAATGATTTTATAGCAATTTGTTTTCCCCAGGTTTTTCCATAAGAACTTTATTTTTTATTTTTTACCACATCTCTTTTGTTCTTCCTCACGCAACAATTTAAGGCCATTTGACTCTTCCTGTGGTCTCTCAATGACGAGTTGTAGAGATGTCTTTACAGGCAAACTTGCCCTGCCAATCTTCCCTAAAAAGCTTCCATGTGAAGCTGAAAGCGTGGAGTCGGCTCCTTGTTACAGAAGTTCAGAGATGCACGACCAAAGGCCACAACAAATTTTGGAGACTTCAAGTTTAACACAAAGGGCTGGTTACGTCATTTTCTGGTGAACAAAGCTTGTGCCTGCGACACTATGGCGACCATAAGTTATCCTTTGGATATGATGATAATAGGCTACTACATAATAACTGTTGAGAGTTAGAAGACTGTTCCTTACTGTCATTGTTTGAGATTTCACTCTTCTGATTGATTGAGCTTGCTTCCTCTGCAAATGGGTCTCCATGCTGTGTAGTAAGATGAATCACCTGCACCCCAAGTATTATCACATAACATCTCTGTTTGGCAAAATATGTCAGGTGATCTGTGGTGGATTTTTTACGAGACAAATTATAGACATGGCAGATTCACATGTGACTAAGATCACAGATCTCTGCAGTTATTACAAATTATTAGAAGTCCCCAGGTAATACTAATGCTGTGTCAGATGGGCTCTAGAATATTTCTGATATATGCGCTTGTTTTCTGAGAGATGGGTGTGTTGGTTTTGCAGTGATCTGAAAGTGAAAGTAGCAGGAGAGAGTCTCAGTGCCCATAAGTTTGTGTTGGCTGCTCGCAGTGATGTCTGGAGTCTGGCCAACCTGGCCTCCACCTCTGAACTGGACCTGTCTGGTGAGTGACGTCATGTTGTTAAAGAAGTAGCTTGAATTATCATGAAAATCCAGCTGTTACCTCCTCACACTGTCAGTCAACATGTTTATAGATTAACCGAATATTTATTTTGGAGTGGATCACACTAAATGTCAAAGTCCAGTGTCGGATAGACATCTGTCCCTTCTGCCTGTTTTCAGATAATCAGTAGAGCTCAGTAGAATTTATATAAATATGAGCAAATAATGTTTTTGCAGAGGGCATTCCACTTTTTTAAAATAAAGGAAAATTTACGTGATCTTAAAAGTTTGCTATTTGTCCAAAATGATTGCAAAGTGCGAAGTGTCAGTTTCCATCTGTGAGAATTACAGCAGGTTAGCCATCGATCACTGTGTGTGAATTTCTGACTTTGTGACATGCTGGGTTTCCAGATTGCAAACCTGAAGTTGCCATGGCGATGTTGCGCTGGGCGTACACGGATGAGTTGGAGCTCACTGAAGATGATGCCTTTCTTATTGACTTGATGAAGCTGGCAAACCGCTTCCAGCTGCAGCTGCTCAGAGAGAGGTCAGCCTGAGCCAGATACACTGAGTCTTCATCTGTAGTTAGTGGTGGTGGCAGAGTCACTGTTTTTGCATAATATTTTATTGATGACGGCTCTGAAAATCCATTTGTGTGCTGGGACAGGTGTGAAAAAGGTGTGATGTCTTCGGTAAATGTGAGGAATTGCATTCGTTTCTACCAAACAGCTGAGGAGCTGAATGCCACCACCCTGATGAACTACTGTGGGGAGATCATAGCCAGTCACTGGGTGAGGACCTTCACACAGTGTTTGTACATGTCCAACTAGACAACAAAACGTCAGCTTTGCTTTTTATAATACCCCTTTTATTCAAACATGCAGCCCAAAGTTCTTCACACAACAGAATTTAAACAACACAGATAAATTACTAGTAATATTACTATATTACTAGTACTAATTATTAGTAAAATAAAGAAATAAATAGTGCAGAGTCCCTAAGGTTAATGTTAAGCCCCATTTCCACCGAGCAGTACGGTTCAGTTCACTTCAGTTTTGTATGCCTTTTTTTCCTGTTTCCACTGTGAAAAGTTGTGGATGGTACCAATGGAACCGTTCTGTACCGGCCGTATTTTTGCCCCCCCCCCCCCCCCCCCCCCCCCCCTGTTGGGGTACCGAGCACACAGATCTGGTACTAAAAGGTGGAGCTAGAGACCCTGCAGTCTGATTGGTCAATAGAGGGCTGTCACTCTGCTCATGGCAGAGTTGTGTGGCTGGTTTTGAGGCTCATGTAACCACTGTTCATACTGTGGAGTGTTTTATTAGTAGACTGTAACTATAAAATGAAATGTTTTGCTGCTTCATGCAGCAGCGGGAGTAATTTGATTCACTGGGCCAACTGTCGACAACTTTTAAGGTTGACCGTTAACTGGTTATACTTTTTTTGACTGGATCATGTGAACAGCATATATCCAAGTCCTCACTCTGAGAAAAAATAAAGCATTGTGGAGCGTCGTTCCTGTGGGCTCCAGCAACGCTAAACCCCTGAGCTTGTCTGAGAAGGACTAAATGCACAAACCCGATATTTATAAATATCCCATGGAGAGAGACTCTCACTGCAGCCTATTTTATTTTGTCGTGAAAATCGTTCTGTGGATGATAAACAAGGTGCAAACTTCCCTCTGTGTCACTGCTGATGACGAAATACAGTGAGTGCTGGACGGAGCAGTGAGTGACAACAACTCCGCCCACATTTAAGAGTACTGTTTGCAGTGGAAACACTAGGGTCTAGGTACCATGTCTGAAGGGTTACTTTTGGTTCCAAAGGTACCATACAGATAGTGTTTGGTGGAAACTGGGCTTTAGCTAACCAGTGGAGACTGACGGTTGGTTAATGGACGCTATTTTTCTGTTCCATGTCAGCGCAGCCAGCTGGTTGGCTGTCATCACAGCCAACAGAAAATAAAATAAAAGGCAAGACATTTATATCACAAAACATTTAAACTTCACCACCTCTAAATGGATAGCACTTTAAAATGTGGCGCTAAAGCTCACTGAGTTAATGGAGCGCTGGACTAAAAGACAAAATCTAAAAGAAAAAAGAGAAACTGACATCCGTAGTCCTGACGCATCAAAATCTGCCTGTGGTTTACTTTATTTGACAAATGTTCAAATACAGCTTTAAAAGAAATCCAGATATTGTAAGAGGTCACACAACAAAGTCCGGGACTTGTTTCCATCATGGTTCTTGATCAGTCTTTTACTGCACAACAAGATGGAGACAGCTATTCAACGACCAAAGCAAGAGACACACAACCACTATGCACCACATCCTAACATGACAGCCCATCCACAGATAAACATGCCAATAAAAAACAACAATGCAATATGGAGACTGAGGATGTTTGCAGCAATATGGACATTATTTTTAAAACCAGATTTTGGAGCAGCCTCTGTTTGACCATTTTCTTAAAGGCTCCATTATTGCACGAGGCACTTTGTTCCACTCTGTAGCACAGGATAGATAAAAGAAACCCATCATAGTGTGAATCTATAAAGGCTCAGGTTGGGCCTTTGTTCGTGTGTGCCACTTCTGAATCACATTTAACCTGCTGTGTTACTGTGGGTTAATCCTCTCACGCTCACCCTTTTTTACAGATTAATGTTATGTCCTCTCATCAGTGTGAAGTGTCCCATCATTTATGATACAATAAATCCAGAGAGGCCACAGCATCGGCAGTTTTCAAGGTTGTCTTTATGACTTAAATGTAGTAAATGTCTGTCAAGCGTCACCAGCTTCTGACACCTCAGTCTCAAACTTTGATCACTGCTGACTTCACCAAAGCAGAGAATTCTCCAGCTTAAGAGCATGTCAGCATTATTTTTAGGATTTTATCCTCTTTGTAAAAGCATTATTTAAGGAGTTTTGCATTGATATAAACATAAACACACATGTACACACATCCTGGACTCACACAGACATTAACGTGCATTGTATCCCTCCCTACCTTCCCTGGAACTAAGGGTGTACAAAGGCTACATTCACATTAGTTTGTTTAGTTTTAAAACAAAACTATTGCTGTGTTTACACCTAGTGTTCACACTACTTTGGCGCTCTGGAACCCTCAAAAACTGAGACTTTTGAAAATGCTGCTGACCTCGTTTTAGTTTGAAAACTCCGGAGCTGCGTTTTAGTCTGGAGGGACTTTTAAAAATGGTGACACAGCCACTAATGTTTGCGTCCTGATTGGGTCTCATCAGTTATGATGCATAAGCCAAAACGTCATAGCTTGGCTTTTGTGTTTGGATCCAGCACAATAAACGACAGAACAATAAAATCAGGCAAATTACCAAGCAATAAAATTGAGGTGAGAGAAAAAAAAAGTTAAGAACTGAATTGAATTAGCTGAGAAAATAAATAAAATATAGACATAATAGTTAATTAAAGAAATAAATAAAAGGATTCAGTGCATAACCATAAGCTAAATATGAAAAACATCAATCAGGTGGCGTGGTATATCAGACAGTCATTTCCTTTACTTATTCAGTAAATGGTGACCTCGCTTTGGTAAACTTCTCGTAGCACCCACTCAGTGTTTGTCCTCTTTCCGGACGTTCTGGGTGACACTTGTTGACGTTGCTGTGTTTCATCAGGATGATCTGAGGAAAGAAGATTTCAGCACCATGAGTGCCCAGCTGCTTTACAAGATGATCAAATCGAAAACGGAGTACCCTCTCCACAAAGCCATCAAAGTGGAGCGAGAAGACGTGGTCTTCCTCTATCTCATCGAGATGGACTCGCAGGTCAGCGTTAACCCTTTATTGACTGTCGCTTGTTACAGTGTAACCAGCACGGTAGAATAACAGTAGACAAACATTTTGTTTTGTTTATCCTTTGTTTTCAGCTTCCTGCAAAGCTAAATGAACTGGACAACAACGGTGACCTGGCACTAGACCTGGCGCTCGCTCGCAAATTGGAAAGCATTGCCACCACTCTGGTTAACAACAAAGCCGATGTGGACATGGTGGACCAGAGTGGCTGGAGCCTCCTGCATAAGGCCATCCAGAGAGGTGTGTAGGAGACGTTATTACTCCACTCTGTGGCACCCCTATAGCTTTATTGTAGAGGTGGTGTCCAAAATAAACTTTTGGCTTCGCTGCTGAGCTGTTAATATACCTGCAGTGGTACCCATGTCAGTCATCCGTGAAGCTGCACTAACCTGTATGAGAGGTGCTATGCAAATAAAGTCTGATTGAGTGATTGTACAGACTTGGTTACAGTGTACACACTAGATTTTGAAGTTGATACATGAAAGCATAAATTCTTCCTTCTACTTCCTCCAGGTGATGAGTTTGCCTCCATCTTCCTAATTCGACACTCGGCCCAGGTGAATGCAGCTACAGTCGGGGCGGTGGAAACCCCGCTTCACCTGGTCTGTTCCTTCAGCCCCAAGAAACACTCTGCGGAGGTGATGAGCGGTATGGCACGAATCGCAGAGGCTCTGCTGAAGACCGGAGCCAACCCCAACATGCAGAACAGCAAGGGCAGGTAGGTCGCTGACCGGGCTCTGGTTTAATGAGCGTTATTGGACTACAGAGTGTAACAGCTTCATCTTGTGTCATTTTTAGGACTCCGATGCATGAAGCTGTGGCATCAGGGAATGAGCCAGTGTTCAACCAGCTGCTACAGTGCAAACAGTGAGTCATATTCTGCCTTTAAATTAAATTAGTGAGTTTGTTTACCAGTGTACATGACAGTTCTTGAATTTAAAACTATTCTCAAAAATATTCTCACGACCCGGTTTGAAGGCACCAATATTTACAAGATCATTTGACCCCAGTCATCATTCGACTCTGGAGATAATCCTGTATGCAGGGCTTGAAGTTCTCCGGCACGGGGCCGGATTTCCGGCGCAGGAATATTTTTTTCTTGTGAATATTTTATCATCTTGCGGTAGCAACAGTCATTTAACCAGTCGTTTTTAAGTAAAGCAATAGTGATAGTTCCAACTACCAATGGTGTGTCACATTACTCAAGGTAAACAAGAAGTTCTAGCCAATAAGAGGCAGAGTAGGGCGGGCCTTAAGTTCTCACAGTCTCTCAGTCACGCCAGACACACTGGACGCGGAACCGAAGCGCAGCGCCCAGCTGCGGAGGCAGTTTTCAATCAGCGCCCATGTTAAGCTATCTGACTGTCTGCACCATAGACATAATAAAGACTCTTTATTGTAGGCTCTTTATTATGTCCACACAGGCCGCTGAGCAGAGCGGAGTGCCCGCGGAGGCCCATGCATTGCAGCGCTTCAGTTCTTCAGTCTGGTCAATTTTTTTTTCACGCGAGCGCTTCTGTCAAGCTGGATAGAGCAGATCGTACCAAACAGGAAGTCAGACACAGAAAAGACGAGAGACTCTGGCCAATTTTCAAAATAAATTTTTTTTTGAGAAAATGAGAGAGATGAAAACACACACACACACACACAAAATGGCTACAGGTTGGGGGTTGCAATTCACACATACAGAAAGAGAGGGGGGGTGGTAGAGATAAGTGGGAGATAATTTGTGAAGCCACAGATGAGTTGTCACTTGCTAATTAGCTCAGTCAGATAGAAGATGCTCCTTGATGTCAGAGGTTGTGAGTTTAAGCCTCAACTGATGAAATATGTACATTATAATGCAAACGTTCTTGTTGTCTTCCTATTCTGCCTCTTGTTGCTCAGAATTGCCTAACATTGCCCGGCCCCAACCATTTTGTAGTAGCTGATGACCAAATTTTCCTTTTTTGGTGAACTGTTCATATTTCATCATTAAAAACCTTGAAATTGTTATTCTAGCTTTTTGATGTGATACTTGATTGATACTCACAAAGTGCACCAGATTAATTAATTTAGATGTCAAATGTTCAAAATTTTCTTCTGGATTTCTTCCCCAGACCCCCCTAGCACAGCCCTTTGAAAAAAATTCAGGCACAGGATTTTTTCTTGCTTCAAGCCCTGTGTATGTAACCTGGTGTAATCTGTCCACCCTGTTAGGCTTGACCTGGAGCTCAAGGACCACGAGGGCAGCACAGCTCTGTGGCTAGCCCTGCAGTACATCACCATGTCTTCAGACCCCTCAGTAAACCCATTTGAGGATGACGCACCAGTTGTGAACGGCACCTCGTTTGATGAGAATAGTTTTGCAGCCCAGCTTATCCAGAGAGGAAGCAACCCTGATGCACCAGACACAGCCACAGGTACTGTTTAATAACCTGTTTTTGCTGCCACAATGCTTTTAATCCCTTAAAACACATTTTCATCTTCATCTTTCTCCAATTTATTCCTTGCAGAAAACTGTCTCATGCAGAGAGCAGCTCGGGCCGGCAATGAGGCAGCAGCACTTTTCCTCGCCACTCACGGTGCAAAGGTCAACCATGTCAACAAATGGGTGTGTATCAGCATTGTTAATGACTAAGACCTTGTGTGCAGGTTATATGTACTTGAAACAGTTAAAACAAAACAATAGGTGGTTCATCTCAATATCCCTCCTCGACTCCTCTGTCCTCTATCCTCGATCACTTGACCCGGCAATCGATTGAGACTCGCCGTCTTGTAGGGGGCTCAATAACTTAAATGCACTCCGATAACTTAAATCATGAGATCTAGATGTTATTCTTCTGTGTTACTAATAAAGATATTATCAATCCTTTGACCTTGTTTTAGGGTGAGAGCCCACTTCATACAGCGTGTCGCTGTGGCCTGGCGAGCCTGACAGCAGAGCTGCTGCAGCAGGGGGCCAACCCCAACCTGCAGACCCAGAAGGCTCTGCCTGATGAAACCGTTGGTGTTGCTATGCAGACCCCCCTGCACATGGCCATCGCTCACAACCACCCAGATGTGGTCTCTGTCATCCTCGAGCAGAAAGGTCAGCATTTAGACACTTGAATGCCTGTACCTGAAATGCAAACATGGCGGGTGTGTTAAAGGGATAGTGCACCCAAAAATGAAAATTCAGCCATTATCTACTCATCCTCATGCTGAGGAACGCTCTGGTGAAGTTTTAGAGTCCTCACATCCCTTGCTGAGATCGGCGGAGGGAGCGGCTAGCACACCTAATGGCTAACGAAGCCCCAGACTAACGTCCAAGAACACAAAATTAAATCCACAAGTTATCCCCAACGTGCTCATCCTTGGTGATCCAAGTGTGCTGCAGCCACGACATAAAAAGTTGTTTCGAAAAACGTCATATGAACTCTGTTTTTAGCCTCACTGTAGCCTGTAGCTGTGACTGCTTCTCTGTGCTCGGCACTCACGTGTGCGCGCTCAGGGCGATCGGTGATGCACAGTCTCTGAAGAGCAGCAGTCTCGTTAGTACTGATGTCCAGATTCTCAATTGCCAATTCCCAGTCTGAGCAGCAAAGACTTTCCTCATCCGTTCGCATTGCTCTGCATTTCAAACAACTACACCACCAGGTTTCCAGTGCTTGACTACAGTATTCTTCGGCTGGCTGAGGGTTAGGCTCATGAGCTGTGGCGGCTGCTTCGTCCAGTAGCCTGAGTTCCGCGTCCGTATACTCGGGCTCAAACAAATACGGCTCAACAAATAAATGCTGTTCCTCCTCAATTTCAAAGTCTTCAGGCATGTTGGGCTGTCCTTTGCTAAAATACCGTAGTGCAAATTATCTTTTAGCTACTGTGGTTACTGTTGTCTCCCCCTGCTGTGCACGTGTCACGTGATGTAAACACGGGTAAGCAAAGCTCATGCTTTCGCTGGTCTCGCGCGCAAGCGCGCAAACGCGCAAACGTGAGCATGAAGCACAGACTGGCAGTCAGAGCTACAGGCTACAGTGAGGCTAAAAACAGAGTTCATATGACGTTTTTCGAAGCGACTTTTTATGTCGGGGCTTCAGGACACTTGGACTTGTGGATTCAATTTTGTGTTCTTGGACGTTATTGTGGGGCGGCGTCAGCCATTAGGTGTGCTAGCCGCTCCCCCCCGCCGATCTCCGCAAGGGATGTGAGGACTCTAAAACGTCACCAGAGCGTTCCTCAGCATGAGGGTGAGTAGATAATGGCTGAATTTTCATTTTTGGGTGCACTATCCCTTTAAGTGATTTCTGCTTGACCTCACTATACATGAACTTATCTCATCTTTAATTGCTCTGTTGCAGCCAATGCTCTTCATGCCACCAACAACTTCCAGATCATTCCAGACTTCAGTCTCAAAGACTCCATGGACCAGACAGTGCTGGGCTTGGCCCTCTGGACAGGTACACAGCAGCATCACACCACCGTTCATAACGTCCTTACAAGACTGCATGGTGATGTGTGTATGCGATGTATGTAACATGTACAATGTGTCTCTGTCAGGCATGCACACCATAGCAGCTCAGCTGCTGGGCTCAGGGGCTTCTATCAATGACACTATGTCCACCGGACAAACCCTGCTGCACATGGCCATCCAAAGACAGGACAGCAAGAGCGCCCTCTTCCTTCTCGAGCATCAGGCGGACATCAATGTTAGGTAATGCCCGGGTTTTGAGCACATAATGCCTTTTCTGTTAGTTTTCCAAAATGTAGAGAGATGAAGATGACACAGAAAGTGAAGGAGGTGGGGGGATACGACATGCAATTAGGATGCCTGGCTAGATTCAAACAGGGATCTTTGCTGTTTATGGTACCTGACTTAACCCCTCGGCCACCAAGGTATGGGATGCTATTTATTGAGGAGTACATTTTCTCTGTTTACCCATGTCCCAGTGATTATTGATAATTTCTCTCTTATTACCTACACGGCTCCAGAATAACTTTTATGAGTAGGAGCACTGTAGCGCCTAACTGAAAATTTTAGGAGCACAAACAGAAAATTTAGGGGCACGCCTTAAATCAGGGGTGTCAAACTCATTTTCACCAAGGGCCAGATCAGCATAATGGCTGCCCTCAAAGGGCCAGATGTAACTTATAAATGTAACTAAATGTAACCAAATGTAATGTAAAATAAATGTAAAAGACACAAAAGACATACCGGCCTTTCTCCTTGAAGCACAAACATGTATTCGCCGTCCCATCTTTCTTGAAACAGCCTTCCATCCGCATCAACTTTTCTCTTCCTGGACATTTTGGAATCATTATTTGTATTTCTCAATTCCACTTGTTGGATAAATCGCATTGATGTGGAAACACTGCCGTCTAGTGGCGGGAAGCTGTCACTTCCCGGGTAACATAATCGACATGCATTATGGGAAATGTAGTTTTTGGTCAAATCACGCTTTTGACCTATTTATTTTTAGACAATCAGACCTTTTAAGCTCTCGCGGGCCACATAAAATGACGTGGCGGGCCACATTTGGCCCGCGGGCCTTGAGTTTGACACATATGCCTTAAATCATCCTGCTACACACTTATTCACAATTTTGTCCATTTTAACTTTATCAAACTAATTTGCAGATAAAAAAAATATTATTTAAGAAATCCCTGAGTATCTAGTTAGGAATTCTGAGTGGAGACTTTTTAAATTGTATTTTTGTATCTTATGGCTCTCTACATATATATATATATATATATATATATATATTCTCCACTACCAGGACCCAGGAGGGACAAACAGCACTACAGCTGGCCATCAGTAACCAGCTGCCACTGGTGGTGGATGCCATTTGCACAAGAGGAGCAGATATGTCTGTGGTGGATGATAAAGGGGACCCTCCATTGTGGCTGGCTCTGGAGAATGGCCTGGAAGATATCGCGTCCACACTGGTGAGATAAATACAACCAATTTAGAGATGTTAGTACC
The DNA here is from genome assembly GCA_035609425.1 of Epinephelus awoara. Lineage (NCBI taxonomy): Eukaryota > Metazoa > Chordata > Actinopteri > Perciformes > Serranidae > Epinephelus > Epinephelus awoara. Next base: position 22,716,199 of record CM069304.1, on the reverse strand, counting down.
CTCTCAGTTCCTCATTGTTGGGTATTAAATGTTACAAAACAGTATTTAAGATAAAATTAAACTGAAAGCAATGAAGTGAAAGCTTAATTAGTCTCAGCTGTGGATGCATGTTGTTGTCTTGTTGGCAGCAAACATCCTCAGTCTTCTTAAGGAAACTATAAAAGAAGGAAAGAAGAAAGCAGTCTACCCGAGCATTACCACGGGGAGGGGGACTGCTTTCTGACTGCTCTGTAGCCCCCACTAGTGGCGGGCGGCTGCATGACAGTTAAGCGGCCTTGTACACGAATAAAACGCTAATTGGTTTATCCGACTAATATTTCTGGTGCCGACTAGTGAGGTGGCGAACGTTTAATCATTTAAACGTCTAATCTAACAAGTTCCTGTTAGTGATAAAGGTCCAGATTCATAATAATTTGGCGAGTAGTACCACCTCTTGACAATAATAGCAGACATTATCTAATATTGGCCCTCCTCATTATTCTTAAATATCATTAACAGTTTGAGGTTTCAAATATATATTTACCCTTGTTTGAACTGAAGCAGTAGTGATGTTTGTATGTCCATATAACATCCAGCGTCGTGCACAGATTCATATCGGCCTTATCCAAAACATCTTAAGTGAACAAGGATTGGTTCCAGAAAGAGAAAAAACTAAATGACTATAACCACTGATATTTTATAAACCATTGATATTCACATCTGTAGCACTTTGTCTGTGTTTAAGCCTTATTAAAGGCTGTACGTATGTTTTATAATAATTTTTTTTTCTTCAGTTTTGACTGTTTTGAGTCATATTTGTCCCTCTAAGGTCCGCCATGGCTGTGATGCGACATCTTGGAGCACAGGGCCCTCTGGCTGCCAGCAGACCCTTCTGCACAGAGCCGTTGATGAGAATAACGAGGTCTCTGCTTGCTTCCTTATCCGCAGGTATGCAAATCTCCTCACCAACAGGGTTTGGGAAACCTAATCCCAGCCGTAATTACACACATTTGTCTAAACTGTGACTCAGTATTTATCATACAGATAAAAATAGAATCTATCTGAAACTAGAAAACTGTTGGTTTTTTTAATGCTCAGTGTTATTGTGATATCTGTAGCCCCCTGTATTAACATACTGTCTGCCTCGCGTGTGTGTATAGTGGTTGTGACGTAAATAGCAGCAGACGGCCAGGCCCTAATGGGGAAGGAGACGAAGAAGCCAGAGATGGACAAACACCCCTCCACCTGGCGAGCAGCTGGGGTTTGGAGGAGGTGGTGCAGTGCCTTCTAGAGTTTGGAGCTAATGTTAATGCACAGGTCAGTCCTGTCACATCAGTGGGTCCACTTCTTTGTGCCATTACAGCATACAGCTAATAAGAGATTACTTAGTTGTAGTTGTAAACATGATACTGATACTTTTATAGATTTTCTTTTCGTTTTCTTTTTGTACATAAGGACTGTAGGAGGAAGCCTGAGGTTCACAATTTTCATCACCAACTACCGCTTCTTTGTAATTGTTGTGTATATAATGATGATAAGAAAGAACTTGAACATGCTCTTTTTCTAATCATGTGTCCGTCCATTTATCTTAGGATGCAGAGGGCAGGGCTCCCATCCACGCTGCCATTAGCAGCCAGCACAATGTCATTATACAGCTCCTCATTTCCCATCCAGACATCCGTCTTAACATTCGGGACCGTCAAGGAATGACCCCCTTCGCCTGTGCCATGACGCACAAAAACAACAAGGCAGCAGAGGCTATCCTCAAAAGGGAGCCAGGTGCTGCTGAGCAGGTAGTGCTGACATAACGCCACCTGTTTGTCTCACTTTATAAACATTACATACAGTTACAGTATTAATATCTATCTCTCTCTCTCTCTCGCTCTCGCTCTCGCTCTCTCTGTCCAGGTGGACAACAAAGGACGTAATTTTCTCCACGTGGCTGTGCAGAATTCAGACATCGAAAGTGTCCTGTTCCTCATCAGTGTCCAAGCTAATGTCAACTCCAGAGTTCAGGATGCAGCCAAACTCACCCCTCTGCACCTGGCTGTCCAGGCTGGATCTGAGATCATTGTTCGCAACCTGGTATAAACAGAAAGAATCTCTCAGTCCTCCGCGTTTACTTTTTAAGCCAATTTAAGTGTTGTTGAAAGACTGATGCGGTTGTTGATGTTGTTTTTACTCTTCATGTTTCTGCTTCCAGCTACTTGCCGGAGCCAAAGTAAATGAGCTGACCAAACACAGGCAGACAGCGCTACATCTGGCTGCCCAGCAGGACTTGGCCACTATTTGTTCTGTGTTGTTGGAGAACGGAGTAGACTTTGCTGCTGAGGATGAGAATGGCAATAACGGTACCTTACATTCTTTATTATTATGCTTCAGTTTCTTCTGAAGATCTGGGATCGTTTCCCTCAGTGGAAACAAAGCTTTTATTTATTTTAATTTCGCAGATAAGAAACAATAAATTGTGAAGACAATAAAGCCTCCACAAAAATAGCATTTTAAGTCTTGTGTGTGATTTATCCTGGCTTCATGTGAGCAGAGGAAATCTCTGCTTGTCGCTAGGCTAATTTATACAATGTAAAATTTCATAGATTTGTGCTAATAAGGTTAGCATGTTGTAATTGTTTGGAAAATGTGTTTAGTATAGGACAGTTGTTAGTTGGTGAACCTTGTGAGTTGTAATGGAGCCGAATTATGTACCGTTACCTTTGTTAAATGTGCTGTAAAAATGCTGTTTTTCCTGGTTTTATATTAGAAGAGTAAAATATTGCTAGCTGCCAGGCTAATTTTTACAATGTAAAATGCCATAGGCTTGTGCTAATAACATTAGCACGTTGTATTTGTGGGGAAAATGTGTCCAGATAAAGACACGTTTGTTTGTGAATGCTATGAGTTATAGTGAAGCTGATTTGTGCGTTTAATGAGTGTTTTGAATCAACTAAACTTTACAGCACTTCATAGAAACCCTGCTGCTGACTAGTGTTTTGGAGGTGTAACTACCGAGTGAAACAGACGCACTACTGCACAAGCATAAATGCTCACAACGGCATAGGCGACGGCGTAGGGTCTGCCACACGACTATAAATCTTGCGTAAGAAGAGGCATTGAAGCTTCTTTCTTAACCGTTTAGAGAATAGGGACAGCTCTTATCATGGCTGCTACTGAGAGACTTCTGGGTCATTTTTCTCAGTAAGGAATTCTCCTAAGCTACAAAGACTATTCAACAGCAGCTCATATTTCAGTCTCTCTATTATTTTGAAACTAAACAGTGGCGTTATCAGTCCTTGGGTTACCTCCCAGACACCTCGTTCTCTGTTGTGTAGTTGATTATTCGTTATTATTCCACCCCCCAACATACCACGATCCTTGTTGTTATGTGCTGTTTCCCACTGCGCATGTGCAAATGACATGTATGTTCGGAGGGAGGAAGTGCTGGAGTGAAAGTAAAGTCTTGAAAAGTACAGTTGTCATCGTAGTTATTGAGCTAACACTTGTCAATAACATTTTGTCCTTTTGTCTATCCTCCTTGTTGTCTCCTCAGCTCTACATCTGGCTGTGATGCAGGGCCGCCTTAACAATGTCAGGACCCTTCTCACAGAGTCCAACATCGACGCTGAGGCCTTCAATCTCAGGTGTGTTTAGTTTGTTTCACAGTTAACAACAAGATCAAACTTCTAAGTCACTACAGCAGCAACATTAGCGCCATGGAAGTCAGAAGCTTTTTAACATAACAGATGACCTTCTCTTCTGACTGTAATGTCTCCTTTATGCCTCCATTATACCTGCTCAGGGGTCAGTCACCAATGCACGTACTAGGCCATTATGGGAAAGAGAACGCCGCCGCCATTTTTGAGTTGTTCCTGGAGTGTATGCCTGAATACCCTCTGGACAAACCAGATAATGAAGGGAACACAGGTACTGTAGACGGCTTATTTTATGTTGTTGATTACAGTATACAAACGGCTGATATTAGTGGTACACTTGTAATAAAATGACTGTGACCTGTGTCTTATTGCAGTTCTGCTCCTGGCCTACATGAAAGGAAATGCTAACCTGTGCCGTGCCATCGTGAGAGCCGGGGCTCGACTGGGCATTAATAATAATCAGGGCATCAACATTTTCAACTACCAAGTTGCAACCAAACAGTTGCTCTTCCGCCTTCTAGGTAGGTTGTCACACGTAGTTATCTATCAGGCATTCACTATATATTAAAGGTCGAGTCCATGTGCCTTCATTTCTGTGTTTTTTAAAGGGAAGTGTTCACTCAGCCGTTAGCAAAAAGCTATGACCTTGGTTAGAGCACTGATAATAATAATAACTAAAAGGGATAGTAAAGAGTTTTTGAAGTGGGGCTGCATCAGGTACTGACCCTTTGCTGCGTGTCATCTCCTCTCTCTCCCGCTTTCACACCTAAGTCTGTCCTGTCTAATAAAAGGCAAAAAATCCAAAAAAAATCTTAAAAAGAAAAAGTAATTTTATCTCACAGGCCGCAGGAGTTGCTGGTCTTAGTCGACTAGTCAATTAAACCTTGCTACCCTCACTAGTCAGCTCCAGAATTACTAATCGAATAAACTGATAATACTCAGAGGAAAAATGGGGGGAGTTTAGATCGGCATGCAAGACCAGTGGCACTGATCATCAACAGCTCTCCCTCTCTATCTATTTGACACACTCATACAAACTCATGGGTGGCTTGAGATGCAGCTGCTAGATGGAGACATGATCTGTTTGGAGTAGGGATGTTCCTGGCGACTAATTTCCCTGTCGACTAAAGGAAAATTTTAATTAAGACTTGGCGACTAGTCTAAAAAAAGGCCTTGGCACGGTGTATTCAGGCTCAACATATTCCATTAGCTTCCTGAAGCCTTTACCTTCAATAAAGTTAAGTGGAAGCATATCTTGCAAGGTCATTGTCGTGATGAGCTGCGTTACCTTCTCAGGCCGCGCAGGATCACAGCATCTCGGGGTGAACGATGTCAAATTGGTCTGATTGTGGCTAGCAATAGTAGCTGTCGCTCTGTGCAGGTTAACATCCAAATGCTTGAGTTGAATGTGGTTGCACATTGCTCCAGTCGAGTGATTATATGCCAGTTTTTTCTGACACAGCCTATATGTTACCTTTGTTTTCATATTCTAAATCAAAGTACTTCTAAACTGCACTGGTTTTGCGAGAGGACATCTCTCCAATTTCCCACCAAGCTGTTTTAAAACTCCAGTCTACTCGAGCATCACCTCGGGGAGGGGGACTGCTGTCTGACGGCTCTGTAGCCCCCACTAGTGGCGGGCGACTGCATGACAGTTAAGCAGCCTTGTACATGAATAAAACACTCATCGGTTTAACTGACTAATATTTCTGCTGCCGACTAGCGAGGGGGCGGGCGTTTAATCGTTTAGACCACTAATCATGCGCATTCCTAGTTAGGAGACCCAGTAACAAGGAAAACAAAAAAAAACACATCTGTAAGCATCACATTATGTGTGTTTTTTAATTTGGTTGAAGGATTTTTCAGTCAAATGTGAAACAAAAAGACAAGACAGGTTATATTGTGATTTGCCGCATTGACTTCAACACAAGTGGCACCAAATAACCGCTCCTTCTTCTGTATGTTCCTCAGCTGATGTCATTCACAAACACTGCAAAACATTTCAACAGGAAATACAAAGGGACCCATTCAGAAGGTTCATGTTGTCAAGTTTGAAACAGTCTGTAGCTAACATGGAAGATCAATAACACATTTCTCAAAGATGGCTTGGCTCAGTCACAAAGAGGCACATTAGTTGGGCTCGGAGGTTTATCTCAGGCGACAGGCGTGTGTAAGGTCATGTGGGAAAATGTCTTTGGGAGGGCTTGGGGAAATAGCATCTGATGAACATTTAGATTTGAATAAACTACTGGGAAACTCTAGAATTACATAAAAATTTGACCCACATGATGTTTTTTTTTAAATCATTTATTTAGATATGCTGTCCAAAGAGCCCCCTTGGTGTGATGGGTCCAACTGCTATGAATGTGTTGCCAAGTTTGGTGTTACAACACGGAAACATCACTGGTTAGTCTTTTTTATTATTCTCTCAGTTATTTCTCACGTCATCTTCATCTTGTGTCAGACTGTATGACTAATCCTGTGTCTCCTCCTCAACTCCAGCCGCCACTGTGGGCGCCTGTTGTGCCACAAGTGCTCTATAAAGGAGATCCCCATCATCAAGTTTGACTTGAACAAGCCGGTGAGGGTGTGTGACATCTGCTTTGATGTACTAACTCTGGGTGGGGTGTCGTAATGCAGCGGCCTGGATATCCTCCACCCTCTCAGTTATTCAGGCACACCAGGAGAAGGGACATCAGTAGCAGGACAGTTATGGACCATCACCTTTATACTATTTCAGTCTATGAAAAAAAAAAACGTAATGTTCTAGAGGGACGTTTCAAATAGAAAGTGAAACATTGTCTTTTTGTTTCTGTTTTGATCTTAAAGTGGATATAAGACAGAAGCGCTCCAGCTCCATAACGGCTGGGCTCTTTGTTAATCAGTTTTCCAAAATGTTTGTAATTATTTGTCACAAGCAGGACGTTTCAATCCAATGATGAACATTTAAATCAAATCACAATTAGAGTTTTTTCTGTTCCTCTTCTCTGTTGCGATATTTCACCATCAGCAGCCTTTATGCTATGTGACCTGCCCAAAGACAAAAGTTCAATGCTACACAATGCTGTCAACTAAGAGCAGAGTAAATGTGTACAATTGCCCTAGATCACTTACAAGGACTGAACTATCAGCATGTTCTCTGTAATCTTTCATCTTTCACTCTTCTGTCACCCAAATTCTGTGTTGACCGGATAAAGTGGGACAGACGAGGAGGATTTAAAGGGAAAGCAGCTTTTGTTTTAAATAAATGAGCATCATCAAATGAGATCTAATCTAGTTAGATCCAGTATTATTACATTGAAATTGTTTTACTTTACTGTCGGAGGTGAAAAATGGCAAAACTGGACGAGGATGGAATTCCTCATGAAACTGAGTTGTTTTCCACAGAAGCCTAAACGGCAAAGATTCAAACATTTTATTATTTTGTTTTCTCAAGATCACTTTGTCATTGAGGTCCTTATCTGGAAATAACATGTTTTCTCGACATGCTTTGATTTATGGCCGCCGATAAGGCTGACTCTTGCTTTAACGTATTCTTAGATGATGCCATAGATGTGTAAAGAGAACTGGATACAGCCATGGAGACGGGGCCTCGCTCATTCCTGTAAAAGTGGCGTATGAAACCTAAAAAGTTCGACCCAACACTGCTATTTCAGGCCTGGTCACTAGAATAAAATTTTGGCATTGTATGTTTCTACAAACCACAGATATGTTACAGTTGTACATTTTGTATGTGTCCCATCAAAGTTTCTAAAGTGAAGCAGTCCTGATAATATGAGCTGATTTTCAAGGACAAGATGGAGGACACAGTGGACGATGTGACACTTAGGCAAGATGGCTGCCAAACTGCAGACCAATGTTCGTGCAAACAAAACATCTGCAAACATCTGCGGTATTTCTAGGCGTGATTGTGCCACTAAAACCCGGAATTTTAAGTCAAAACATGATCCCTTACCTTAACCAATTGTTTTTTGTGCTTAAACATAACCACACAGCATTGTTGACACATAAAGAAACATAAAGTTTCTTAACGTATTCTGAGAAGATGCCATAGATGTATAAAGAGAACTGGATACAGCCTTGGAGACAGGGTGGTGCCTGAAGCCTTAAAAGTTGGACTTCCCGGGTATAAAATTACCCGTGTCCTCTGCATCATTGGGCCCAAAGAGCAGGCACATGAGAGTCTTTCCCTGGCTGAGCAGCTAACTTCTGGTTTAGCCCTCCACTGACTTGAAACAGGGATGAAATTATTTAATTGTGCAGCTTTTCTAGACTTTCAAAATGTTAACAGACCAAACTGATCAAATCCTGATGGTGAAATGAGTCATTAGTACAGGTTTGGGAAATGTCTTTTTTCAGTCCCATGGCGGACATAACCCTTAAGTTGTAACTTCACTGTATGGCCACTGTGTAAAATTGGATTCAAAGCCCAGCGCTGTTCCTGGTGTTTGGATGACGCACGCTAATGTGTATTTCATCTACAACAGCAAGACATGAAGTAAGTTCAGCCTGTGTTAGGCCAAAATTGAAAAGAAAATGTAATGTGATGATTTATACGCTCTTGTTCATCTGACAACAGCTGTTTTTGGACAGAAGGAACTTTTTTGATAGTTCTAAAAAGCCCCGTTTGTTTTCTCTGCACCACAATAACTAGGAACAATCATAGTTCTTTTAACAACATTTTTAGGGACATTTTTTATCTCCTACTTGACAGTAGGTACCCTCCCAACACAACTGAATCATGAGTGATGTTAAGTGTAAGGTGACTGTCAAACACAGCCAATGCAGCACCTGCAACTCCTGATTTAAAAAAAATGATCAGCCATTAGCCATGTAAACAACAGCTCATGAAGAGAAAATGGGCAAGTCCAGGCTTTACTGAGCATAAGTGTGAGTGGTAGCCTGGCCGACATTACGTCAGAGTTCCTATTGGTGGTGTGATTGCAAACAGAGAAAAAGCCCTTGAAGGCCTGTTGTTCTCAGGGGAGCTCCCTAGTGGGTAGTTCCTTTCTAGTAGTCTCCAGAACTGTTGAGTGCAATGGTTCTTGCAATGATACAGGCTTTAAATAGACGAGGCTTCTTTATCTCGAGTTCACAAAGTGTTGTCTTTCTTGAGAAATGATCTCAGGAAAACATTTGCTATTTTTAGATAATGACATGTATGACTTGTGATCTTGAGAAAACAATATTAATTTGTTACCAAGGGAAGATGAAAGAAATAAAATGTCTGAATCCATGGCTGTTTGGGGCGTCTGTAGTTTGTCTCTATGATTGGCACATAGCCTTATCATGTGTAGGCATCAGTCAAATTAAATGGAACTTTTTAACAGGTTGGGAAAATGTGACCTGAGACAGCCTATTTTATCACAAGAGGAATATAAATGTGGACCCCAAAACAAAATTCTCTCAACAATCCTCCTCAGTTACAGAAATGCCTATTATGCCTATGCATGTCATTTAATTTGTAGTCCTTACACGCCATCGTCATAATCATAAATCATATTTCAAAACCAGTCACCAAATGATTACATTCCATTTTTATTATCTGCCATGAGGTCCTCGTTGGAAGTCTTGATCCCCACAATGTTGCCTCAAGTCAAGTCGTTGTCTTGACCCCATCACATTTAACGCTTCTTGATTTCTAAGCCTAACCGGTGCACTTTATCAAGATCACGACATTTCCGATCATTGGGGAGAATGTGGAGCAGAGGGACGGCCGAGTAGTGGGGCCTCTTTAAGTATTGTTAAATTGTACAGATAAATGTGTGATATTTTTGACCACTACAACTGTTTTGTACTTAAATGCAGTTTGTGCTTGTCATTGTGACAAACCTAAATCTTGCCTCTGTTAATCTTTTATGCACATTGTTTAATCTTTTATGCACATTATATTGTATCTGTATGCTCAGATATCTAGCCTGTCTCTTCCTGGTGTATCCTTTTAGAGAAAGGGAGGACAACTTTACATAAAGGTCATCAAAAACTAACGCATTGACTTTTTCTTCATTCTTGCTCTTTATTGTGAATAAATTAGAGGTATGGAAGCACATTTCTGTCAATGTAATGCAAAAAAAAAAGATCCTGTAAGTTATTGAAATGACTCAAAATAATGAGGAGCTTTCTCAATACTATGACTTAGGCCTACCATCACAGTTGTATGCATCGGGTGAAACATTTCTCTTTTTTTGCAACACTATGTCACTGTTTTTGAGAATTTAAATCATCGTTAGATATGTTATTATTTTGAGAAAGTTTGTCATTATTTTTGCAATACTAGGTAAATATTTTGAGATTTTCAAGTCATTATTTTTTCAGAAAAATCATTATTTTAATGACGTTTCTCTTTATTTTGAGATACTAAGTCATTATTTTGAGGAAGTTTCTCATCATTTTGTAATACTAGTGAGGTTTTTAAGTCATTACTTTGGGATGTATTATTATTTTAAGACAATTTCTCTTAATTTTAAGATAGAAATTTAACTTTCTCAAAATACTTAATATCTCAAAATAATGACTTAGTATCTCAAATAATGATCTAGTGTCTTGAAATGACTGTATCATGAAATAATGTCATTAGTATCTTAAAATAATGAGAAACTCTTAATAGTCACTTAAAATCTCAAAAATAATGGGGTATTAACTAAGTAATTACTTAGCATTTCAAAATAAAGGGGAAATGTTTTTTAAAAAGTGATTTATCTCTTTATGACAAAATATAATAATAAGCTAGTTTTCAAAATAATGAGAAAGCTTTTCAAAATTATTGCTTAGTATCTCAAAGTAACAAATTAGTATGTCAAAATAATGAGAAACTTCATAAATGAATGACTATATCTTAGAATAAAGAGAAATTATCAAAAAAAATATATATGTATACATATCTCAAAATAATTACCTATTATTGCAAAATATAAAATGATAATGACTTACAATATCTTTTTTCTTTGTCATCACTTTGGCCAAAATGGGTTTCCTTATAGAGTCCCTGAGTATTGTGCTAAAAGCAGTCCATGATGAAGTCCAGCTTTTGGGCCAGCCCAGCGGCTAGAACTCTTCAATAGAGCATGACTCAGCATGTGCAGGGCAGCCATTGTATTTCTGTAGGTTGGGGTCGTCCTCTGCTGCAAGTGGGTCTTCAACACAGACACAACGGACACTGCTGGAGCCTGGTGAGAAGAGTTTCCGTGGGACACCTGTCCAGCCTCTTTCCACTCCACCGCTGAAGGAAAACAACAGAACAGTCCTGATAATTCCCACTAGTGTCAGACACGCTCTATTACAGGTCAGCAGTACATCACAGCGTCTCATCTTATGCCCTGTAGGCTTGTTAATATTTGATTAGAGCAAAACTATTTCCATACCTCTTAGTGGAGCACCAGACTCTTCCGCCCCTGGCAGCACTCCACTCTGTGTTGCATGCTGGGAAGCGGACCTTATCGGCCTCAGACTGGGCCTTTATTCGCCGGCCCTCTGCTAGTGATGCTTCTACCTGCAGCAGGGCCTCTGTGGGCTGTCCGGTCTCACTATAGAACCGGCCTGTTAACAGACCTGAAAGTAAACACAGGTGAATGTTGGTTGGCTGGTTGGCTGGCGTTTTAAAGATGTTGATAGATGTCCACTGATAAGAAGACATTCGGTGAAACAAGCTACTGTAATTCAAAGGATGTTTCCATGTGTAGACTCAGTTTGTGACAGACACTGAGATAAGGTGGCTCCACTAGTTTATTCTGGATACTCTGGAGTTGTTGGAACACTGGCTTATTTTTTCAGCCTTTCTCTGACATTTTGGAAGGACCTATTCTGATTTCTGGTGCTAAGTACCCTGATGTAGTGCTGTTGAAGAATCAAAAAAGGTACTAGCACCTGATGAGGAACTTTACAACACCCTCAGTTAGAAAAACAAATTGGAGTGTTAAGACACTTATACATAATTTTAATAAGGTCTGTACACACGCCATCTTTTGCACATCTATCTGTCCAGTGAGCGGGAACCCTCCTCTGTTCATCTTTCTGAGTTTCTTCCAATTTTTCCCCCTTGAGGGTTTTTTGAGGGAAATTTTTCCTTATCTGAAATAAGGGTGGAAAAAGCCCCTCCAAGCAAATTTGTGATTTGGGATGTTAGGTTATATAAATAAAACTGTCTTAACTTAAATAAAGCTGTACAGAAGCTGTACAGTATAAAGGATGAAAAATAACTTAAGTAGCAATAAATTAATGGATAAGTACAGGAATAAATGCATAAATATGGAAATAAATAAAAGGCCAAATAAACTGACTTTGCACATTTCTGCACAACTACCACTTCTAAAAACTTTATTTTCATTTTAAATCAGTTACATTGTAATTTTTCTTTTATTTTTTTTACGTTACTTAATTCTATTTTATATTTATCGCTTTATTTTTGCAATACTTTTTTCTTTTTTTCTTACAATGTTGTGCACCAATACACCGAAAAAAAAAATCTTGTATGTGAAAACCCTACATGGCAATAAATCGGAATCTGATTCTGAGAATAAATAAATATTTAAATAAATAGACAAATGCATGTACAAGGAAATGAAGTTGATAATTAAACAAGGCATAAATAAATATCTTTAATTTATTCTACATTTTTGTAAACTATATCTATTTCTGTGTCTGTATGTTAATGAGGAGGTTCTAACCCCTGCATTTATTTATTTATTTCCATATTTATTTCAGCATTTTTAAAAAAAACTGTATTTATTTATTTATTTATTATTGTATTTATTGATCTATCCTCGTGTCATTTTTCATCCTTCATAGATCTTATTGTTTAAGATACTTGAAAGGTACCTGCTGGCTAAATTTGTTGAGGAAGAAATGCATGTGCTGTACCCAAAATTTCAGATGGTAGGAGATTGGGGGACAAACATAACATACCTGCAAACTGGTACTCCCTCTGGTAAAAGGCCAGCCAGTCATAAAGGGCCATCACCTGCAGCGGGGACAGACTGGACACATCATCTGTCAGGCCACTTTCTGTGAAGTCTCCGGTGATGAAGGACAGTGAAGCATCTCTGCCTGAAAATGCAGACACATTCTAGGCTATATAAAGACCATTGCGGTGTAAGGGATGCTAATGCACTGTAGCTGTGTATATGCTGTTATTAAACTGGAATTCATGTCCCTGATTTAGCCAAAACATTAAAACCACTGACAGGTGAAGTGAATATTATTTTGTCACAATGCATTGTTCTGCTGGGAGACCTTTGGTTCTGGCATTCATGTGGATACCACCTGACATGTGCCACCCACTCAAACACCGCTGCAGACCAAGTACCCCCCCTCATGGCAACAGTATCCCCCAATGGAACTTTTCTCTGTCCTTAATAAAGTCATTATTATTATTATTATTGTATTTTTTTATTACATAGATGCATTATTATTATTAGCCTGTTATTAGTATTTTGTTTACATAGGGAAAAACAAAGGTATGTCTCATACATCTAAACTTGAAAACGGGTTAAAAATTAAAAGTAGAAAGGTGTGTGCTGTTACAATCAACCAATCAACACAATGTAGGCACATAGGAGAAGCGATGAATCACCTGCCATAAAGTGATAAGCTCCACCGGGTCCATAGTGCTTGTTACCCTTGTGTACATCAAAAACCTGGCCCAGTATGGCCAGGTAAAGGCCCTCACTGCCTTCCCTCCCGTCGTACAGTGATAACTCACGGCTGCCCAGGAGCCGCACGGCAGCAGGGGGCTCCTTGCATCCAGATCCAAAAATAACGGACCAGTCACGAGGAATGTACAAAACTGCCAGCGCTAAAACCGCGACCATTACAAAGCCCAGCATGCTGTTTAACTGTGCGTTTCACTATTACACCCATTTATTACATCATATTCCTTTTGTCTGTAAAAATAGTGACAACACCACAACAAAACAAGCACTTCCGTGTTCGGGAACACCAGAGCGCATGCGCACACCAATAAGGCAAAGGCCGTTCCAAGCACGTTGACGTACAGTACGTAACGTCAATGCGGTAGTAGTGAACGGCGGAGCTCTAGCTGTAGGTTAGAGAGGTCTGTGTACAGACCGGTACAACCGTCGCAAAACTGACCCCCCGGTGGGCCGCAGAGATTTTCGGGGAGCCCTCGGTCGGTTAAACAAACATGGGGAACGCGGAGAGCGGCTGCGGTGGAGGCAGCGGCGACGAGGACGACGTGGAAACGGAGAGCCCCGGCTTCGCGGAAGACAGTCCGGCCTCTGCGGCCACCGCCGTCGGTGTCGGAGGCGGTGGCGGTGGCGGCTCCGGTTCTGGCAGAAGCGGAAGGGGATCGAATAACTTGCCCGTGCCCACCGGTGGACCGCCCAGCCCCGGTGTGCTCCTGGAGCAAGTGAAACTGAGGGAAGCGGCGGCTCGCATTAGCGACTCGGGTGTCGCCATTCGGGAGTCTGTCCTGGCTGGGAACGAGGGTGTCCTGGTGCGGTGGCTGGAGGACCGGTTAAACCGAGGAGAAGAGTCCGTCAATGTGGAACAGTTCTGTGAGATGTTGGAGAGCAGAGATGCCCCGAGAGATGAATGTGAAGAGGTATAGAGCCAGAGAAACACAGAGAAGTCATGTGGACTACCATTAACCGTCCATAGTCTTGTTCTTGTCCCACATGAGGATGGAATGGTTGATAGCTGTTTTTATATTCAACTAAACATAAATATAACAAAAATTCAATATACAGGAGAAAGTATAGAAACAGAGCACTAATAAAAGAGCTTCTATAAAAAAATATTATTAAACATACAGATATTTAGTGCCTTTTTGAATTAGAAAGTAGTTTCTAGTAATTATACTGCTAAATCTACAAAATTTTGGCATCATTATCAAATTTAATATAAAAAAAATCTACTTATTTTCAAACACAACACTTTCCCATAATAAGTTTTGAAAGATATAATTAACCACAACTTTCTAAGGGTCTGTCAGATTGTTTTGGTTTCTGTTTCTGAATTTTCATCACAGAAACAGCAGTTTGTGTTTATGTCTTTATTTATTTATGCATGTCGTGGTTGGCAGTAACATATGAATTAATTTAAAGGACACCACCTTAACCTTGATCATAATTACGTCTATTTATTCGAAAGCCTCCACACCTCCCTCCAACAAACCCATTCCAATATGGAGGGTTGATGGCTGTTTTTTTTTTATTTAATTAAGCAAAATAAAACAAAACAGATTCAGTATACAAATAGAACAATAACTAAAGACCCAGGGGTGTGTCACACTAGACACAAATATTATAAACCAACAGATATTAAGTGTCTTGGTAGCCTTTTTTGATAGTTGAATTAGGAACTAGTTTAATATATTTAGATCCCCCGGAAAAACAACAAAATAAGTTGCTATATTTACATTTATGAATTTATAAACGAACACCACATTTCCCTCTGATGATATAAAGTCTTCAAAGATATAATCAGACAAATCTGAAGAAGTCTTTCCAAAATTTATAGGTTTCTGTTTCTGAATACTCATCTCAGAAAGAGCAGTTCATGTTTATTTGCTTTCTCAGTTTCTGCATATAGTAATTGGCAGGGGGATAATTATGAATAATTTTCCAGGACATCTCCTAAAATCTGTCATGATTACGACTATATATGAGGAAACAACCAGAGCTTCTTATAATATATATAATTTACAGACAAGGTTGGAGGTGAATTGATACAGTATAATATCGCAATATTTTACGTGGCAATACTGAATGGAAGCGGGGACACCATGTATTCATTTTTTAATTATGTGAAATGTTAATACTGTAAATATGAATTCAATTTTTTTGTAGTTTACTGGAATAATAAAATCAATTACTTTTTTAGTCCACTAGATACATGTTGCTGCAATAAAAATGATTAATTTACAGACCAAAAATTTAAACAGATGTTGCTCAAGTTTTCCTTTTGGGGAAATAATTTGCAACTGCAAAAAAAAAAGGTAATAAATCGCAATAAATGTTATCGCAATTCTCAGCATATCGTAAAATGTTTAAAATCAAAACAATATTGTACTGTGATTTAAGTATCGCAGTAACATTGTATTGTGGTGCCACTGGTGATTGCCATTTTACCATCAGATTCCAATATCACATGACATGTATGTGACTGGTTTGACACCTGTTTACATGCCTATGCACGGTGAGTGATAAATAAATATGAGACCCTGTAATCTGTTGAGTTATCTAGAGGATGTGCAGTGAGTCAGACGAATGATCTCTCCTGATGTCACCTTTTATTGTCACTGTGTTTTCAGCTTTGGCCTCCTGTAGTCCAGCACACCGCTTTATTGTCTGTTGGCTGACATTTGTTGTTCAACCAAAGGTTGCAGATGAATGGGATTGACTAATGAATGTATACTTTAGTCTGCATTTGTCTTTGTGTGGGTGGACATGGAATGCCTATACATACTATAGGCTACATTGGTTCAAATATTCCAAACACTGCGGGCATTTAGATGTAGAGCTACTGCCTGTTTTTTCTTTTCAAAAGACGTTCAACAGATGTAAAATATATGTAGAACTTAATGAAATGAGATAGTGGTAGAGCATATTACGTGCCCCATGAATGATACCAATTATCCATGTATGTTTATGTCAGTGTGCAGCAATTGGAGTGACTGTGTTGGTAATAAAGTGTCACAATGTGTACTGTGTCTGTCCCTGTTTCAGGCCTTTGGACAGTTCGATGCAGAGGGGGATGGGGTGGTGGATGTAGAGAGCATGCTGATTGCTCTGAAGAACTCCAATGGAGCTAATCTGAAGGGAGAGCTGAGTCATGTGATAAGGCAGCTGCAGGCATGCTCCCTAACTCCAGGTATGATTGTTTACTGATCCGTATTTGAATATGTGTTGTCAGCAAATGACAGAGGAGCTAAATGAATAGTTTGGACTTTTGGAATTGGGGTTCTATGAGGTTCTTATCAATAGTCAGTGTATTACCTTCAGTAGATGGTGGTCGACACACCCCCAGTTGGAGAGGCTGGCAGGAGTACCCCCACAGAAGCTAAGCAATGTACTGCTGTGGATGGGGGCAACAGCAAAACATATCAGATTAAGTGTGCACTATATTTAGAATATTTTCACCTCTTTACCTTGCCATCAGACAGCCCTTTCTGACCAGACTCCTTTGACAAAAACTGTAATTTTACCTCGCAGAACATGTGAGCTGCTGGTGTACTGCTGCCTTAGTCAGTTTCTTTGTTTGTGTTATACCCTTTTCCACCAAAATGAGAGTGTATTTGCAGGTTTTTTAGGTGTGGGAAAGTAGAGTCATGTCTGCAGTAGACAATATGCCTTTCTATTTTTCTTTACTGGTGAGGCACATTTGGTGTCATAAACTTGCTGGAGAACAGGGTGAATAAACAGTAGAGAGCAGCGTGGAGCCCAGTGAAAACGTTACGGTGGTTATTTCTTTTTATATCTTTTGCTAGGCAGGGATACTCTTGGGACTCTTAGGGCTACTCTTGTGTCTACCTTTGAGCGATGTTAAAGGGTGCAGAGGCTGGTTGCGTCTGATTTTGCTAAGCGACAGTAAGACGCACCATATCATAGCCCCTTACCCAAAATCCAGAATGTGTAGCTGACCTTCTTCCAGGCATCGTTTTAAGCAAGTATTGGGCCTAAAAGGTTGTCCTTGGGACAGATGCACCAAAATGATCCACTTATTGTTTACACCCATCAGCCAAAACATTAAAACCACTGGTGGGTGAAGTGAATAACATTGATCATCTTGTTACAGTGCAGTATCTCATTGGGAAACCTTTGGTCCTGGCATTCATGTGGATGCTACTTGATGTGCTCCACCCAAAATAAACTCATGGCAATGGCACTTATTGATGGCAGTGCCCCCCAGCAGGACAATGCACCATGCCACATCACAAAAACTGCTCAGGCAGTACTCGAGGAACGGAACAAAGAGCTCAAGGCGTTGACCTGACCTCCAACCCAAGATTTCTCAACAGAACATTGCACTGTTAACAAAATGATCAAAGTTATTCACTTCACCTGTCAGTGGTTTTAATGTTTTGGCTGATCGGTGTATATAGTACAGACTAATATTTACAGAAGAAAGGGAAGACGCCTAACAGCTGTGATTGGTTGTTCCTCGTCACTTGACATGCAGTGCGTGTTGCCCTCGCGGCCTGAAAAACAGACGCTTGGGAGTGTGTTACTTTTGCTTTTGAGCGCACCCTCTGCACGCCTACACTGAAAACAATGGATTTGAGGGCACAAAGAATGTGGCATGTGTATGGGCCCTTACTCAGTCCCCCTTTCAAACTCAATGCCAACTAATTTGGAACAATGTATGAGTGCTGCTTAGATGGAGACTGATTGTATTTTGTGGCAGCGTGTCATTGCATCACACAGGAAAAGGGGGGAAAAATTGTGTGTGCACCTGGTTGTTATATTTTCATCCCTGCTGATCAGAGCTGGAGTTGATGAATGCACATAACCACTGCAGAGTCATTTGTCCAGAGAGTGAATGCCGATTGTAAGCTTTCTAAAGAAAGACAAAAGCCAGATGTTAGTGGGTGTTAGTGGGTTTTTTTGTCCAGAGGAAAATGGGTTTATTGCGTGACTTTGGTGTTTTAAACAACTAGTGTAGATTCTTCAAAGTCACACAACACAACACAAACAAAATAACTGATTGAGGCAGTGGCAGACCAGCAGCTCCTGTGTTCAACAAGGTAAATTACAGTTTTTGTCAAAGAAGTCTGGTGGCTTTGAAGAGAGCATAGATAACAGCTTATGTTCTTCGTCGGAGAGGGCTGTCCAACAGCAAAGTAAAGTAGTGGCAATATTCTAAATACAGCGTGGACCTAAACTGATAATAATGTTTTTAGGTGGCTAAAATATGTTTTGCTATTGTCCTAGTCCACAGCAGTACATTGTTTAGATTCTGTGTCAGTACTCCTGCCTGCTCCTGCCTGTTTCTCCAAACTGGTGGCGTGCCAACCGCCATCTACTGTAGGTAAGACACTGACCATGGATAAATACCTCATACAGCCACACTCCTCTTTAACCCTTTCAACCCCTTTTTTCCCCGCAGGTTTTGTTGACATATTCTCCAAGACCAAAGACCGGTTAGGGGCACATGCCTCTAAGATCCTTAAATTCTTACACAGGAATCGTATTCCCAGCAGTGCCATCCCCTTCCCTATTTTAGAGGGCTACAACAGTATCTGCACCATGAGGTCCAGTGTGGTCCAGGACTTCTTGGAATTCCTCTTGCAGAAGGAGAAAGGTGAATCCCCCAGCAACATTATACATTTTATTTACCTTTTTATTTATTTATTTATTTAACATATTTTTATTGTTTTTTAAACAACATATAAAATGCTATACAGCATTCTAAAAGAAAAAGAAAAAAGGGTATACATATGCACAAGTACACATATATACAGATAACTAGATATGCACAGAGCCTTGAAAAGAACAGACTGTTGCAGAAGATAAAGGTCTTATCAGGGTCCATCCAACTGTGATTGACTACAATATGTAAAAAAAATGAATTAAATATGACTTACTTCACATGGAGTTATCAAGAAAGTGGGGGTATGGAGTCTGGCTCTTATATATCGTAAGAATGGATTCCAAATTACATTTATTGTTAGTCAAGTTTGAGATGTTGCATCACCTCCCTCAACCACTGAGTCCAGCTCAGTGGCTGAGGGTTCTTCTAGTGGAAAAGGATTCATCAGCCTGTAAATGCTGGGAAAGTGCAGTTTTCAATCACAAAAGAGACAGTTACATTTATTAAACTTACCATAATATCAGCACCCCACGTCCATTAATGCTATGATGTAATAGCAGCACTTAAGTTAAACCATTAGCACACCCATTATGTTTTGACAATGTGCTTTAATATTATCATGCAGAGATTTGCACCAGTAAGAACTACAGGTCCCACGAGGTTCTCAACTTTTTTACCAGAGGCTAAACAATATAATAGAGTGAGATCCTTTTTGTGTAACTAGAAGCAGCCCCCAAATCACCATCACCTCACCCAACAGAATGCGTTTATATAAACTGTGATTTTAGCGTGTTTAGAGCCAGCATATTTACACATCTGGCTGGGAGAATTAAGGGTTTATTTAAAGCAAACCAGAGTTGGTGATTGATTTGAATGAAGTGATTTTTTTTTACAATGATAAAATGACTGTTAATTTAAATGGAGTCTGGTGGGTTGATGGTAGTGATTTTTTGGTCTGTGTCTGGTCAGCCAAAAAGGATCTCACTCTTAAACAAAAAGGTCCGTCTTTGTTGGAATCCTTTATATTATGCTGTCAGACATTTGTAATAACAATCTGAGCCTGCCAGTTTTATTGGATGTACATTAGCTGTGTGAGGTTAGAGTGGTTATGTTGTTTCGCTGCTTTTCTCAGTAGGGTCCAGGTTGAAACTTCAGCTCTGGATTTTTAAGTGTATTTGACGCTCAGAAAGTCACACGGCAACTCTTCAGCATGGTAGCGAATGCTTTGTTTTCCCCCACTGCGTAAAAGTATGTGATGTTCGGTGGGCATTCCCATCAATACTGACTGAATGTATCCCTGCTGAGGTTATTTCTGAAAGATTGTGATGTAGGCTGTAACCTTCTTGGTGCCATCCCTGTCTCACAAAGTTTATGTCATCCATCTTTATTACAGTCTGTGTAGAAAACTAGGTATATGGGCTGAAAATGCTAACAGTATTTTAGCCAAACTAAAACTTTCTGTCATGATTTTTTGTTATTCTTTTGTAATGTTAGTGTTCATCTCCAGTGTCACAATAAATAAAACTATGCAGAGTTATATTTGCATAAAATCTTGCAATATTGATCTACCTTGTCAGCCAGCATGCCCCTTTGGCTTCTGACATCATATTGGCCTTCAGCTTGTCAAGTAATGCACATGCACAGCAGGATCAAATTGCAAAAATACCAGTTCTGCATAATGTTGCTTTAACTGTACATTTGTTTTCTGGGTATTTAAGAATATGCTAACCCTAAAGACATATTTAGAATCTGTCATCCTGATCTGTGTTTGTGTATTTCAGATTTAGATATCCAGTACAGAGCGGAGCTGGACCGTGATCCAGAGGTGGATAAAGTCAAGGTGGTCACACAGTGCTACAGCACAATAGAAGCTTCGTCCAACGTTACAGACATTTACAAGATGACAAACGGGGAAACTGCATCTTTCTGGCAGTCAGACGGCAGTGCACGTTCGCACTGGATAAGGTAAGAGCGTCTGCTTTGTGACTCGAGGCTTCACAGCTGGTTGTCATGTGTGCCGGATCCTGGAATCGTGAAATTCATTTATGGTGGAAACTCGTCTCTTTTCTGTTTCCAGGTTGAAAATGAAACCAGATGTGGTTCTGAGACGCCTGGCCATCGCCGTGGCTGCTAACGACCACAGCTACATGCCGCAGCTGGTGTCAGTCGCCGTCGGGAAGAACCGGCGCTCCCTGCAGGAAATCAGAGACATCCGCATCCCCAGTAACGTCACAGGCTACGTAGCTCTGCTGGAGAATGCCAACATCACACACCCCTGTGAGTCACCAGCTGTCAGTGTGTCTGCTGCTCAGCTGAGTATTTATTTGTCCTCGGCTTGTGTGTTGATTCACTGATGCTGATCTATGAGTCTCTCTCATATGCACCCCGTCTGTGAAGATTGAGCATAGTGTCAGCTATAGAAAAGTACCGCAGGGTTCACAGGTAGCTGAGTCGTTTAGTGCCTCACTTTCATAGGCGTAGGTTTTTGGAAGGATGCAAGGGGACACTTTCCCCTCAATATTTAGAACTCGTGCATTTATCCTCCCCAGTAAAAGCATGAAAGCAACAGAGGGCTTTTACTATATTATTACCAACTGCTAGAACGTGACTCATAGATGCAACAATGCCTCGTAAACTTAAGTAAGGTGGGTGTGGCAGTATGCCACCTCAACAGCAGAAACAGAAAGAAGGTGGAGCAACTATGCACGGAAGTACCATGAACTTTTCACCTTAAACTGGGGCATGAAAATTCATCAGAATGAAGGACATAAAGGGTTTGAAACTCAAAATATCAGACCCCCTCCTAATATGTGTACCCCAAATATTGAAATAAACTATGTCCTTTCTCATTTTGAATCCGTCTGGAAACCCCTTTGATCTTGGGATTGAATCCAGCCATAATCCAGGCACCACATCCAGGCACTGGCATTTTTGTGTTTTTAGTGCTGACTGGTTAAATTCAAGATTCCATCTCCTGCCTCAGATCTTAGAGTACCATCTGTGTAGCCAGTGGGCCACATATCCACCTTTTTTTAGTAGTTGTCCTGCCACAGAGGTTATTCATGAATTCATTGTCTGCTGAAATATGTACTATATGTGAATGGGAATGGGAATTGATTAGATTTTATAGATACCAATGCCACTATCAAGTCTGCATATCAGTCCGATTCTTTATCAGTTTAATCATTGATTCCTGATCAAATGTCTTTGTGGGGAAAAAATGTATGATTACACAGTGTCAACAAAACTCTTTTCTTATCTCTGAGTCTGAACACGGTGTAGCTACTTGGCGCTGATGTTATTAAAACCCACTATTGGATATGTAACCTCGCTATCAGACGTGCTCCTTGGTTAGGCAGTCATGTGTAGAGTGTTTTGTTTTGTTTTGTTTTAGACCCTGATTCCTTTATGCTTTGTGTCTGTTGTTCTGTTTTGATTTGGGGGTTTTTGTGATTTTAATTGTCCCCATTTGTACTTTTTAATTTTCCTGCCTATTCTGACCAGGACTCTCTGGCAGGAGAGATACTGTATTTCAGTGGGAGCTGTCTTGTTAGATAAAACAAAAAAAAAAAAGGTGAAATAAAAATTCACAGCATTCCTGGGCCCGTATTCACAAAGCCTCCTAGTGATGAAATTCTAAGAAAATTCTTAAAATTGTGACATTTCCTTAGAATTTCCCCTCAAAGTTAAGACTAGGTCCTCATTCACAGAGCATCTTAGCCCTTAAAAGAGCTGCTTGGGTGAAACACTGTTGGAGCAGAGAGGGGGACTTTTAAGAGGTTTAAGAGTTTCCTAAGCAGAGGAGAAAATGGTGGAGACACAAAGAGGTAGGAGAAATATTCTCCAAATGCTGTATGACAGTTAGTAAATGAAATGCCAATGATTAGATTGTGCAGGGATAATATTTGTGGTCGATCTCATCAGGGATACACACACATTTTCCACCTAACGTTATAACGCCAGAGATAAAATAATCACAACTCCAAGATATTAGGAAAACTGTGTCTGAGTCTGTCTCAAGTCAGAGTGATCACACGTCATCATACGTGCAGACTCACAAAGGGGCGTGTCTGTGACAACCAATCACATCTGTTAAAAGCAAGCATCACCCCAGCAACGGGATAAACCAAAACTCTTCACTAAGATAAGAGTTTCTGTCCCTTTCCTTTCTCAGAGTTGCTCTGAGAACTTTCCTGAATCACTCCTAAGCTAGGACTCCTTACTAAAAGTTTTTAGGCTAAGCTAGGAGCTCTCTAACAGAGAGTGTTCTCAGAATGTTTGTGAACAAAGCCCCTGGAATTTAAGCCCATGTTGCGTAGAAAGATGTTTCAGCACATAGCTGGTGTTTCCACCCTCACTTGAAATAATCATTTTACAGACATTACAAGAAGCACTGGTGTCATCTTTCAGCATGAACTAAAGCCGCACTTTCAACCATTTCTTCCAATCCGCATCACCCCTACTTGTTGCAAGTCTGCAGCAGCATAGACGGAGTTTGACGTCATTCTGTTGTAATGCACAACTCTCAGAAAAACATGCTGGAATCGATAAGTTCGTAGGCATACCATTCTGATGAATCAGACAATTTCAGATTGGTTCTTAACTGGAACCAGTTCTTGATTCCCATCTCTAATATTGGCAAGTGAGAACTGATTGAGTCGGGCAACTGTAAAAATGAAAAGTCAAATCTAAGCAGAGGTTCAGGTGATGTATTTTGAAAGCAGTCCTGTGTGGTTTTTAGCTCTACTTGCAGACTGTTTTTAAAAAATGATAATGTGCTTGGTGGCTAAATCACAAAAAGCAAATTAAAACTCATCAACTGGCTGTGCATTGATTTAACTTTTCTTGCTTCTCAGTACAAATGATTTAATTTGCCTCTTCCTTATATCAACTTCTATTTTATGTTGTTCTCAGAGGATGAAAAGAAAAAAACCCATTAAGGCATTTTTTCATGATGTATTCCATCAGTCTGCTAACTGCGGTATCTCTTCACCAAACCCCAGACATCCAGATCAACATTAAGCGGTGCCTGAGTGATGGATGTGACACTCGGATTCATGGCTTGAAGACACTAGGATATCAGATTACCAAGAGTAAAGAGGTGTCTGTTTCGGATGCTTCAGCCATCTGGTACCTGTCTCTCCTCACCTCCTTGGTCACCGCATCCATGGAGACTAACCCTGCGCTGGCTCACACTGTCCTTCAGAGCACACAGTAAGATGCACTACTCGTCGTTTTGCAGATGTCTGAAAGCAAAGAGTTTGTTTGGGTGCTCAGGGTTTTTCTTCTGTGTTTTTTTTTTTCTCCTAGAAAAGCCTTACGTCACATGCCACCGCTGTCCCTCACACCGTCATCCACAGACTTCCCCAAGTTCTTCTCTCTGAACATCCTGGAGGAGGTGGATGGATTTCTCCTCAGGATAGCAGAGTAATGACCTACATCAGCACACTCACTCACCCATCACTGAGCTCATAATGCTGACATCATTGCAATGAAAACAGGCTGGAATCAAAGTATTGATTTAGTGGGCTGATGGCACACTGTTTCCATTCCATGAGATGTACTGCAAATCCTTCAGTGGTGGACACGGCCTTTATCGACAACAGCAGCAACAGCATGACTGAAATAATCTCATCTGTCTCATCAGTAATATTACTCGAGACTGTTGATTTGTTTAAGGGAGAACCCAGAGTTGTTCAGTGTTCTGTTTGTAACAGTTTGTTAGCCTAGTGTTAAACTGTGATGTCCCTGCTAATATATTTTAAGATATTGATAGAGGAAGAAAAATAAGGTGGTAAATTCCAGTCTTCAAGCTCAGCAGGAATTGCGTGTTTCAAAGCCAGATTGACTACTTCAGAGTCGCTGTAATTGTGTCTTCTCTTCATACTGGCTGCAAACAGATCCCTTTCAGACACTGAGATCATTTGATATGACTAAAAATAACTTGTGTTTGTGTCTTTGCTGATGTGCAGCTGCTGTGTGAGTCCTGATGCAGAGCTCACCCTACTGGCATTTGCTCTGGCCAGAGGCAGCGTGGCCAAAGTGCTCCAAGCCCTCTCCTGCATCAGCGATCATCTAGAGGCCGAGTACAAGGCTTCCTCCCTCATCGTGTCTATGGCTGCCGTCAGGCTGCGTCTACTTAATCGCAACGGTAACGTGACCAGCCCTCCTTTACTCTCGTTCACATGAGGCCATTTGAAACTGTAGACCTGAGAGAGAAAGTGCTGAGCCTACAAAGAGGAGATGCATTAGTGGACTAGTGCGTCTAGAAAATTGCTAATTCTGTTACATGCTGCAGTTCAGAGCAGTAGATTGCCTCCCAGTATAGAAATGAAATTGTAACCTTTATGGAAAATGATCAAATGATTAACTATGTCATAATGTATTGTGTCTCATTCACAGGGAAGCCCCTCCAGCTGCACCTGCAGGCCTGTGATGTGAAGAGTAAAGAGGAGAAATCAGGACCAGAGAACATGCTCACAGAATCCTCCACTGGAGACGGTACAACTGAGACCACCCTTATTCAATGAGGATAATAATAATAATAATAATAATAAATAACAAAGTTTTACCTGGCCTAAAAATACCTTTAGCTTCAAGATTCTGTGTGTAACTTTAAGAACGTCCTTGTTATTAATGACACTGGTGGCCTTTAATTGAAATGCATTTATAGCATCCTGTTGCTAAAGAGCACAAGCAAGCACCTGGGCATCAAACATGATTGACAGATATCATTTTAATAGAATGCTGGAGAATAAATTACAGGCATATTTAGAATAACATTACTACCTTTTAATGTTCCTTTATTTCATTTGGCGCACTGGCTGCATGATACTAACTACCTTAGTGTTTGCAAATTTATCAGATGATGTTACGAAGCACCCGAAGGCGGTTCAGTGTAGTGTAGGTAATTTACAGCTAGCTGGCTAACCTTAGCTGAGGACGGGTTTCAACGCGCTGATGAGATGAGCCAACTGCTGCAGCTGTCCCTATACATTTTGTCATAGTTTTTATTTCGCCCATCAACGTCTCATCTTCATCATGGGAAAAAGGTTGCTGACGAAAATGAATACTGCTCTAGGGGAGCTGAACGCACTTAAACATCACATCCTTCAGAATTGTCCAAAGAACAGTTCCAAGTCGTTTAAATAGAAATCAGTCCACTGATTGTTATCAGCATGAAAGTTGGGGATTGTCTCAGTTAAGTGTGAATGTTTTTCTTGCTCCAAAGGTTTTCTCACAGAAAGTGGCAGGAAGAGAGCCAGTGTGATCCTGTCAACGGAGGACCAGAGTAACTTCCAGGTCACTCAGATGAAGATCAAAGTAAGGATTTCACCATGTCATTGAGAATTTTAATATAACCGAGAGCGATAGAGTGGATTTGTGTTCGTAATAACACTTCCTCTCTGGTTTGTGTGATAATCAGGTACGAAAAGGAGCCATCGGAGCAAAATGCGGCTTGGTGTTTGCGTACAAGGAGGAAGACCCTTTTGATGCAGAGAAACATTTCAAGAGGTTCAAAAAGTACGATGCGTGGGACTACAAGGACTACAAAGAGTTTGTACAAGACAAGTAAGGATCTCTTTATAGCTGAAGAACGCTTCCCATGTTTTAAGATAATACAGTGTAGTTACTATGTGTTGAGATCTGCCTCTGTGGTTTACATGAATGGCTGACACATTATGCTGTCACCTGATCTGCAGTGTGAAGATGTCATCACAGTCGGAGGACGAGCCGATTGGCTGGTTTGAGCTGGAGGATGACTGGAATGATGTGGAGATCAAGCTGCAGCAGTGTCGCGTTGCAAAGGTACATTCTGCTGCACATTTTGTCTCTCATCCACACATCTGAACTTCATTATTCAACCCTTTATTCCAAAACACTGTGTTGTGGAAATTGTGTTTTCACGCTGCAGATTTTTTGTTATTTACGACTTCCAAAATACAGTAAAAATACTATTGCTACATGCTAAAGTATGCTAAGTGAATCATCATTTTCACTTTGCTGTCTATATTAGGTAACTACACCTCTTACATATCGGCTGTTTCCTTGTC
This sequence comes from Epinephelus awoara, assembly GCA_035609425.1. Classification (NCBI taxonomy): domain Eukaryota; kingdom Metazoa; phylum Chordata; class Actinopteri; order Perciformes; family Serranidae; genus Epinephelus; species Epinephelus awoara. The sequence goes on along the minus strand of CM069304.1, from coordinate 22,689,252 downwards.
TTCCCAGTTCCTGATGGTCAAATTCCTGTGCACGAGGCAGGACTCTGCTGAGCGCCTCGGGGTGCAGTCCCTCAGCTTCAGTGGCTACCTGTGCCCCGGAGCAGAGAGGCTTGGAGACCTGGACGACCTCAGTCCAGAGGGAGACAGCTTTGACTCTGATACTGTCACTGGCCTCTGTCTGCTTAACAAGACGCTATTCTTCATACAACAGCTCACACGAGACATGGTAAATATTCTAATCACATTACATCAACAAGTCTAAATTTTGCCGTTATCATATTATGGTTTGGTTGGGGTTTTTTTTTTTTTTTTTTTTTTACATATTAGAAATTATAGTGTTATCATGAACAATGCCAATCCTGAATTTATGATGCTATTTGTGGTGTTTTTTTTGTCTTTTAATGTTGAAGACTGTCTCTGTCTCTTCATTTCTACAGGATGCCTCTCACTTTAAGCAGAAGTATCTTCTGGACTTCAGTGGCCTCGGCCTGAACCTCTTCTGGAAGTTCTACAGTAAACTCAGGGAGATGTGAGTTGTAGTGTTGTCACTGCTGTTATTTTTTGTTTGTTTTTTGCACTATAGCCATTAATTCAGCAATAATTACCATTTGTCATGATCAGGCTCATTGGTCAGTCACTGGGACACCTGTAATCGAGCATATGTCTTTCTCTCAGTGATGGAGAGGAGGTGTTGAAGAGCAGAGTCCTGCTGCTCCAGTTGATGCAGAACTGTTTCCCCATGTTGCCCAATCCACTGGAGCCCCGGGGCTCAGAGGACAGCAGGGGGCCAGATGAGGGAGCCACAGCTGGTCCGTCCACATCCAGCAGCTCAGAGCCTCAGAATGACTCTGTTAGGGCCGTCGGTGAACTTTACAACCATCTCTGCCACAGTAAGAACCTGCTGCCAGCTTGCACAAAGTTAAATGGATTTTACTGGTTAGGTCTGTTTGCAGAGATTTCTCTGGAAGTGGAAGCTTTTCAACAATTTGTCGAAACATATGCAGCAATAATATTTGTGGTGTTTGTGGTTTAGTTGTGGATGGTCCAGAGGGGGAGACATTGGTGGAAACAGCTTTGCACAAGGAAACAGTGAAGTCCATTCTTAATGGAGCAGCTGTTTTCTTCCCTGACAAACATGTCAGACGGGACAAACTCTTCAACATGATGGTGAGTTTATACAAACATCAGAAGGCGGGCAGAGTGTGTCAACACCCAGACAAAATACTATAAGATGCAAGACCAAAAAATACTGATCTGTGCACTGTTTGGCTTTAAATAAAAGGTTTATTTTTCTTATTCTCTTTCTGAGGCAAGGTTTTGATCTACAAGAGCTCCCTCAGGAAAGCAAGAAAGAGCGAACAGGAACTGAAAGATCTCAATACGTGTTGTGATTTGAAACCTTTCTTTTGGGTGATTGTGATTAATGACTACCTTATGTATTTAACTCTAACACCTGAGCCACATTGCCTACTGTATGTGGGCAGGGTGTTTGCGTTGCTGCCAAATTCACAGAAATTACATTGGAGACGGCTTATGGAAGTGAAGTGAATTGAACATTGAATTCATGGGCAGCAGCTCTGGGCCCTATTTCAGAAAGCAGGATTAGTTAAAACTCTGAGTATTTTCAGCCTGAACTCTGAGTTTTCTGTTTCAAAAAAGCCAGTTCAGCGTGACCCTAAGTTAGTTACCATGGCAACATACTCTGAGAAGCAAACCTGCCGGCTCACAGGTGCAGAAAAGTCGTAGCTCTTAAACCTGTGAAAATGGGGTCAAAAACAAAGGTGTTGCATTTGAATTTTTGTTTAGTATATTATCTGGAGCAAGTGACAGCGATGTGAGTTGATTACTGCCTCTATAAGAAACACCTGTTCTCTCTTTTAGACGTGGCTGAGGAAGACCTTGTAAATCAAATGGTTGCCTTGAAAAGAGAAAAAAGAGGAATAAACTATTTATTTGAAGCCAAACAGTGTCCAGACCGCCTTTCTTTGTGCCCTGCAGGTTTTATAAAAACAAAAATGATAATAATGATGTTAACAATAACATGATAATTTGCCCTTTTGCAGAAAAATATCACAGAACAGGATCAGCCAGAGTCAGTGAAGGTGACATTTGAATCGCTCTGTAATTACTTCAGGTGAGGACACCGTACTTCTACAAACACACCATAATATTATCCAGACCACAGTGGATTAGCAGCCGCTGTCTTTTGTCTGTGCAGTGACCAGGATCCAAGTGGCCTCCTCCTGCTCCCACCTAAAGGAGCTCCCTCAGACTTCGACATTAGCCCCATACTGTCAGTAATGGAGACACTGCTACTGGTGGCAACAAGAGAGGTGAGACACGCAATGTCTCAACTATTCCCTTGTGTTATTTATGATTTACTATCTACTTTTCTAATGTTCCTCTCTCTGTTCTGCTGTCTCCCATCTGTCAGTGTGAGGTTCTGATGGTGGATGAGAGCAGTGGAGCCAGCAGGACGGTGTTGCTGTCCTTGTTCTGGGCTCTGCAGGGCAGCCTGCTTTCCTGGTGCTACCTGCAGCTCAAGGGAGGAACCTCTACCACCATCGCTATGGAGCTGGCCAGAAACATCCTGCTGAAATGTGAGACACAGCAAGATGTTTGAGATTACAGCTTCTTGTTTTCAGAGTTACATTCTATGTTCATAATGGCACACAGCCTGATGCTGATCAGTCAAATATGGTACTACATGAGATAAAAGAACAGATTTTCAGAACTTATGGTGCACAGTCTAGTGAGTGGAGCAACTACCATGGAAAAGTTCCTACAAAAACAACGATAGCATCCGGTCACACTCAATAAGCGCTGAGTTTCACGCCAGTTGGTAGAATTATATTGTCAAATTGATTTTAAACATGAAGCTCAGCCCTGTTGTGCATTCGTTTAGCTGTGGAAAGAGTTTTGAATTTTTCCATTGAGAACTTAAAGAGCATTAGAATTTGAATGTCTGCGTAAGTTGTATCATGGTTCAGGATGAACACTGACACTGAGTAGAGATTATTCTTGAGTTGATAAGAGGCTTTCAGAATGACCAAACAGTTTCTTTTAACAGATGTGGATCAGTTCCTGGAGAGCGTCAAAGGTATTCTCGGCTCCCTGCTGGAGAGGTACTCTGGTGCTGCAATCACTGAGAAACTAGGCAGCTCCATTCTCGCCACAGTCTTCAGACAGATGGTAATATATACTCTTATACATCTAATACGCTCTTGTCTCATGCAAGGCTGGGTGATATATCATATGTACTGGGTGTATTGCACACACTGTTGCACACTGTCATTTTTGTAAGCCGCTGGCATGAGACTCGCTTCTGTGTTTCATTTGGCTATCTCTCCCACACAGACACAAACAGAAAACACTCACATACATACATCACACACTCCCCGCCCATTCAGACCACTCTCCTGGTCGAGTTTATGTGGCCTATGAGGAGTGTGTTTTTGTATCTGGAGGATACACATACAGTAATTGGCATCACGAGGGAACAGGGAAACAGCCTGACAGCAAAACTGGTGAAGCACCACAGCAGGTTTCTATGTGTTGAGTTCGGAAACAGTGATGAAAGATGGAGGTGGATGAAATGGTTCCGAAAAGGAACCTCACTGGATTTATTGTCCGGCAGATGTTGCATGAAATATGCAGCAAAACCATTGCCACAAAAGGTTGCAGTACCACAGATGTGTTTCAGCATTTATGAACACTTATGAAGTGTCAAAATATGGAGATACATATTGTGTATCGCGATGTAACCTAAACATCTTGCGTTATTATCCATAGGCCTTATCGCCCAGCCCTCATCTCCTGATTTTTAATTGCTTCCCTGCACAGTTACAGAGTTGTCTGTGCTGAGTGAATTTAATATTTGTTTTACTCCTGGCAGATGATTTTACTCCTGGAGCTGTGCTCTCTGGACATCCCTCACAGTGTGCTGCTGAAGAGCTTCTCCTCTCTCGTCGAGCTGCTCAAAAGTCTGTCCAGTGATACCGGAGACATCTTTTCTAAGGTCAGTCAGAATTTATTTAGCCTCTCATCTTGAGCTTGAACGATTAGTCAATTAATCGATTATTCAATTGGCAGAAAATTGATATGCAGCTATTTCAATAATAGATTCATAGTTTAAGTCAACTTGAGTAAATGTACTTAGTTATATTCCACCACTGGCTGTATTGGACTTTAATTGCATAATGTGACTGTTAGGTTGATCAGGAGAGCTGGCACCAGCCCCAGCAGCCGGTGGTGCTCAGGACCTGGAGCATGGAGTCTCCTCATAACTACGAGAACAGCCGCCACGAGACCAGCATCTTTGCCTGCCCTGGAGCGACCTCCTTTGAGGTGGAGTTTGATGAACGCTGCGAGACAGAGAAGAGGTGACTGATGGGAAATGTTAGATTTCTTTTTTCTTTTTTTTTTTGTATTGGTAGTGAGAATCTTTTACCTATCCTCTTTGCTCCTTTTATGCACAGATACGACTACCTAGAGTTCACAGATTCCAGAGGTGGGAAGGTCCGCTATGACATGAAAGTTGGGAGTGAGAAGTGGCCAAAGGTAGGATACGATAACCCCTTCACTTGTCTCCATATGAAATGCTGTTGTTGCTTAATTCCTTTTGCACATGTCTGCTGCTTCTCTCTTTGCTCCTGCAGAAGGTGACATTTGACGCCGGCCCTCAGCTCCAGTTCCTCTTCCACTCTGATAGCAGTAATAACGAGTGGGGTTATAAGTTCAGTGTGACAGCTTTGGGCCTGCCAGATATCACTATTTCCTGGATGTCAGACCTGCAGCTGCTGGTGGCTCGCCTGATGGGTCGTCTCGCTTCCAGAACCCTTGCCCTGAAATCCCCTCATGGTGAGACCATACATCAACTTCAAAAATTATATCATACCTGGACATTTTTTAGATCCTTGATAATTAAAATGCTGATTTGTGTGTATTTTTCTTCCTGTTCCAGAGATTCGCACCGTTAAGGAGCTTCCAGCAGGGAAAATGTCCCATGTTCAGTCTTCTCCCTTATGGAAACCCATTCTGCGACACGGATTGTGTGAAACACGGGAGACAAATCAGACGAAAACACCCACAGACCAGGTATGTCATGAAATATGGAGGACGAAAAATGACATGAATAACAATAAATTAATACAGGATTGAATAAATAGAGAAATGAATAGATAAAATAATAAATAAACAAGTGAATTAATAAATTAGGAAATGTATAAATAAATCCCGTTATACATAAATAAATAAATATGGCAATAAATAAAATAAAAGAAGAAATAAATGCAGAAATAACAAATAAATAGATAAATTAATAAATAAATAAATACACCAATAAATAAGAGAATAAATAAAGGGGTAAATGAATAAATGTATAAATTAGTACAGGACTAAACAAATCAATAAATACATAAATAAATAAATGAATTAATAAAAGATAAATGAATAAAAATAAATAGATAAATATATAAAATAAATATGGAAAAAATAGATAAATACTGAAATTAATAAATGAAAGTTGATAATTAAACATAACTACATTCTACATTTTTTACAGCTTCATTTAAAAACTTCTATATTTATTTATTAATAAACGTATTAATTATTACTGTTTATTTATTTATATATTTATTACTATATTTATTGATGTATTAATTTTTTTAAATCCTGCATTTATTTATACATTTTTTTATTTTTTGACACATAAGTCATTTTTAATCCTCCATACTTCCATTCTTAGGTTTATATTATTTCGATGTTGCTCTGATAATACCATGTTGTTCTTCTGTGTGATAGACAAATACATGGACTCTTGATGAGTTAACGAGCTTCCTGGAGGACTTTGCCCGTTGGAACCCTTCCCTGGAACCGACAGACAGCAGAACAAAGCTGATGAAGACCATCATGCACTCCTGCAGGAAACAGCCAATGAGGAACGAGATTGCCGCCGGGTCAAAGACAGACCAGGCTGTGAATGCTATTTGGGCAGTCATGGTGTACCACACACCGGCCCTAAACCATGCCCTGAAGACCTATGGTAATGCTCAGTTATTATCAGAGGTCATAGAACAAAAGCTGTTTTATTTATTTTGGTCATTTTGTAAGGTCGATGAACTTGGTTGACTTGATTTCTCCCCTCTGTTTTGTCTTTGTATGAGTAGTTAATCAGGACTCCAAGTCCTGTCTAGGTGAAGAGTTTGTGCAGGTGTACTCACTGGCAGACAGCATCAGAACATGGATGGTGAGTGTTACTTGACATATATCTTTGTGTGTGTATACAATCGTGTTACTTAACTGTTGCTGATGATGTATTTTGTCCTGTCAGTTGGAGATGAAACAGAGATACCTAGTTGGCAAAATGAACGTTCCTGACGAGAAGGATGGGGGTCATGATGAGGTTACCATGGAAACACTAGGTGAGGACTCGTGGAAAGACAAATCCCACCTTTTCTTATCACCAACTGTTAATTATTTTCGCTGACATGTGTTATTCTCTTCCTCTCTAGCTGAGATGTGTATTGAGAAGAGCCTCTTGCTCTTCAGGTTCGCCCCTTGTGGAGTACCCTGCCAGGATGGCGACTCCTCCAAAGCTGCAGAGGGCAGCAGTGTTCCACTCCTCCGTTCAAGCTCCATCTCAGAAGGGGACTTCCAGGCCAGCTGCACTCAGGGAGCTCAGCCTGCAGGGTCTGAGGAGGCTGTTGACCCTAAACCAGGACCGAGCCAACCCTCCTCATCTACTTGTGGGCACAGCAGACAAGGCCACAGAGGCTCCACGGAGAGCCTCTCCTCCCAGCCAGGAGAACCAGCCTCACCCTCCGCCTTCCCCCGCAAAGCCCCGTTCAGTCGGGCGCGCCTACGCCTCTTGTCCTGCCGATCTATAGAAGAGCCTCGCATGACCCCCTCTGTCAAGGATCGATACCCAATGCTCAAACACATCCTGAACTTCATGAGGGACCAGGCTCTTACAACAGCAAGGTGACTGACGTCCACACTTCTATTTAGCATTTTACTTTTGTGTAATTGTAGCATTCAGTGATAAAACATCCAAATGTTTTTCCTGTAGCATTCTGCAGACGCTGTCTCTGAGCAAAGCCCAGGCTCTGAGTGTATGCAAGGTCCTGGAGATGGTCCAGCAATGTTTACATTCCCTGGGAAAACCACACCTTTTTCAGGCCCCCTGCATCCTGTTCCTTCAGGAGCTGTTGGCATGCCAGAAGGACTTCACCAGGTACTAGAGCTGCAAGGATTAGTTGATTAGTTGTTCCAGAGAAAATCAATTAGAAACTGTTATGGTCATCGAATTATCGTATTAGTAATCAGGGATGCCAAGTAATTTGCTTTTTGGCAAACATTGTCTTTTGAACTTCAATTGGATGACTTAAGTGAATTATCCAGATCCAAAAGACTTTGTTTACTACTTAACATCTGTATGTCTCTCATTGATCTGAATATTTTAAATTGAATTTTCTACTTATTTAAGCCTCGGTCTACTTCGTCACATGATTATATGATAATACACTGTTGTCTTTATTTTTTCACCATACATATTTTAATTCAAATATCCAAACATTTGCTGGTTTCCTGCTTCTTAAATGTTGGAATTTGATGCTTCTCTTTGTCATACATGATAATAAGCTGAACAGCTTTGGATTTTTCCATTGGTTGTTGTGGTAACAATGAAGGCATCACTAACTGTGTAGCTACACTGATGATGCGGCTTTCCAACACGGAAGTATGAGAAATGGAGGTCCATCATTTTGCCCTCCAAATGATGGCAGACACTTTATTTCAGCGTCTGTCCAAGGACTGTTGTTCTGCATGTTAACATCCATAGTGCTCTGCTGATAGTAGCAGCATGGACTCTGCTAGTTGTGTTTTGCATTGCAAGTAACACAGAGGACACTTTGAAATTTCATATGGGGCATTTAGATTGAGATGCATCTGTAGAAATCCAATTTTGCACTTTAAACCACCTCCAAATGTGGTTTGGGTCCAGTTTGCAAAAACTGCATTTCTTGTGGTTTTGCTGTCCAGACGTTCTAAAATGAGTCTGGATACAATCTGGCAGTCTGAAGGAGGCCATGCTCTGATCTCTATTCTTGACGACAGTATTGAAGGTGCCAAATATATACTGACCAGTATACATATACAGGTACATTTTGAGAAGGAAATAACTGCTAAGTGGAATTTCTTTCAACATTTTCTTTTGCTTTGTCTTTCCCAGTTATTTCTCCCAGTTGTCAGACAGCGGGCAGAAGCTGGGAGAGGAGGTGAGGCGTTCCTACCATCAGTTGGTGCTCATGCTGGTGGAGGCAGTACAAGGCTTCGGCAGCCTTAATGAGAAGTAAGCTCTTATCCTTGTACAAACTGTGTTCACACTGATGCACTGTAATGAAAAACCACCCGCAGCAGTGATTCAGGTTAAGTGTGCAGTGGTGTAACTCGACCCATGTCACTGCTCTGCAGAGCTCTGCTGCCGGCCCTGTCATGTGTGCAGACCTGCCTGTTGCACCTTCTGGACATGAGCTGGGAGGTCCAAGACCTCCCTCTGTTCCTGAACATCAAGCTGCCCGACCTCCTGCTCAGCATGTCCCAGGAGAACATCAGCGTTCATGACATTGCCATCAGGTAATGTCAGATATGCCAAGATAATTCACTACCGCACAGTGGAAATGAAATGTTTTTACTATTGGTGATAAACAGTAAGGCTAGCTAAATATAGAGATTTTTTTTTACATTTTCACAAATCGAGATTATAAACTGCATCTGACTGTACTTCAAATCTCTTCTAAATATCAAACTATTCTTTAATTTTCCATTACTCTCTTATTATTAGCACTTATTTTTTTCAGACATGTATTATTATCATCATCAGCAGCAGCATTTTTTATTTATTTATTTCTGTATTGTTCCCCTTCGCACACACATCCATACACATAGACACATGAGCCATATTTAACAGATTTCCCACTGCTTAATTATGCTAATTTTATTTTATACTTATGTTTAAAGTCGCTACTGTTTTTTTGCACCAGTAAAAAGTAAAAAAATAAAAAAATACGGAGGAAACAGTTAATATTGACAATTTTATAAATATTCATGTGGTGTCCCACTTAAATTGAAGAGATGACAGATTATTTCTTTGGTTTAAATTAATTTCCAGTCAATGGACAGAGGAGGATGAAATCGCAGACTACAAGAAGAACCAGGAATGGATGGACGAGTGCATGGACGGGATGTTCGAGAAGTGGTACGACAAAATTGATGAAGAGGACTCCATGGAGGACAGAAGAAAGGTAACATCAGGCATTGGCAAACAAGGAAAATTATCTCATGTCTGAGCTTAGGGAAACAAATGGCACTTAGGATTAAACTTGACCGCCCCCCCTAAATGCTTCTCTGCTCTCTCATTAGATTCACAAAAAAAACATCTGAGAACATTACAGCTGTTTTCTGACCCGCGCCACTTAAGACTAAAACAGTTATTAGTGAAGCACAGGTGGGAACAATAATGATAATGATACTTTTTCTTGGTTTTATCCACAGATGCACATGTTCATTGCACGCTATTGTGACCTGCTGAATGTTGTTATCTCCTGTGATGGCTGTGAGAGGATGGCGCCTTGGCACCGCTACCGATGTCTGCAGTGCATGGATATGGACCTCTGCAAGACCTGCTTCCTCAGTGAGCTCATACAGTCACACATGAATATCTGGTGGCCTGGAGTTTAGAGAAACAGGATACTTTCATATAAGTTTGATAAGTCAGAGCACAGCTGAATGTGAACATGTGTGTTTTTAACCAGGTGGTGCCAAGCCTGAAGGCCACGAGGACGACCATGAGATGGTGAACATGGAATACGCCTGTGACCACTGCCAAGGGCTCATTGTAGGCAGCAGGATCAACTGTAACGTCTGTGAAGACTTTGACTTGTGCTTTGGTTGTTACAACGCAAAGAAGTATCCCGACAGGTGACACATTTAATCTGATGCTTACCTTTTAGTGGTTTCCCTTTGAGTTTCTGACTTAATTATTTTCCCGTCGCTAGTCATCTGCCTACCCATCGGATCACAGTGTACCCCATGGTGACCATACGGATCAGTGACCGTCACCGCCTGATCCAGCCCTACATCCACAACTACTCCTGGCTGCTGTTTGCTGCTCTGGCTCTCTACACGTCAGAGCTGAGCAGTCAGAAGCAGGTGGAAGGAGAGTCTTTGGAGCAGGCCGCTGTCCTGCAGACACACTGCTCCCAACTCATCACTGACTGTTTGCTCAAAGGGCAGACCGGCAAAGGTAAGTTCGTTTTCATATATTACTGGTATTAAACATTGAGTATAAAAACATTGGTTGTGGCAGAGATAAGTTTCCTGTATCTTTTCCTTTTTCACACATTTCTTGATGAACTTGGGTAAAACAATACATCGCATCCTCAGTTGTTAAATTGTTTCTTCTCACCTGTATTTTTAGCTTTTGTCCTTTTATGGCCAACCTGTTCTGTGCCATCCTCCACGTAGGTCTGCGCTCCTCAGCCTTGCTCGCTCTGCTGTCATCCAACGAATCGGCCTCCGACAGTGAGCTGTGTCCGGTTTCTCCAGAGTCCTCTCAGGAGCTCAGTACAGCCACTGACACTTCCTCACTGCCTGGCAGCACTGCAGCAGTCTGCTCCCCGTCATCTCCCATGGACAAGGTGAGCAAGAGCTGTTCTAAGTTTATGTTAAGATAAAATGATCTCTGATGGGGGAGTGGATCATTGTAGTGGCAGGAAGAAGGACAGAAAATAAAACCAAATAGAGCAGATATTTGTATGGTGGATGAAAATGTACTCAGTTCAATGAATAAATCAAGCTATAATTAAATGCAGGAATAGGTAAATAAATGCAGAAATAAATTCAGGAATAAATAAATACGGAACTATTTGAATAAAGACAAGAATAAATCAGTCAATCTATAAATAAATACAGGAATGACTAAATAAATACAAGAATAAATAAATGCAGTTCTACAAAAAGTAGAGATAAATATTAAGATATTTATTTATTTCCTGTTTAATTATTAACTTTAATTTATTGACATTTATTTATTGATTTATACATTTATTTTTCAACATGTATTTGTGTTTTTTTCTTTATTTGTTATGCTTTTATTTATTTACTGCTTTTTCATACATTTATTTATTGTTTTGTCGATTTATTTCTGTATTTATCTATTTTCTTTATTTTCATATTTTTATTTATTTATTCCTTTATTTAATTATTTATACATGTATTTATTGATTATTTATGTCCATATGTAGTTATTATTTATTTATTCCTGTATTTACTTACACATTAGTTTATTTATTTATTGATACTTAAGTAATTTTTGTCCTCCATATGGTGGTACTATACACATCTCAAAATACTGCAAGAGTACATGAAGAAGGATCAGCATGTCATATCTTTAGATTCACTAAAAATTATGTTTGAGAATATTACAGCTGATGTACAAAAGCAGGTAGACATTCATACATGTACTTTGAAGATGGACAATATTTTGTATTCTTACAGTTGAAGAGCTCATGCTGTTTGGGTATCAATCTACTAAATTATTGTTTTCCTCTCACCACCAGAGTAAACCATCAGGTAAGGAGAAAAAGTCCAAGGAGGTGAGCTCTCTTCCCACTGCTGCTTCAGAGGTGTTGTCCCCCCCAAGCACCGTAGAGGGGGAGAAAATGAAGCTGGTTACCCAAGACACTCTGGACTCCCCCAGCCTCAGTCAGACTCCATCTGTGTCCAGTGAGGACCCCCTGTCTCCTGTGGTCAGACGTAAGTCCAGAGATGGATAACCATCACCATGCTGGTTTCTTTGATTTTGTCCATCAGGGGTTATGTCCATCTCTTACCTGTCTGGATCAACCCGGTATGGTTTTTTTTTTTTTTTTTTTTAACTCAGCTTCAGAGGCTGGTCCAGGAACAGTCAACTCTCCATCATCTGATGTTGTCAAGGAGACAGACGAAAGGCTGCCACAGGTTCCCCTTCAAGAGCATGTGTTCTCAGAGTGCTCCAGAGAGAGGATCCTGGGACTACTGGCAGCCATGCTGCCACCAGCCAAACCAGTACGTCAAACCAAAAACCAGTTTTTTTGGGTTGAGATTCTATTAGTAGGGGGTGGTGGGATTATTGTTATTATTTTATTTATTTAATGAGCCACTTCCTCGAGAATTGAACTCATTATTATTAAAGCGCAATTCAAAGCGTGTATGAATTAGGGATGTTCCTGGGGACTAATTTCCCTGTCAACAAAACAAAACTTTTAATTTAGATTAATTGACTAGTCTAAAAAAGGAAAACACCCAAACAGTCAAAATTTAGCACAATTTATTGTTAACTATTTGAAACATTGTCTCAAAAAATATTGTGTGCCTTTGAAGCCTTTAATCACAATCTTCAACAACCATGTTGAATTTTAAATGCCGCTGAAGTACAAGACAGTTTATCTGACAACACTTAAAGTCAACAAATAATATAACATCTCAAAAAAGATTAATTGCTGCTGAATTCATTTTCTAGATCACAGTACTGCCAAACCGCGCTGGTTTTGTGAGAGGACATCTCTCCTATTTCCAACCCTGCTGCTTTAAACTCTTGTCTACTGGAACATTACTGCAGGGAGGGGGACTGTTGTCTGACGGCTCTGTAGCCCCCACTAGTGGCGGGAGGCTGCATGACAGTTAAGCAGCCTTGTACATGAATAAAACACTAATAGGTTTAACTGACTAATATTTCTGGTGCCGACTAGGCGGACATTTAACCGTTAAGACAGCTAATCGCACACATCCCTAGTACGAATAGGCAGTTGGAGTCAGGCCACATGATGTACATTCTTCTGATGAGTCCTTCACAAAACATTTATCGATTGGTGCTTAAAAGCAAGTTAACTCAAGAACTAGACAAAAAACTGTGTTGTGCAGTTTGCATGTATGTGATCATCTATTAGCATATTTATTTTATCTCACTGTTCATTTGGAGGCTGCAAGCGGAGGCGGTCCTACGTCTTCAAATAGTGTCGGACAGCCGTTGGGCCTGTCTTTACAGCATATTGTTTATCAAAGATCTCACGGTGATTTATTTTGTTCAGTTGAAGAAAAGTAGCCTATATCTTATAATGTTTCAGTAAATATTTTTTACATTAAAGACAGCAGATGTCAGAGGATGCACACAGCACACATACCTATGCAAATAAACTGGCAATCGCCAGTTGTCGGGCTGACGGTGGCCGATTACAAAATTTAAATATATCGCCAAACCTCGGAATCTTTGTGATTGTAAAGAAAGTGTTTAGCTTTTTGGGAAATATGCCCATTTGCTTTCTTGCCAAGAGTTGCGTGACATTGGGTTGGTTTGGACAGATATTAAATTAAGAAGTAAACAAATGCGCCAAAACCTATCCAGACTTTGTGAAGTTAAAACACTAAATCATTTTGTACCCAATACGCAGTCATGTTCCTGACATGTTTGCCACTCACAGTATTCCATCAGTAGTGTTATTGTGTTATCTCCAGATCACATTTTCATGCTCTCTCTTGTGTCCTCAGGGCAGCACTCTGTCTCTGCCCAGTCTCAACTCCATCCTGCCCAAACTCTTCCGGGCAGTTATTTCCAATGCCGGCTCTCTCAACGAGACCTACCATCTGACCCTGGGACTGCTGGGTCAGCTGCTGCTTCGAATCCCACCGATGGAGGCAGATGCTGCCGTCACGGAAGCCCTCGCAGACAAATATGACTTACTGACACAAGGAGAGGCGGCGAGTTCAGACACCCAGGGCTGGAAGACCACCCAGCTGCTCCTCAGCCTCGGGGCTGTCTGTTTAGACAGGTAACAGAAGAATGACACCAGGGAAATGTTTTGTGGGTTATAAATCTATTTTCTTGATGACACACCTGCACACGTCTGCAGTTGTTAGCACCTACATTGATTTAACCATTGAAAATAAAATAGGACTAAACTAAATAGTCTTTTCTCCTCTTTTCCGTTTTGCAGTCGTATTGGTCTGGACTGGGCGTGTACAGTGGCAGATATTTTACACAGTCTGAACGCTTGTCATGAGTGGAGCACCGTCATCGCTGCCTTCACTGACCACTGTATTCAGCAGCTGCCACAAACTCTCAAACGCACTAACCTTTTCACCCTGCTGGTGCTGGTAGGCTTCCCCGAGGTAGGTGAAACGCTTCCCACTATATAGAGTTGTACACTGTGCTCCGTGATTCTCTGTGCGCAGCTGTGACTCCTCTGTGTGTGCGTGTGTGTGTTTGTGTGCCAGGTGCTGTGTGTGGGCACCCAGACGGTGTTTATCGACAATGCCAATGAACAGCACAACATGATCTTGCTCAAACACTTCACAGAAAAGAACCACGCCGCAGTGGTGGATGTTAAGACACGCAAGAGGAAAACAGGTTGGTGCAGTCATGGCGCTCTCTAATAATTTTGTGTAGAAACTAAACATGGATTAACCCTGTGTGTGCTTTCTCCTCTTTCTAGTGAAGGACTACCAACTCATACAGTCTCAGGATTCCACTGCTGCCGGTCTCCCAGGGCAGTTGGAGGGCCAGGGCTCCTCAAAGGCCCTGCTCAGCCGCTACCTGAGCAATTTCACCTCCATCATCAGCCACCTGCTGCAGACCAGCCAGGACAACGGCTCTCCTGATGCTGTGGAGGCATCCTGGGTTCTCTCGTTGGCCCTGAAAGGCCTCTACAATACACTGAAGGTACCTGCCATGACTGCTATGGTGGAGTGGTAATGTGTCTCATCACCACTCCGAAATCTTTGTCTCAAATGTTTTTATTGTAAAGATAAGAAAACATTGTATTGTCATGCCTCTTTTCCATATAAACAAACGTCAAACAAAATGTCAAAAGACATAGGGAGAACACACTGAAATAAATCAATACACAAACAATAATGATTAGAATAATGTATTTATTTATTAAAAATAATATACAAAAAAATATATAAAAATGTATGATTAAATAAATAATTAAAAATACAAAGGAAGAACACACTTACAATAAAGAAATAAATAAACAACAATAATTATAATAATTAGTTAATTAGTGAAAAATAAATGAAATTATTATGATAATTATTATTGTTGTTACAATATATCAAGATAAAAAAACTGATAGGACGGTCACGCCACCTGCTGTCCGTCCGCCGCCCCTCCAGGATGCTGCTCCAGGTGTGGGAGAGCATGTATGCCCCCTTGTCCCTGTTCATTGTCCATGGACTGGGACAAGGCCAGAGTCATACATAACCACCAAAATTTTTATCATCTGCTCCTTGTCCCATTATCAACCTTTCCTGAAAATTTCATCAAAATCCCGTTCAGAACTTTTCGAGTTATTTTGCAGACAAACAGACCAACGCCGGCGAAAACATAACCTCCTTGGCGGAGGTAATAAAAATAATATTAACAATTTTATATTACATCACTCCAAAATCAGAGATTTTGTTTTAGGCTGGGAACAACTGGTCTAGATCACATGAAATTATTCCAGCGGTGGTTTTCTCACATTCTCAATTTTGTCCTCCTGTGTAGAAACACGGAGTAGAACAAGCTCAAGAGGACATCCAGCAGTCAGGACTGACCCAGCTGCTGGTGAGGAAGTGCAGCAAAGGAACAGGCTTCAGCAAGCTGTGGCTGCTGCGAGATCTGGAGATCCTCTCCATCATGCTCTACTCCTCCAAGAGGGAGATCCACTCCATGGCCCAGGACCCAGAGAGAGACCAGAGAGAGCAGGACAAGGAGCACGACTCGGACCACTCCAGCTGCTGCGCTGACGACACCGACATCAACAAGCTCGACCCATTGGAGGGTCTAGATGAGGAGACAAAGATTTGCTTCCAGGTGATGAGTGATACTGCTCATAATACATGCAGAAACATTCAGTAGGATTTGATAATCTTAAGTCTTTTGTTTTTTTCAATGTAGATTACCCACGATGCCTTAAACGCCCCTCTGCCCATCCTGCGAGCCATGTATGAGCTGCAGATGAAGAGAACGGACTCCTTCTTCCTGGAGGTGCAGAAGAGGTTAGACAATTTCTTCTTTTTAATTTACTCTCTTTATACGATCCACCATGGTAAAGGTCATATTTTACGATCTCACACTGCCTCTCTGTTGTGCCTTTGTTTTATTTTCAGATTTGATGGCGAAGAGATAAAAACTGACGAGACGATCCGAACCCTGGCTCAGAAGTGGCAGCCTACAAGGCGGCCTCGCTCTGAGGAGAGGAACACCAAGGCTGTGGACACTGATATGATTGTGGTGTCATGCGTGGTGAGTTATTTAAAGGTTATATGCTTAATTATGAATTACATGTTTGGCACATTACTAGTGCTGCATCCAGCTAACGGTTATGTTTGTTACCGATTAATCCGAATAATCATTTGGTCTACAAAACACTAGAAATCTATGGAAGCCGAGAACAGCTGTGCCTGCAAATGTTTTTAAGCTGTTATTGTGAAATCATGAGTCACTTTTGTGTTATCGTGAGATAATAAATAATCAACCCGTTATCACATGAAAACAAAAGGCAATTTCCTCTTATTAGTGTTTATCAGAGATGAGGAGTGTCATACATACAGTCAGTATTTATGGAACACCCACAAAATGTCACATACTTTTACGCCAAGAAGGAACGCAAAGCATTTCTATCAGGAGAGACAGAAGAATGAAATAAAGATGAAGTTTATTGAGGAATATGAGTGTACAGACTAACAGATGATTTGTGCTGTTAAGATTTAACAAAAATCTTCCGCACTTAGGACAGTTCCCTAATTTCTTGCACACCGGTAACACTGATGCACACACTCCAGCCTGGTATGCAAAGAGAGCATTGAGGTGACCAGAGCTAACGTTAGCTACAACAGTCCTGGTACAGGCAAATAGTGTAGCCAGCCCACAATAGACCAGATGGTGTGTTTCCAAGCCAAAAAGTCTTAAAATGTTGAATATAATAGCGATAATTGTTCTTTGAGTTTGCACTAATCTGTGAATGTAGTAGACAGATAAAAAAATGCACAGATAAATATAGAGGAAAAATAAACATTTTTGTTGTTGAAGTTCACGTGTATGTCATTGATTCAGTTGTCAACCAAAATTTATTTGAATTGAAAAACTTTGCAATTTGAAAAAAATGCGATTTATCGAGATTAATTAATTACGAAGCCTCTCATTAATTAGATTAGTTTTTATTGCATCCCGCCACTAAATGTACTAGTGTCTTTCGTGAGTTTAAAAACTAAGCTTCCCGGCATTTGCAGGATGGGGAAAAGACTGTTTTCCCTTCCACTGACCCCGCCCTCACCACGCCCCTTAACACTGACTAAACACAGACTATATCTAAGACAGCATGCGTCTAATCTGTGGCTATTATAAACGAGATTGTCTGCTTTAATGAAGTTAACTGCACCAAACAGAACTACACATTTATGCCTTACTGTTCAGTTATGAATCATCCATGACAGTCATGACTGTGATCCTAAAGGCTAAAATCAGGTGTGATCAAATAAACCAGACGCTAATTGTTGAGCTCTCTATAACTATCCCATGATCTCGGGAAAACAAAAATTGTGACACATTATCTCATTCTCACGAGAAATCAGCCTTTTGTTTTCTCAATTATCAACATAAATTAACCCATTACCACAAGAAAAAGAGCTTTGTTATCCCGATACTGTAACTACATGGACTTGCCATTTTGAGATATTGGCATTAAAAAAATAAATGCAAACACGGCTGCTCTCGGCTTCTGTAGAAAACAGTGAGCCTGAAACAATAATCTGTCCAACTAATATTTCCAAACCCCAAAATATTAAGTTTACTATGATGAAAGACCAAGTGAAGCAGCAAATCCTCACATTTGAGAACCTAGGAATATCATTATTATTGATATATATCATATTAATATTATTTGTTATCAAAATAAATCCAGTAATCGACTATTCTTTGCAGATCTTCACATTACTAACGTAAACATTACTAACTATGACAAGAAGAGTTAACTTACTCTGCGATAAGTTTGGAGGTGATGTTTTTAATATGTCAGTATTCTGATCTATCCCCTCGCCTCAGTCTAAACCCAGTCACTGTGAAAAGGCCACGGAGGAAATCAACGTGGTGGCCCAGAAGCTCATCACAAATTCAGAGAGCGACTTACAGCTCAGCTACGCCAAACAGAGGCGCACCAAAAGTTCAGCACTCCTGCACAAGGAGCTGGATGTGCGAAGCAACCGGGCAGTTCGTCAATACCTGGTGAAGGTCAACCAGGCCATCGCCACGCTGTACGCCCGCCACGTGCTGGCCTCTCTGCTGGCCGACTGGCCCGCGGAGGCGGCGCTGAGCGAGGAAGCGCTGGAGCTGAACGGTGCCTCGCACATGGCCTACATACTGGACATGTTGATGCAGCTGGAGGAGAGGCCGCTCTGGGAGAAGGTGGAGTTTGTGTTGTGTGTACCAATGTGATTTCCACATGTGAAACTTTTTTTGGGTTGGATTAATGTGATTGTAATAATCCGTAATAAACAGATTCTCCAGAGGGTGCTGAAGGGGTGCAGCCAGAGTATGCTGTGCAGTCTGTCCCTCACTGCCTGCCAGTTTATGGAGGAGCCGGGTATGGCTGTGCAGATCAGAGAGTCCAAACACCCGTATGACAACAACACTAACTTTGAGGTGGGTAAACTGATTTTATTTCTTTTCTGTGTTTTTGTAAGTTTGATATTTTACTTTTTTGTCCTGACATCGTCTCAGTTTCGACCTGTGAACTGGTCACAAAATGTATTTGACTAACTTAAGAAGACTTTACGATAGAGCTGGTTGTTGGTACAGATGAGGGTTTGGTACCGAACCCTCACCTTGTTTTACACAGTCTATGGTACTGGCTGAATTATATTGGTAACACACTGAGTATCAATTTTACAAATTTCAGTACCTGAGAGCACATCTGGGTTAGACAGCAACTTACCCTGTGTCTGGACTGCAGGCTAATCAGACACTCTTTACACTCACAAGTCTCACGCAACAGATTCGTTCTCATTTTAATCTATGCAGCTGTCTGCATCGGCTCTGGGTAGGTTCATGTCTGGGCTGCATCTTACAGGCATCACCCCAACCTGAAGGTTTTATTTAAGCATCAAGTCTGGGTTTTTTGGACAATATGCACATAAACATGAGATTGATGCACAGTGAAATGGCACTGAATATATATATATTTATTAGGAATGGGCATTTTAAGTAATTTCCTTATTCAAGTACTGGCATTAAATTATTATAGAATACTCGAATACTCGTAAAAATCTAACTTAGGAATAAGAATTGTAAATTGTCCAACAATGGAAAACAAATGCAAGTCGAAAATCATTTATTGAACAACCAGACTTTGATTAGTTTATTAAACCATAAAATTGAAAATGCGAAAAATCAGCAAACTTTCTTTTGCTGCTGTTACATAGAAGCAGCACTGAGGCACACTCTCCAGAGTCTGGAGCAGCTCACTTCCCAGGCAGTTTAACGGCTGCCCAGTTAGCACAAGCTAACACAGCAGTAGCTAGCATCTAATACTGAGCCCTTAAACCAGGTGTTGTCAGACTGTGGGGTATGTCCCTGTTGATGACCAGGGGTAAAAGATGGATTGAAACAAAGTTGAAAGAACATATTTTATGTAGGGAAAAGCAACAAACAAGTTTGTTAATGCTATCATGCTGGCCTTTATTTTACTAATATTCAACATGGATCATTATGTTAGTTGGTTCCTTCCTTATTGTTAATGATTGATTTTAAAAAAAAAAAAAAAAAAAAAGTCTGGGGTTGAGGGGCATAAACATTTTTCAGTTTTTTAAATAAGATTTTAACCATTTTTAAATCGTAAAAAGAAATGATAAAAAAGGAAAAGAAAAGTCATGTTTACATGTGGAAGGTTGGGCAGCAATTACTGTATACACTGACTGAATACTGACGTCTTGTTACCCTACCCCAGTACAGATCCTTATTCGAAACATGGCCTGTCTTATTTTGTTTTGTTTGAAGAGTCTATTGTGTCCATCTTTTCTCTCTTAAGGACAAGGTGCACATCCCGGGGGCCATCTATCTTTCAGTAAAATTTGACTCCCGCTGCTACACAGAGGAAGGCTGTGATGAGCTCATCATGTCCAGCAGCAGTGACTTCCTGCAGGATGTCCACAACTTCAGCGGCTCCCCTCAGAAATGGTCGGATTTTGAGATTCCTGGTGAGAAATTGTTTTTTTAAGTTTCATTTCTGCTCTTTGTGTCTGTGTGTTTGCATTTCAGATGGTTTGACTATCGTGTTTAAATTCATCAACATGTGTTGTGTGTGTGTTTCTCTCAGGTGATACCCTGTACTACAGATTCATGTCTGACATGAGCAACACAGAGTGGGGCTACAAGTTCACCGTGACAGGAGGCCACAGAGGACGCTTCCAGACAGGTACTTCACAATAAAACAGACACACACTCCTTTTTCTTTCACATTGCTTCATTATGTAGAGAGCAGCTCTGTAAGTTACTGAACTCAATCCATAGGTTGATCATATCGTCACCCTTTCTGCACATTGTCTTGTCTCCAATCAGGTTTTGAGATACTGAAGCAGATGTTAGCAGATGAGCAGGTGCTCGGTCACCTGCCGCTGGCTGACATTTGGGAGTGGCAGGTGGGAGTGGCCTGTCGCCAGACCGGGAACCAGCGTCTCAAAGCCATTCACCTGTTGCTCCGCCTCCTGCAGTGCCAGTCCCAGACGTAAGAGTCCAAACATTTCTATCTGTTTCCTTTCAACCATCTTCAGTGCTTCTCACACTTTTTTTGTTGTCAGTGAAATCTCATTAAAACTGTAGGCTCATATTTATGGAGGACGGAAGCTGTATTTTTGCTTCTGTATATATTTTCAACCCCTGATTATTTCCTTTCCTATTTAACTTTTATGTGTTTATTTATTTTGTTAATTTATAAATACATTTATTTTACATTTATGTTGCTTTTTTTCTTTTGCGTAGGCGTAAAAAGTGTAGGTGATCTCTGCACTGTGTCGATCAATTGATCTGTTTATCAACGAAAAAGCTGGTGGAAAAGGTGAAACGTTGACCAGATGTCTCACTTTAAACGACAGCCCCTTCATTTGCATAACGAAGAAGAACTGCATAAAAACATGTTTGAAAAAAATAATAAAGAAATAAATAAGTTTGCAGGAATAAATGAGGGGAAAAATAATACATAAGTAAATAAAGAAATACATGAATAAATTAATTTTAAAATTAATTTAAGATAAATAAAAAGTGAATTCAAAAATATATAATTAAACTAAATTAATTAATTAATTAAATAAATGAAGGGAAAATTTCACAGAAAAGTAAATAAATACAGGAATTAACACAAAGGTAAATAAACAAAGCAGCAAATTAAAACAGAAATATGAATCTGTCACATTTTATCAATTCCTACGATCACTTTTAATATTATTTTTGGTACATTTAATGACATATTAAGATATTTATCAAATGATTCATTTATTTTTGATTTTGGCAGCTTCCATCCTCCATATGTATGTGTCGACATCCAAAGTAATTCATTCTCACTTGAAGATAAGGCTCATCCACCTGGGCCTAAGTAGTGCTACTTGGGGTAATCTGTTGATAAATCCCTCATGTCCTGGTAGTCACCATGAAAATAAGGTAAAGGATGTTTTTAGGAATTTGCATAAATGCAAACTGACTCAGCTGAGCATCACACAATATGTGAGAATTGTATTCCAATTTTAATATTTTCTTTAAAGGGTATGTTAGTTAACACAGAAACAGGGGACTCTCTCACATAACACAACTACCCTGTAGGCTTATGGCAGGTAGACTGACATCTACTGTAATAGGATACCTATTGGCCACTCTTTGTATTGTCTTCTCTATATCTTGGTCTGTGGATCTTTGGTATCGATTGAATGATTGATTGATTCATGCCAGCTGGAGGTATTCAGCAAGGTCCTGGCTGTTATGTATGTGGGTTACACCCACTTTGCTCATTAACGCTGAGGAAAGCCAAGTGCTGAAATGCGTCCGTTTTTTGACACTGCTGTGCATTATTAAAGACTGAAATATATGATATCTGTGAGTGCTGACATTTTGAGTTATGCATCTCCTGTAATGCCCTGACTATGGATAAATACCTCACGCAACTCAAGTTCAAAAGATCCAAAGTTTCCCCTTAAGTCCTGGTAAATGTATCAAGTTGGACTCATTGAATTGGCTCCAGTTGCATTGCTTTTCTCACAGTCTGGCTCTTTATCATCTCATTCTGTCCATGCGTTTGTTCATTTAACTCTCGATGTGATTTCCCTCCAGAGCATGTGAGCTGACGCTGCTGCGACCTCTGTGGCAGCTCTTCATGTCCATGGAAAACAGCCTGAGCCAGGATCCCACCAGTATCACTGTGCTGCTGCCTCTTCACAGAGCCCTCACTGAACTCTTCTTCATCGCAGAGGCCCGGGCCATCGTGAGTGAAACACACACACATTTGCAGGCCACATGCAGTGTTGTACAGAAGGTGTTGTTTAAGCTGGGGGTTGTGTAGGTGTTGTTAAAGCTGGAGGCTGTATAGTTTGGAGGTCGTATATGTATGTGTAGTCGGTTCTCTCTGCTGTGATGGCAGCATTCTGGACTTTGCAGTTGAATGTAGACTCAACAAGGCTGTTTGTGTAAAGATATTTGTTAGCCTACCTTCCTTTAACCCCACAGACACACCAAAAGGTCAGCTTAACTCTCACACTGCAGCCAAAACCCACATGACTTTATTTCATATTTTAGTGGAGATCTCCAGGTTTCTGAAGATGACAGAATGTTTGGATAAATGTGAACAAAATGATGCACAAAACATCAAAAATATTCACGTTTGATGGAACAGTGAAGCCATAAAAACAATGGCCATAAAAACTGGCTTCATGTACAGAATTCGAGTAAGCTGTTACAGAATATACATAATTAGGGCTGCAACTGACAATCATTTCCATCACTGATTAATCTGCTCATTATTTTCTTGATTACCAATTCTGTCTATAAAATGTGAGACAATGGTTAACATTGCTCATCACAGTTTCCTAAAGCCAAAGCTGGCATGTTCACATTGATTGTTTTATCTGACAAAACCAAAGATGTTTCATCTAATATCATACATGAAAAAAAAAACATTAACCCGACCCGTCCAAAAAACAAAGATATTAAGTTTATTTTAATCAATGACAAAGAAGAGCATCAAAGCCTTATATTGGCCAAAGTGGAACTAGTGAATATTTGGCGCTTTAGCTCGGAAAATATCTTAAATGATTTACTAATTATTAAAATAGTAGCCAGTTAATTTTCTGTTGGTTGACAAATGAATTACCCATTTGTTTCAACTCTATGTGTGTTGTCAGTGTTTTGATAAAAGGCATTAAAAGTCCTTAAATTTGAATTTGTTAAGTCTTCATAGTTAAAAACATTTTGTCTAATTTCATTTATTCATCTTTGAATTCCTTTTAGTCAAAATGAGTCAAGCTCTTTTAACTATTTCTGATGTTACAAATCTTAAAACTTAGGACTGACCTAACTAGGGCTGTACTCGATGCCTTTTAAGGTATTATCTGAAATAACCCGGTACCAAGTAGTACTGAAACAGTGCCTGCATTTGATCCTTTCTGTACCCAGATCTAGAAACAAATTATTATTTGAATTGTTATGCCCACAGCCAATAATTGCAAGTGTTCTTCGATGTAATGTAACGTGTGATTGGCTGACTACTGCAGCAGCTACCACCCCTACAGTCTGTGGTGTGGTGGAGTAGAGCGTGGTGTATTTTATTTGGCAGTTAAGCGTGCAGAGATGCCACCGAATGAATGGTGGTGGCATTTTACACAACTGAATGCTTCCATTTACATGATTGGTATCGAATGAAGTCGAAAAAAGGTGTTCAAATAAAATACTTTATTGATGTCTGGGTCACTTTAGGGGAACTGGTGTCATAATGTTTTAAATGATATTATTAATATCATTTCAAATTATTCAAATTTATTATTCAAATTATTATTTTTTTTTAATAAAACCTTCCTCTGCACAGGACCACATAAATACTTCTGGCCTTTTTACTTACCTGCAATGCTTGAATAAAAAAAAATGGTCTTATCTGAAATGGTCTTAAAAAGCAAATGAAGTGTCTGATACCTGTACTGTCAGCTAGGTGAGGGTTAAATGTAAAAAGGGAAGGACTGGATTTGAAAGGTTATGACAACCTTTCCATGTTGTTTTTGTGGCATCATAACATTTTCAGTTTGAGGCAATTTTACTGAAATGATGAGAGTAAAATGTAGTCAACATTTTATTCTTCACCTCTCTCGTCTATATCTGTCTCTCTCTGTGAGATGAGCGTGTTTTTCCTCCACCCACCTGTTCTGCGCCGGGCTCGGGGCCAAAGCCCGACCCTGCCATCTGCCAGACAGCACAGTGCCACACACTGCTGGGGAGAGGAAGAGATGCTATCTGTTTTGTGATGGGCTATCTCTCCCGCTCTCAATCGTTTTGAATTATTGATTAAGAGAATTCTCAAGGATTATGAGCACGCCGTCAGCCAGGAGCTTCCCATCTGTAGATGCAATTGAAGCAGACAGTCCCAGAAAAGCCCTCCTGTTCCCTCCTGCTCTGGTTGCTGAGGCCTGAGGCAGCTGATCTGACAATAAAATTACATCAGACGACTTGCCATTACTGTGCTCCCATCTGAACTCAATGTTATTTCATGTGAGGGAGAGTGAGTGGAGCAATGTGTGTGGACAAACACCAGGGGGCAGTAGCAGTACTCTACAGAGTTTTGCCAGGAATGCCCTTCATGGACATTACACTGTTCACAATGATAGACACATGTTGGTGTGTGGCACGCCTGAGTGCCTCCATCTAGCAGAGCATCATCATAGAACATGACCTTGTCTCTCATCAACACAAACATGTGTGCCGCAGTGGTTCGTCACCTCAGCTCCTGACGTTACATGGACGGCATTGTTTGTTGCACGGTGGTTGTTTCAAAACAGATCCGTTGACCCATTCACAGTGAAAATAAAAACCAGTGAAATAAAAATCCACACAGCTGCTACCTCTTGTGGCAGCTGTCACGGGGAGTGGTGGTTGGTGTTGCACTCTGTTCGAGATGTTGCTCAAATTATTACATGAAATTTCAAGTGGCTCTTATTTGAACCTGAATCAAGCCAGTAAATGTGATTCTGAACTGGGTTACACAGGCGGGACAGGCAGACAACTCGGCCGTGCACCATCCGCACTGGATTCACTGTTCAGGATGTGTTTACAGCTGCATTTGTTCACAGAGGATATTCTAAAGAGGGAGGACTGTTGTGAGGCTAATGTGAGGGAGAGTCACTATTTAAAATCTGTCCTGAAATGGACATAAATATTAGGAAATATTCATCAGTTGTATACTCTACTTTCAACACAGTGCACCATCTGTCACCACCCATAAAAAGTAAGGATTAGTGTGGACCAAGGTAAGGCTGGGCAACATTCACATTTGTACCAGTACCTGGAATTCAGTTCCAGTGCCCAAGAGTCATTTTGAGAACGTTACTCTCTCTGTAATGACAAAAATGTAATTTCAATTGTAAAAAAAAATATGTCCAAAAATTATCTCCAACAACAACTCATCCAGCTATCTAATTAATGACCTGATGATCCCTTACGTAAAATTTCATCGTCCATGGAGGGTTCCACTCGATCGCCGCTGGCTGCAGGTGTGCTAATGTTAGCTGCAGCTGCTGCGGGGGACTTGACTTTCAGGCTAGCAAACACAGCAATCTCTATTGGCACACACAAAAAAAACCCAGAAATACAACAACAAAAGAGGAACAAGTTGTGCAGGTGAGATTTAAGGAACCCCCAGGGGCTTATAAGGAATCTCACCTCAAAACACAAAAGTCATGTAATCAAGCAAGAAAGCAAACAAGCAAACAAAAGGTCAATACACGAAAATAATACAATCAATATAAATCAAGTAAAAACATAAAATAAAGCTTCAGTAGTTATGTTTGGTGTTTGACCAGGTGTTTCGACAGGTTAGACATGTTGCCCTGGCCAGCTTTGCATTTTGCATCGCAAATACTGCAGCGAGCATTGTCGGCGTCAAGTTCTTGAAAGTGTAACCACATTTGCGACCGCTTTCAGCTTTACATTTCCCAACTCACTGTGACTTGAACACACTGCAAGGATGATGTAGTCTCGGTCTCTCTTTCTCTCCGTGATATTTAAGGCCTTGGCACACCAAGTCCAAAATTCTTGTATGCAGTTTTTTAATCCATCATCCAATAAAATTGTTACAGACTGACCCTTTTGATCCCTTGCTTCACTCCACTCAGTTTACCTCTCTGGCTGTCGTCGCTCTCTGCCTGTGTCTTGCGTTTTGCACCGCAGCTATCTTGAGTTATGGAAAGATACCGTGCGGCTGATATATTCTAGTCTACTGCATCATCATTGCTGATGTGCGTTTCTGGATAGGCTAATGTTACCTTCACTGTCATGGAAGGTTCTCAAAAAGGACATTGCTTCTTTGTGTTTCCACTTCTTTTATCCAAGCGATTCCCAAAACTTTAATAACGGACGGAAGAAGTTTGGTGCCGGTGTGTAAACATGATTGACACAACTTGAGGTTGTATTTATTTTTTAACGTGTGACAATTTGGGGCAAAAAATATGGACTTGGTGTGCAAAGACCTTTACTCTCTTTGCTCTCAGGTACTGAAATTTGTTGCACTGATTGATTTAACGTAAATCAGTACTCAGTGGTAACGACATACAGTAAACTGAAAATGAGGACATCATCTTGGGCTTTTAGAGATTTTCTTTTTTACCATTCGCTGACATTTTATAGACCAAACAACTCATTGATTAATCAAGAAAATATTTGACTGATAAATCAACAATGAAAATTATCGTTAGTTGCAGCCCTACAGCTGAGTTCAACAGCTCCATAATGACTCTACTGCCAAAACATGAGAAGCTAATGAGCTAATGAGGCTGGACACATGATGGACTCCTTCGTGGCCATTTTAGGTCTGAGCCTAGATCCCGCTTATTTTAAAGGTTTAGTCTGCTGTTCACTTTCCAGCATTAGTCCTTCATACGCACACAGAGTTCACGGCCAGATCCACTGAGATTCCACGAACTCTCTACCCCAGGAAGTGAAAGTTATATTTAGGGATCAAAACGGTATGTCATGCACTACTGACTGTACAAATCGTCCTAGGATGTTCCCCAGCATAAACATTGGGGGTGCTGTGAGATGGATGGAGGATCGGGGCTCTGGACTGTGTCTCCAGCTCTGTAAAAGCTCCAGTCTCAGCCCATTTAGCTGCCATGTCGTCTTATCTGTTTTCCCCAACTGTGTGCTTATGTAACCCGAGGTACGTCTCTCCCGCTGGGCTTTAGTGGAAGCGCTCTTTAGTTTGTTTATAATTTTGATTAACTGTTCCAACATTCCTCAGTTCAGTTTGATGCTGAGATGGAGATGGAGAGTGGTCAGGGATCCAGGCCTCATTTATAACTCAATTCATCCCTTATGTAACCTCTCAGGGTTGTCTGTGTCGGGAAGTTCCTCTTGTTCACATCCAGCCTGTGAGGTTATCTGTGTTTCTGTTCGAGCTGCGTTTGTTAACAGCCTCTTGATGTGTGTTTCAGGCGCAGGGAATCCTCCAGGAGTACTTGTTAGCCATGACCACTGACGAGCAGCTCCTCAATCACACTGCAATGGTAAGTTGTTGGGTTTTTTTTGCATAATAACCACTGATAACTTTTTTCATCTCTGCCTTTGCTAAACTTGGAGGCGAGCCTTCAGCGAGGCCGTCTGAGGTCACCTTTGATGTTTTGGGTTGTGAATTACATCTCTGCCTCTCTAAAGTCAAACTCCTGCCTTCAGCAAGGCCCCTCTCAGGTGATCTTTGATGTTTTGGGTTGTGAATTGCCGCCTGACGAGGATGATAGTAGCTCAAAGAAGTTGTCCGTGCACCCTGAAGTGTTGTAACATTATGCAACGTGCAGCCTCGTTGCTTGAGCGGTCTTCAGACGCTGTGAGTCAGCTCGCGGCCGGAGTCTCTTTTGCGAGTGAATCACCAAGCTGTTGACACCCAGCAGCTCCCTCTGCACCTCCCTCCCCTTGTTTTGAATATGTGTGGGCCGCTCTCAGGACTAATGTATTTGGTAATTACAGTGCATTAGAATTTGTGGCACAGCGAGCCACAGCGTTCTCCGTGCTGTGGAGCCTGTGATGCAGCAGAGGAGCCTGAAGGCAGTTAAGAGGAGCAGAGGATGCGGGGTGGCGAAAAAAACACTGTGGGCGGTTCTGTTGAGCCGTTACCTAATACCTGTCAGGTTAAAAAACAAAACCATAGATGACTTGGCAGTAGTCATAACTGTTATGATGCAAAGTCCAAAAGTAAATTGGCCGAGGTTCACTTTCAAAGGGCTGGGAAAATGTTCCAAAGCCGACCATAGCAAAACAGTTTTACCCACTGGGGACGACATTATCTTCAACTTCTCTTTTCAAGTTGACCTGCTCTCATGGCCTGTTATGTTTGGTGAGTTTATTATACAGTGTTCAGAGGATCATGTTATACAATGTTCAAAGGATCCCTCTACAGCTTTTATTTATCCTGTTATTCACTTGATTAACACAGATAACAGTGTAAGAAACCAGTGTTTGAGCAAAGGAATTGTCCATTAAATCATCTGAGCATGTTGACAGCAAAATCAGAGAGTGCTGCTGTGTGTTGGGACACCACCTGGAGCTGTAATTGGCGTCTCACCTCCAAGGAAACCACTGAGTGAAGGGGATTTTCAAGATAAAATTTTGAAAATGACAAATTATTGAACAGCCGCAAGAGTGAAAGTGCTGGTTGGAGCATAAATATTTTCTTTCAGACCTAAAAATAAATGCATTTGGTGTCGTAGGAAATAAAGTATTTTCAGTACCACTGACACTGGGACACAGCTGCTGTAACCAGAAGTTGTAGCAGACTTCCTTGTTGTCCATCATTATTCAAAATTTTTAAATGAGTAATGTACAGAACAAGCTAAGAGATTATGCATTTATAAGCAGGGGTGTGTTTCTCAAAGCACCAGAGCACACAGATGACACGCATACATGCATACATGCGGACAGTTGACGCTTGTTTCAAAGGTTATGTAACCACTGTTTCCACAGTGATAATTTAACTTTATAAAATAATGGATATGGCTACCGTGACCTCTCTCATTGGTTTGTGGACTCCCATTATGAAGCCTCCAGTTCGACATTTTAGCTGTCGCCTTCTTTGTTTTTTGGAGCCAGAAGTGACGTATTGTGGCGTATTTGTACGAGATGCTGGAGGTGTGTAGGTATGGGTGGATTGAGGTGGACTGAGAAGCCGAGGACACTATCAGCAGACAGTCTGTCACACAAAGCAGTCAGCCCTTAAATATACGTAACTTTCATTCTTATTAACATTTCAACAGATGAGTTACATAAAAATTCACGTCCCTGATGCTGTAGCCTGACGTACACCTCCTCAGAAATGTAACTATATGTCGTGGCGACACTGACCTCCTGCCTATTTCTGTATACTGAAACCATTTCCCTCAGTGGAAACAAAGCTTTTATTTACTTTAATTTCACAGATAAGAAACAATAAATAAAGCCTCCACAAAAATAGCATTTTAAGTCTTGTGTGTGATTTTTCCTGGCTTCATATGAACAGAGGAAATCAGTGCTCGTCACTAGGCTAATTTATACAATGTAAAATGCCATAGGCTTGTGCTAATAACGTTGGCATGTTGTATTTGTGGGGAAAATGTGTCCAGATAAAGACAAGTGTCTGTGAATGCTGCGAGTTATAGTGAAGCTGATGTGTGTACTTGTTT
This sequence comes from Epinephelus awoara, assembly GCA_035609425.1. Classification (NCBI taxonomy): domain Eukaryota; kingdom Metazoa; phylum Chordata; class Actinopteri; order Perciformes; family Serranidae; genus Epinephelus; species Epinephelus awoara. The sequence goes on along the minus strand of CM069304.1, from coordinate 22,659,285 downwards.
TTGAAACTGTCACTATTAAGCCATGTTTAATGTGTGTTTTGAATCAACTAAACTTTACAGCACTTCAAGTATAAATGCTGACAAAGGCGTAGGCGACGTGCGTAGGCTATGGCAACTATGAATCCCACTTAAGTGTTTTCTTTAAATATCCCAACTTTATTTAACTCCTTGTTGCCCTGTAAACTGTGTAGGTTTGAATATCATAATTGAACTAGTACATTTTAAATCTGTCCGCTGGTTTATAGACATCTTTTTCCCAATGTAAGTCTATGAGAGAGAGTCTTTTTGGGCCCAGTGGCATCGTGTGACAGACCCTGGAAAGTGCAGTACCACTGTTTGGCCACAATGAAAATTGGCTTCAAAGCCTGGTGCACTTCCTTGGGGCCTGGAGAGAACAATTAAAACTTGCAGGACTGAAACAAATTCCTATGGACCCCTCTCTGTTTTTTCATTGATGGTTTGATTGCCAAGGCAACTTTTATGTTTTTGGTTCAAAGCCACTACATCTTCTGCTGTGTGTAGCAGATTACAGCCATGTATAATGCGTAGCTTACACCACCAACTTCTGACCAAACTGCACTTTGCGTAGCCTCGTATATTTGTTCCGAACCAATTGATAGAAGCGCCTTGATTTCCCATTTCTTTTTTGCGATGTTTCAAAAGTCTTTGACAACGGAATAGAACTGATATCATCATCCTGCAGGCAGACTTGAACAAATGTGAGTGTAGAGAACAAAAGCACAGAGGGCAGTTCAATCTGTGGAGCACTTTTGTTTATTAAATATGGTGACGTAAACAGCACAGAAGTCCTTGACTCATCAGTTTAGTCACCCTCCATTTGTCAACACTCAACATGAGCACAGCACAGGTGAAGAACTCACGTGTCGTTGTATAAGTTCACAGTGTTTGACTTTTTTTTTCTCCTCACTCTCTGTGCCATTCATTTTTTATTGTGTAGGCTCTGAAGAACATCGCTGCCATCAGCCTGGCGATCAATTACCCCAATAAATCTACAAAGCTGCTCAACATGTCCCCCTGAGAGCTCCACTGAGAGAGAGGAGGACCTGAAGGGACGCATCCTGACTCAGCTGGTTCACTCTGAACATGAGGACGGAGAGCACTCACCATCCGGGGCTTTCTGTCTAAAAGGACCCCTCCACTGCGCTGACTCTCTGCAGTGCAGGAGCTGTGGAGGGCAACTCACAGAGCACTTTCCACACTTACTCACAATCCTTTTTGCCTTAGGTGAATCCAGTATATCAGCATGTGCATTCACTGCAACAGGAACAATTGCTGGGGGTCTGTTTTTATTTTATTTTTACTTGAAGATGCCGTGCTAAAGGACATGAAGTGTGCCAAATTCGCGACCTTCAAGGGGAAGTATATTCCTTTTTTTCCTGCCTTTGTTCCTCCTAAACAGCAGCCACTCTGGGTTACATAGTTGATCATGGTGAAAACAGGTCACCTTGGCGACTTGCGTGTCTCTGTGGACATGTAGAGCATCCTAAAAATACTGTCCAGGACAGTGGAGTCTCATTAGTCACCATGGGGAGAAAGTTCTGACCTACTAGCTCATTCCTTCCTTCCTTCCTTCCTTCCTTCCTTCTTTCATTTGATCTATACTTCCTTTCTTCCTTCTTTCCTTCCCTATTCTTCCTTTTCTGGCAACAGAAATAGAGGATGGTGTTTTTGGGGCTCCTGTTGAAGGGAAGGATCAGTATGTCATGTGTAATGTGCACTAAGACTCACTTCAGCGCTGCTGAACAGAATTGAGATGATACTCAAATAGCCATAGTCTTTGCATAGGATGAGAATGAACATTAAAGCTGAGGGAAAACTGTGATAATATACTATTGCAATGCATTCCTCCATGTTATTCTATCAATATGTTGAAGTATATTCACTCCATCACTAGTGAATGAATGAAAGACCATCATGATGTCAATTTAAGATTAATAATAGCAAAAAAAAAAAACAAAGTCATTGAGAAACAGAATCTCTTACAGGCCTTCAGTTTTATCCACTGATTTATTTATTAATTATTATTTTATCTAATGTAAAATTGAGTTTGAGAGTCCTGATTTATTTTTCACAGCAGTGAAACAAAAACTGAGTTATAAATTAATTTAATTCATAATTCAATTCATAGTCATGTCCCAATATCTTGTTTAATATCTGTAACAGCTGCTGATTACCACTAATGCTCAGATGGATCGTCATGCCCTCGCATCACTTATAAACATTTAATTGAGTGTCCTTGTTAAAGGGACAGTTAAGATCAAAGCTACATATTTTTCCTCTTACCTGTAGCGCTATTCATTAAATAAATAGTTTTGTTCTGATTTGCCGAGAGCTGGAGATACTTGCCTTCTCTTGAATGTCATGGATCTAGATAACACTCGGCTTGTGGTGCTCAAAGCGCTAAAAAAAGAAATACATTTGAAAAACTCAACAGCAATGTCTCTGTCCAGTAATCATGACCTGGTTGCTCTAGATCCACAGACCTCATTGTTAGCAGTTTAATGCAGGAACTATTTTTTTTTTCTACCAAACTACACCTGCCAACCGTATCACTGAGCAGAAGAAAGTGTGCATCTAATACTAGCTTACCTAGCACTACTCCACAGATTATGTGAGCAGTTTCATGTAGGAACTATTTTCTTTCCACTGAACTACACCGGCCAACTATATCACTGCACAGAAGGGGATGGTGATGTAGAATTTTTCGTGAGGGATAGCCAACCCTTGTTAACAGGTCACACACACACACACACACACACAGGACTAGTGACAGGGCTAACTGTTAGCATCACACAGCTGATGTTAGCTAAAAGTTATTAATGGATTTAACGACAGCATCAAGCCAATTTGAGTGTCAGTGGGAGTTTGTTAGGACTGTTTAACAGTCTGGTGTCCAAGGTTAGCCGCTGCTGCTGTGGTAGCTCGCACTGACAGGGCAGATGTTGGACTGCCTGTTCAGTGTAATGGCAGCAACAGAAAGTTTGCAGATTTTTTTCCACAAGTGAAGAGGACTCATATATGTGTACACCTCTGCCTCTGAGCCAGTAGCTTGCTGATTTTAATCAGTCAAAATTCTTGTGGTCAGTTAGCGGTTAAAGAGTTATTGACATCCCCTAAAGGAAGTGACCTTCTACTCATGGAAGAGAGCCTCATGCTCAGGACAGTGCAAGATCAATGTCATCGTCTTCAGATGAGCTGTAACGTTAGCTAGCTCAGTGGTGTTGAGTGAGCTAGCAGTAGCTGTACGCTTTCTTCTGCGCGGTGATACGGTTAGTATGTGTGGTTCGGTAGAAAGAAAATAGTTCCTACATGAAACTGCTCACAACAAGGTCTGTGGATTATCTTGAGTAACTGGGTCTTGATTTTTGGAAAGAGACACTGCTGCTGAGTTTTTAAAATTTTTTATTTATTTATGTATATATTTTTTTGGCACCCTTTTTTGGCACCACAAGCTGAGTGCCATCTGGCCCCATTATACTGGAGAGAAGGCAAACATACTGCCGATATCTCCGACACTATGTAATTCACATTGAAACATTCTAGATTGACAAATCGCACTAAAGGCAAGAGGAAGAATACATATTTTTGATTTTGGGTTGAACTGAGTTGATGCACTGATAAACATAAAGATGACTGTAAAATAGACACATTATCCCACTTTCTCACTTGTAACAAGTCACATATTTTGTAAACTGAGAAAGTTGAATTCTTTAATACTGACTTACCTCATCTTTTGTACTTAGACAGATAGGTGGTGTGACGCTTCCTTAAATGTTTGGCTGCCGCTAATGATTATTTTCATTATCCATTAACCTGCCCGTTATTTTCTCGATTAATTATTATGTCAAAAAAATGTCCAACACGTTTCCATCCCAGGTTGTCAAATACCAGGGCTTAATCTCACACGTCTCAGCGTATGATACGACATTGGAAGCACCCTTTAGTGTCTGTATGTGATGCACAGCTGTCTCCTGGGTGAGACTTGTAACGTGGTTAACACTGTCCAGCTGGGGTAGATTTGGGCTCAAATTGGGCTTCTTGGTTAGGGTGAGAAAAAACATCATGTTTTTGGTTAGAGTACGAGTGTAATGTGATGTAAATGTGTCACAGGAGTAGGGTTGCAGTAGTATAGAGATTTCATGCTATACCGTGGTATGAAAATTGACAGTAATCATACCATGTGCGTTTGCTTATCTTCGGATGGAGAATCCTGCACGTCTCTTTTCTTTCTTGACTGCCTGTCAGACTTTTTAAACATACGTCCAAATAAAAGAAAATGGTTTAACCGTCATTGTAACTGATGATAGTAATAATGTAATAAGGTATACCATGAAGCTGTGCTATTTTCTGAGACAGTTATCGTCCAATGAAAATCTCATACCATTGCAGCCCCACAAGTGAGTGACCTAAGTACGTCACTTGTTGTCAGTGTCAGATATTGCAGTCAATGGGTTTACATTGGAGTTCATTGACAGCTCATGTGTCTCATAGAGACACCAAAGGGTGCCTTCAGCATCAGTGTTGCATGCCAAAGGGCATGGCAAAGCATTGGCATTTGATGACCTGGAAATGTGAACAAGCTGATACGTAACCAGAGCCTAAGGTGATGTCTTCAAATGGTTTGTTCTATCTGAACCAAACATTCAAAAATCCCAAATTATTCAGGCTATAATTGTGTAGGACAAAGAAAAGCATCAAATTTTCACATTTAAGAAGCATGAAACCAACAAATGTTTGGCTTTTTTTGCTTAAAAATGACTTTGATGATCAAAAAAGTTTTCTGTCAATCGACTAACTGCGCAGCTCTATGTAAATGTTCTTTCAATCACATTACACCAACCCCACATTGGAATAAAGCTGAGATCCACCTGTAGCCACGTCATCACAGATCAGTCTTGTTAAAGAAGGCATCGAGTTTTGTATGTTGACAAATCTAAATGTGTTTTAAAGAGTGAGTAGACGGGAGTTGTTTTCCAATCATCACTGTATTCATTTCAGATGAAGAGATTGTTTTAGTTGCAGAAAGTCGTGGTTTATACCAAAGAAACCAATCATTGTGAGCCATGAAACATCTCTCAAAGAGAGTTCCTTCTCTGTTTGTCACATATCAGATCGCTACCCGGTGAGAAGCTGGAGCAGAGGAAACCTTTAGACTTTGTTCTGTCTTTTATTTTTTTACTTTTATTTTTGAAACGGTCCCTGTGAGGGCCGTAAAATAGCTCGGTGGTTTTGTTTACATGAGCTGCAGTGAGGAGAGAGGAAGAGATAACATGGCCTCCATTTGGCTTCTGCGACGCCTCACCTATCTACGACGTGCCTATGGTTAAAAATGAAGCAATCATAATTTAACTCATGTTAGCCGAATAGTTATTAATTATATTTTAAAAAAGAGAAATATATTGTTTAATTTGAAGTTTTTTGTAACTTTTTACTTTTAATGTTGGTTTCCTTTCTGGCGAGGATGCTTGATGTTTGAGGCTGACTAATTTGAATGTACATATCTGTGAATATTAATTGCACAGGAGAAAGACTTTGATATCAACCCCTTACAAATATAGACTTTATTGGGCACTAACAGATGGACACTTTGATTCTGATTTTGTATGCATGGCACATTGAAGGTAAATAAAGAGAAAACATGTACTGCTTGGGTTGAAATGTGATCCATTTCTAATAAAAAATAGAAATGACTTAAATAGAACTTCTGCTGTCATCTTTTCTGTGTGTAGGCTCAACAGAGGATTTCTGTGCACCAACAAATAATGTATCGATCACTGAGTCGGCATTGATTAGGGCCCACACACTCACTGCCAGCAGATACTGTACTCAGTGATCCAACACCAACGTCAATAGTTCTCTTTCACGCTGCTTCTGGCCCTTTTACCTCAAGAAAACAAGTACATCTCTTATACAGACATCCCTGCAGACAAAAACGCCTTTCTGCAACCCAACATTCAGTCCTTTTCTGTTTTTGTCCAGAACGTTGGTATGCCTTCTGTTTATTCAGTCCCTTCTTGCATAGCATTATTTCCTGAATAATTTTCCAAGATGTAGATTGAAAGCATCATGAGCTCAAGGGAAAATGTGAGGGATCTAATTATTATTTCATGTACTATATATATTATTTCAGTGAATCAGATGACTATTTATTATATAATCAATTTTATTTAACCCTGAACACTTTGCGGTTCCATGTAATCTTGGTGAGAAATTTTTTAAACATGTGAAATTTGTGCCGATGTGCTTTTTATTGTTTATTTGCTTTTTTCATTCCACTAAAACAGTCCAATACTGCATGTTCAAAATGTGTGACTTTGTAATGGAAAAGATGTCATTCAATACTAATCTTAACAAAGTATCAACCAGCTTTATGAGGCCATCCAAGTATCATGACATTGCAGGTACAGCAAGCCTTTTTTTGTTTTCTCTCTACCCTCACAGCTGCTTCTTTTCAGGTTGGGTAAATGCGAGCTCTGGGATTCTGTCCTGACAGGAAGCAGGAGACGGAGCAGGAGGGCAGGCAGGAGAGCTGACTCACTCCAGTGTGGGGGCTTTGGTGGCGCAGAGGGGCACTGAATCATCTGGAGCCTTATTGAATATTTCCTCCATTTGATGTCATTATCGCCCCAGTGATCATCACTCCCATCATCAGCACCGTCCCTGAGACTCCAGATTACAGGCAGGGGAGAAATAGAGGAGGCTGACCAGGAGCTGAGAAGCCATTAGGGTAAAACCCAAGCTGCAGTTGAATAGTCTTTTTTGCTTAGGAATGTTCCTAACTGAGTGAAATGACCCAGACAGATTTAAGTAGCAGTAATCTCTATAACAAAAGATATATGGATATGAATGTAGAATCTGTAGGCACTGAAACCAGATTTTGGTATCAGAAGCATCCTGATTTACATTTATAGTCCAAGTTATATTGACAAATAACATTTGGTTGCATACAAATAAACAATAGCAAATAAGGCGAATGGACTGGCCGAAATGCAATCTTGTAACGCACTGGCTGTTTCCTAACAATGATTAAGCCCTTTATTTTTAGCTGTTTAAAAATGTATCTACATTCGTATGCAGATTTTGGTTTATAGAGATTAGCTGAAATGATGGCTGAACTTGTCTTAAGTTGCTAATCGAACTGCAAACAATGAGTGCCGCATGGAAGAGGAAGTCTTGTCCCGCACGTCCGCTAGCTACATCGAAACCCCAAAAATACTGGCCGTTGTCCTCAGAGGCTTATCTTCATCAGGGCTCTGAGACTGAAGTGTCAGCCATGACAATGTCGAATTCTCTCTGTGAGGGAAAGGTGATTCAGTGTTTCCTTTATCATCTCCTTCAGCATCAGGTTCACTGGACCAAAGAAAAGGGAGATAATGTTGTCCTAAAATTCCTTGTAGCGGCAACATTGTAAGTGAGGCGCCATTCAGCTGTTCATGAAAACAATCAATATGCCCGTCTTGCACAAATGTAACAGTTATTTTCATACAGTCATACGAAATGAGATTCATGTGGATGAATATGAGCTGACAGGAGGTTGAGCGACAAAAGGGGTCAGTTGAGGTGGTTCAGGCATCTGATCAGGATGCCTCCTGGGTGCCTGCTGTTGGAGGTGTTCTGGGCATGTCCCACTGTTAGGAGGCCCCCAGGCAGACCCAGAACATGCTGGAGGGATATCCCTCCGGTCCCCATCGGACGGAAAACGTCCTTTTCAGTCATTTTTGATAACTTTGGCTGTGTTCATGCATATAGCATGGCATTTGGTCAGAAACCTTATTTTTGGTGATATTTTGAAATTTTAAAGCTGCTCCTAAGTCAGGCCTAAAATACACAAATGGCAACCTTTTACGACACCTTGCTCTCTTGGACGAAAACCGTCGCCGTTGAAACCCATTAAAACGCCATTTTTTGATTCCCCTTCAATTTACATAAAAAACGTGATTTTTTTTCTATCTCTGGCAGACAGTCAGGTTGGTTAGAGAGACCCAAGAATGTTAAAAAAAAAAAAAAAAACAGATGGGCCAATTTCCATTTTTGGGGCCCTGCTGTCTTTTCAATACAATTCCTGGTTTGGCCACTTGAAGCACTATAGGCCCCAAACAGGAAGGGCAAATGCAGAGTAGATCAAAATTTTGCTCTTACAGTGGAGAAAATGTGATGACGTTCCCTCTAGAGTGCCCTCCTAGTGGCGAAAACATGATAAAGTGCCCTGTAAGATGCTGTTGCAGTGGAGAAAACTTGATTTTGTTCCCTATTGGGTGCCCTTAAATGGAGAAAACGTGATAAAGAGCCCGCTATGGTGCCCTTAATTGGAGAAAACATGATAAAGTGCCCTCCAGGATGCTCTTGCAGTGGAGAAAATGTGATAAGTTCCCTCTAGGGTGCTGTTCTAGTGGAAAAAACGTAATTAGGTGCCCTCTAAGGTGCCCTTCTAGTGGAGAAACATTATACAGTTCCCTCTCAGGTACCCCTCGATGGAGAAAACATGATATAGTGTCCTCTAAGGTGTTGTTAAAGTGGAGAAACTTGATTAAATGCCCTATTGGGTGCCCTTAAATGGAGAAAACTTTAAAATAAATAATAAATAAATTGCTCTCTTGGATGCCCAAAATGAGGGAAAACTTGATCTAGTGCCCTCTAGGGTGCCCGTCCAGTGGAGAAAATGTGATAAAGTGCCCTCTATGATGCCCTTCCAGTAGAGCCAACATGATGAAGTGCTCGTCCAGTGAAGAAAAAGTGATGAAGTTCCCTTTAGGGTGCCCTTAAATGGAGAAAACTTGATTAAGTAGCCTCTCAAGTGCCCTTCCAGTGAAGATAACTTAATTAAGTGCCCTCTAGGGTGCTCTTAAGAAATCATGCAGTGCCATATAGGCTGCCCTACATGCTATAAAACTTTCTATGCGCTGGTGCCCCACCACATGCAGCTGGTGCCCTTTTTTAAATTTTTCTCCCCTGGCCCTCAGACAGCCTGAGTCCGCCACTGTATACGACTCCCATTACTTAAAAAACAAAAGGATTAAAGTGACAAAGCTTGTTTCATGAGACCATATGCAGTGAGCACGACAGCAATGTTATGCCTCAGACCTCATTTACTTTCCATGATCACCTCCTTCAGCTGTTTACACTTATGATTCACAAACCACCGTGAGCATCAAATGAATCACATTGTTAATGTTGCAGGAACACAGCAACTCCTATCTCTAAATTTATATGCTGCCCCCTTTGTCTCACATAATTTTCCCGTCAGATCATTTAGATAAATTCAGAAGCTCCAGTATGACTCCAATTACTAAGGTCAGCTGCAGGACAAGTTGCCCATTTGGATCATCTGCTTCCTTTCTCTTCCCTGCTGTGGATCTCCCCTCCTTCCTTGTGTCGAGGGATCTTTGCTGTCACCAGACATATGCTAAGTGTGTCATTTGCGTCATTTCGTGGAGCTCACAATCAAACGCCTCCTTGTGTGCGGTCACTTGTTTTGATTGCAAATTGTGTCTATCCTGATGCTGCTGACACCAGTGCAAAACCTCATCCTCAAAGCTCCACATGGCATGGCAGTCCTCTGTTCTCTGGAGTTATTATCTCTTTTTAATTCTCTTTTTCAATTTAATGATCCTTGTAATATAATAGCATTGTCTAAATTTAGTACATCATTGCACGAGAACTGTATTCCAAGGGGGGCAATAAGTGAATAAATATAATAATGATACAGAACAGGGTACATTAAAAAACATCAAAAAATGAAAGCAGCTGTTACAAATTTGTGATCTATCAAAATTAAATAAAAATCTAGTACAACTATTTTTGCATATAAAACATTTTGCAAAAAATGTCAAAAATTACAAATAAGTAAAATATTTTTTAAAAAAAATCTGTTTCATTATTATTACAAGAATTAATGTCTACCCTTATTTACTCAATTTATTTTGATATAGTTTATTTATTATTGTACATTTTTTATATGTAAGAAAGATTAATGTGTGTGTGTGTGTGTGTGTGTGTGTGTGTGTGTGTGTGTGTGTGTGTAATCTTTGACAATGATGATTAAAAACCCATCCTAAATAATGCTAAATAAAAAAAGCTTTGATGAAGTTAACTTCAAAGTTAACCTCATTAGGAATACAGCATTTCTAGAGATTCCACCAAACTTTTGTCCAATCCAAGGAGGGAAAGAAAAGTTGCAGATTTTATTTTTCTGTTCTGATAAAATTTAACTAACTACAGTTGTTTATTTTTTAATGTTTATTTTATTTTATTTATCTATTTATTCATTTATTTATTTATTTATTTATTCATTTATTTATTTATTTATTTTTATGGAAGCAAGTGAGAGAAAAAAATCCAGGTGATCCATTTTCTACGTGTGATCTGTTGGTAACTTAAGAACAGGAACCGTAACTGCATCAGACTGTCTGGATTGATTGTCCGTGTTCTTGGTCTGTGCCGTGCGTCCCCCTCTGGTCATTTCTCAACCTTTTCTTGTTGTGCACCTTTGACCCTCATCTGATCCCACACCCCCGCTGATGAAACTGCTCCCACGCTGGAGGAAACTCCACCTCCACCTCGTCATAATGAGACCTACTTCCTCTCGCCCTCCTGGGACAGGGGGCCAGTGTGGGCCACCTCTCTTGAGGCTCGGGGATAATTGGGTAGTTTAAACAACCCAGTGAGAATAAGACACACCGAGGGCCTACACCCATATTTAGCAGCTCTGCACATGCTATTGTGTGATTGCACTGGGAGAGAGAAGCTTGCTGTTTTTGATCTAATTTCTCGCCTGTCTCTTATCTGGGTTAGAGGCAGGCTGTTATTGGAGCGGCCCACCTGTGGCACCAGTAGAAGGTGGTTTTAATGGATAGCTGGGGGTTCCAACATGACAGCCACGGTGCAGAGCCTGTTAACCAATCTGGATCATTACAGCTGAGGCTGTGTGTGACTAAAAGGAGATAGTGGCTCTAATGTGATGGAGATGAGAGGAGATGGACTGCCCTGCAGTGCCCCAAGCCAAATGGAGGCCCGTATGTTTCATTCCTGACCCAGGGCAAGCAACCGGTCACTAAGAGCCAAATTAGCTTGAGGACAGAGAGACTGACTCTGGGTCAGGGCTGAGAGCTGAGATTTTTATAGGGTTGCCCACGTCACCAAACCCCAATGACTCCTTATGATGTCTCTCCAAACTAACTTTTACTGTTTTATTTACAGTTCAGATTAAAAATTCATAGTCACAACTAGTAGGCTATGTAGGGTTTTTTTTTGTCTGTGCTAAGCAATTGCATCTCTAGGTTCATTTCACCAAACACACACAAAAAAATTCAATATAATATATCAGTGAATACATTTCTTTAAGGTTTACCTGACTGGAGAATTAGCGCCACCTAATGTTTATCTCAATGAACTAACTCAACTTGGACTCATGTTAAAATTAACAGTTATTACATCGGTGCAATTTTAACCAGGAAGTACCATGTATTAAGGCTAGGGCTGAGTATTGGTACTCCATACCTTGAGGGTATCGACCAAAATAACCCAGTACCAGTATCAGAATATCTCTGGTCAAACAATACCAGCATTTGACCCCTTTTACACTGTGGGTCTGATCCTCTACCATCCTGACTCCCCACTGGATCAGCAAACACATTAAATCTGTGCTGCGGTGAAGTTGCATGTGGTGCATCAATGGAGTTGGCAGTTCAACGTGCCTGTTGAGAAAAAAAATGACACGCTCAATCACAGCGTCGCTTTAAAAACCTTTCTCCTTCAGCAGCTCTTTCCACCTGGGAAAGGCTACCCTGATTTTGACCCTTGTTTTTTTTTAATTTGCCGGTCACATTACCTTTTTGATTCCTTTTTGCGCTTTCTTGGCGACGAGGAGTCAGTCTCCCGTGATGCTGCATATGCATGATCCTGCATTATGCTCAAAGAGTGGGACTTTGTTATGCTGCAGTAGTGCAGGCTTTCAAATTTGCCGGGGTAGTAGCGAAGCGCCTCTTGCTCCTCTCCTTCGGCTTCTCAGTCATGCAGCGCTGGCCTGGCTCTCAACGAAAACGGCGAAGGAAGACTGTTGTTTGCTGGCGGATGTATTGTCAAGATGGTGGAACATTATGGGACCCCCCAAACGACTTACCGGCTCAATGTTTACGAGAATAAGTCAGATTATTGGTGGAGGTAATAGTACACCAATGATGACATATTAATGAATGCAGACGTCGATTTTTTGCCAATAAACAACTGAAAACGCTACACAATGTCCTTTTAAGACCTGGCCAAGGTGACTTTTATGTTTCAAGTTCACATCCTCTACAACATCTACTGTGTTAAGCAGATGACAGCCATCTGTAAAGCGTAGCCTACACCACCAACTTCTGACCAAACTACACTTTGCATAGCATAGTTTATTGGTTCCCAACCAGTTGATGGAAATGCACCTAATTTCTTTTTTGCAACATTTCAAAAGTTTGCTTAAAATTCACCTGACAACTGAACTGAAACAAGAGCAATGGTGCTTCCAGTCAGTAATTAGGAGCTCCATTGCTAAAAGCATTAGCTTCAGTCATTGAGGACGGTGATTAAGTTCAGTTTGAAGATTCAGACTTAAACAAACACTATGCTTTATATTTCTACACTCAGTGGTGTCGCAGCAAATGGTTGACTTGACATCACCAGACCAAACTGCAAATGTAAGCTAAATCAGTCTGGAACCTCTCCATTCATTTTCAAATGAAAAAATGTAAACAGACGACAGCGTGCAAAGATGAGCTGGTATATAATGAGCTGGTATATTAAACTTTGGCCAGATTCTCTTGGAAGTACATCAAACACATCTTGTTATCGATAATGCCTCAGCGGCAATTCTCCTTTTGGTCTTCGTCTTAAGCACGCCCCATGTCAGATAAATGGTTATGATTGGCCCAGCAGGGAGGGAGACCAGACACATCTGCCAGAGCAAATAAAACATGAGCTGCAGATAGTATGTACCTTGTGTCTGGATCCAAGGCAAGCAAATAGTGCCCAGAATCCCAATATGAGTACAGACAAAACAAAGAAACACTGAACGCCGTCCTGACAACACTCAACGTGTATGTGTGTGTGTGTTGACCAGGAGTCCTTCTCTGAATACGCTCTTTCTTGTGGAATAGGATGTCACAGGCAAACATGACAAGGCCTTTAAAGAGTTACGTAAATGTCCTCGAATCCTTTTGGCATTTTGTCTCTGGAGGAGGAATTTGATTGCCTCTGCAGAGCAGCTGGTGTGAGTCAAAAGTTCAAGCATGTGTGCGTGCATACACACACACACACACACACAAGCTGTGAGTTCATTCCTTAAAATGTGTGCTGCTTGTTTGTTGTCTGTTTATGTCGCAGGAACCTTGTATTCATCCCACCTCTTAAAAGCAATTGAAACTTAAAGTTCACCTCCAGACACATGGTAAAATATGTAAAAAAAAAAAAAAAAACCCAAACTCTGCTATGATTAATGTTTTGTTTAACATGGTTTACCCACATCAAAAAATCTGTGAAAAGGGACTCGACACAGATCACCTCTTTCTCTTTCATTGAGAAATGCTTGATCTGGTCTCTGCCCCCAGCCGAATTGTCACAAATAATGTTGACACTTAAGATTTTCAAATGACAGATACTTTACACCCACGTTCGGAGGCACAAACCCCACTGGAAACGTACAAATGTAACATTCGTGGTTTGCAGAAATGTACAATGCCAGTGTTTTCATCTGGCAACTGGGCTGCCATCCCGTTCACCACCATTGGTAGGTTTTGCTTTCTGCTTTTCCCAGCGCTGGCACAGTGCTACTAGCACTAGGTTAAGAGCAGTGCAGTCTAGCAGGTATCAGAATGGTAGGTGTAATTAGCATCTTCTATTTGTTTATGTTGTTTGTTAGCTTGTTAGCCTATGGGCTAACTGGCTGTGACCGACACAGTAGTGTTTGTGAAACGTACAATAATATCTGCTACTATGGGATTTTTGGTTAAGGGTGAAAAGAAGCTCCAGGGTTCAGTTTACATCCAAAAAGTGTACACTCTACCATGTCTGTGTCAGAGCCTTCACTATGCTAATGCTAACTCTGCTCTCTGTGCTGGAGGTTTCAGGTTTCTCGACTGGTGTTGTGTTGAAGTCTGTTCCCCTGTTGACATGGATGGAGGACGAGACAATGGGCCTCTGGGCATGGATATGCCAAGTACCTCTCCTACACAGGAGCGAGACACACAGACTTTGTGGTGGTTTTGTGTCTCTGTGACTGAATTTTGTGTCTTATTTTGTCGTTTTGTGTCTTTCGTGGTCATTCCAGCTTCCTCCCACAGTCCAAAGACATGCAGGTTAATTGATAACTCTAAATTGTCCAGAGGTGTGAATGTGAGTGTGAATGGTTGTCTGTCTCTGTGTGTCAGCCCTGTGATAGCCTGGCGACCTGTCCAGGGTGTACCCTGCCTCTCACCCAATGTCAGCTGGCGACCCTCAAGAGGATGAAGCGGTTAGAAGATGGATGGTGGCCCCCTGACACCTTGGGCCCCTGTGCCTGGTAGGTCCATTTAGTAATCCATCCATGCCCGTTGATATGTATTACCTGTATTAGACAGCAGTTGGCTTTCGTATAGGTGTAGTATCCAACCTAGCTGCCTGGCGATCCTCTAAATCTCAGATTTTAGAGAGTTGCAGAGACATCGCTGCCCAAGTCAGTATAGTCATGGTCAATGACATTTTAGGAGACATGAACAGAAGAAAAGCATGTTGAGTGGAGGGAACATTGATTTCACTTTTCATGAATGGAGACTGGGAACGGCTTGATATCTATGGAGATAGAGTTATTTCCTTTGAAAGATAAAAGATAAGCTAAATGTCTCCCGGTCGAAGCTTCACATTTCATGATGAGAGTCGTATTGATCTGCTCATCTAACTCTCTGCAAGACAGCATTTCCCAAAGTGTTGAACCATTCCTTTAAGATTGTGAGAGATCAGTGTGTTGTTTTTTTAACAGCCAAGCAGAATGTTATTTAGTCAGCTTCACTCCTACAGTGTGTTGATTCTCTCTCCAGCTACAGCATAAACACGGCTCAAGAAGAAATCGGTGACTCTTAAACCTCAAGTGGGCCGTCACTGGCTTCGCCTTTTGTTTTCCAAACAAATGTCACTCAGAAGTGAGTTTGTGTATTGTGCTTCCTCCTCTCCAGTGGAAAACATCTCAAGGCTCGTAACGAGCAGGGATCAAGTGAGAGATATCTTCGGGATACGGTGCCATCAGCTGTGCAGTCTCTCCGCTGCTCAGCTGTGACACAGGAGGCCTGCTGCTTGTTATGATGCCATTTCTTGTAGGAGGCCATCAGGTGCTGAGAGATGGCTGAAAGCTGGTAGAGGATCATAAAGCCTCCATTAGTCCCCCGTTATGTGTCTCCATGTTGCAGAGCCGGCTGCCCACGCCAGGTGAGCTGGCCAGCCTGCACGCCTGGAGGACAGCAGTGTCTCTCTCTTCTTCGTCACTCCACCCTCTCGCTTTTCTCTCTGTCGTCCTCTTCTCTTTTCATCCTTTGTCAGTACTCTGTCCTTCTCACCAGCTCTTCTGTCCTGCTGCAAACATCAAGGTTTTATATAGAAAGTCAAATCATTCAGCTCAGGGATCCTGCACTGGGTCCTGTTACTGTGTCACATGTCACATGTGTCTCTAGTTAGACACAGACTAAAGGATCTTATTAGGTTAAATATATCCTAACTGGTTAAACATGTATGTGGAAGAAGGGGGGTGACATTACACATGTACACGGAGGTGGAGCATATTCACTCAAGTACAGTATTTTTTGAGAAGCTTGTGCTTAACTGTGTTTCTATTTTCATGTGTCTGTAGACTTGTACTCCATTACAAAGGGGAATAATGTACTTTTTTACTGCACAAAATTATCTGAGAACTTATTTTTCAAATTCAAACTCATTTTCATGTTTATAGTCCAAAATGCTTATATAGATATTCTCTAAAAAAAAAAAAAAAAATCATACAAAAAAACTCAACCTGCTTTAGTGCAAATCAACCTCAACTAAACTTCTTTTTTTGTTAAGAAAATAATTAAAACATATTTTTCCCTCATGGTTAAAATATTTATCACCCTGCTGCAAAATAAGTTTTTTTCAGACTCAACTTCAGACACAAAAGTCATTATATGACCAAGATTTCTCCAGGTTCAGCAGACTAACGCTCAATAAATAAGTTCAAATCAGCTCTGCCTAGGACAGCTACAACTGCTTACACATTAAAGGAATACTTTCCCTCCGAATGGTCATTTTCATATCAGTTACCAAACCTGTGTTTTACTGGATTCATGAAGAAAACTTTGTTCCTCTCGCATGCAGTGGAAAAAATAAATCTTGAATGAATTGAAGTCATCGGGATCCACATTTAACAACAGCAAAACTATATCAAAACATCTACTTACAAACTCTCACACAACTCCCAAACAAAGCCAGACTCCATTGATAAAAACAGTAATTTTACCTCGCTGAACACTGGAGCTGCTGGTCCACCGCTGCCTCAAGCAGATGGTTTGTTTGTGTTGTTGTGTGACTGTGGTCAATCCAAACTAATCCTGTAAACACCAAAAGCACACAGTAAGGCAAACAAACCAAGTGATTGAGACAGTGGTTGACCAGCAACTCCTGTGTTTAGCGAGGTAAAATCATTGTTTTTGTCAATGGAGTCTGGCTTTGAAGAGAGCATCGATCAGTTTTAAATGGTAATGTTTTAGTGAAAATGCATGTGTTTCGGAAGTACTGAGCATATGACTGGATAAATGAGTATGGGATTTTAGTGCACGAGTTGTGTGTGAGTTCGTAAACTGATGTTTCGATGTAGTGTTACTGTTGTTAAATGCGGTTGCCTATGACTTCAATTCATTGTCATCCTATGGACTTTGTTTAGGAGTTTTCTGTTTCATGTTTAATCTGCTTCCTGTTTTATTTAGTAGATTCTCCCCTCATGTGTCATGTCTGGTTTTACTTCCTGTCTTTGCATGTTTTCCCACCTGCTTTAAGTTACACCTGTCTCATTAGTCCTTCCCTGTTCCCAGAGTCCTCCCTTTGCACCTGTTCTGTATTAGTCGTGTTTGCTCCACCCTTGTTGTCAGCCAATCTCCATTTCCCTCCTTTTGCTTGTGTCCTTCTCCTCCAGCTGTGTCTCGTTCTTGTGATTAGTTTTCTGTGTATATATATACCTGTGTGTTTCCCTTTGTTCTTTGTCACTTCGTCTGTGTTCCTGCTTACGTTCCCTGCCCTGTTTCCTGCTTGGTGTTCTGTTTGGATTTGGGTTCATCGTGTTATCTGGGTTAGATTTCAGTTTCGTTTTTTTGTTCTGCTCTCCTTTTGGACTTTTAGTTACCTGCCTGTACGGGATGTTTTCTATTGGATACATTAAAGCTCACTTTTTGTTAAAAATTCAAACTGCCTGTTAGTCTGCATTTGGGTCCTTCTTGATTTGAGTACTCCCTCAATATACACCAACTTTTACAGTGTATGTAGAAAGAAACTGCACACACGAGTTCTCTGTTAGAGCTCTGCCTCCTGCAGGGATAAAGCTTGTTCCACTGAGCTCAGGGGCTTGGCTGGATGCTCCTCACCCCACAAATCCACACACTGGGGTTTATTAAGATGATAGATAAGACCTAGAGACGGGGAGAGGACGGGATGCTGCGGTAATAAGGAACAGAGAGGACATTATGCAGCAGAGAATCCCAGCCTCGTCTCTGCAAGGTCGTAGCTGTTACACCGTGCACGTGCACATAAAACTCTGGAGTTATGGTGCAAGTCATGGATCTGGGTATGTTAATGAGCTGTGCACATCATCAGTGACCTCGCCTCAGTCTCTTCAGTGTGTTTTATAGAAAAAAAAATACACCACACGTGATCAAGTTGGGAAGTGTGTCACTGACTGCCTGCATCGACTCATTTTAGCTCAGGTGCTTAGAATCAGAAAGGTGAACCACGTGAGCCAGATGCATGCACATGGAACCTATAACCTGCATACATATCCGGTTCATACATTTATGCTCTTATATGAAATTTAAACCTGACAAAATGTCCCAGCGTGCTGCAACTCGTGCCTCACTTGTTCCACATCCACTCGCCCCAGATTCAGGTCACACTTTGATGCACAGCAATGTGCTGCAGCGGTCTACTTGTAACTCTATCATTAACTCGCAGCCCCCACTGCACAATGTGATCTTCTTAAGTGTTCACTGTACTAGAACTCATTCAGGGTAGCTGTGGACGGTCCAGTGGAGGCATGGCTGCGAAAGATGATATTTTAATTCGCTCATTTTTTATAGAGCCCTCCTGGCTCGGTGTCCTTTCTCACCAAATGACCTTGACAGACAAAGAAGCCTCAGCATAAATGAATAGGAGCTGGTTAATAGTTAATGGACATCTCTATTATTACTGGACCTTGAGCAGCAGAGCCTGTATGCATGTTTTTGTGCTGTGCATGTCCAAAAAAAATAAAAAACCCGACTTGTTTTTTGCTAGGAAGGAAACCTTTTTGTTTACAGATGACCAGAGGAAAAGGTCTTAAATTATTGTTGCTTTAATAGCTGGAAATTATCGGAAATTTCAAAGTCAGCAGGAATGACTCTGGAAAACAGATCATTAAAAAACGGAGAGGAAAAATAACGCTGCAGGATGATTTCCTTGGGATTTCCCTTTTCCAGGTTGTCACCTTTTGCTGCTGCAGAAACAGAGAGAAAGTAATGGAGTAAACGTACCCACACTGCAGCTTCCTGGCTATCTGTCAGAGACAGCTGGTTTGTCATTGCCTCTAAGAATCGAGTGTCTCAGCCACCTGTGTGAGAGCCCGCACATAAACCCCAAAATGTTCCATTACACGTGCTGTAATGGAGTCCAGGGATAAGCCGGGCAGATGGGGAACTTCCTTTCAACGCGTCTTTATGGTGAAATTCCTTTTAAGACATGTTTCAGGTTATCTATTCCCACCAGACATACTTTATCATTATCACATCAAACGGGCTCCAGCTTGCAAAATTTACACCTGATTGCAAAGGTGGCCTTGTGCCAAGGATAAGACAACTTCACATCAATAGCTCTGCCTCAACTAAAGACTAATCACTTAATAAAACTCTTCTTTCCTCATCTACAAGTGAACCAGGGTTCTCTCATTTGGTCTGCACCAAAGTTCGAATGAGCGTTCACACCACTCTAAACGAACTGAACTATCCATGGAAGCAGACCAGAGTTTGTTTATTTATTTATTTGCAGACCAAATAGCACCAGTGTGAATGCGTCCTTGAACCATGGTCTGCAGCTCAGCAGGATTTTCACCTAGTTGTCACACCATCCACCATCCTATGTCACTTTGGAGATTTGATGTGTAGGAAATGTACAAATAACATATCCATGGTTTTGCAGAAACCTACAATACCAACATTTAATCAGCAGAGTGGGCTGCCTGAGCAGATCGTTTATTTATTTGAAATAAAACTGCCTGCCTGCCCTTTTTTAAACTTCTTAGGAAACAGCCATAATGCACTAACAGTGGCAGAGTGTGCGACACACAACAAAACACAACCCCGGGCTCTATTATCTCAGCCTGGTTTGCATGAGGTGTCCATCTCTGCTCGCCATCATTTGTTAGGCAAAATATTGTACATGCTTCAGGCTGACCAACCCTTAGCTCATATCCTACACACCACATCCTCTAACAGCACCAAACAGGTATATTGTGTCCTCCAAGTGATGTCATGAAAAAGCAGTTGTAGTAGTTTTAACCCATCTTCAAATGTCTTCATGGTAGTGCACCTCAGCGATGTAACATAAAGCTGCTTCAAAGAGACAGATTCTTAAAAGGAGGGTCGAAACTGATGCGAAACTGAAAAAGTTCAAAAAACGGGTCTAGCTCCAAAAAGACCGGGTTGTAGAATTTCCATAACGTAGTTTGCCTCCTCTTCAGCCACATTTTAGTTTCCCAAATCAAACTATTGCCATTTCCTATCCGTCCACCAGATGCCCTCATACCTTCCCTCTTTTCCCCATCACCTGACTGACTGCCACACCCACCTACACACCTGTTCCCACTTTCAAGAATCAGCCCTGCAATCACCAAACCTCCTGCTCATTCCCCTGCTCACCCGTTCTCACTTCCCTCATCCGTCTCTCACTACTTATACCGACCCACTTCCTTTGTTTCCTTTGTCGAATCATCATTGCTGCAGTAGATGTTTATTTGTTGCCTGTTACTGCCCGTAAACAACTCACTGTAAATCACTGAATTCTTCCTGCTGTCTCCTCCTCTGTTCCATCTGTGTGTGGGTCTTTCCCCTGCAGCCTGCACTCGTGACAGGCCTTCTTTAATACAGAGTACGTCACAAACGGACTCATCCTCGAGAGTTCGAACTTGGCAAGTTCATCTCAGGAGTCCAAACTCCAGAGGACAGGAGGACGCGGTACACTCAATCTGCAACTGGGACAGCAGCAGCTCAGCTCAGCTCAACACTTCAACACAACTGTCCAGAATAATCTCAAAGCTTCAGACAAGACAAATAATGTAACTGGTTCAGTCGGGACCACTTGAGACAAAGAAATCTTTTATTTCCATTTGCAGGATGTTATCTGGCAGTCTGGTCTGGGTCCTCTCTGCCCTTCAAAGCCTCATGCAGGGAGGGCAGCCACAATATTTTGCCCTGAACTTTCAGGCCCACTGAAACACAATTATCTTCACTCTTATTAATAGTTACATAAAACTATATCAAAGGAGTTGTGTCACATGTTCAGCTGAGCTGTGCAGAGATTTTCTCCCTGGGTTGACAGTGGACGTTGACCGGCTGGTCATCTGACACTGTAACAGTTGTAGGAAGAAAGTAATGGCAGTTTTCTGTGAGCCTCAATCAAATTCTCTGCTACTGCCACTGCTTCATGTGCCATGCATGCTGCATACTCATCTTACCCAAGTCCACAAAAGTTATCTCTTAGTGTATCCTCTGGAACAAGAACCTCTCTGGTTATTTGGACTGCACTTGGCTAGATTTTGAATCGGAGCAGTATTGGAGCTGTGAGTACAGACAAGAACGTAGGTTGAGAGAGGCATCATATCTCTCAAACGCTACGCTCCCAGTTTGTTAAAATAGAAGCCCCAGCTGAGATAACGCTGATGACACCTCAGAAGCAACCCTGTTGCCAGACAAAAATGTTGGCATTGTACGTTTCTGCAAACCACAGATGTGTTATGTATGCATTATGTGGTAGATACATTAAAGGTGCCTTCACACCTGCCCTGTTTGGTTCAGTTTAACTGAACTGAGCAGCGCTAAAATCAACCTGCATACTTGTCCCTCCATTGTGACATTAGAAAGTGTCACATTTATCTTGCAAGTGTACTCTTCTTCAACGTTTTGTTTACTTCCTGGATTTTCCCACATGGAAATTCTGACCAATCAAGAGCAGCTTTCGCGTGCAAGGCATTTTATCTGGTCCGCTTGTAAATGCTGGCATGAGAACACGAACCAACTCTAGGCAATTATACAGCTTTGTAACAAAATGAGTCCCTGATTCGCAGCAAAGCAAGACAACTGAAAGCACCCTAAAACTACGTTTCAATGACGCTGTGGTTAACTTGATTCGGCTTATGCAAAAATCCACTTGGTTATGGTTAGGAAAAGATCATGTTTGAGTTTAAAATACCCAGATTTTGTGGCACAATAAAGGCAGTAGAAGCCGTCGATATCTCTGGAAAAAAACTGCTTTTTGTTGCATTATCCCAGCAGGAAACGCAGAAATGTCTCTGTAAATAACAATCGCATATTGTGGCACTTGCCTGGGTGAAAACATAGCATTGTCTTGGAAAAAAGTAACTGCTTTTTGTGGTACTATCCTAGTGGTAAAAAATAACTACCAGTGGCTGAGATGTGTTTTGTCCTAATCTTAATGCAGCTTTGCCTGTTTTACCAAAAACAAATGAGGTGGATCATTCACTTCATTCAACAACTTTTAAAACTACAGTTTAATTTGCATTGGAAACAGGAGAAATCATCTCACTGCAGTGGCAGATGTTTGTAGTGTACGTTGTGCCTGTAATCTGAGCACTCTCACTCTAATTTGAGTTTTGGTGTCCTCGCCATCCCGTCTTTTTGTGTCGTGTTTTGCTGCACTTTACTGAGCTGAGCTGGGCTTTGCATCTAGGCCATGTAGGCACGCTGCCTTCTGCTGCATGTGTCTGAAACTGAGCTGTGTGCCTGGAAGAGAGCAGTATAATCAGGGCAGTGTTTTATTTAAAGACTGTAACGTGGGCAGCAGCAATTCTCAGGGGCTTCGATGCTTCACAGCACAGCTCTCATAGAGGTGATCAGACCTCCTACTAACTTTTAACACCTCAGCCCTTTTCTCCCCCAACTTCAAATCTGGTGCAATCTGGAGCTGGACAGCCGCTTTCTGCAGTGTGTGTGATGGTTTCTATAAAGCATTATTATATTTAGGGCAAAAGAGGAGGACAGGGTGGACATCTGTTTCGCATACAAGACTATTTGTCACATGTGTTTGTATGGGCAAGGTCAGTGACTTTGTGTATTTCATCAGCACTGTAAACACGTGGGTGGACGAGTGTATGTCATGTGCACAGTGGCCATGTTTGTTTGCTGATGTGCCTGTGAAAACATGACAGGGAGGTTTGTTAATCATATTGCATGAGTGGCTTTTTTTCTGTGAGTGTGACTCTTTATGGAGCAAGCAGCTCCGTCAGTCTCTCTGTGTACTTCAGGTCTAGCTACTGCAAAAAAACCCCAAAACAATCATTACAATATCAGTGTTAGCACAACAGCTGCAACACCACGGAGAACAAACAGCCATGGAAGCTCACCAAGGAGAATTATGTAATGGCAAGTGACACTTTTTTATCCAATGAAGGTGACTTATTTTACTGGCAAAGCTTTCACAGCCCCACATCTGAAGACTTTTGCCAGTAAAATTAAGGACGAAGATACAGAGGGTAAATGAACCACTGCAAAGGGTGGCCCAGTCAGCAGAGAAAAATAGTGGCATCGTATGTTTTTGCAGTTTATGTCGTAGTTCAGAGTATGTGTGTATAAGCTAAGTTTCCACGCGACTGCCAATGCCGCTGATTAACACCAACAAAAGTGGTTGTACATAACAAGAGTGTGGTCAATTCAGAGCGTGTTCATATTGGCTGGTAAACAAATACAGATGCACATGCACGTCCCTTCAGATGGTGGAAGCCGGATTCAATGGCGGAGAATCCTGCAAAGACAACTGCTATTCCAGCATTGACAACAACTGCCTACACTGCAAAGCAACCTCAAAAAGGACGACGGATTTATCAACAAGGCAATCTACAAGACAATATCGGTGTTTCAGAGATGGAGAGAAAATGTTTGCTACTAGTTTAGCCTTCCTCTAACTACAGCCAAACTCTCACGGCTGCTGCTTCGAGTTCCCGATTATGTAGCAAATGTTAGCTAGAGCCCCAAATCACAGTGTGTCCTCTGTGTCACTCCCCACTGCTACAGACGACCTCATCAGGCGGAGAGCAGGCAGAAGCTTCTGAGACAGACCCCCAGTCATTGGCTGCAGCAACCTGAATCTGCCAAACCCAAGGTCTGAGGAACCACACAGCCCCAACTGACCACTGGATCAGCAAACTTTCTGTTGCTGCCCTTACACGGGTTAAACCTGGCCCTGCCACTGGCACCAGCCTGCTGTGACACTTGGTGCCAACAGGGTTTGCACTGGCTAAATTCAAGCCACTACTGTCCCTGACTAAAGGTCAGTCTTCATAGTGCAGCCTGCTTTCCTCCTGGGCTAGCAGGTTACTGTTTGAAGCAAGGTCATCTGGTGGGAGGGGCTTAGGACAGAGAGTGAAGAGCTGCAGGAAAAGGGTGTATTTTCAACCCCCCCTTCTACTCCCTTTTTTCTGCCTACCCCAGCTTTATGGGTTTGACTGAAAGTCACTTAATCTGCTTTTGGGGGACTGTGTGGATGTGGTTCATCAGATATGACTGATAAAATAAAGTAACCCCACAACTGTCATCAGGTGTAGTTCCACATATCTGAAAGACACATACACATAAAGCTCCCTTGCCTGCGTGCCATATTTGTGAAGGTGTTGGAAGCCTCTAGTTTGCAGCATCACACATCCACAGAGCTATTGACCACACAGGTATAAAGCACAGCTGCAGAAGTATGAGAGGTGTATGTGAGAAGGGAAAAAGTGGATTCACTAAAGTGCTTATAGGACAGAGCCTAAGAAGAAGGAATTTGAGGACATATTTTAAAAATAAAATCTGATTACACAACATTATGCTGAGAATATTTTAATGTCTTATTGTTATGGTCTTACATAAGTTGTCAACCAGGGCCTACGCCTGGTTGACAACACCACTGTAAACAAGCAACGGCGCAGTGGAGCATAAACAGAGTGAAAATATGGACTTAAAATGGAGCTGAAAATTTAACATGGAGGAATTCATTGTTTATAATACAGAGGTTTATCTTTTCTACAATTTTAGAGAAAATGGAGGGTGAACCTGCCTCAGATACCAGATGACTGTCAGGTCCGCTGATGAGTAATTTCTCCCCTAATGAGACACACCACTGCTTCCTGAGCTACTTCCCATGTGGAGGAATAAACCTGCTGGTGTTCTGCTTGTTAATGCTGTCATCATTGATGTGCTGGCCTTGTGCTGCCGGGAAGTTCTCCACACTACGTCTGCAGTCTGATTTTATTTCATGCACCTGTTGATAATAATAAATGTAGTAACGATCATATAACAATAACCAGTTATCATACTCTTCTGCAGATCTGTTTTATTTGTGATTGTCTTCCTCTCACCCACATGGCTCCTCTGGTAATTATAAAAGGCTTGAGTTCAGTGTGCTGTTGATGTATCGTACAACATTAGAAAATGTACGTTAATCGCTTGGCTTTAGTTATAAGAAAATTGCCTTGGGTGGCATTTCTTTTCCCATTTGGTCAACTAAACTTTCTCATTGATCCCTCTGTTTTGCTAATTTACCCCTCCACTGCAGTGAAACGTGCTTGAAACTTTACTTGACACAGAAAAATAAATTAGATTAATTAAGAAATCAAAACAAAACTTCTGGGTGCTTGGTTAAATCACTGACTAAAGTAAGGAGGCACCATCTTAAGAAACTGTTTCCTTCTCTTCTCTCTGTCTTTCCATTCAGATTGTTCCAGTCGAGTTCAATAATAATAATACAGGAGACCCTCACTGTCTGTGAGCATGTATATATGTGTGTGGGTGTGTGTGTCTGTTTGTGTCTGAAAACTTTCCTGATTTTTTCCAGCATGTCCGACCATTGGAAAGGGGTGTCCTCACAAGTAACCAATACACCTGTGGACCCCACAACTGATAAAAACAAGAATGCCTGTAGCCCAGTGCTTGAAAGTTGCCACAGACACCACAATTTCTGCATATTATGGAATACAGAGAGCTCCCCCTTGCATTGATAGGTTTACTTAGCATTGTGTGAAAATTGTTTGGCAAGGGCTTCTTGATCCTTGAACATTCCTTTGTATTTAAAAGTCCTGCAGTCCAGCTTTAAAATCCCCCTCCATTCTATCCATTCAATGAATTAACATATTTGAGCTTCACTCTGCTCAGTGATGTCAGTGCAAAGTTTGTTTTCATGTTTGTCTGCTTTGTTTTCACCTAAAATCTGAGTGCTGGACACAAAATTCACTTTCATTGAATTGATTTATCAACAAGGTAGAAGAGGTCATTCCAGTTTATTAAGATTTTTGTGGAAAAAACATGAGAAGCAAAGTATTATATAAGTATTTTATGTGCGTGATATTAAAGCACATCTAAATGGTATCTTTGTGGACAGGCTATTCATCAAGTTTGCAAATACTTCAGAAGAACAAGACAGACACATCCAGCTGTGTGAAATGTGTTGAGGTATCCTCGTCCTGACCTTTGTCTGTCAGCGCTGTTAACACACAGAGCAGGACGTGTTTATTGAGTCTTTTTGAAATTCTGTTGCTCAGCCCATTTTGTCAACATCCTCAACAAATTTTATGATGAGATGATGGGGTGACATTTGGTGGCCAACAAGATTGTTCGCACACAATCCACAATGGACACCTGTCATACTGAGGCTTCAATAAAGACAACAGATGGAAGAAGACTTCAGATACTTTCAGTAAATGTAGCAGTACCACAAATTAAAATGCAATGTTCTTAAACATAAAAAGTGCTGTACAGGAGTGCATGTACTTAGTCACTTTCCGCCACTGGTAAAGCGAAGCATAACCAGACTAGAGGAGCTTGTAGAAAGAAGGACACTAAAGCAAAACAAAATCAAAACTAAAATGAGACTATAAGCGAGAGGTAAACTGGACAAGGGTAGATTAAAGTAGTTAAAAGCAAGACATGACCGTAGGACCTGACAAAGACTTTTATAAATGGCGGCATGGAACAAATCGGTAATAAAGTGAAAAGGATTCTCCAACCACATCTTGTGATGTATTCAATGGCTTCACAGACCACAGCTGTTGACAATGCTACCTCTGTCATTATTACAATTTCCTCCACCGTCACTGTTTTTTTGTTGTCAGAAATGTTCGACTCTGCCCTCTAGTGCTGTCTTGTGGATGTATTTATGCCAACATAAGGGATGGATGTAAGTATGTGGGCAGTGAAGATTACGTCTGAAATGGACGTATCTATTTTCACACGTAAAGGGAGTTTAACTGAGCCTTAACCAAGCGTCAAGCACTGCGGCTCAAAAATGAAGCCAACTTAAGGCTGGCTCCAAGAGCAGGTCAATCCCCACAGACCTCCATGTTAAAATGCCCAACTTTACAGTAGAGGTAAACATGTTTACAGCCTGGTACATAAAACAGTTTGGTCTCTAAAGCTAATTTCAACATTCATGACAACTGTACAGGAGGTTGATAATTTTATAACTCAGAGGTTTAAATGTTATTAAGGCTAACCCATAATTAAGGGCATGGCTGCTTTGAGTGACAGGTGGGTGTGGTCTGTTGACAAGTTGCTACCACGGCAACACAACACTGGTTAGATATTTTAACAATGGCGTCATTCTAGATTCACAGAATAAGCGTAGCCTTGGCTGTCGCCACTTCAGTGTGTTTTTAGTTCATGAAAATTTTGGTTGCCTGAAAAAGTCTTTTCAGTGTTCAGCCAGATGAGCACATTGACAGATTCAGAGTATCAGTGTTGCCATAGCTTTTGCTATCTCAGTGTGTTTTTAGTTCGAGACAGTTAATTGTCACATTTTGACTTCTCTAAGGAATTAATGTTCAGTTTTTGCTAGCAAAAAATTTGCAGTAGCAATATCACAGTTAACCATAGCCATAAATGCACCGTGCTAGCAGATAGCTAGCTCATCTTCACCTTCTTGTCCAAATTTGTTCTGGCTCCAAAAAACCCAAGATGGCGGTGGCCAAAATGCCAAACTCAAGAATTCAAAACATGATGTCATGGTGGCTACAACCATTATTTTCAACGGACTATGGCCTCAGCTGTGTTGGCTGTCTTGGTTTGACTTGACAAAAGACAGGTTGAACACAGGTCAGATAACCCTGGTCATTGGTGTAAAACAGGTATTAGCGGAGGATGTGATTGGATTTGATGGAAAACTACTGTGTTTATAGACGTGTATGTGTGTGTGACGGAGAATGAGATAGATAGATAGAGAGGCAGGAGGTGAGCTGCAAAACCAAAATGTAGCATCTGAGTGAGAGTGCGTGCGAGCTTAAAAGCTCCAGCTCAGCTCACAGCTTGTTAAGCTGGACTGTCTGCTCATCTTGTCCCACCCACAGACAAGATGCAGCCTCTCACTGTTCTCATAGCTTGTGTGGTGCTATGTGAACTGTGTGTGTGTGTGTGTGTGTGTGTGTGTGTGTACAGTATGAACACACTCACACAGTTCATATGGGTGCTTTTGTGTGTGCTTGCTGCTTTTTCTCACATTCCATTTGTGAATTTCTTTACATAACTGGTGAGTGCATATTCCTCCTCCTGCAGCTTTTCTCTTGATGTATTCTCCACTGCATAAATCTCAAGTGGTGCGTCACGAGTGCCATTTATGTCTGATAACAGTAAAATAAACAGTGAGTCTCCCGAGCTGCCTCCTCCTGGGAGACGAACAGTGAGTGAGAGTCGGTACATGTGCGATGTTTATTTGAACAACCTTCCTGTCCACTATGAGGGGAAAGTCATTGGGAGCGCTCAGTTCTTTAAATACAAACATTAGCATTTATTTTAGAGGAGACGGAAAGAGAGAAATGATATGAAAAAAGAAACAAGGTGTCAGGTGGGCTGTATGGGATCTCGGCAGCTCCTCCAGCCTGACCACTGAGACTATAAAAAGAATGAGACTTCCCAGAGGACCAGCAATCCCCAAGGAATCAACATCCGCTGCCCTAATCTCTGAACTCCATCACAATCACTCCTTCTCTCTTTTTCCTCTCCTCCGTCTCCTCGTACCTGCAGCCAGGAAACATGGAGATCACATGCAACCCAATTGCCAGAAAAATTATTAGCATTGTACATTTCTGCAAAACATGGATAGGTTACATATTCACATGATTATGTAGCAGATGCTTTGAAACCTCGTGTTATAATGCTGTAGTTATTATGTAATTTGTTTTATGGTTAGAGATAGATCATGTTTGGTTTAAAATACCCA
The DNA here is from genome assembly GCA_035609425.1 of Epinephelus awoara. Classification (NCBI taxonomy): domain Eukaryota; kingdom Metazoa; phylum Chordata; class Actinopteri; order Perciformes; family Serranidae; genus Epinephelus; species Epinephelus awoara. The sequence goes on along the minus strand of CM069304.1, from coordinate 22,630,581 downwards.
TTTTTGTGACACTATCCAAGCTGGAAAAACAGTGACAGGTCCCTAAAAAACACCCACACATGGGGGCTTAAATGCTGCAGGAAACACAGTGACAGCTCCTAAAGATATCACCTATTCTAGGGCTAAAAAGCTGTTGCAGACACAGTCACTGGTCCCTAAAAAGCACCCATGTACAGGGGCTAAAAAGCACCTGAAAATACAGTCACAGGTCGCTAATAAACACCCACATTCAAGAGCTACAAAGCAGTTAAAAACACAGTGATGAATTCCTTCAAAACACCCATGTTTGGGAGAAAAGTGTCTGGAAAAATAGCGTCATGTCCCAAAAAAGCACCCACATTCGAAGGCTAAAAAGCTGCAGGAGACACAGTGATGGGTCCTAAAAAAATCACCCATATTTTAGGGCTAAAAAGCAGTTTAAAACACAGTGACAGATTTCTAAAAAGCACCCATGTTTGGGGAGAAAAGTGCCTGGAAAAACAAGTCCCTTAAAAGCACCCACATTTGAGGGCTAAAAAGCATGTGAAAACACAGACGAATTCCTAAAAATCGCCCATGTTTTGGGGCTCAAAAGCTGCAGGAAACACAGTGATGGGTCCTAAAAATCATCCATATGCTAGGGCTAAAAACATGCTGGAAACACAGTTAATAGTCCCTAAAAACACCCATGTTTTAGGGATTAAAAGCTCCTGGCAACCCAGTGAAGAATTCCTAAAATACACCATGTTTGGAAGCTAAAAAGCCATTGGAAAAACAGCCACAGGTCACCAAAAAAAAAACATGTGGAGGCTAATAAGCCTCTGGAAACACAACAACTGGCCCCTGAAAAGCACCCTCATATGGAAGCTTAAAGCAGCTGGAAAAACAGAAATGTCTCACTAAAAAACATCCGGTTTTGTTGCTTGTTGGTCTCGGATAAGGGTCTGTAACTTGGCAGGCATCTTACCCAGGTGACATCATCCACACTACGACGTCTCTAAAAATGTCTATATGATATAAAAGTGCAAATGTAACGGATCTGCAGTCCAGCATTTTCTTCTGCTGACTGGGCTGCACACGCGGATGTCAGCGAGCAGAAAAAAACCTTCCAATGATATTATGACATGACAAATTATCAAGGTTAATCATCAGCCTAAGTCTGATGGTGTGACAGCTCATTAAAGCGTTACAAGGCTGCATAATTTGCTCTGTCCCTCTTCTTTCTCTGGTAAAACTCACTCTGTGTCGCGAGGCCTCCGATGAGAGGAAACATCTCATGAGACAAGCTGAGCGTGACCAGACAGGCACGATCAAGAAGTGAAGCAGGTACAATCCCACATTCATGACTGAGCATGCACTGGTGTCTCTACAGGTTTTTTTTTCTTCCACCATTGAGCTGTTATTTCACTTTGCTGTGCAGCTCCATAAAGAACTGATGAAAAAGAGACTGTAAAAGCACTTCAAAATATTTTATGTGTAAAAAAGGCTGTATTTTCTGCTTGGGAAAGGAAAGCGGCACCATGAAATAATGACTTTTTGATTTACAGCCGAATAATTCTGGCAGAGTGTTTATGAAGTTAATGTCCTTGTCATTTTGACTGGAGCAGGTCCAGAGTGTACTGCTTCAGAAAAATGTGTAATACAACAGTAACAGTGGGACATGACAAAGTGATGAAAACTTTCTTTCCATAGAAGATCTTGGAGAGTAAAAGCTAAGATGAGGATGAAGTAAACTACAGTTTCAGAGGATAAATGATGACAGAGGGAGCTTAATCGGAAAGAAAAACATTCACAGTGGTAAAGCATTATTTATAATATATACAGTACATGGACAAAAATACAAATTATCTAGATGAGCGGAGTCCAGAATAAACAGTTAGAAGGAAGGAGGAATAATGCATTCAAGATGCTGCTGATGAATTGAGATAAAAGTTTATTTGCTCCAACAATGCAAGAAGCATTTATTTCCATAAAGCAGCTGACTCTCAAAGTGATTCGCTTTGGGTAATATAAACAAGTCTGCTCTAATTTATTCAGTATATTTTATCAATGTCACCATAAACAGTTCACTGCAGCTTAAAGCAGTGAGGTTTCCTCTCTGTCAGTCATTTAATTTGGCAGTTGTGTCTATGACAAGCAGATAAACCATTTTCTACCCTCAGTCTATTTAAAACTGGTTCTTCAGATAAAAAAATGACACTTTAAGGAACTCTTGCATCATTAAAAAGACTGTCTTTTTTTCAGAGATCCACTGTGTTGTTTTTACTGCAGTTTTTTTAGTCTGTTAGTTTGTATTAATTCATAAGAAGTCTCAACAACATGTCTTCATACCTAAACGACAGAACAGGCTGTTTGCCAGTGACTCTCAATACGACATGGTTAATTGGTGACTCTAAATCGTCCGTAAGTGAGAACGTGAGTGTGAATGGTTGTCTGTCTCTATGTGTCAGCCCTGTGATAGTCTGGTGACCTAGTTCAATGCTGTTCATTATGTCTTCAGTTTCTGATAATGACTTCAGTTGTTCTTTTATCTCAGACATGTGTTAGGATGTTACATACCTTGACATGCTGATTGACAGATCAGCTGATAAAGACGCGTCACAATCACCACCAAGTGACACTTCTGAGGAAGGCGGAAGTTTCCCCCGAAACATGTCAAGGTATGTAACATCCTAACAAATGTCTGGGATAAAAGAACAACTGAAGTCATTATCAGTCTGGTGACCTGGTCAGGGTGTACCCTACCTCTCGCCCAATGTCAGCTGGGATAGGCTCCAGCCCCCCTGCGACCCCTAACAGTGTGCCCTTCACTACTCCCCACTACTGTTGTCACAAAAGTGGAAATTCTAACTTCGATTCAGCACCTTTGAAAATATTTATAGTTGATACAATTTTCAAACAACAGGGAAAAATGATATTGCAGGCTACAATTTTAAAATTTCATTAAAAGATAAATATAACAAGGTTATAACATGATAATAACAAGAGAGCGACGAAGCACAGCTAGTACCGGTGTGTCAGTACTGTGGAAAATGAGTACTGAAACAACCATGTCTCACTCCAAACTCGTCGAAATCTGTCGCTTGGGCAGTGACTTGCAGCGCCAGAAACTAACAAAAAAAGTAGTCTTTAAATGCTGGCATGATATATGGCTGGTTGCCATTATACTTTAACAGCACTCATATGAAGCCCGGTGGCTGCTTGCTCTGCTGCCATTCAGCAGCCATCAGACAGAGCTGCTAACAGCCACTGCTGCAACTAACAAACCCCACAAATCCATTCAGCAGCTCCACCACCCAGTCAGACACACATGGTTGATTATTTACTGCTAAATTACAGCTCACAACTCGCACCAATGGCTGATGCTGCTCCGCTCTGACTGTTTCTGCTGGCTACTGAAACATCCTGGCGCAGACTATTAACTAGAGTTTAATGGCTTTCAATGTCTGATTGTCCACCATGAACATTTTCATTATGTCTCAACTCAAAATGAAACATAGATTTTGTCTTAGTTTTTATCATCAAGATCTGTTTTTATCTCATCAAAGTCTCGTTTTTTGTCATGGAAAAAAGGTGGTTGTTCATCATGGTTTTTGTCAACGAAAATTAACACTGGTGCTTTGCATGGTACATCAGTGTATGACTGTGTGTGACTGAGTGAATAAGAGGCAAACTGTAAAGCTTTTTGTCTTGTAAAGTAGAAAGGTGCCACGTAAATGTAGAACACTGATCGTCTCTTATGGCTCAGTTGTTTTACATTTCATTCTCGTGGCTCTCCGGTAGAAGAGAAATCACTTTGCTTTGCTATAATAATGTTTTGTTAAAAGAAACTGAAGACCTCATCTCACTTGTTCCCTGTTGGTCATAGTGCGTTAGTGCGAGAGCTGCCTGTCGCCTGCTTGATTTGCATGTTTGTCCTGAATCCATGATGGAAGGTGCATGTTTTTGTTTATGTGGTTGTGCATTAGAAGCACACTGCATTTACATGCGGCTCCATTTTACACCTGGTATTGGTTGCCTAAATTGCAGCTACAGAGCCAAATGATGTGCGCTATCATCATCCATCTAAATACAGTACAGATCACACAGGATAAAAACTGTGCAACACAGATGAACATGAGGTGCAAAAAAAGAAGATATATAAACAACAAAATGCAAAAAGAGGTACAGAATGAAATACAAGACAAGGTACAAACATATAGTGCAATGTTAGAAAAATGCAAATACAGGTAGTGTAAATAAATGTAAACAAATGTAAAGTGCAATAAACAACAATAAAAACAGTTCCCTGAGGATTTTATGTACGGTGCAGCTGATTTTTACATACTTGACTGTACTAGTCCCCTCGTGACGTTATCTCACATTCTCACATTTTAACTGTTGACAGAACAGCTGATGGACAAAATGTGTCACAAGTTGGACGTTCTTTTAAGCAAATTCCTTTTCCCCCAGTTGTTATTTTCCCAGCTGCTCTTTAGATGCCGAACCCCTCAGTTCACCTCAGTGTTCCTCCAGAGTTCACAGCAAAACTATTTTCATCTGTGCGAGTGGAACACCACAACAGTTTTTGACAGTGTCTTGGACCCACCTGCCTTCGAGTCTCGCTCCTCCCCTTCCTGTTATTCTTCCCTTTACTGTAAAACTCTACAGTCATGACAGGCAGTGCACAAACATCACAAGTGTGGTTAAAAACTCACAACTGTTGTGATGGCTGGCAGGATATCTGCTGTACAGTGTCTTTGCAGTCAGTTGTCTGGAGCATAGATAGTTTGGCTTGGGGAGTGTTTGAGAAGTTTGAGCACTTTTTTGTTTTAAATATCAGGTTTGTACTCATTTCCAATCATCTTATATTCAATATTTAGAGATTGAAGTTGCTCCTTTTTTATACATTGTGGGGGTAACTTCACAGTAAAAAGAGTATTTAAAGCAGCCATATTTTTATGATGGCTGAAATGGCAATGTGAGAGGTTAAGCAATACGAGGTGAAGCTTGTGGTATTTAAAGGGCAACTTCTGTATTTTTTAACCTGGACCATATTTTCCTTTGTGTGTGTGTGTGTGTGTGTGTGTGTCTATGTGATTAATGGGAGGAACTTTTTAAAAAAAAAATTGGTCCAGAATTCAGCGAGAGCACTGCAGCCAGCAGCGGTGAAACAGGCTGTAATGTAAATACTCTAAGCATGTTTTCACCGTCAATGTACGTCCACCAAAAAGTGTTTTTGCCACTGACAGGCTCAGACTGTTGTGTGTGTCTGTCAACATTATGGAAACATCCCTACAGAGACAGAACATTTTGTTGAAGACTAAGATCCTTTTTGTTAAACCAGAAACACTCTCTAAGTATCTATCACCAACTCACCAACTGAATTCCTATAAAAGTGAACATGGTGGACAGCTGTTGTGCCCCGGGGTGTCAGAACAGTCGATGCGCGAAGGAGAGAGCGCTTTATCGAATCCCGAAAGATCCCGAAAGTCAGCTACTGTGGATTACTGCCATAAAATGTGCCCGAGGCGAGCAGGAGAAAACGGAGCGGTGGGAGCCCAGCCCCCAGGCAACAGATTCCCCTTGTGCAGTGATCACTTCATATCAGGTACAGAATCCGACGCTCACTACTTTAATGTTGTTTTTTTTAAGTGCTTTTATTGCGATTTCTAACAGTTTGACCTTTGAATTATGCTGTGGATTTTGCGGAGCTAGTACAGGGATTTTGCAGTTATAAGGCTGCTGATAAGTCATGTGTCATTGTTTTGCCATGGGGATCGTGCAATATATCACTAGATTCTGTCATTGTTAGCAGGAGGGGAGCAAATTGTACATGTCAGGATACTGCAATATTGGAATACTGTTCGCTCTGGCTGTCTCAATACTCCTGAAAAGGACCCCGGGGGGCATTGTGAGGGTCAGATATGTTTAACTAGTCAAGTTTTGCAATATATCGATCAATTTCCAGGGCTTTAAAATGCGAAGTGAACTCTGATGACCTGAAATCAGCACTGGCACCATTCATTTTTGCTGAAGACTTTCCTGCCAGCATGGCGGTGTAAACAAATCAAGTCACGTGACGTCCGCTGCTATATAGAGGCAGCATATTTTCACATCTAACTGGGTGAATTAAGGGTTTACTTCAACCAAACCAGAGCTGGTGATTGTTGGAACAGTGGGAAGACAAATCAAGACATTTCTTGTGAGTTTTATTCTGTTTCTGCTGAATTTGAATAAAGTGTGTTTTAAGGTGATAAAATTGCTGTTCATTTAAATGGAGTCTGGTGAATTTGGCAATAGCGTTTTCGGGGCTGTTTCTGGTTAAACAAAAAAGATCTGACTCTTTAATAAAAGGGTATCTCTCTAGGGATCTCTTTCATAATGTTGTCAGACACTTCAAATAACAACCTGTCAGTGGCAAAACCAAACACTTTTTGTGGACGTACGCTGACTGTGCAAAGATGCCAAGAGTGGTTACATTGCAGCCTGTTTCATGCCTGCCATCTGCAGTGGTCTTGCTCAACACTGGACAAGTTTCAAAACGTGTTGTTCTCATAAGTCACTCAGACACAAAGACATGAAAAAATAGAGCCCAGGTTGAAAGATGCAGAAGTTTTCCTTTAACACCATTTGTCAAGTTTCTAAAGTTTCAAGAAATTAATTACATGTTCACTTTCCCTCCTCTGTGGGTGCACAGCACATCCTCTGTGTCTGGTATCTCATGGATGTCAACTTGGTAAACTGACAGAACTCAGTGATGAAACCTGTCCCTCTGTAGCACTGCTCATTTAGCCCCACTCTATTGACTCAAAGAGAGGAAGTGTGTGTCTCTTGGCTCGTTTGAATAAGGTCACACATTTATTCTAAAAGGGGAAGTGTTGATATTCAAACTGAAAAGTTACTATCCTTGCCCATCTGCTCCATCTGACAGTGTTTATCATGTTGCATGAGTCCCAAAAGCCTGACTCATCTCTGAGTGCAAACTCACCCCCTTTACTTTCACTGGGAGGGAGCTCCCTATATGAAGGGCTATATGCACTTATCCACCAGAGCTTTTGTCACCGAGCCACCAGTGCTCTGCTATGTGTCGTGACGCTGTAGACCGATGAAAGGATGATGAAGGGAAGAGGTGCTGACAGACAGAGGAGCCATCTGTCCCTCATTAAAACCATCGGAGGGAGGGAAGAGCCAGGTCACTACTGGACACAGCAGTCCTCATTCACACACACACAAACACACACTGTGAGAGAAAAATCTCCCCAGGGATGCCGGATCAAGGATGACTCTCTGTCTGCCATGGCAACTTTGAGTGCGGAAAGACTAATAAGAGTTGCTTCCTTATTAGGAAGCTTGAACAGTGCATGTCACAGGAGTGTTGAAGGCCCTGGGCTCTGTCTTACAGGAGTAAGTGTGTAATTTGTATCCCACATTGGCTACAGACTTCATCTGCAACTTATTAAAGCCTCTGTGTGGTGGTTGTTATTCAAATGACAGCCCATGTGAATGCCAACTGCTTTCATTGTACATTCAGGAGCTGAAGGTCACTTTTAGGTAATAATCATGAAAATTTTCATTTCAATAAATCTGTCGGCGAATGAGGTGACACAGCGGAGCCTATGGTGACATTCACAGGAAGAATCACATGCGGCACACAGTTAGTGTCGGGTTTTCCACCACCCAGCAGCAGTTGCTCTGTCAGAGAGGGTGGACAGACTTGATGCAACAGACTTGCTCTTCAAGTCACCTGTGTGTGAAGCGGCCCTCTGTTTTTTTTACAGTCTTTGCCAGCATTGCGAGTACAAACAGCATGTATGAGATAATGGGCCCCTGTTCACAGACATGCAAAGGCCCCATCACCTCGGACCTAGGGGCAAGGCATACAGACTTTTTTTGTTGTTGTTGATTTGCATCTCTGTGTAGTCATTCTGCATCATTTATTCAAGCATTTTCCGGTCCTAACCGGTGTTCCTGTTGGGGATCTCAGGGGGGCTGGAGCCTATCCCAGCTGACACTGGGCGAGAGGCAGGGTGCACCCTGGACAGGTCACCAGACTATCACAGGGCTGACACATAGAGACAGACAACCATTCACGCTCACATTCACACCTAAGTCCAATTTAGAGTCACCAATTAACCTGCATGTCTTTGGACTGTGGGAGGAAGCTGGAGTACCCAGAGAAAACCCACGCAAACTCCACACCCTGGGTTCAAACCAGGAACCTTCTTGATATGAGGCCACAACTGCACCATCTTTTTTTGTCCCTACTGAGTTATTTTAAGTCTCTTTGCACTTCCTTTGCATCTCTTTGTGGTCTTTTGGAGCCTCTACCTGGTCAGTGTGTTTAATTTGGTTGACATTTTGCAGGTGATGACCAGGGGGTGGGCGGCGGGGTCCCTTGATACTTTGAGCCCCTGGGCCAGTGCCTGGATTTGCCAGAATTTTGATATGCCATTTGTCCAGAAAAGGGCAAACATTAAAAAAAAAGCAAAGTGACCATCAGTGAGATACCATCAGTGTTGTTTCGCCAAAGGTGGAGCAGTGAAAGAAGGCTCTATTTTTTCTGGACTTGTGGCAAACCCTGTATAAAGGCTTGGACGTAGACACCATGATGTCGCCCGTTGGTTTGTGGATTTTGACGATAGTTGTTTTTACCAAGACATCTTTCCAGTGGGGATTGTGCCCCCAACATCCGTCAGTTCAGCCAATTATCAAATAGACAAAGTTAGAAACTAGCTGGTGTGGCTTTTGGCTGCAGTTGTCGTATGTCAAAGCCAATTAGAGCTAACGCTATGAATGACAGTTAACCTGGCAGGAGACAAAGTCAACTTTCTTTTCATTAAAGTGGAGATCTAACACTCAAAGGTAAACCGGGTGCAGGGTGTCACATGCAGGGACAAAGTGAAGGATCTGACATGAAAATATTGTCGACAGCTCCCGGCGCTGTCACTCATCTGGATCTGACATCGCTGATTTGTGCGTCACCCGCTCTCCGTCTCCCTCCTCCCTCAGTCACATTGTCTGTCTCCCAGCTCACTGGTTGGTAATTGGAGCCATCTGACAGGAAGTGACTGTTGTTGTTGTTGTTGTGTTGCTATTGAGGTTGTGGAGGAGCGTGCTCATTGGTTAATTTACATAAAAGCCCTTGGGGGGGAGGAGGGGTGGACGACCCGGCGGCTTATCCTCTTTAATGGCCTAGTCTGTCCTCAGTGACGATCTAGTTTGGAGAAATGATTAGAAGAGGCAGGGGAGCCACACAGAGCAAAAGTGACTTCCAGAAACAATTATTAATGCATGAAGGGGGTTTTAATTCTTCAAACCATCTTATTTAATCTGTAATATAATCTCTTACTCTTTTCAAATCAGGTCTTTGAGGCAGAAACAGTGTCACAGACTCACTTCTCTGCTCTGTGTGGATATTTAAACTGGCAGTCGTAATGTCATGTCAAAGCCCAAAGTTGTAAAACCTCTGCACTTGTTGACAGCATTTCATGCCGGAGTTAATTGGTGTAGATGACCTGTCAAAGCAGCAGTCTCTGATAAACGCTGAGAAGCACCACAGGAGATAGAAGGAGCCTTGAAGGTTGATTTTCGTTGCTATTAATAGTATTAAGACAGGCTGCTAGAGCTAATGCCGAATGCGAAATTCAATCCATCTCCTGGACAGGGGAATTAGACTAATTTTGGTATTCAGCATTGTCATTAGTTTGCCTGAGGACACGTTTTTGAACCGCTGTCTCCCGCTGTCCATTTGTCCTGCTTCTTAATCTAATGCTAATTTACAACTCTGTGATTTTGACAAGGAATTCAAACTGACTGAAAAGGTGACTGAAGGAGATCTACAATAGCTGTAATATGACTCCATATCTGTTTGTGTCACATTGTTTATTACTGCCATAAAAAATCAAGTGCATTTCAATGTTAATGTACTCTGTATGCACAAAGACATTCTCCCATTTGTCATCACCAGGGTGAGTTCAAAGCTGTTTGTCTCTGTCGCATTAGAAAATTATATTCTTCTTACTAAGAGCTGCTCAGATTCATAGTCAGCGTTTGAACTGTTTGGTCCCTGTTAATAATTTCGGTAACGTCCTTAACGGATACTTTGGATCTGTTGAAGTGGGGTTGTATGAGGTACTTACCCAGTGTGTAGTCAGTGTATTACATGCAGCAGAAGGCGGGTGTCACACCATGGAAGCTGAGCAATGTATTGTTTTGGAGGGCGGCAGCAGCTTAGACACCTAATAAAATCAGTATCGGTTTATGTGTATGCTGTATTTAACAGAGTGGTTACATGATATTGTTTGTCTGTTTACTGCCTGCCTGATTCCATGTGAACACAGCATTAGTCTTAATTTAACAGTCTAAAGTAACAAGCACTCAATAAACAATGAATTCAACACCTGATAAAATGGAACCTGGACATGTTTGCTGATCTACTTTCTGATAAATGACTTCACTACAGTAATTATCAACATTATCAAGTGTTCATTTCTGACGATAATCGTGCACTCAGCACAGACGTGCACCGAGCTGCCTATTAAACACACATCATCAGCGACTCTGTAATTGCTTCGTGTGATTCATATGATTGACAGGTGACCCCCGTCATTGCGCTGTGACTCATCCTGCCCAACAATGATTGAGAAGCAAACAGTTTGCAGATGAAAGCGATGATGGCAATACGTGTGTGTGTGTGTGTGTGTGTGTGTGTGTGTGTGTGTGTGTGTGTGTGTGTGTGTGTGTGTGTGTGTGTGTTAGCCTCTTCAGCATTAAAGTGTTGGCTTTAGAAAATGAATAGTGACAAGTGTAGAAAGTGGGCTGTCAAAGGTTGTGGAGTTTAATCACATCACACACACACACACACACACACACACACACACACACACACACACACACACACACACACACACACACACACACACACACACACACACACACACACACACACACAAATATCTACATTAATCGAGAAAGAAAAGCAACAGAAATGACAACTGATTAATTCACTTTATTTGAGCAATTCTTTTATAAATCACTGATATTAACTTGAGCTGAATGTTCTGTAACCACATTGTTTCCTCCTGGTACCTCCAAAAGATCTTGGCACAAAGGCAAACTTAACCAAACAAATCTAATTTATTTGTGTCAAACAACAGTTAGATGGATGTTATCTACAGTACCCTCACAGTGACAGTTAAAGTGAGACAGTTTAACTTTTTAGAGAAGAAAAAACACATTCATAATCTTAAAAAGAAATAGTCAATAAGCAATAAAAACACACGGTTCTGATGCCACAGCCTCACTTGCTCCGGTACGACCATGAGCTTATGTTGGCTAATGTGATCTCAGGAGCAAGCTACAAATGTGCTACCCAGGACCTGTGAACAGCCTTCAGTGTGTGAGCTTCCTTTAGTTCCAACCAGATACCAAAAGCGTCACGTAGAAAACCATAAACTCCAGCGTGGATCAGCAAGGATGTAATATCTTTGACACAAAGTGCACTGACTAATGAGCTGGGTGCAAACAGGGAGCAACACCCTGACAGGAAACCAACCTCATACGGACTGGCATCCTTAACAGTGGGAAACTGATACCCACAAGAGAAAATGTCGAGGTGAAACATACTGGGATTTTGACTGGACTTTCCATCTGCTGCTGACTCTTTTCACGCCACTGCAAGTAATGAAGCAACTTGCCTTGTAAATTAAATCTAATTAAAGGTGTTTAATCACCTCAAAATTCTTTCACATGAAAAATGATTGATTCTGTGTGACACCGAGATAATTAAAGTAACTCCTTAGCTTCATTAGCCCAGCACACTAATGATCGCAAGGTCAGATTTTGTGTTTGATTCCTTTACGCACAAAAGTTGTTGGTTCCTGCAAAGACAGAATGACCAACAGGTCAGTCTTATTAATTAATCTTTCATCTTGAAATGTAAAATTACGCAGATATGATGAAAATTTCTAATTCTCTCCGATGCTTTTAAAGCTACCTCTTAAATACTGGATATCGAAGGCATGCGCTGCTATTTCAAGCATCATTTGAGAACTGTATTTAAAATATTGAGTTGGTATTAAGACAGCATAAAAGCAAACAGTTCTCCCCTGACATGTAACATTTCTCCTCTCTTCCCGTGGCTGACAGGCTGCGTGGCATCCTGCTGCGCCAGACTGTGAAATCATGACTTTGGCACAGATGTGCAGAGCTCCCGAACGAGGGAAGAGGGGAGAGGTTTATTAATGGTGAGGCGGCTGGGTGGGGTTGACTTGCCACTTGGGCTGCTTGTCAGGTACAGCTGCTCCAGACTGTGTGTGTGTGTGTGTGTGTGTGTGTGTGTGTGTGTGTGTGTGTGTGTGTGTGTGTGTGTGTGTGTGTGTGTGTGTGTGTGTGTTTTTCATTCACATCTCCTTGATTCAAAGTCAATGGCAGCAGCAGCTGTTTGTCCCCAACACTCCAGTCTTTTGTGCAGGCAGCAAAAAGACTTCACATGTACTGAGCTCCGAGGCAAAACGCCAGGGTGGCTGTTTTTCAGAGTCAAAATAATCTTGTTTTCATATCAAATGTAAAAACCTGGTGCACAGAAAAATGTTGTGCCTGCTCTCAGATGGAGGTACAGCAGGTTTGTGATGCATCACATGCAAGGTGGAGGGAAATCTTTTTTTTTTTTTTTTTTTACGCTTGGGAGGCCACGGCTCATTTCCCTCATGCAAATGAAAGCTGCAAGCGAAAGGGGAAAGCAAATGCTATTGGAAGGCTGACAGTGCTGTGTGGAAAATGTTGTGTGAGTGCTGAGAGTAGCACAGTCCCCCAGTGTGTGCCACTGAAGGGAAAGAGGGAGCGAGTCATAGAGGGGGGTCGGGTGGGGATTTCCTTTTCATGAGAGCTTTGGCATCGAAGGGGTTCTCTTGAAATTTATGTCACTGCGAGGGCTGGTGCACAGGCTTTAGCTCACACGGACAGACACTCACACACATAAACACACACACACACACACACACATGATTAAAGAGAACTTCAAACCATAAATCGATTCTGATGATGACTAATGATGATCTCACTGACTGTGCGTGAGTGGGCAGCGAGCAGAATCAGTAGAACCTGTGGTTGTAGCCCGGGTGTCTGCTGGGGATCTGTGGATAGCTGCGCTGAGGTCTGATTTTTAAAATAGATCTGAATATTGACGCAAAGGCAAAGACAGAACCTCCAAAGCAAGTGAGAGGGCACTTGTAGGCACTTAGCATCCAAGAACTTCATGTAGCAGCTACCATCCTCCAGACAGCAGTTCTGGAAGTTACGTAAGCTCCAGATATAAATACACTTCTTTTTTTTTTTGCTATGAGAGAAGAGGCCAGCTGTGAGCGAGGACAGAATTGGAGCACCTTGTTCCTTTTATATTTTGTGCCCAACGAGGTCCCAGTCCAGAACGTGTGATCTCCAACAGTAGACCCATTTCAGCGTGTGCATACTGTGGGGAGATTGTGCTGCAGTAACCTCAGACTCAGGATAAAGTGATGGAAGGAGAATCTGGAACACTGGTTTCCCTACTTGCATTTTGCTTTTTCGAAGTCAGTAATGACTTGGTAAATTCATTGAACCTCTACCACTGTATGAATAAACTGCTGAAAATGTTGGCATTGTATGTTTCTGCAAACCCTGGATATACTACATTTGTAGGGTTCATACGTAAATGAAGTATGGGAGATGGGGAGTAGCTTGAGACCAAGGTGAGATGCCTGCCAAGCTGCAGAGTTTGAGACAAACAAACAACAAAACCGGCTGTTGTTTAGCGAGAAATTGCTGTTTCTAGCAGCTCTTCGGTCATCAAATATGGGTGATAGTGTCACAAAAAATGTTGTTTTTCTACCAAGGCATTGCTGCATTTCCTACCAAGATAGTGCCACGAATAGCGGCTGTTTTTTAAAGAGACACCGACAGTTTCCTTATTTGTGGTTGTGCCACCAAAAGTGAGTTTTTAAGCCCAAATGTGATCATTTCCTAACCACAACCAAGTGGTCTTTATGCCTAAACATAACCACACTATAGTGATGCTAACTAATATCATACAAATGTAATGCATGGTGGTGCAGAAATGTACAATGCCAACATTTTTTGTGGTGATTTGGTTGCCTGCAAATTTGTGAGTCCTCGGTCAGAGAAGGAATGACCCACCCAACTCTCCATCTGATGGGCTAGTTCTCGTTGCCTTTGTTGGATGAATAGGTTAGCTTTAGGAAAGAGCCGTGGGATCGGTTAGGGTTAAGGTGAAAATGTCATGGTAGGCCAATCAGAGACAGAGTAAAGGCCCTGACAAACCAAACCAACAGTCTGCTGTCTGTCAGTGTTGGGCTGTAGGTGAGCATTTGTCACCTTTATCGGTGCAATGGGTCCTACACCATTTCCCCTTGTTGGCCCCCGTCTGCTTTTTTTAGGCCGATTCAGCATGTTGAATCGCTGATGGTGATGGCAACTGCGACAGTGGCGCTCATTGGTGAATGAGGTCAGTGTGATTGGCAGTTCAGCTCAGTGCACGAGAAGAGAAACGGAAGTGATGGAGGTCAACAAACAGCTAAAGTCAAGACGACGTGTGATAGAAACAAACATGTGACATAAGTTAGGACTGTTTTTCGTTAATCACTGAGCTCTTTAGCAGAAACATTTTGTGTTGGTGTGTGTTATTGTTCTCTGGCGCACGGTAAATATGCTCTGCTCTTTCAACATTGGATTGTTTTGGCCAAGACACAGGAAAAGTGAGGCGACTCAACAGTTGGCTTTTGTTGCTGCTAGTTCTCTGAAGTTGGTTTGATGTGTCTGGGCCTTAGCAGTCCAGTCCTTTGCTTTCCTGAGATTTACAAATTTGCTTGCCCCTGAAGGCAAAGTCTGCACTGGACTCCATACAGGGAAGCCAGTAGGGGACTTAATTAAAATTACAACATAAACTTGAAAATGAAGGTGTAACACCTCAATAGCATAATTTTAAATGAAAATGCTTGACTTTGTTAAAGGGATAGTGCACCCAAAAATGAAAATTCAGCCATTATCTACTCACCCATATGCCGATGGAGGCTCTGGTGAAGTTTTAGAGTCCTCACATCCCTTGCAGAGATCGGCAGTAGCAGTGGCTAGCACACCTAATGGCAGACGGCGCCTCAGGCTAACGTCCAAGAACACAAAATTGAATCCACAAAGTATCTCCATACTGCTCATCCATAGTGATCCAAGTGTGCTGCAGCCCCGACATAAAAAGTTGTTTCAAAAAACGTCATATGAACTCTGTTTTTAGCCTCACTGTAGCCTGTAGCTCTGACTGCTTCTCCGTGCTCCGCGTTCACATGTGCGCACCTGTGCGAGACCAGCGAAAGCATGAGCTTTGCTGACCCATGTTTACATCACATGACACGTGCACGGCAGGGGGAGACAACAGTAACCACAGTAGCTAAAAGATCATTTGCACTACGTTTGTTTTAGCAAAGGACAGCCCAACATGTCTGAAGACTTTGAAACTGAGGAGGAACAGCATTTCTTTGTTGAACTGTATTTGTTTGAGCCCGAGTATACGGACGCGGAACTCAGGCTACTGGATGAAGCAGCCGCCACAGCTCATGAGCCTAACCCTCAGCCAGCCGAAGAATACTGTAGTCAAGCACTGGAAACCTGGTGGTGTAGTTGTTTCAAATGCAAAGCAATGCCAACAGATGAGGAAAGTCTTTGCTTTCCTGAGAATCTAGACATCTGTACTGACGAGACTGCTGCTCTTCAGAGATCACTGATCACACACGTGAACGCGGAACACAGAGAAGCAGTCCGAGCTACAGGCTACAGTGAGGCTAAAAACTTAAACTTTTTATGTCGGGGCTGCAGCACACTTGGGTCACTATGGATGAGCAGTATGGAGATACTTTGTGGATTCAATTTTGTGTTCTTGGACGTTAGCCTGAGGCGCCGTCTGCCATTAGGTGTGCTAGCCACTGCCGATCTCTGCAAGGGATGTGAGGACTCTAAAACTTCACCAGGGCCTCCATCGGCATATGGGTGAGTAGATAATGGCTGAATTTTCATTTTTGGGTGCACTATCTCTTTAATAGATTTTTGTAAAGGTTTATTTTTTAAAATACATTTTAGTCTTGTCTTTTTTTGTCAACACTACTGGATGCTGATATATACACAGTTTGTGTATAATGACGTCAGTGCCATCTCATCATTATATCATTTTAGTCATAGAAAAAAGGTTGTTGATGAACATATTTAGTCAAAGATTTTGTCAATGAAATTGACACTGTACAGCAGGTTAAGTCTTTGAAAATGAAATGTCACATGCCATGTCAGTGTGGGTTTCCTCTGGGTGCTCCGACATGCAGGTTAATTGGTGACTCTTAATTGTCCGTAGGTGTGAATGTGAGTGCCAATGGTTGTCTGTCTCTATGTGTCAGCCATGTGATAGTCTGGTGACCTGTCAAGGGTGTACCGCACCTCTCGCTCAGTGACAGTTAGAATAGGCCCCAATACCCCCCACGACCCCTAACAGGATAAGTGGTGCACAAAATGAAAATAAATGAATGGTTATAGAATGCCCATACAAGTATGTCAAAATACACATTGGATTATTGAAATTTATTTGAACTTTTACTACATATACATATGTGGAAACTTCTGCAATTGTGACATTACATTTTCATTTTCAAGTTTACATTATCATTTTACTAAAGTCTCTATGGGCTTCCGTACTTATAAACTGTGACTCATTTTAAACAGCGAGGTTTCTTTAAAAAACAATACGGGTTTATGATAGTTTGAGGCAGGATTTTGGGAACCATCATGTAAGCACAGCAGCGAAGGTGCAGCCCTACAGGCAGCCAAGCAGGACAAAAGTCAAGTATCATTCAACAGTTAAAACCAACAGGATGTGACATAGAGGGAGGAAAGAAGAACACACCTACTGTACGTTGTATGAGATCACCTGTCATGTTTCTCCAGGAAGTGACAGCTTTCCAGGAAGTGCCAAGGGCCTTTAGTAGATGATATGTAAAACAATGTTTTTGTGTACACTGAAGCTAGATGTACGCTTGTTTCTGGCGCCCATGAGCCAACAAATTTTGTCTGAAAGTCACAAAGGAAAAGAAAACATTATTGCAAGGTTAAAATGTCAAATAGCCTCGGGCACTATAATGGCACTGGTGTCATTTTGAAACTTGTTCAGCTTTTGTAGACTAACAGGAGGAGTGGAATGTTCAACTACCTGTGATGACTCTGTCTATTATAATTAAGTCATTAACATTTCGTAAGATAAAGAATGATTACAGGAACATGTGTGATGTTTCCATTCCAGGCACTTGAGTAAATGCTAAAACTAATAACCCTTGAATTAAAATGTGCCAGTAAAAGAGATGGGTCCAAGTCACTGTTTGATAGATAGATAGATAGATAGATAGATAGATAGATAGATAGATAGATAGATAGATAGATAGATAGATAGATAGATAGATAGATAGATTTGTAATGTTGAGTGTTATAATGACACAAAATTTGTTTCAGTTGTTATTACCTGACATGCTTAGGCCTCCGTACTCAATATGTGGAACATTAACGGAGATCGCCTCCGAGGATATCCACAGTCTGGGCCACTTTATATCTACACAACGCAGACATCACTAGAGTCCACTGGTTACATACATACACCTGTAATTCCAATTACTTCCTGGGTCTAGATGAATATATTATCGATAAAGGTTGGCAAGTTGTTTTTCACTCCATTTTGTCTTCAAACAAACCGACCTCTCACTGGACTTCCTGCATTGGTAAACAAGGTCTGAAGCAGCGGTATTCAACCTCAGTCCTGAGTGCTCAGAAGCTGTTTCTCAATACCAGGACGGCCAAGAATGGACTTGAGAAGGCCGTTCATGCCAAGTCTCCTTGAGAGAACATTCTGGCAAGATTGCAAGGACAGAGAACACAGCTGTCAGAGTTTGAGACATTCTGTTTGGCTGCTATTGTGCAGCATTGAATGTCCAGCTCCTGTCACCAGTGACAGGATGACACCAACATCACGTCAGATTGTGTTTGTACATTTGCTTTGTAGTTTTACTTGGCATGTTCTGCACTTTTTAAATGTATGCTTATTGTTATAATTGCATGTTCTTCTTCTTTTTGCTGTATTCTGTGAATAAATAAAATAAAACCATAGTCAATGTTTCCAGCAGCTTGTTGAATCTATGACACCAAGAACTAAGGCAGTTGTGAAGGCAAAAGGGAGTTCAACCTGGTACCAGCAAGGTGTATCTAATAAAGTGGCTGCTGAGTGTATGTTTCAGTGTATGTCATTTATTTTATGTTCAAATTAAAAACATACTGACAACACTATCAGATCAAGCTGCTCAACTCTCATCTCTTGGACACAGTAAAGGACCATTTATTGAACATTTATTGACATGTAACACATAAATTCAAAAACACACATATCATAACAAACCATCTTCAGGAACATTATTTCCTTGCAGACTCTACAACAAACTCCAAATTAAACAGCATGTTTTCCTCTTTTTATCAGTTGTTTGGGCAACTTTGCAGTGGAAAATAGCCTGAAGAGAGTTGATATCCTTTTTAAGCTCAAAGTGTTTTGTCTCAGTGGCGTTTGACTAGTCTGAGAGCACAAGTGAAACTGTCCAGGATTAACCTAATCTTTGTGTAACTGGCCAGAGGGCTGATTTAGGGCTGCAGGTGTGCGGTACATGCAAAATAGTGCTTTAATTCTGCAGTGGTCACGTAAACAGCAGTAGTCCAGGTGCTGAGGGCTTAAAAAACACCATTGTAATGAAGTGGTGTCCTTGAGCAAGGCATTTTGTCCCCTTCAGCTCCAGGGGTGCTGACAACCATATCGCTTTCTGTTTTCCTCAAAGCCTAGCAACTATCCAAAATACAGGACTCGCTGCATTTTGTTTTCCATAGTTGCTTTGCTTATTCCACCCTCTGCCATTCAGCCTAAAAAACATTGGTCTAACTTTGGAGCCTTATTTAACCCCTTTCCCAACAAGCGATGTTAACAGGGCTGGTACAAGAAACCACTTCCTTTGCTAGCTTAGGAACTGAGTGCGCCACGTCCTCTCAAAGACATTAATTTTGGCCTCCTGTTATTTTCTCCGAGGGGCCTTGGGGGAACCACTGCACATACATCTCCATCCTTTTTGGACTGAGTTTATATATATACGTTGGTACCAGAGATAACAGTACCTCACAAGATGGCGCCCCCATCCCACACATACCTCCACATTCTCTATAAACACTAAAAAAAGTAACATAACTGTCAAACTGTGAGGTGATAAACATTTTTTTCTTGATATAATTTATATTATTAAAGTTTATTTTTGATCATTATTTAGATTTAGTTTTTTCTTTGCATATATTCATATTCCTGTTCCTCTGTACCATCACCACAGTAAGAATATGGGTTATTGCCATAGACCAGTGATGCTCAACTTACAGCCTGTGGGCCAAATCTGGTGCACGATAGGTTGCTGGGTGGCCCACCAACCATTTTCTAATTTACAGTTAAATTGATTCAAACTGAGAATTTTGTAGTTTGTAGCTTCATGTCAGCTGCTTCCCCTGAAAGTGACTTGTAGCCTGTTGCTGTGTCTCCCGTGGTCTGACCACAGCATAAGCCCTTAATGTCCTCAAATCCTCAAACGCCCCTGAACACACCTGACCTGTGCAAGGCTGCTGCAACTGGCCCCTGGCCTCCTGTCATTTTGCAAAAGTGGCCCCACAGGAAAACATCTCCCATTGGTTTGCACACTCTTGTTTTGCCATCTTGGCTTTTGGAGCCAGAAGTGACCATATCTGGGCGAGAGGGTGGCGCTGTGGAGGAGTGAGGGGTGGATCTGACTGAGAAGCCGAGGACACTATTGACAGACTCCAAATTATGTATTGCAAAAATCAAGAGACTGTTCAGGCTTTTAACCCATTAAGCAGGACCACATCACGCTAGTTTTAGCCTCTTTCATGGGCTCCCTGTTCTTTTTAGGATTGACTTTAAAATCTTATTAATTTACTTTTAAGGCTCTTCATGGCCCCAGATTACATTTCAGACCTGTTAGTCCCTTATGAACCTTTAAGTTTGAGATCCTCGGGCTGAGGTCTTCTTTTTGTCCCAGAGTCCAGACTGAACACTAAAGGGGACAGAGGTTTTGCAATCAGGGCCCCGATGCTCTGAAATGACAGCCCGAGGACACAAGGCTGTCTGAGTCACTGGCTTTGTTTAAGTCTCTCCTGAAAGCAGAAAGGAAACCCTGACTTTATGTGAGCTGTCTATTTTATTGCTAACTTATTGATTTTAACGCCCATCTATTATCTTTATTTTATCTTTTACTAGATGACATTTTATGGCATGTTATTTGTTTTATTCTTGTGTTTTAATTGTGTTTAATTTTATCGCACAGCACTCTGTAGCTGTGTTTCGAAAGGTGCTATATAAATAAAGTTTATTATCATATACAGATAGAAATATGGTCCTGAAGATGTGCGTAAAGTAAGGCATATCGATGCATGCTGAGTTTATATCTGCAGTGTTTGTATATTTCAATGTTTTTCAATAAAGATTGAAAGAAAAAAAAGCCTGCATTGAAACACACATGAGGCCTGGCGGAGCTGCATGTATCCTGCACTGAAGGAAGATGTTTGAAGTGGTTGCACGCGGCAGCGGAACCCTCCGCTCAGGTACGCGCAGCCAATAGGAGCGCAGGAGGGAGTGCTCAGCGGCGAGGAGGCGGTGCGCCCCGGCGCGCACACAGCACACCTTCAGATGGAGATGAAGTAGCAGCAGCAGCAGTCGGTCAGCAGAGCAGCAGCAGCGGCAGCAGCAGCAGCAGCAGCAACAGCGTGTGTTCCGCGGAGCCGGAGCTTTCCTTCAGGGGGGACAGGTGACAGAGCAGACCGAGCGAGCGACACTCAGCCGCCTCAGCGTGCATCGGTGGAAATTACTGCTGTTTCCTCCCCCCTCACCGCACTCCCTCCGATTGCCTCAGTAGATGTTACTCAACTACATGCATTTCGATCTGATCTTCTAAGCCCAGTCCGCCAAGATGGAAAATGCGCACACTAAATCGGCGACTGAAGTTTTAGACAACTTCGGTGTGAACGAAAACACCGGGCTGACTCTGGAACAAGTCAAAGTCAATTTTGAGAAATATGGACCGAACGGTGAGTACTTTAATCTATATATTTTCCACCTTAATTCAACATGAGAGCTGGTGCGTATTTCAGCCTGTGTCGATTGATTTGCAGGCAAATCCAACTGCTGCCGTTTCAATTCAGGGTGTTGCAAAATAGTGCGCGTAAAAAACAAACCAGTGATATTCCCTGTGGCGCACAGTCAGTGGATATATTAGTGGCACATTCATTGATGCACATGTGTTGAAATCATTCATTGCACACCGGTAAAAGTTGACACATCTGGACGTAAAGGACAGATATCAGTACAAGGGAACTTATATCACTTAATTATTTAATCCAAATCTTTTTATCCAGCTCAGTGCCTCGGGGTCATGTCAGGTCTCCTTTAAACTATGCAAGTGGCATGTGGTGCAGTAAGCTTTATTCTCATGGAAAAAGTGTTGACATGGTAATGTGCCTCATCCCTGGCTGTCATGCCTGTATCAGGAAGTGCAAGAGCAGGCAGCAGGCTCACAGGCTGCTGGGAGTAGAAGAGGATGAGGTGGTAGAGATAATGAAACAGAAAATCTTGAACAACCTGTTTTCACTTTCAACAGTTGTTCTCCACATGGCATATACTTTCCAGTTCACATTACAGGACGGGGAAGTAGATCATGTTTAGTCATTTAACAATTTAGAGCGATTAGAATCATAAGGGTTATTGCCCAAGAGGTTTTCACTTACAAGAAAAAATCCTTTGGTATTTGGTGCATGGTAAAAACATAATTACAAGAAATGAAAAATAAAGCACTGCAAAAGTCAATAAAATAAAGATGGAAAAGTAAAATTGCAATAAAAATATGTAAAATATAAAAAAAGAATATAACATATGTACAGTGTGACTGTTTTAGACTGACAACTGAGCAGTTTGTGCAGGATTAAGATCACAAAGCACTAAAGATACCATTTATCAGGTGTCTAGGTGTCTTACCGATGAAGATATAACTTCCCGTATATCTTTGCATTGAGTCCTGACCTGACATCACCACACCTTTCCCTCCTGGCCTGTCATTTGCATGTGTGGCCGAGCCGGGGAGCAGAGCGGCACATTGTGCCCATCAAACAGTAGCCCTTTTGTTGCAGCCAGCCACTCTACCCAGGGGCCTGTGATGACTTCATGGAAAAAAGCAACGTCTTGCCACAGATAACATCTCTTTCGCTTTTAGCTGTGAACTTCCTGCCTTGTGCGAGCGCAGTACAGATACTGGAGGCAGGGAATACCCTCTTTTCCCTTTTTTGGGACTGACTCCAGAGAGGGTACCCGCTGTAGCTGCTCCTCCACAAGCCAAAAAAAAGAGGAAGAAAGTGCGTTAAATTGGCTTGTTTACTATTTTAGTACATGTCGTTGCAGAGTGATGTACGGCTGCTGAGCAGCTCCTTCCCCTCTGCTGCTCACAAACCGCAGACCTTGTAGTTGACTGCAAGGTCTCTGTGTGAGAGCCTTGATGTTTTGTTCCAGGGAGCGTCCACTCAAAGCTTGTTTGCGGGTGGTATGCTGCTTGCCTCTCTGACACTGACATGCAGACATAGTGTTTCACTCTGAGGCAGCAGGATCTTATTATCAGCCGGGTCATTAACCTGTAATCAACATGTCTTTAAACAAGATGTCCACTGTGCATCTACACAAAGTCACTGTGCGTTTTTGTTTGGACATGAGAACGCAAATAGGACGTGAGACTGACACGATCTGCTGTGATTTCACCGTCATCGCACAGATCCAAGTGTCCTCCTCCTCCTCAGAAGGAGGAGGTGCTGACATGCAGGGAGGATGATGTGACGTGTGGCTCAGACTCCTCCGTGGGATTTCTGGGATGGATGAGAGAGTTAAACCACTGCCAGTTTCCAGAAACATCTGAGAAATGTCAGCTGTTAGCTGTTAGCTGTCCCCACATTTAAAACATGATGAGTGCGTCTTGCCTCATTGCTTCTATAGATAACTTGGAAGTTGAACACATTGGGGGGATCAGATGTTTTGGCCTGGTTCACGTCTTAGTATACATGGCGTCATCCATTCAAATTTAAACATACAGTGTGTACTTTTCTGCCACAGGACAGACCGATACCATCAGTTCCTCTACATTAGAATTCCTTCAGCGTATATTGTTAAGGAGGTTTTGACCAGGTGCCAAATTGTCTGCGGAGGTCTCCTCTGTAAAATAAATGGACCAGATAATTTAAACTGGTAAAAACACTGAATTAAACAGTTTAATGTAAAAAATCTGTGTTTCTTCGACACTGTTTGGCTGATTGTGGCGGCGCTGCTAGCACAGCTCCTGCTAATGTGTGCTCTCCTTTTTTCCCTCATAACTAAAGATCCATATGTTTAGGAGAATTTTACTGAGAGCAGAATCATCCGCAGAGGTCTCTTCCTCTCCAAAACAAAGGACCCAGGTGATTGAAGCCGGTAAAAACACTGAATAAAGCAGTTTCACGTTAAAATCAGTGTTTCTCGGATGCTGTTCGGCGTGAAAGGGGCTGGAGCCAAGCTGCTGCTAACGTTTGCTCAGCTTGTTTCTCTGATAGCTTAAGATCCAGACGCCTGATGACTAGATTCCATCATCCAGTGAAAACATGTAGTTAAAAACAAGACACAGAAGTTACATATTACATCTTTTAAAGCCAAGCTGTCTCATTAATTTCTTTATGGCAGAGTGGCTCAAGTTCTTGTCTTATTAGAGATTATTGATTT
The DNA here is from genome assembly GCA_035609425.1 of Epinephelus awoara. Classification (NCBI taxonomy): domain Eukaryota; kingdom Metazoa; phylum Chordata; class Actinopteri; order Perciformes; family Serranidae; genus Epinephelus; species Epinephelus awoara. Next base: position 22,606,727 of record CM069304.1, on the reverse strand, counting down.
GACCTTGCTGTTTATTATGATGCTCATTGGAAAGCACATAAAATGTTGGTGCGCTGTAAATAAAGACAGGTAAGTGCCAGCTTCATGTTGGCACTCTCATGTGCTGTGACAGTGAAACCCCGATGAGCAGCGTCACAGTTTCTGATCCCTGTCTGAGATGTTGGAAAATTAGCATGGCTGCTTTTTCTATGAAGCAGTCTGCGCTGTCGCTGCAGGAAAGAAGGGGCTGACCTTTTATTCACACCTCTTATTTGTGGACTTCTTCTTTTTTTTTTATTTGCAACTTCATTCACACAAAGACATGTAGCTTATTTACCGAGAACTACAAGCACCTCAGTTTACAAGGCAGTTCATCACTTCCACTGTGTTCTGATGTAGTAGAGGAAGTCGCAGGCCTCTGTCTCTTTGTGTGTGGGTGGACCAAGAATGTTTGTGCTGTTACAGTTTGGGGTGTTTGAAGATTGTGTCCCATGCACTCACACAACCTCAATTACAAAGGCGCAGTCCATTCATTTACGGAAAGGGCATGCTGTCTACATGAGCAAACAGCGTTTTGGAGGTGGGGTTGACCTCAGCAGCAAGTGTCAAAGAAGGTGCTGACGCACAGGTGAGGGAGCGTCCAGGAAAGACAGGAGGGTGTTAATTTATTGATTCCTCTTCTTTCTTTCTTTTAACATTCAAGAGAATTTTCTGCTTTATAATCTCGTGAATGATGCAGTCAAAGCTTCTTCAGACTTTAAAGTGTTAAATTAAGAGGCATTATTGATCAAAGCGTGTTAAATAAATTACTTGTTCGGCTTGAGAGCCTCAGGATGAGTCTAAAAATGTCCTTTGACACTCCCTTCAATTGAAGAGCATGATTGTGCAACATATTCAGGTTGAACAACCTAGTGATGCATGTTGTTGCACCATCATGATGCAGTGAATATGATACAATATCGGAGACATCCTGCCCAACATCCAACCTACCAATCTTCATCTCTTGGTTAGTGCACTGTGCACACGTTGAGCTTCTGTTGATCTCATATGTCGTTTTAATTATTTTATTGATTATTAGATGTGTGAGCTTGTATAATAAGCCCTCTGGCACCAAAAACATGTTTTGTTTTCTGTCACTGAAGCATCCCAGAGGTGTCTGATGTTACTGCTTGTAGGTAATACCATCCTCGGTGAATTACGCAACGTTACTGCACTTCCCTCACTCTGGTTTCTGCTGCGAATAATAATTACAACTTCCTCTAGTGGGATCTCACTCAGTGTTGTTTTTTTCTCTTCCTGTTCTGCAACTCGACATTAAAAGCAGCCTGACTTTACTCACTCCTGTGTTTGAAATAGACGTTTTGCCGCTTCCTGCTCCTCCTCCACACAAAACACAGGTCGCACATTGCAGCACTCTCTTGGCCTCTACTTCACTGTCACTTGTTCTGACAATTCAGTCCAGTTGAGAGTTAAATTGTGGTAACAGTGTTGGAGCTGTGTGGGCTGTAAAAAAAACAAAAAAACAGAGAGAGTTAAGTTGTAGAAAAGTAATTTGAAGTCCTTGGGGTGTTGAGTCACTTCCCTGTTCTAGTGGGCTCAGTGTGTGCCTGCCCAGCCGCCTTCAAAGGAGCTGTGATCCTGTTCTAGCTTGTCACTTGTCTCCTTCCCTCCCACCTCTGCATCTGTCAGTCACCATCGAGCCCTCATGGTGAGATGATGTTGAGTCACTGCCGTCTGCTGCCCGGACGCTCTGCTGCATCACGGCCCGCTGCGCTGGGGAGACGTGTACTCAGAGGTGTTTGTGTTTGAAGGAGGGGGCTGTGTGTGCACCAAGCATATGCTGTACAGTATGTGTCTGACCTCAGGGCATACCATGAAGTGAAATCATCTGAAAGCTTTCAGATATATGGGCTGTATGTGCAGCATGTTGCATTGCCTGGAAAAAATAAGTAAATACTATAAAAGTCATGTGTTTGGATGTGTTGTGGAAACCTGTTCCGCTTCACAGGGACAGGTTTGGCAAAGAGAAAACAATGAAGCCCAGTGTCAAAACAGAAAACGACATGAGGAGACATGAACGCTTCTTATCTCATTTACAGCAGTGGAATGTAACTAAGTAAATTTGCACAAGTACTATACTTAAGTACACATTCCAGGTACTTTTTCCCCCTTGCTGCAACTTTATACTTATGCTAAGTCTCAGAGATAAAAATTGTATTTTTCAGTCCACTACACTTGTATGACCGCTTTAGTTTCTTCACAAATGACAAAAACTGAAAGATGAAGTGTTCCTTAATGTAATGAGAAAATTCTCCGACCTCTTAAGCATTTCTGCAAACTACAAATATGTTACATTTGTACATTTTATGCGTATCATATCAGCGTTTCCAAAGTGACATAGTATATAAGCTGACTTTGTCATCAGGAGGTGGAGGGGATGGTTGGTGGTGTGTCATCTCACTGAGATGCCTGCCAAGCTGCAGACCACTGTTTGAGACCAACAAATGACAAAACTGGTTGTGTTTTTACAGAAACATCGCTGCATTTCCTGCCAGGATAGTGGCATGAAAAGAAGTTGTTTTTAACCGAGACATCACTGATGCATCGCTGCATTTTCTGGTGGGATAGTGGCATGAAAATTGGTTGTCTTTCACCAGACATTGGTGTGTTTCCTTTCGGACTAGTGCTACGAAAACCACATATTTTAAGCCTGAACACGACCCTTTCCTAACCATAACCAAGTGGGGTTTGTGCCTAAACCTAACCACATGTTAACCACTGTGTTGTTGAAACATAAAGTTCTAAACGTATCCACCACATATCAAACTACAAATGTTAGATATCTGTGGTTTGCATTTGTTCTGGCCATTTGGTTTGAAGTGAAAGAATATCACCAGAATTATCAGATGATATTTACATCAAAGAGGAATTTAATCCTGTTTAATAAAAGTGTAGGTTTTGAAAGTCACACCATTTTTTACAGCGACGTATACATTTGGTATTTGTGGGTGTATGTGTTATTTTTTTTTAACTATTTAAAAAATGATTCCCTAGCTTGAAATGTTCACTAGTTTGGATGGCCTCCATCGCTGCAGGGCTCAGATCAGTAAAGTTGCAATGTACCAGGCATTTGATTGGATAGAAGTGTCGTTCTGGTTTCTAAACCCAGAATAAACCCTATAAATAGCATGGTGTTAACACAGATATTTCAGTCTGCCATTTGGGAGATTGCTGACTATTTTTCACAGCATTCAGCCTCTCTGTTGGCTACTGGGAGGCCGGGTGCCATCCTCCTCGCTGGCCTGTTGGGATGTTCAAAAAGTGGTTCTTTGCACAGCTGTGACCTTAAAGAGGAAGCTCCGAGCCCTGACGAGATACGAGCTCTGTGCTAATCACCTCATGCATGTCCTGCTCAGTTGACAGGCCCTTTTCCTTTTCCTCTGTAACTCGTCTCATCATACTGTGACTGCTCGAATGTGGAACAAGGCGCCTTTTTGGTGTTTATTCAAGCCTGAGTCGAATGTGCAACAAGCAGTATATGTGTGCACACAGTAAAGGCAGAAACACACATATCTTTGAAAATCATCAGCAGTTTGTCAGATGGTTTACGGTCGTCAGTGTTTGTGGTGAATGAAATTTCCTAATCGGCTTGACCAAAATGTGTTGAATTCAAGATTAACACGCTTGTCACTAAGAAACGATTTGGTTCTATTTGTAAAAAAATCCCCAAAATATGCAACTTAAATATTGATGTCACTTGCATGCACAGAGACATGTCTGAGATTCTCTCGCAGGACGAATGTGAGAGTGATGCTGCAGTTTAACTCCAGCATGCTGCTATCCTGTGCAACATCACGAGGAAAAATCCAGTCTCTTTTTCCCTGACCACAGCCTGATGACGTCAGAGACGGTCCAGCCAATGGGCAACCACAGCAGCCATTGAGCCGAATCTCGTGTCATTTTCCGTCCTAATTGGCTAGAAAAGATCAAATCTCCACTTTGAAACTAATTCTCCTTTTCTGACACGACAGTCTTTCACAGATTAGCCTCACAAAACTTATCTCAGTGCAGCTCAATGCACATTTCCTTTCTGTGTTCACGGCATGGAGAGAAGTACAGGTTGATCAGTTAAGCGAACATAGTAGCTGAAATAATATTCATTGTATTGAGAGGAGTGTCTTCTCCACTGGTCTCTTTGCCCTTTATATTTCTTTGCCTCTCACTGAAATTAAACCATTATTTCCTCTCTTTGTCCAGAGTATGCAACACAGCACTAAAGTCAGGGTCATTTCAGGCTGGGAGTCTGGATGTGTCTGCAGGTTTTAAACATTTGCCACGTTAGTTGGGGAAATATATCTGCAACTTGTCAATCAAATAATTCAATGGACACTATAATTATTCATAATAATAGTTAGTTATAAACTGTGCTGCACTTTTAACGAAGCATTACAGTTTCACTATTAATTTAAAACACTATTAATTTAAAAAGCTAAAAACAGCTCTTAAGCTGTCAAAACATTTGTTCAAAGTAACTGTTTTTGGCCATGTGGCTCCAGGGATGGTCATGTTGGTCCATCAGTTTAGCATAGACTTAAAACCAGTATGAATGTTGACCATTAAACTTATTGGATGGATTGGTGTAATATTTCAGGAGGATGTATCCTACTGACTTTTATGATCCTGCAAATGTGTCCTCACCATGAGGTAAACATGTCTGGTTCTGGTTTTCAGTGACATATTGCCACAGCTAAACTTCTCATGCAATGACATCAGCAGGAAAAAATTTAGTTCGTCCAGCACTTTGGTTTATAATATAATGCTGCAGTAATGAGACCTGGAAATGAGTTAGCATTTTAGCACTCCCAGTTCCCTCGTCTTGATGTCAGTGGGTTTTTTTTGAATGGGTTTGTGGTTATGGGCCTGAAATAAGGTCTAAGATATTCTCACCATGTTTTAAGAGACATAAGATATTTCAGTAAATAACTCAACTTGTGAATTTTGAGGATGTTATGTCTTAAAAAAAGGTTGGCGGGAACATGAAACGTCATCAGGCTGAACATGGAAACTCATCTACTAATTAGTCCGACTTTATAGGCTTGTTGTGTCTACTCATGCTCTTGAAAACTATTCATACCTGCACCACTAAATGCCTGCAAAACTATTGACACTCCCACCAGCCTCACCATGTTGCGTTTAACACTAACTGGCAAATGCTAGCATGCTAACACGCTAAACTCAGATAATGAACGCAGTGAACTCATACCTGCTCGGCATGTAGCATAGTCATTGTGTGCATGTTAGCATGCCTGTGATAGCATTTAGCTCAAAGCACCACCTCGCAGAGCTGCTTACTCTAAGTCCTTTTTTGTGTGAGCCTTGTATTTGAGTACAGCAGCTATAATCCAGTGTGAGAGGTTTGTGAGCTTATAATGACTGGAGAGTAGCTACATGTCATTATACTGCAGAGGAGTGATTAGTGACTTGGTATTGCTTCCTCCTCTGCCGCTGCTCTGATCCTCAGGGTGGCTGTTCAGAGGTCAGCGGGGCTCCAGAATATGCTCACACCGACACTCACCCACTTGACATTGCTGCGTAAGAGTTATTCGGAGAAGGGAAGCCCTCCATTGACATTTATGTAAATGGAGGAAACATTGACATTGTCAGACGTCTCTGCTGCAGTTACCTGCGATGCCTTCTGTGTAGCAGAGATAATAAGGTTAGCGAGGAGAACGGGGTACATTCATAATTCACATTTGATCTGGTTAATGCATTCGGAGCTTTTCCGGTGGGAGCCTACATTAGGAGAGTGAGCGGATATAGGAAGCTATAGTAGACTGTGTCATTAGGGGTAGCCGCCATGATATTTATAGACCGTTTCACATTCTCATGGTCAGTGGATGGAGCGGGATCCTGGAGCTGGAGCCAATAAAACCCCATCGGACAAAAAACCCACTAACACCTTCTTACATCTGGCTTTTGTATTTAATGTGAAAGGACACAGTCGGAATTCACTCCCAAGACAAATGACTCTGCAGTAGTCACCGTTTTTTTTTTACTCCTTTTATCAGCTCCAGCTCTGATCAGCTCTGACTGGCAGTGCTGGAAATGTGAGGTGGGGTGGATGCACTGATGGATTACTTAACGGGTAAGGGCCCCCTGGCCTTCACCTGCAAGATATCACGTGAATTAACAGGATGAAGCTCAAAAAGACCACGAAGAGATGCAAAGGAACTGCAAAGACACAAGATGTCTACAAAAGTGGGCCTAACAACCACAAGGAGACACAAATTGACTACAACACAAAATTGCCAAAACATATAACCTCAAAGAGACACAAAACCACAAAGTTAATGTGTCTTGTGCTCAAGTGGGAGAGGTGGTGGGCCCATGGCTGAATGTGCTAATTTTTGTTCCTTTTCTGGTGTGATGCAATGACACGCTGCCACAAAAGTCCATCTGTCTCTGTCCAAGCAGCACTCAGAAATCATTATAAATTAGTCTGCACCGAATTTGAAAAACAAACAAACAAATAAACAAAAACTGAATAAGTAAGAGATATAAAATAGAAGGAACCACTGTAACATTTTCACTGACCTCCATGCTGCTTTCTGCACTTTACTATCTTGTTTTCAGTGTATTCATGTAGCTGAACTTGACACACCAGAAAAAAAAACAAGATAAAAGAAATGCATACTCGTCTACCGGCAATGGGAAAGAAGTCTATTTCCTATTTTTAGCGGGTTTTTGTACGTTTAAAAAAACAAACTAATTTACACTAATTTTGGTGGAATAAGGGTATAATTAAAGTAGCGCAGGTCTTACTGCTGTACTTCCATGTACCCATTGTACATCCATGCACCCAATCTTCCTATACCTCATGCACCCACTATGCCTCTCTGCACCCACTCTACCTAAGCCTCCTTGCTCACACTCACCCAGCTGGCTGCTGGCTGTTTATCTGGAGGTTCTGGCACGCTAGCACTCATGCTAACTGCGTTAGCAGCATCAGAATGTGTGGAGTTTCTGATTCCTGCAGTCACAACGTGCTGCATCAAGGCCCTGCTGATTGCATAACAGTTATTCTTGGTCAGTTTTGACAGACACTGGCACATCACCTCGTGAATCGCTCATTTTCAAGGAGCCTTCACGAGCCACGTCACCATGGTAACTGCTGAAAACTTTCTCATGTTTGTAGTTTACACAAGAAGGGCCTGAACTCTAAGCTTGTTAATACTGATTAACCACACTGATGTGATGTTTAATCTGGGCTGTAATTTGTTAATGGACTTAGACTAAAAAGAGAAACAGTGCAAGCTTCTTTTATCAGCACATGGACTGCAGCGCGGATAGATAGATGGCCAGTTTCCTGCTTTTCTTCCCGACTCTCTGGACACAAAAAGCAGCTCCCTGCTGTTGTTGGCAACTGTCTCCAGGAAGTGTCTCCCCTCTGCTCCGCGCTGCTGCGAGTAAACAAGCTCTTTTATTCATTGTCTGGGCTGGGAGGGAGGAGGGCAGGGGGAAGCGGGGAGGTGCTGTAGGGACACGGCGAGAGAGAGAGAGGTGAAGTCAGTATTCAGGAATGTGCCTGGGCAAGCCCCGGGTTGACACAGCCCAGATGACTGTGAGGGAATCCTTGGCAGAGGGAAGCCGGGGAACCCCGTTCAGCACCTCCAGCCCTTTCCCTCCCCCCTCTTCTCTCTCTCTCTCTCTCTCTCTTTTTCCTTCCCCCCTCCTCTCTCTCTGTCTTGTCCTTTCAGTCAGTCCATCTTTGTCTCCAGCGCTCAATTCTCAGCCAGCCTGTCTGCCATAAAAACATTATACAGCCAGGGAGGCACAGTAATGGGGAAACAGGCTCATGTCAGACTGGTTGAGCATGGAAAACAGCAGAACCCACTTCTCCACATTTCTGCTGCTGCTGCTGCTGCCGGCAGAGTGCAGCCAAAAGTCCCCCGTGAGTTCAACCATGTCTAACCTGAACTCTGAAAAGCCTCCAGACAGCAAGTTTGAAAAACTCTTCACAATGACTCATCATCAGCTATTATTACGCAGGCTGAGGATGGTCCTTCACGGGGTTGAGAGACAGCCTCTGCACAGGGCGGCAGGCTTCCAGAGCAGGTTGTTGTCTTTGCAAAACTGATAATATTCATCAGATCGTGTGCAGACTTGACTGGAGGCGTTATTAAATCAAGGTTCTGTTCTTTGACAGCTTGTTTGTTCTGCATCATTTTGCTCCCTGTGGTTTTATTACCACCTGAATTAGGAAAATTATTCCACCTGAAATGATCAAATAATCGCCTAAATTCCCAGATTGCTTTTGCGGTCTTTTGACCACAAAAAAGTCAAACTGAGTCAGTTTTACTTATATAGCCTAATATCACAAATTTGCCTCAGGGGCCTCGGATAAGCACCCCCTAAAAATCCCTTTTAATGGGGAAGCAAATGGAAGAAACCTCAGGAAGAGCAACCGAGGACGGAGCCCTCTCCCAGGGCGGACAAACGTGCAATAGATGTGTGTACAGAAATGCCCAGTTTAGAGCCGTGGAGCGATCCCAGAAGTCATGATTTGAAATAATTTCTCTTTCCGCCTGTGGCATGTGTAATGTGAGTGGCTGCAAGGTTTTTGTTTTTGGAAGGAGGCTGCGGGCTCACGTCATGGTCCTTCCTCTTTCCAGCCCCTCTCTCCACAGGGTCACGTTTGATACTCGTGTAGTGCCGTCTGGTCAAAACATGCAGAGCAGCACGAGGTTTCCACTGCTGAAAGAAGCGAGAGCACACTTTTCCAGAAAGAAATTATGACAAAACAGAGACTTTGACGGCTGGGAAATGCACAAAATGGAGCAGAGAGAAGTTGCCCATCAGATGTATGCTATTATCACTCCTCATGTTCCTTAGATGTGATGGATGTGGTTTGTTACGCTGGAGCTGTTCGGTCGTAGCTTTGCGTTGGATTTGATGAGGACCTGACAAACGCAGTGACTAAGCGCGCCTGTGTCTCATTGTGGTGACACTGATCAACAGTACTTGTCAATTGGAATGTTTTTAGAATATGACTGATGTGTTTTCTACTCACAGCGGTGACTCATGTGTGTGGTGGGTGTTGTGTTCTGGTGATCAAATCAGATAAGAAGCACGGCTTGCTTCAAAATGCCCCAAAAATACAGCTTTTCTTTTCAGATGACAGATGAAAAATGACGAGATGATGTGAAAGAAAAGAGCAACATTTCTGATTCTGAGATTTGTTTTTGTGGGAACTCACCCCCACACTCATGCACATACTGGGTTTACAGTTTAGGGACTGGAGGCTGCAGAATGAATGTTAATGACATTCATGCATCCCATGACAAAGACACACTCATCAACTTTGGACAAGGAAACACAGGGATGATTAAATGCCCCATGGTCCCTAAGACGATCGCTGCCCACAGCATCGTCCGACCACCCAGCCAGTCCAGCCGGACCAAACACCACTGAGGGTGGTGTGACCGCCCCTAAAACAGAGAGGAAAGAGAGCCAGGATAGGAGCTAGGGTGGCCCAGCTTGGACCTCGGGCTGTTCCACTACCCCATCCAGTGGAATAGATGAAATAAGGCTCAGGCTAAACCAGCAATGGGAGATCGGAGACTGTTGTGCCCACATCCTCAGAGAGACCTTGCTCCATCATAACATCCCAGATTGAGCTCTTAAAAAAGTTATTTCCCCACTGGAAAGATGATCTATTCAAGAATGGGCTGTCTATGCAGTAGAAAGACATTTAAAGACATAAAAAGTAATTTAAAAAATACGCTACGGAAATTTGTGTTAGCAAAAATATCGATTTATAGATACATATTGTTTCAAAATATCTGAAAATGTTTCAAGACTCGTTTTCTGCAGTATCGATACACCGTTACCAGCTGTGCTTACATGCTTTCTCAATCTGTAATGTTTACGACAGTCATTCTGCTGTTTACTGCTACTAACCAAGAAATGTAATGTGTATACCCTTAATGTCAATTTTCCCCATGGTATAAAAAATGGTATTGAATATTGACATTTTCCAAGGTCTTGTGTCAGAGTTAGAATTCAAGTATTATGGCATCACTGACTTCTTTGGTTCTTTATTGTGTAGCAGAAAGGGACTAAATCTGCATTTTTTGTGCTACCTGGTGTTGTAGAAGGACAATAAATGAACTTTGAACAGTTCTGATTAAGGAAAATTGTTGCCTGGACAATCTCAGAAATGTTAGTTTTAATTAAAAAGTCATTTCAGATAGGGCTCAAACCACTGATTGTTTTCAGTGTTTAATCTTTCAGTTATTTTTTTCAGTTAATTAAAACATTGGTTGACATTTAAAAAAGAAAGGAAAATCATGCATCGCAACTTTCCAGAGCATGAAGTAACGTATTACAGTTTTGCCCCGCTAACCATCTAAACTGAGAGAAAATTGATTTACACTAGAAGTTGGAACCAGTAAGTAGTTCTCATTTTACTTGAATAATTCAATATCAAAACTGTTGCTGATTTGATTTAGCTTATTATCGAAAATAAATATATTTATACAAGCTTTCAAGATTAAGGGTGGACATGCACAAAAATGTACATTTTTCATGGAAGACTTATGGAATCCCATCTTACAGGTGATATGAAAGCATTCATAGGCCAACAGACACTCAGTGTTTCAGTTTACTTTCACCAGAGCAGGAGATGAGCAATCGTACTACTATCAAAGGCTTTATGAAGCTGTTTGTTGTTACAGTATCTGTGTTGGCAATGTGTTCTGAGAGTCATTATGCAGCTCTGTTGATACTTGACCTGAAGCTGCAATAAAGAATTTAAAACATCCTGACTGGAAAATCCATAAAGGATAGTTTTTCTTAATAGCATATTCTAGACTTAGATTATGGAGGACTGAAAAAGACCGAAGTATCAATAAATAAATAAATAGAGAAACAAAGGAATTATTGTAAAGAATGAAATATAATAATAACCAGATGCATAAATAAATGCAGGATTTAATAAGCAACTACAGAAGCAAATAAATGTAATTGTACAAAAATGATGAAGATGTTTATTTATCTGCTATTCAAGAAATAAACAAGTAAAAACAGTATTAATTAAATAGATGCATAAATAAATGAATGAATACATGGTTAAATAAATGAACAGGGAAACAAATAATTAAATATATAAATACAGAATTAAATAAATGTTAGTGTACAAATATGTAAAAATTAATTTAGGATATTTATTTATTCATGCCCTATTTAATTAACAATTTTATTTATTTATGCATTTATCTGTTTATATCCACACATGTATTTGCTTAATATATTTATTCTTTTATTTAATAATTATGAATTGATTTATTTCTTTTTTATTTATACATGTATTTATGTATACATTTATTTATTTCTGCATTTATTATTTATTTAGTGTCATATTTATTTATTTATATATGTATTTATTTATATTTGTATTCCTTGTATTACTGTATTTATTTAGACATTTATTTGTTTCTGCAATTATTTATTTACTTCTGTATATATCTATTGACATATTTATTTCTTCCTGTATTTATTTAGACATTTACTTGGGTCATTTTCTGTCCTCCTTAATGGATTGGTTGTTATTGCCGTCAGTAATAACACAGCAGCAGATAAAAATCCAGCAGTGTTGTTGCTTCGAGTTCCTCTATTGAGTATTTCCTCATCATAACCCAGCAGAACGATTCTGCAGAGCAGTTTGTACATGAGCATCTCAAAGTCAGGCTGAGATAATCAAATGTACTAACTGCTCTTTGTGTCTCTCCTCCACCCTCCAACCCCTCCCTCTCCTCTCTCTCGTCGGCCCCGCCAATTTGATTCCTTTACAACCGGCGTGGTGTGACACCCACAGAGCTCCCAGCTGAAGAAGGTAAATATTGATTTTTCCAGCGCACTGCCATCGCCTCCCTTTACTATCTGATTAAGTGTCTTGAGCCAGGATCTTTTCTTTTCTGTAGACTGAGGGCTAAACTTTGGGAGTGTACACTACTGCAGCTTTCCACCTATGGACGTACACAACTGCTCCTCTGTAAATACAGAGATTGTCAGCACTAAGGAACTAATGTCAATACATCTTACAGATCCTATCCACCCTTAAGTATAAGGGCATACTTTGTCTTCTTAGAGGCCTCAAACTTTAAATTGAGAGTGATACATGAAGGTGTGTGACGTGTATTTGTCTATGCATATTTCAGGCAAGTCCCTGTGGGAGCTGGTGGTGGAGCAGTTTGAAGACCTCCTGGTCAGGATCCTGCTGCTCGCTGCTTGTGTCTCCTTTGTAAGTACGACCCAGCAGCTCATTAAAATACCCCAGGCCTTCATCGCATTTGTTCTTGATCTTGATTCTCAAATGTCCCCCTGTGGGATCTGAGACCCAAATTGGGCATTTGCCATGAAATTGCCACCTAATAGACTAGCTCCATTAGCTTTAGGCAGCTTAATTCCTCCATTAGAACACTGCTCAACCCAGTTTTTGGTCTGTTTTTTACGTGGAAGCAGGCTTTTCCACCCAGTGTTGATATTGTTCCAGTGAGGGAAACAGGCAGAGCACTTCAGCTGAACTGGAAACAAAACTATCCATCAACACTCCCTGTGCCGCAGCGCCTCACACTGCGACCCTGGTTGCAATCCGAGGGTGGTGAAGGTCGGAGAGGGGTGGAGCGGGGGAATCCTGACTGCATAATAACTTTTTTCCATCTATTACAGCACGTCCCCGGTGTCTCGGGATGGAATTGCTGTTGCTATTTCTGAAAGTAGGAAAGTTGCTCTAAAAATGCATATGACACAATGTATCTTCTCTGACTGTTGTTAGTGAGCGGCTTGGAGAGCAGGCGTGGGCTGTCACTGCAGGACTTTGGAGTGTGGGCTCACTTTTCCTCCTGTAAATCAGGCTTTAAAGAGGTTGTTTATAGTGGAACATGGCCCCTGTTCCACTGCCGCACAGACCCTAATGCTTTGCAGTGTCATCGCTGCCTGGAGTGGTTTCAGCTCAGAGATCTGACTCAAAATCACAAATGTATTTCACTCCAGAGCAGCTTTTCTTAATCACACACATTCTCAGGGCTTGTATAACCTTTTACCTTTGCTGTTTGCTCACCTTTTTGTATGTCACCAGTTTTATCAGGGTGTGGCTAAAGCAGAGTGAACTGCATTGAAAGCTAAACCCTAGCCTGGGACTCATTTGGTTTTTATTTTGAATATATTCAAACTGAGATGATTAGATTCTGCTGCTTCTTTGCATGACACAAGAGTGAAGAGCATTATCAGACAGAGCAGGTCCAGTCAGGCTGCTTTATAATAATGTACAGTAACACGTTTACGGCAAATTCACAAACAGTGCAAACAACAACTGAGCTTCAGAACTTTAAACAGTTGTATTATTTCTTCTCATGAGTGATCTGTTTTAATTTTGCCGAAGCTACAAGCTGGTGACTCTCTGTTTAGTAGAGTAGAGCAGAGCCACACAGAAAGCCACACCAGCCACCTGAAACAATCGCTGCACTTCCTCCCTTTGAGCCGACGCAAGAGAGAGGGCTGATCTTTTATTTGGTTTTCATGTCACTACATGATTTACTGTTGGCGAGCTCAGGAAGGGACGTAAAAAGTCAAGTGACAATTGAATTTTCAAGCCTCCTTTGTTTACAGTGCATTTTTCAATAGGCGACCTTAAAGGGTAGCTTATTTTCGCAGGATTTTGTGTCTAAATGACTTATGGGAATAATGATTTTTCAGTTGAGAGACTGTCAATGTGCGTCCACTGTAAGTGCTCGTTTTTGGCACTGACAGGCTCAGATTATTATTATGTATGAGTCCGACAATATGGAAAGGATCCCTACGGAGATGGACCTTCTTGTTAAAGAGTAAGATTCTTTTTGTTTAACCAGAAACAGCCCCCAAATCTTCATCGCCAAACCAAACAAACGCCATTTAAATAAACAGTAATTTTAGCGTGTAAAGCATCAACATATTTTCACAGGAGCTCTTTTAGGGTCTAAGATGCTCTGTGAATAACTTTTGTCTTCACAAAGACTCAGTCTTAACTTTAAGGGGAAATTCTAAGAAAACGTCACAATTTTAAGAATTTTCTCAGAATTGTTTTCGCTAAGAGCAACTCTTAGTCCAAGGAAGCTTTGTGAATACAGCCCCAGGTATTTTGTGCACCCTGTTTGTAACTAAACAAAAAGGATCTTATACTTTAACAAAAAGGTCTTTCTGTAGGGAGCCTTTCCATAATGTTGTCAGTAGAGCTGCAACGATTACTTGATTAATTGACCACTATTTTTAGGGAAAAATGTTAAATGTTTGCTGGTTCCAGCTTCTTAAATGTGAGAGAGTTTTGGGGTTTGGACTGTTTGTTGGACAAAAGAAACAATTTGAATTTGGGCTCTTGAAAATTTTTCACAGTTTTTAAAGACTAGGCAATTAATTAATTAATTAATTATTTGTTAAAAAAAAACAAAAAACAGCAACAAATCAGCAGATTAATCTTTATTGAAAATAATCATTAGTTAACAACCTGACCCTCAGTGGCAAAAACAGGCACTTTTAGTGGATGTTCATTAATGCTCCGAGTCGTTACACTGCAGCATGTTTCATGGCTGCAGCGCTTGCTTTCACTTAATACTGGATCTATTTTAAAAACTGTTGGTCCAGGTTGCAAAATACCAAAATTAACCTTTAAGAGTTTTTTTCCTGACATGAATAAATTGTATTTTTCCATTTTGCTGAGCACCGTGCGACATTCTAAAACTCTGGCAAACATTCAGATATAATGGCCATCTGTCGGCATGTGTCTCAGTTGTGCATGTGGGGTGTGAAGAGTGCGATCTTTAAAGCTGTAAGGAGAGATTTATTTTGGTAATGAAGCTTTGATTTCAAAACCCAATGTTGAATCTGCACTTACTTTGGTTTCACATTGCCAAAAGCATGCAGTTAAATTTCCACCAGATTCCCCCAATGGGTTCTAAAACCCAGAAAAAATCCTCCTCATCTCTCCATTACAGCTCCCGTTCAGCTCCAAAGTACCAGCTCGGTATTCAGACTCCTCTCTGAATGTGTGCTGATTGTGTGAAGTGTCTTTTGAACCGTCCTCACTGAGAGCACCACCATTGTTGCCCTTCATTCTCAGCTCAGTCAGAGGGGAGATTTACCGTCCCAAATGATGGGGAATGATGAGCTATCGACCGGGCTCAGGCTGCCGTGACGTGCACTCAGCTGCTCAATACACTGCGGAGAAAATATACTCTTTTATCATTTGATAAGCCCCATCAGATCATGGGAAAGTAGATCCACGTCATCTCTCCTCCTGTCTGTGCTGCTTTTGTTGTGCACTCATTTTAGTTTTCTATACTTGTTGCCAATGACAAAATAACAAAAGTCATTTCTGTGCTGCAGTGGGAAGGCCGTTCAGTAATGATCCCCTAAAGATGTACTTTGTTGCCTATTACAGCTGGTAACATACAGTAGCTACCATCTCTGACATCTCTGCAGAAGGCATTAGTATTCAGCTGCCATGATATCTCGCTACAGAGCAAAGTATAGTAACACTGGAGTGATTGCAGGGTACATTTGCTGTCTATGTGGATATGTTATTGAAGCCAGCCCTTGAACATTTACTTCAAATTTTTATTGTAGGCTTATCATGTGTGATTGTTCGACTGACACCTACCTCTGAGGCAGGATTTTAAAACAGCAATAGTCAATATTTTTACATTAACAATGCATCTTACCTCTTTTGTAACTGAAAGGAGTTGCTCATAGGTCAGAAAGATTTTTCTTTGCGACTCAGCAGTCCCTCAGAGCTCCGCGAAGCTTTATAGCATCTTTCAGCTTGTTATTTTGGTTTTCCAGCCCACAGTTTTTCTGTTTTGATTCACTCTTACTGCTCTGTTTGGCTTCAGAAGGCAACTGTTTTCAGCCCAAAAAAATCTTTAAAAACCAACTGTATGCTACCTGCTCAGCGCCTAACAACAGATAAAGTTGGGACTGCTGATTGTTCAGACAGCTCACTATTTCTAAACCCACAGTTCCGGAGATGTCTCATTGGACCGAAAGCCCATGATCCTAAAAAACAAACAGCCGCTGCTCTGAAAATACCCGCTCTCCCTGCTGTTGGAACGATTTATAGCCTGCAAGCGGCAACCGCAGATTATGCAACAAGTCTTCTTAACTAAATGACAAAAATTGAACATAGCGTCAGCTCACATCCCAGCTACATCAGCTGATCTCAAACAGCCAATCAACTGATGGAGCAGCTGACTGATGGAAGGGAGTCAGCTGATAGATCACGTAAATCCTTTCTATGCAACCAATTGGTGAATCTCATTCAATGACTCAAACAGATTAGTCGACTACTAAAATAGTCACCAATTATTTTAATAGTCAATTAGTCATCGGTTAGTCGACTAATCGTGGCAGCCCTATTTGTCATTGATGCTGCTCTCTTCTGTTACCAGGGGGTCTTTGCTGCTGCTCTTCCTGCCTTAGGCTTCCCATGTAGGTGCATGGAAGGGCAGAGAGGTGTGGGCTCTTTGCCTTGGGCTTTACTGGTAGGCACGTCGAAGGGGCTTTCTGCTTAGGCCTAGGAAAGGCAGAGAGGCCCCAGAACAGAGCCATACTGCCAAATATAATACTGCAAATAGAAATTAAGTTGTCTTTGACCAAAGTGTTCCTGACTGAATCGTTTTTTAACTGTTCTGATCTGGTGCTCCAATCGACAGGATGACATTATTTGTCTGTGCCTTTCAAAACCTTTCCAAATCACCACTGGAAAAATAAACATATCATATGATGCAATCTGGCTTTGGTTAAAGTTAGGTTTACAGAGAGGTTGTGGTTTGAGTTTAAAAAGTGCACTTAGTTAAGGTTGGGGGAGCTTTGCCATCATGTTGACAGTAATAACAACTTGGTTCTCCTTACAGGGAGAGTGTATTTTCAGAGCAAGGGGTGTTTGTTTTTGGGATAAGGGGCAGTTAAAACAATGGCATGGCAACGATTAAGTTACTGACTAGCTAGTGGACATAGAGGAGCATTTAGCACCTAAAGAGACAGATGTTTTTCTCAGAGAGTCATGGAGACAAGAAGCTACAAAAGGAGATTGAAATATGGACCTGCATTTATCAGGTGGCCAGAAACACAACTCCAGATGAATGCTAATGTTTGTCTTATGTTGTCTGCCGAATGTCTAAAAGAAACATGGAGTGAGCAAATTTAGCATGTCAGTTTAAAAGCTGACATTATTTCATACGGGTTGGGGGAAAATCAATTCTTGGATACATCACGATTCTCTCTTGAAAGATGATGTCTCAAGGAGTCCGTAATCGGAAAAACCCAATTCTTGACATTGCTAAGAGCTGCTGGCATCCTTGCCACTGTCACCAGATTCAGGTTTGGCAGTGCAACTGATATTTTAGGTTGATTTTTAGATGTCTGGGGCAATGGCGGTCTGTCCATCATTGGTTTGTGGGAACTTGGGTTTATTGCACATGAAGTAACAAGTAACAACTTGAGTAACATTCACGACACTGCGTCCACAGCCGGACAGTGTGAGTTGCCAACTTTATGTCCAGGATAGGGGTCTCAGTTTTGGCTGATTTTGCTTTTCATAGGCCGAGGCCCGTTAACTGGTAACTAACTGGTTAATTTAAAAAAAAAAAAAAAAAAAAGAAGTGAAATAAAAGAGGCCTTTTATGTTTAGTCTGGCGCTCCAGTGTCACCATTTCCCCATTTCCACCAGGCAGTTTGGTTCGGTTCAGAACACATTATAACACTTATTTTTCCATTTCAATTGTGAAAAGTTGAGAGTGGTATCATTAAACCCATCCCCATTTTTGGTCACCTCTGCGTTTGGGTACCTAGCACACTGACCCAGTACCAAAAAGTCGAGCTAGAAACATTACAGTCCGTTGATTGGTCAATAAAGAACTGTCACTCTTTCTCAAGGCTGACTTGTGACTGGTTTCGAAGTTTAGATAACCACTGTTTATACATTAGTAAACTATAACTATAAAATCAAAGGATGTTTTGATGCCTCTATCAGCAGCTATAGTCTGAGGAAAACATAGATAGCTACCGGCAACTTTCAAGGTGGTGCGTTGACTTGTAATGTGACTCAGTGGATGAGCTGACGACATGATCAGTCAACGCACCTTAAATGTCAATATGACCGCTCTGACCATTCCATTTGTTTTTACTGTCTCTCTTCAATGACATATGATTTAGTGATGATTGGATCTTTAAGCGTTTGACAAATGTATATGAATTTTAACTTGACTATGAACTGCATTTATTCTAATCCTCACTCGGAGAAAAAAAACATGGCAGAGTGTTGTTCTGCTGCGCTCCAGCAGCGCTACGCCCCTGCTCTTGCCTGACAGTGACTCAATGCATAAACACGCTATTTTTAAATATCCCACGGAGAGAGACTCTCACTCCACCCTGTTCTTTTTTTTCTTCTAAAAATGTTCCTTTGTATCACTGTTGAAAAGGAAATCCAGCAAAAGCTGGATGGAATGAAGCAGTGAATGACAACAACCCTGCCGACATTTAAGAGTTCTGTCTACGGTGGAGACCCTAAAGGGATCTATAGTCTAGTCGGGGTGTAACAACTTTAGCTCCTCTCTTTTACCACTGTCAGACTAAAAAAAATGTGCATGCAGGCTGAAATTCAACCGCGTTGTTCTGATGTAAGATGCCATGACTTTAAGCCAACAGTGAGTAATAAAAAGTATAAATGATACATGCAGTTTTTTTAAGCTACAGGTAGGTGAAAAGTCCGCTAGCTGTTAAATGTTTTATTGCTGTTGGGAGAAATTTGCCTTCAGGGCTTTAAGACAGAAGTTTAAAGAAAAAGATGATGGTTTAGGTTAAAATAAAAAGGTTTCTTCCAGTAAGGTCTCTTTGACAGAAAGCCCTGAAGGTTAACTTATCCCATGTTTTGCTTTATGTATGTATGAAGTAAACTTTACTGCACTTAATTGGTTAGAATTACTGAGATTATTTATGTGTTGTTTTTGTCTTTTATGGCTAATAGCAAAATAAATAAATAAATAAATGGGTGGCAGCTTCTTCTGTATTCCGTTGCCTTAAAAGATTATAAAATACTAATAATACCCTAAACTGCAGGGAATCTAAATTGTATCATGGCAGACTTTGTAATATCGGCAAATATTGTATCGTTGTCAAGCGAATCGATACAATATCGTATTGTGATGAAACTGGTGATAAACACCCCAGTGGTTTAGGTGCATGTCTGTAGGGGCTACTTTTGGTTTTAAAGGTATGGTAACAGAAAGTTATCGGTGCTAATGGGGCTATTGTTTGCACAGCAACGCTGTTGGGTCGGGACGACACTACTAGCAGAAATGGTTGAATGAGCGGCGCTGCTAACTGATAACTAACTGATTTATGGCTAACCACTGACATCCCCAGGCTAGAAACTGAACTTTAAAAATGAGATGATTCTCAATCACCCGCTACATGCTATCTGTAAATATAGTTGTTGATGTTGTCGTACACATACATTACATAATCATCATCTCAGATCTCAGGACAGACATGGTAGTCGTCGTCCCAAAATGACACTGCAGCACAGAAAGACGGAGATCTCACAAATCCTTATGTAAATGTTAATTTGTGTGTGATTTTCCTGCTGTCCAAGAGCTTTGGTGTACTGGATCTGAACTGTGCTGCACAACACACTCCTGCAAAACTGGGTTTCATCAGAATGACAGTGTTTTAAAATTAGCTTGGTTCATCCAGTGTAATCCCACTGATTTTATTTCCCCAATGATCCAGTTTCCTGCGGGGTTTAATTTATTTTTATTGCCTTTGTCATTTTAGGCATCGTCTCAATGACATTAGGCTGCCTACCTTTTTTTTTTTTTTTTTTTTAATCTGAGAATTTATTCAGAATTAATTTTTAAATCATACCCTTCATTACTTTTAACATAGTTTGACCATTTTTATTACTATGAATGAACTTGGAAAACTGAATGAATAACACAGTCTACTGAGTGGATAGAGAAATGTATATTGAACTAATTCTAATTAGAACTGCGTCATTTAATTGTATTTCCCTTGAATGCCCACAGCCTGCTGGATGTGAGAGATGTTAGCTTCCCGGTGCTCTGCAGTATCTTGCTCTTGCAGTCATTTCCAGTGTGAAATGTTTTGCAGCCTCTGACTGTATTACTGCAGACAGACGAGCCCAGAGCCTCTGGACATTTCCCAGCCTTTCTCTATCGAGTGCCTGGATTGTGAACAGAGCAGGCTGTGAGTGGATCTCTCCTGATCTTAGCTGCACTTTATCACCTGCTCCTGGCTGTGGAGGTCAGCGGGTTACCGCAGTCTATACACCAGTGATTCATAACTAGGGAATACAGTACCTCTGCAGGTGCCAGGGGTTGAACATAGAGAGACGGTAGAGTAGCTCAGCTCATTTGAAAAAATTGAGATTACAGTTTGATTTTTAAAAAAATACCTACAAGTAGACACATGAACATTAGGTGTTGACATGGCCCATAGCCCTGTTATTTCCCCTGCACTTTGTATTGTTATTATCTCCACCAGTTGTAAGCCCGAAGAGGATCATGGGTTTGGTTGTTTGTGTGAGTCCATCCGTCCATTTTCATCCGCAGCAGCCCCAGCAGCACTTTCCAGCTCCTCCTGGGGGACCCCAAGGCCCTCCCAAACCAGACGAGATATATAATCCCTCCAATGTGTTCTGGGTCTGCCCCAGGGCCTCCTACCAGTGGGACATGCCCAGAACGACTCTTTACAGGAGGCACCCAAGGGGCATCCTAATCAGATGTCCGAACCAAATCATCTGACCCCTTCCGATGTGAAGGGGCAGCAACTCTACTCCGAGCTCCCTCCAAATGTCCGAGCTCCTTACCCTATCTCCATGGCTGAGTCCAGCCACCCCACGGAGGAAACTCATTTCAGCCAGTTGTATCCTCATTCTTTCGGTCACTACCCAGAACTCATGAACATAGGTGTGCGTTGGGACGTAGATGAACCAGTAAATCCCAAGCTTCACCTCTTGGCTCAGCTCCTTCTTCACCATGACAGTCCGGCGCAGTACCCGTGCACTGAACTGCCGATAGTTCCACACACTGAATCCAACATCCACTTTAAACTAAAATCAAGAGTGATGTGAGCACATTTGGAACATGCTGACAGAGATGAAGGGGTATTTGAGTTCATCTGATGGGGCTGTGGGGGTACATCAGATAGTAAGGCTGGGAACCACTGCTAAAGCCAACATACACTCAGTGGAGCTAAGCTGCATCTCCTCTGTCAAAATACTGTTTGAGGTAGATTTTCTCTACAGATTTTCCTGCAATAACAGTCAAGCTTTTTTTTTTTTTATCCCAAAAATGTTTCAGAGCCAGGCTTCCCTGGTATGTAACAGAGCTGCAGTATAACATGTCCGCTAATGTTATGTGTGCTGTATGTTCATGCAGGTGTTGGCTCTGTTTGAGGAGGGAGAGGAGACGACCACTGCCTTTGTTGAGCCTGTTGTTATTCTTCTCATCCTCATCGCCAACGCTGTTATCGGGGTCTGGCAGGTGAGATACACTCTACATCCTTTGTCTCTGTGTATCATTAAAACACACACGAGTAACACTGTTTCTTTCCACAAGGAGTTCACATGGTTACAAAGTTACCAGTGACAGAAGTTAAAAAAAAAAAAATCCTGACCACCAGCTGTTGCAGGATACATTGATTCTTTTACCCAGTGTGCTTCAAACTGACACCACATGTCAACGTCTGTCCTTTCTAATAGCACGTTGCAGTGAGATGAGGCTGTCGATACCGGAGCAGCTGAGTCAAAACATAAACAAACCAGGGAGCTGATGCAAAACGTCCCCTAGGTTCATTTGTGTTGAAGGGGAAGCAGGAATTTTTGATGCAAGCGTCAAAAATAGAGACGAGGCGTCCGCTGACACTTGGGGAAAGAAGGCGCGTTTCTCTGCTCTGAGTTTAGGACACAGTGGAACATGTGGATAACTCTCCACCATTTCTTTTTAAATACTTTTTTCTTCCTGAGTAATTTCATCCATACTTTGTTCTCCATGGTACAAACCAGTTTCATCATAACCATATAAATAAGACAGGCTAAAGAACAGATGATAATGTCAGCATTATATATAAATCCAATATTGGTATTTTTAAGTGAGGCAGAAAAAAAAGGACATTTAATAATTGTAGGTAAATAAATAAGTAAAATATAATTAAAATGCGTTAACATAAAAATAATCTTAGTAAAGGGAAATAATCAAGGGTGAAAGTAGATTTATAGTGTTCTCCTCCGACCTGCAGCTTCATGCATCCCTGAACAAATGCATTCAATTATTTAACACCTGTATGGTAGAGAAAGAAATTAAAAACACTTGGCATCATGTCTAGCAAATGATTTATTTAAATGGTGTGGAGTGGAGTGTGGGGTGCCGCAGAATAATTTGTGAATGATACAAAACTTTCAAAATCACACGATTTAAAGAAGAACATTTAAAACTAAACTCATCAACAACGGTTTAAAACAGTTTTTAGAACATTTGGCACATAAAAAAATAATAGTTTCTAAGAGTGAAGTCATTGGGTATTAATCTGTGGATTATGTTTTCGGTTAATTGATCAGTTGTTCTGTCTATGAAATGTCAAAAAACGGTGCAAAATGTCAATTAGTGTTTCCCAAAGCCCAAGATGACATCATCAACTGTCATGTTTTGTTCAGCACTAGGGGTGTTAACCATTAATTGGTTAACCACAGAGAATTTTTTTGACTAGTTACACTTGTCTTTCTGTAAGTTCATTTTACCACTATTAAGTTTACTGTACTGCGCACCATGCAAATTTGCATTTGCTAGGAAAGCAAAGGAATGATCTGCGTTGTTACCTGTGTTATCACTGTTAGCTCTGTTAGCAGTGTCAGCACGACTAGTGGTGCTAACATAGTTAACAATGTTATAGGGGTTTTGAGGCTCAAAATGAAGCCATTTATTCACCAGGGTGATCTGTGGGAAGACTGGAGAGTGGACACAATGTTTTATGTACCATGTAGTCGTGAATGAGCGGCGCCACTAGCTAGCACCCACCAGACTCATGTGGTGCGCTGTGCAGAATGGTTAAAGCTACGTAACCAGTGAGTGGAGACCGGAGGGTGGGCATTGATAATCAAATTAGTTGGTGATTAATTTAATAGTAAAGAACCAATCCATTAATATTTGCAGCTATACTTCCTGGTACTGCATACCAGCACTAAATCTTTTAGTGGTTTGGAATATTTAACCGTACCGGCCTACTTTTACCCCTGGAAATAGTCACTATTGTAATAAACAAGTAGACAAAATGTAGATAAAAGCTGATTGCAAAATGCGAAATGTAGAAAAGGGACTTAAGAATATGCCCTTATGATAGTAATAGTTCTTGATAATAAAGCATAGCCGTCCAAGGACCAAAAACAGCAGAAAAGCAAAGCAAATCAGCTACGAACATTTCAATACACATTCTAAGAGAGTTTCTTTTTCAACAGCAGCTCCTTCTCTTTTAGTATGTAACTCACAATAAGCTGCTATTACAAGAGCACAAACAGTTTTTTTGTAAAATGTCAATTTACAAAGAAATTTTAAAAACTGTCATTGGCATGACTTCTCTCTCTTCACAGGAGCGGAATGCAGAGAACGCCATCGAGGCTCTGAAAGAGTACGAACCAGAGATGGGGAAGGTGTACCGCATGAACCGCAAGGCTGTCCAGAGGATCAAAGCCAGAGACATCGTCCCAGGAGACATCGTGGAGGTGGCAGGTAAGCCAAACTCTCACTGTCATTCACTGAGACTAATTTACGCTTTGTCTGCCTCCGGTGGACTCTCGCTGCTGTCACAGACTCACACAGCCTCTGCCACCCATTCATGAGTCTGGAAACACTGCTGGAATATCTCAGACTGGATTACATAAGAGTCTTTTCTCTGGATGTGCAGGTGCCAGGGCTGCTCTCCAGTTGTGTCTGTTTGTGTGTGTGTGTGTGTAAGTGGCTGTGGTCACCTCTTGTATTTAAGGCCCAGTTTAATTTTCCACAGCTTTCCCCCTCTTTCCCTTTGCTTTCCATGCTCTCAGTCTCACCACCTGGACACTGCTGGATGTTTGTCAGCTCCTCGCTCACTCACACTCCCCCTACGTTACACGCACACACACACAAACACACACACAATTCCCCTGCTGTAAACTCGCCCATGTGTGGGCAGCCCTCGTCTAAAAATAGTCTTGTTGTCACTCTGGTTCCAGAACATCTGTGTATGCCAGAGTTAATGTGCGAGCGGCGTGCACACACATGCAGCAGCAGCACCGAGGAGATCACTTCGCCGTCAACATGTACCGGTTGTGAGAGTGTAATACTCGGCCCCGCTTGGCTAGCGATTCGTCTCGGGCGGCTCAGAGCAATGTGTGGGAAAGGAGGGAGAGCTCAGGATGTGAGAGATCACCTCGTTCATTCATAATCACAGCACGGAGTGAGATTATACATGCTGCGATGGTTACAGTGAAGCCTCACCAGCATTCGATTTCAGCTCAGGGTTTCAGAAATGAAGATAAAAATCAACCATCCAAGTAGCTTCACACCACACCAGCCCCCCTCCCATTTAATAAATCGTTTCCCTTCCTATTTACAGAGAGTTTAGTTTATTGTACTTCTGTGGAAAAATGAGAACCACGCTATGTGTGTGTGTGTGTGTGTGTGTGTGTGTGTGTGTGTGTGTGTGTGTGTGTGTGTGTGTGTGTGTGTGTGTGTGACAGGTAGCACTTCTTGGAATTTGGGCTTGTTACAGCCGGTGTCCTCCATCACACATGTGTGAGCACACAGACAAGCCCACACAGGTAGCAACTATCAAGCACTAAAATGACTATTCCTCTACCACCGCTAGCGTCACCATCAACAGCAACGGTGTCACCATGACGACGCTCTGTGGCCCGTTTGGCTTGCTTAGTGACGCTGAAGTTCACAGGGTGTTGGTTGAGGTTTTAACGACACCTGTGATGACGGTGTGGAGCAGAGAACAGATACGACTTAAAATGAACCATCTGCTGCTTGAATAAGAGATCTGATGTTACTGCTGGCATTCAGCTGCTGCTGTGTTGGTTGTCCCATTGTGATGAAAGGAGGGGCAGGCAACAACACGGGCCACTTTTTTTGTTCAGTGTGGTTTTAGACTTTTTTAAAAGGAATACTTCACCCACAAAATGATCATTTGTTTATCAGTTACTCACCTTATGTTATGTTGAATTTGTGAAAAAAACTTGCATGCTGTACGACTGTTACCAGCACCGTATTATAACTTAATTTTCAAAAATCTGGAGATTGGAGGTGATAAGTTAAAATATTTTGTTTGTGGGACAGATCATACAGCTCTATGTAGGAGGGTATCTACCGGCTGTGACTGGTTCTTTCTTGTCACATGACATGCAGTCGACGTTCCAAAAGTAAACTTTGTTTAGCTCAGGACGTGTGTGTGGGAACATATTTTCGCTGAAGGGGTGCTGACATATATATGTGTACACGACTATGTGTGTGAACATGCTTAGGATAAATGGCTGCCAGCAACTGTAAACAATATACTGGATGTTTTTAGCAAGACATCAGCAACATTTCTAGTTGTGACCGTACCACCCAAAGAGGGTATTTTAAGATCTTTTTCTAACCATAACCAAGTAGTTTCTGTGCCTTAACCTAACCACGTGTTAACCACAGCATTGTTGAGGCATAAGGAAACTTAAAGTTGCAACATATCAGCTACATGACAACAAATGTTACTTATCCATAGTTTGCATAAGCATACAATACAAACACTTATCTTCGTGATCGTGCGGAAGAGCTACAGGAAAACTGCTCAGATGTTGGCTCGTTATTGTAATCCAAAAAATGTGCGCTCCCTCCCCTCAGACCTGATTTCTTTTTAGACTGCATGTGCCAAAATTTCTAGTATGTCCTTTAAATGCTGTCGGACAGCCAGATGTCCTTGCAAAGCCACTCACGTCCCCTGGGCATATTATAATGTTGCGTCCGCTCATCTGCTGCCCCATCATTAGCTGCTATAAAACTCCATCCTGATGGCAATGCTCCCGCAGTGGAACTCCCTTACATCAAAGATATTTTTAGAAATCTAAAAAGCAGCTCCAAAACTGCTGTCCTGGCAATTATCTGGTCTTTGTCAGCCTGCTCAGCCTGTCCAATCTCTCCAAAAGGTTAGCTGACCCATGAGCTGACGCTTGCACCTTGACCTGACATGATGACGTTGTCACTTCAGATCGATCAGATTACATTTGCACATCTTATGACAGGTTCCTTATTACATGCTGTTCAAAATTTAAAACAAATGCTCAGATTGCCCATGAGTTATGGTACAATCGGCAACAATTTGCAGACATACCGCTTGTCAATACGGGCAAACTTCTCGCTAGGGCGCTATGGTGCTTAGGAATGCCCGTGTGCTGGGCCGCTTTGCTCTTGCCTTTTGAGTGTGCCTTCGGAAAGTCTACGTGGAAAACAATAGAACAGTGGAACAGTGTAATCAGTTTCTGTACTATAGTAGTCATCACGTTCACCTAACAATGGATTTGAGGGTGCAGAAATTGCAGCATATGTACTGGCCCCAACTCAAACAAACTGACCAGCAGCTCCCATGTTCAGTGAGATAAAATTACAGATTTACAGAGTCTGGCTTTGAGGGAAACATTGCTTAAGTTACAGTTTCCGTTATGTTCGCATTTGGGAGGGGCTGTTGTGGAGGTACTGAGCATACGACTGGATAAATGAGAGTTGGATGACACTGCATTGAGTTGTTTGATATAGTTTTGCTGTTGTTACATGCAGACCCCTTTTACTTCAATTCATCAAGAACTCCCACGTGTCTGGATTTTTCATTCACCACGGAGGCGTGCGAGAAAAACAAATTTTTCTTCATGAGTTCAACGTCACACTCCATCATTCGTCCTTTAACCGTATATGGCAGAGGAGTTGAGTCTATTTGGCTGGAGATGTAAGTGTGAAACGCTCTGCTGAAGACTAGGCAAAGCCATTCCATCTTATTTTAAGTGCAGAATGCATTTACTGTCAATGTTTACTTAAAGAAGAGGTACGATAGTGGTGTTATGCACACTGCTGCATTTTTGTAAAACACACACAGTCATGTATTAAGTAGCTTCGTTCTGTCTGACATAATCTTGTTGCTAAGCAGTTTTAAACAGGGGTAAACAGGAGGGAACTGCAGCACGCACTTTTCTCACTTAGAAAATATGTGTGTCAGATCTCCTGACTGAAACATGTAGGGATAATGGTGACAAAGAAAACAAATTAATATATTCCTTTCCTCCACTGATTTCCCAGGCTTTCCTGGACTTCACATTAGCCGGTGGTTATTCCATGGGAACTGGATGCAAGGGGGTAAAATAAACAGTATGGAGGTATCGGAAAAGGACACTGTTGACCACAAGTGCCTTTGAGGAGAGAAAAGAACATAAATATATTTACTCAAGTTTCCACCGCCTTCTTGTAGGTACACTGCCGGCGATGCCAACCACAGTTACGACACAGTTGTGATTTTCGCCTCCACTGGAACTTTCCTGGGTTATTTAAATGGAGTGACTGCAGCGGTCAGATTGTCAGGAACTCCTACAGGGTTTACACAGGACCTGAAGAGATGGAAACCTGCACCGAGCCATTCCCACTAACGAGTCACGGTTATCCTGCACGTGAATCAGGACCCCTTTGCCAGTATATTATGCAACAGATTTTGTTTGGAGTCCAGTTTTACCAAATGGAAGGAGAGCTCCGTCTGTCCAAACCAGCTGACCTCCTCGTTTGTTTTGATCAAATGTGCTACGTTCCAGTTTATTCATGAATTCTGAGGCAGATGACAATTTTTAAAGGGGACCTTCAGTGCTTTTCCTCATTTCCTGTCATGTATATAATGTTACAGTGACATATGTTCATATTAATTGTGGCCAAAGTTTCAAATAATGAGGTAAACTAATATGAAAATAATCCCTGTGAGCAAAAACCTCAAGCCACAGACCAATCTGAATACTCTGTTTCCAATAAGACAAGATGACATTCGCTCATGATGGATTTCTTTATATGGCCATCTGCTCCAGGGACACTGCTGCAGATGTTTATGTTACATACGAGGCTACATGTAGCTACATGCTAACCTCACTGAAACATGTAATCTTGGTTGCTTATGTTGTTTATTTCTCCCTGATTTCAAATCACCCTCAATTTAGGGTTGTGTTTAGAAGCTTCCGTTGATTTTTCAGGGTAGAAAGTGCCGCTATGCCACGGTGGTTGCGGGTCCTTAGAAAGTCTTAAATTGTCTTAAAATCAGATTGAATGCGTCTTTTTTTTCTTTGTCATATCACCAATATAATTTCTGGTGTTGGTACCATAGCAAACATAATTTTAACAGGAGGTAAACACCATTCGAAGGGGTACCAGACTTTGACACACAACACCTGTATGTGTGCAATGCCCCTATTTTCACCCCCTTAATGCACACGTAATGAGTTTGCATCGTTAAACTAGGACCTTGCAAGCTATAAGAAATGGGAAAAGGCAAGTGAAAGGACAAAAAGCTTCAGAGAATAACGATTACTTGTGGTGTTTCAAACGTGGTAAAATGGGGATCATGGCGGTGGAATTGCACATGTAGAGCTGTAAGCACAGAAAGTATCGTCAGGGTCATTTTTACTGTTAATTTTGAACTGACATCAATGTGTATACTTGGGAAGAGTGTGATTTTGCTTTTGGTGTGTGTTTCCATCGCAAGTTCTAACTTTTTTATACTCATAGACACCCTGTATACGCCGTTACAGTCATTCCTTGGCTGCAAGTATACTGCTACGTATAGCTACATACTAACATGGGGGAACATGTTGATTGCAAATTATACATTTCCTGTATTTTGGGTCATTTTGCTGCTTGGTTTAGAAGCTTTTATTGTTGTTTTGTCAGAGTAGAAAGTGTACTTTGTAGTGCTGTACTCTATTACAATCATTCTAGGGCTGCAAGTACACTGCTACATGTAGCTACGTGCTAACATCAGGGAAACATGTAATCTTGGTTTGGATCATATTCCTAATTGAACATGTCCAGTTGTGGCAACCTTGGTTTGAAGCATTAAATGGTGATTATAAAGTGCTAATATTCTCTGTTACAATCATTCCCTGGCTGCAATGACGGTGCAGAGATGGAAGACCCACAAATGCTGAGCAATCAGAGCAGATTGGGCTTTTTCGGGAGAGGGGATTAAGGAGACAGTCGCTAAAATGGAGCGTTTAATACAGAGGGTGAATACAGGTCTTCCAGCACAGATAGTATGATGAAAATATAGTGTTTTTGGACACCAAAGCTTGTAACCAGCTGCTCTTTCATATTTTTTTTACTGCTTTTTGGTCCTCAATGCAAAGAATAATCGGAACTTTCTAATGTTTAATAGACTGCTTATCTAACGTCCGTGTGGCTGTATGAGGATACATTTCTCTTCTAGCAGATGGAGAGTGTCTGTGGGAGGCCGTGGCAAAGAGTGGATAGGGGAACAGGAGTCTGTGGGTAGGCGTTTGAAAAGCCTCTCTTTTCTGCCCTCGGCCAGTCCTGCTACAGTGAACCTGTAGCCCCCAGCCGTCTCCCACACAAACACAACACACACTTCTCTCCCCCTCCGCCTCTCCCACTCTTGTTCTCTCACAACCCATGGGTGTCAGACGGAGAAATGTAGAGAGATACAGAAATGGAAGCACAGGCTATTCAGCCACAGCGTGGCTTCTTAATCTCCCTGTCTCCCTCCCTATCTCTGTCCCCGTCAGGTTAAGACTGTGAAAAATTCCCCTCAAGGTCTCAGAACATTGAGAAACGTCAAGAGTTGATGATGGAGCTCTGAGAGAAACTGAGAAAGATCAAGAAATAAACACAGAAACTTATCAGGGCGAGATGAAAATTTTTCAATGTGAAGTGTGCTGGTACAGAACAAGTACGTGAGCGAGGAAGAGCAGAAATTCAACTAGATGTCCGACGTTATTCATGTTGAAAAGTTGCAGTCGATCCACTGCTGAGAAGCCTGATAGCTGAGGACTTTGCCATAATAAGACTCTTATTACATAAAGTAATGATCAGGTCTCCTCCCTTGTCCCTCATGTTGAAAAGAAACAAACAAATAATGTTACATCTGTCTTTCCCACTCTTCTGCTCTGAGATCAATGACTGCGTACATCAAACCATCCATTTTTCACCTGCTGGCCCCGTCCTGCTATATGAAAATATTTCCATTGAATGTTCGTTGTCTGGCTTTGACAAAGAAGAAGCAATAACCCTTTTGTTTTGGGGCAGTAGATACTTACTATATAATGGTCTGGCTATGAAATACGAGTTTAATATGCAGGCTTAATAAGCAGACAGTAAGACTGTGGTGCAGAAGATGAAGTGCATTCAGTAGATTTAATGCATCTGTACTTTATGTCTGACATATGTAGGGAAGTGGTGTGAGGAGAGAGTGAAGAGAGAACAAAGGGGAGAGGAAATAATCAATCATTTTAACACAGCTACGTGACTCCATCAAGGTTGTATCGAGCCATTGTTTACCTGCGGCTGCGGCTCGAGCTCCGGCCGAGCCCGCTGCTGATTCTTTGCTAAAGGATTTATTGTTTGAACACAGACATTCGATAGGGTGTAACAGTGTTCACCTGCAGATGTACTCCTGAGGGGTTTGACGCGAGTCAGACCTTCAGAGAGCAAACTTGTTGCAAGTTCATCTTGTCTTCTGCAGGATGATGTGTTTCTGCTCATTTTTAGCCATGCTAACAGCTTGGCTCTATGGGGAATACAGTGTTGATCTTGTTCATCTAAAGATCCCCTGATCTTTCCTCTGGTGCCACGAGCGAGTTGGCATTTGTGACTCATTTGTGAGGGAGATATCTTGAGATCTATAGGTTGTGTGGCTGGAAAATTTGTTAAAGATAATCAAGGTTTCTCTAGGATAAATTCTAAGGACTAGATTGTCTTCTAAGGATCTTTTGCTTGAGCGCCAACGGCAGGGCAATGTGTTCACTTACTCAGTGAATTAGCACAAAATGTTCTATTTTGTAGTTTTATTTAGCTAGGGTTGCAGCAGTATGAGCTTTAATGATGTGATAACCGTCTCAGAAGATTTGTGAGCCTTAAAGGAATGAAAAGTAAAGCTTTTTTTTGGGGATTGAGCAAATGCTTTATTTTTAGATTTGAAACTTGAAACCATTTTTTAAGGGAAGTACACCTAAAAAGTCTCCCTTTTGAAAATAACTAAAAGGTGAGATTTTTCCATCAGCTTTCTTTTTCTTTTCAATATCGTCAATAAGCAAATATTCACAGTATGATAAACATCAACTTTCATGTCACGGTATTCTTTGAAATCAGTATACCTCTGCAACCCTATATTTATATATCATATCATATATTTATATATATCAACTTACCCAGGATGTCTTCTTGTTAACTGGTTTGACCAACCCTAACACTGGCCGTCTGGATAACCGGCACTTCAAAGTTGGTTATCAACCAGTTCAGTCGACTCTGGGTTTTCCTATCCAGCCACAAGCGCGTTCATGTGAAAGAGGCAGGGTTGTTAATTGTGAGCATCATCATCAGAACCATGAATGAAGTAGGCTGCTTCATATCATGAGATGAAATGGTAGCAAAAGCGTCTGCGACTATGAGACAGTAAAATGTCAGTGGCATGGGATGTAAATGACAATCTATCATCTTAAAATGGAAAGTGTAGAAATATTGAAAACACTATCCAAAAATTCACTGTCACCTGAGAGTATTTTTGCTGTTCTCTGAATATGCTGCATAAAACACTTTAAAGTGACACCAGACTGTTTCTGAAGTAAAGGGTGGAAAAGTGGCTAATGTCTAATGAGGTCTATCTGACTGAAATGTTGCATTTATAATAACGAGAGCCAATTAACAGTGTGCGGATTATTTTATTGATGAAATATTATCTGATTTATCCAAGTTCTCATCACTCAGGTGTCTTGTTATTTTGAACTGCAGTGATGAATCAGAGTGTGAGATATCAAGTCACTGTGGACTGAAATAAACTTTGCATTGGTTTAAATCCTGCTAAAATAATGTGTTTAGTGTGAAGAGCATCCCTGTGTTTGTTAAAAGCTCTGTTTAAAAACCAGTGGGAACAGAGCCCTGGAATAATTAAATGATTCTGCTGACCTATAACAATATATAGGCTTCTCTTTTTAACCTGAGACTCCGGACTTTCATTCATGCATACTGTTTTCTTCAGTGATCTGATTGGTCAGAGGTCGGGGTGTTGACCCTGAAGTTACCCTGCTAACTCCGAACCCTGCTTCGTGGTACAGGCCTCTGGAGAGTCTCATTGAGATAACGAATCTCTTTTTCAAAACTTTGCCAAGACAGGAAGCAGCATAAATAAAAACACACTCTGGCATACAGAAAACACAAAAGAGAAAAAAATGAAAAAGAAGTAAAAATCAAGCAAGGATAATTCTAGTATAGGTAAACAATACACATTTGAATTTTTGATTTATGAGCATTTAACATTATTGCATCAGGTGTCAAGTCATTTTTCAGCATACTCCATACAGAGGGTGCAGAATACACAAATGCCCTTTTTCAAATATCCATACTGTGAAATATTTACACTGATATGTGCAATAATATATATTATGCCACTCTTTCTGTCTCTTTTTTATATTCTGCTTCTTTCTTTGCTTCTAACTTTGTTTCTACTGATGTTTCCTGTTTGCACTATCTATCCCTTTGCTGCTGTAACGCCGAAATTTCCCCACTGTGAGACGAATAAAGGATTATCTTATCTTATTTGGAACAAAAAGCATGGAAAAATCCTAAGAATGCAACGTTTCTGTGTGATAAGGACACAGGCACTATGGGAGCAGTCCAAGAATTGCCTTTTCTGTGTTGTACAGACATTTGTTCCCAAATGATGTACAAGCCCCTGCCCTTTCCTTTGAGTGAAATGTCTCAATAACTATTGGAAAGACTGTTGTTTGTAATCCCAGCCTGATTATTTTTTTCTTTTATCTTTTAGTTGGTGACAAGGTGCCTGCTGACATCAGAGTGACCTCAATAAAGTCCACCACCCTGCGAGTGGACCAATCCATCCTCACAGGTATTTCCCCGATCGAGCATGCTCCTTTACTGCATGAATTAAGAAGATAAATTGTGTCTGTGATGTCACTTTCTGCGCCTTTAGGCTGTGAGTGTAACTTTGTTTGGCTCCGTCACTGCTCAAACAGTTACCTGTCACACCTCCAGATCTAATCCTGTACAATTTTCTCCTGCAATTTTTCCTTTAGGGGAATCCGTGTCTGTCATCAAACACACTGACCCTGTTCCTGACCCCAGAGCTGTCAACCAGGACAAAAAGAACATGCTGTTTTCCGTACGTGCATCTCCCTGCAGCTTGCTGTTTATCTTCTGCCTTCATATCAGAGGCTGGTGTCGTTATAGGCAAACTGAACCAACCTGACATTTGGTCACATAGTTGAACAAAGTTACTGCTGTTCTCAGAACGGTTGGATCATTTCTGTTTTTTCCTAGTCACCATTATAATCTTAAGCACTTCTACATATCATAAATTAGCCTGGCGGCTAGCAGACTTTTCCTCTACTCATAGCTAGCTGATGTGTGGTGGTAGCTGACGACAGGGGGTCATGATTTTATAACCAACTCAGAGAAATGAAAATCAAGCTTCTCCAGTATTCAATCTCCAGCATTTTCCTGCTTCATTTCTACAGAGTCATTACTGTCTCTCTCTTTCTCAGGGCACTAACATTGCAGCAGGCCGTGCCATAGGAGTGGTCGTTGCTACTGGCGTTTCCACAGAAATCGGTAAGATCCGTAATCAGATGGCGGCCACAGAACAAGAGAAGACACCGCTGCAGCAGAAGCTGGACGAGTTCGGACAGCAGCTCTCCAAAGTCATCTCCCTGATCTGCGTAGCTGTGTGGGTCATCAACATCGGCCACTTCGGAGACCCCGTCCACGGCGGCTCTTGGGTCAGAGGGGCTATTTATTACTTTAAAATTGCTGTGGCACTGGCTGTTGCCGCCATCCCTGAGGGGCTGCCTGCCGTCATCACCACCTGCCTGGCGCTTGGCACGCGCCGCATGGCCAAGAAGAATGCCATTGTTCGCAGTCTGCCGTCAGTAGAGACGCTGGGCTGTACCTCCGTTATCTGCTCCGACAAGACGGGCACCCTCACCACCAACCAGATGTCCGTCTGCAGAGTAAGTGACCTGGTTTTTGTTAAGTGTTTGTTGTATTGTTTTGCTGACAGACCAATGTATTATTTCATTCCTTTAATATGGCTGAATGAGGCGTGTCATACTCTATAATACCAGTGAAATTCAGCCTCAATACTTCCCGATAACTTACTCTACACCATGGTAAATAACAAAACTCAAAACATTTAAATTACATTTTAGTTTTACCATTAATTCCTAATGATCTGCCTCGAACACAAAGCACTAGTGTTTGTGGTGACAACAAGTGCAGATGCATTGACCGCTCCACACACACGCAAAAGAAAAGTTATTTTTTCCTGAGGCGAACATATTTTGTGAATTCTAATTTTTCTAATAACACTAGAACATTTGTGAGTGTAAATCTTGCTCCGTCAGGTCTGGAGGAATCTCATTCCTGGTACTTGTTCGTATATGGCTTGGTTTTGGTACTAGATACATTTAAGGTATCTACCAGAATAACCCAGTACTGAGTAGTCGCTAAAAATATTCAATCAGCTCTCACCTTCCCTCAGCAGTAGCTACAACCTATACAGTGGCCAAGATGCCACCAAAATATTCAGAAGTATGGCTATACTACACACCAGTCCATCCCCAGTGGTATCACTTTAAGGGCGCTGGTATTGTAATTTTGTAAACAATATGAGGACGGTCACATTATAAAAATTCTGGCATCGACTCAGGATCACAGTATCACTTCTTGTGACATTTAAAAGCCGAACTGGTTCAGAGCAGTAGTTTGATTGACATTTCATAAGAACCTTCTGGGAATTTTAATTTGAGAAGTGCTGTAGAGGTATGCTGTTTATTATTGATCTCAATCTCTGCACTTTATTTGGCTTTTAGATTTTTCCTTTTTTTCCCCATGTGTGTGTGTTTTTTTGCTGAATGGAAAATCCTTGTGCTGTTGTAATGTTTACCTCCAGCTGGCAGGTTTGAGATAACTGCTGGTGGAGCAGCACAAGCTGGCATGACCCAGCAGCACCCAGCAGCACTACAGTGTATCACCTGATCAGCTCACACTTACACACACACACACATACTGTACACAGGTTTTCCAAAATGTCATGTCGCCTGAATAAACACAATACAGTGATCTATATCCTCCTGAACACTCCCTGCAGGTTTCAGGGTATAAATAGTGTATATATTATTACATCAGACAACAAGCACTGAAAGATCTTATCCACAACTATTCACAAGTAGTTATGTAGCGCACGGCCTCACCCTTTCCTTTGTCTGTTAGTGTGTGTGTGTGTATGTGTGTGCTGTCTTTGCTTCAAGCACAGAGTAAATGCCAGAGCTCCTGTTTCTCTTGGCTCCTGTTCAGGGCTCTAACTCTATACACACACACACACACACACACACACACACACACACACGCACACCTAATCTCAGTTAACACCTCTTGTCCTTACATCCTCGATCTCTCCTCTCACATCAGCTAATGACCTCAGCGGACGGTGTTGGCAGCTCATTCAGTGAATCGGGACACTTGTTTTTAGTTATTATTCAAAGGCGACCTATTTTGCTCGTTTTCAGGTTCATACTTGTGTTTTGGATCTCTGCTAGAACATGTTTAGATGCTTTAATATTCAAAAAACACTTTATTTGTCTGTCTGCATACATGTCAAGTTTTGGATTTGAAAATAAGGGAAGTTTTTCAGCGCCCGCCGCGATCATGCTGTCTCTGCATGTTGAAACGCAATTCTTAATTTGGTCCCACTGAACATATCAACTATTCGTTCCATACCAAGAGGACTGGAGAACTCAAGCAATCAAGCTTCTGTTGACAAAACATGCTGGCTTCTGAATTTTCCAGTTCAACAATATCATTCTTTTAGCAGCCAATAAGGCTCGGCCTACTGTTTTCCAGTCTTCTCTTGACTCAGCTTCTGCAGCCATGCAACTAACAAAGTATTGATCTAGAAAGTACCAGAATTGACCACATTTAAACCCCACCAGAACCCAACATGCATAAGTAAACAGACGTGTGACCAGAGCTGACACTGTGAATTCTCAGATCAGGTGTTTAAAATATTAATGCACAAACTTTAGACCCATAGCTAGATGTGACCAAACTAGACTGAAGCTGCGTTTTGAATCACATACTTTTTTTTTTTTTTTTTACTATCAGTAAGTACAGCAGCTGCCCTTACAAAGTTCATACTGTTGCATGGAGTATGAATGGTGGTACATACTACTTTGATATAACGCTGTGCCTTGAACTTCGACCCTCTCATATATCCATCCCAGTTCGTAGCGTGAAATTTGATGTAAAAAGAAAAAGAAGACAATTTGCAACGCAGCAATCTTGACATTATACCTTGAAGATAAATGTAGCGTTCTATTTCTGTATAAATCAATGAATGGTTAAGTTTTACTTACACTCCGCCTGGCTTTCTGCTGCTCCGTCTTTGCCTACACTACACTTTGCCAAGAGACAGAGTGGTGCTCTGGATAACCCAACAGTCACCTTTAAAAATGACAGCAGTGCCCTGAGTGAACGGTCCCACTTGAAAAGTAGAAAATCAGTTTGAGGTGGCAAACGCTGATATTGTGGCAGTGCGCCAGAAATTAATGAATGCATGGGAAACCCTGGCTTTGGAATGGACCCAGCCCAACTCCAGTTTGAGCTTGTTTTCAGGATTATGAAGACCTAAATGATCTTCACAAATGAACACCACTTTTATGTTTTTTGAAGCCTAAATGCAATATATACATCACTTCATTGTCACCACAGCAAGATGGTTGTCAAGTCGTGTTTGGTGTGATGACGTTCAGTTCTCTCTTTTAGCCACTTGTCAGCAACTGCCTTTTTGAAGACGTGTGCAAACTTCAAAATTCACAAATGTGGTTTATACTGATGTATTTTATGTGGTAGAACATAATGTGAAAGTCTCTCAAGCTTGTATTAACCACAGATCTTATTTCAGGCATCTAACCAAAAACCCATTCAAATATAACATTTGACTTCCAGACAAGGGAACCAGAAGCGTTAAAATGTTAACTTATATTCAGGTTTTAGGACTCATTCCTGCACCACTCTCTGATAAATGCTAAAAAAAAGTGTTTTTGTTTTTTTAAATCATCAAGTCCTGATATTTAAAGACTGTGGTTAATGCAGAAGCTGATTGTCTTGCAGACTACATGTGCTCTGGCTGTGCTTGGACAGAACAGGAAAAATGGTTTTGTCCTTCATGTGACCTCCTGTGTGTCTATTGCCTCTGTATCCATTTTATTTTCGTGCTGTTTCAAAATGGAGTTAGCATCAGAGGACTGTGCATTTCCTGTACGGCAGACACTGCTGTATAAACGCCCCTCCCTCCCATTGCTCCCCAAGATGACGTGGAGCATCCGTGTG
Source organism: Epinephelus awoara (assembly GCA_035609425.1). NCBI lineage: Eukaryota > Metazoa > Chordata > Actinopteri > Perciformes > Serranidae > Epinephelus > Epinephelus awoara. The sequence continues at coordinate 22,569,036 of CM069304.1, read as the reverse complement.
TTTAATGCGTAGCGACAGGGAGTTCCCTCTAGCAGGAGGAACGCGGAGGAGTGATCTCACCACAACCCCCGAAACCCTCCCAGACAGAAAGAGAGCGAGGCAGGCTGTCGCTGGTAAATATTGACCCTGTGCTTCCACCTGTACTCCCCGGCCTGCTGCTCTCAGCTCTCTGCTGGGAGATAAGGGGGCACATACACACTCACACACAGACACATCAAACTTCCGCTCTGCAGGTTTTTTTTTTTGTCATGCTGTTTCCTGGAGATAATCATTTTGGTGGTTGCCTAACTCGTCCATCTTCATGTTCCCTGTATGCTCTGTTTTTATAGGGTTTTATGTGTCGAGGTTTAAATGCCCACATGAATGTTTGCCCAGGCTTATCCATCTGTGCTTATTCTCGGACTGGTCTCCAGCCAGCGGCCCTGATAGCACCGTGCGTCTCTGTTGCCTCGGGGGTATCCCCGTATCCGCAGGATTTCCAGGGATTCCCCTCCGTATCCTGACTTCCCTTTTCCCTTTACACACACATGAAGAGACGGCGCACATAAAAAGGGTTACTCACCGTTCATCCCCACACACAGCTCAGAGGAAGTGAGTAGAAGAATACAAACTTGTGCCACTACCTCTGAGTCACATGGATCACACTGTGCCTTGTTTCCTTGGAGACCAGATAGTGAAGGAGAAACTGACCACAGAAGAAAGAACAACTTTATTCTATTCCTCAGGCCCTGCTTTGTGTTTGTTCTGTGTGCTTTAGTAGAAGTGAGTACTCATTGTTGATCTGTTATATAGCGAGAGCCTGTTGACCTTTGTGAGATTAAGAATTGAGATATTTAAAGTGTCTTAAAGGGACAGTGCATCCTAAAATAAAATGTAAATCAGTGAAAAGAGAATAACAGGGCAGACCTGTGCTGCTGATTTAAGTGAGAAATGTGATGTTTACTTCAGGATATCGTTTGAACCTCAGCATTGCACCCCGACTGCTTTCTCAGAAACACAACAGCTGTTGTATTTGTTTACAGTGCAGCCAAACAAACACACACACACACACACACACACACACACACACACACACACACACACACACACACACACACACACACACACACACACACACACACACACATTGTTTTAATAACCAAGCCAGGCAGATAATTGGACTTTTTCCATGATGCCATGAGTGCGTTTGCACACAACAGCAGGTCACAGTAAATTTGGTTAACGTACTGAGAAGTTGGAGTTTCACAGCCTGACATCTGCAGCTCTTCATCTAAAACTGGAGGTGTACTTGCTTTTAATTAGGCATTCGCATGTGCATGATGACTGCCTCCTGTGTCCTGTGTCCATTTGGAGCATTGGTGGTTAAATTCCACAAGATACAATACGCACATGAGTGGTTGGGGCAGTGTAAGGCAGTATGGTGAGGATGTGACGATATGCTTGGTTTGGGGGCCTTAAATACCATCTATGATGGCGCTGCTGTCACTTTTTCTGCCGTGATCTTAGAATTATTAATATAGTAACCTTCTGCTCAAGTGTTGACATGTTTATTGTTTACATTAGGGTTGCCTCGGAGTAAGAATTTTCCAAGTCGGACCAATAGTCGTCACTGGGGGCCATTAGTCGACTTGTCCCACGCATGTTAACAATATTAATTTAGTTAATAATTATATATATTTGGGCACAATGGTTGGAGTTGAAGGTGTGAGAAAGAATAGTATCAGTAACATTGTTAACACTGTGCTACATTACAGAGAAATACAAAAGCGTACTAATGAACCTTTATTAATATAGGCCTATATTTTATCTACAAGTGCACGTCACACACTGAGCGAGCCGCCTGTTAATGACGCTGTGGGCTAATGGGCATGTAGCTACTTCCATGTTTCAGATGATACGTCATGTTTGTAGTCGACCAATGAAGATGAGTTTACATATCACCTTGGGTTCGTCCTTCACCTTCTCAAAACGATCCCACACTTTGGATTTCCTGCCCGACATGTTATCAACAAGCCTGTGTAATAACAGCAGGTACCAGCCCTGGAAATTAACCTGACTCCTGTCTGACTGCTGAGCGTGGCCACTTCCTGTGTCTGTCCTCTCAAATTAAATTCACACATGGTCCAGTCATATAGGTTTTAATTTATGTTGACAAGGCGCAGCTCCTAATAGAGTTTCACATTTGTTCTTTTTTTAAAAATGAAATCTTGCCAACTAATGACCTTTGTGGTTGACTAACGTTTGGTCGACCATGAGGGGGCAACCATGCAAATCTACACAGTCTGAACTCTGTTGTGCCTCTATTGGAATCCATCATTAACACGTGAAGTACACAGCCAAGTATGTATGACTTAAGAATGGTGAAGGGACCATAATGAAAGCAGCTGTAGACCACGACCCCTGGTTACTACATGTACCTTACAATGTTTAATAAAATAAACACACGCTACAAAAATTGGCTCCAAAGCCCGGTGCACTTCCTGAGGGCTTGGGTTGTAGGACTTGTTGGGCACAGTAATACTGTAGTGCATCACAGCTGTGTGCTTGTGGAGTATTTTACAACAACTTTGAAAGTGGCCAATAATCAAGGACTGGAGCTATTCATTTCATAACTTAGTTTTTACACAGGGTCACTTAAGGTGCAAACTGCCTTGAGGCCCCTAACAGTTTCAGTTTAGTAACTTAATACAGCTGTGATACTGTGCCAGTGATCAGAAAACAGAGAGGCTGATCGTGATGAGATAAACATTCATGCTGGTTTACATAAATGCATTTTTTTGCCAATACTTAATGTATAGTTAGGCAATTTAATGAAAACTGTAACAGTATATGAATAGGTAATTAGAGAATGGAAATCCCTTTAATGGCTGTTAAATTTGCTAGCTTCAACTTCAAACCTCCCTCCCAACAGTGCCACTGTTTACTGCAGTGCAAGACGGAAAACGTCAACACTGTCAAAAATTACAAATTGCATGTTCTCACAAAAGCTATAATCTGGCGGAGGCTATTATTATGATTCAGTGTGACAGTTATTTATAACCGACTTTAATCTTGTCCAGACTAGACTGCATCAGTGGAGTAAATGCTGTAACCCTGCTGCCGCACGGAGTTGTTAAGGAATAATTACTCCATTAAAAGGCTGAAACCCACCTTTTAGGCTCAGAGGGACGACAGCTAGCTCTCATCTGAAGTCTGCCATCGATTTTGTGTTCCTCTTTAAATTGGTGGGGGCTGGCAAGTCACTGACACACACACAAACACACACTGACGGAGGAAATCAAGTTTAACCAAATAGCTGCTTCATTAATTCTTCAATCAGTCCGATTTAATGGAGTCTCAAACAGAGTTAAGTGAGGTCGTAGGGATGTTTTCCCTCTGTGAGTGTGTGTGTGTGTGTGTGTGTGTGTGTGTGTGTGTGTGTGCTTACACTCTAACTTAACTGAATATTAATAAAGGAATGGAGGTCAAGGGCGTTGGGAGTGTATGTGTGCCATTCAGATAAGATGCACAGAGAGGCCTTGGACTGTGAATGGTTGTGATGTATCTCAATCTTATAAACCACCGGCTACAACACTTGTCATCAGTATATTAGTATTAGCGGTGCGTGGCTCTTCCTGAGGGAATTTCAGGGGGAAAAAGATTCGCCAACAGAGCAGCCAACAAAGCAAAACCTTTGAGAGCTCTGGGACTGCAGCTCTCTCTCAGCTTTGTTCTCCAGCAGTCAGCTGAGGCGTGGATGGCAGTGTGAGTGATTGATGAAGCTTTACATCAAGGCGTGAGTGCAGTGTAACTCCCATGTCACCTGCGTGTTTAGAAACACTAAATAAAATGGGGAAATAAGTGGCGACACCGCGAGCCTTCGGATGTGGAGATTTTCTCATGAACTCGACCACTCCAGTGAGAGTGCTTCCTGTTTACAGACACTTCTTCACTTTGATAATGCTTTACAACCTTGTATTTATCCAGAGAGAGCTGAGAAGTAAGACAGCAATAATTGGCCTTTTGTGAGAAGCATCCTGCTTCTTAGTATTTATACAAGACGCAGCCTTGGATGTTTATTTGAAGTGTGTCTGACACTATGATGTGTGTGTGTGATGATACCGCCATGACAGTAAAATAACTGCTCCACATGTGCTAACATCTCCACTACAAGTCCACGTCGGCATACTGTGGCAACAAAGGTGTGACATCACTTCTATTGGCAAATATAACTCGAGGGCGTGCCCATAATCTGATAGCTGCCCACAACAAGTTTTGTTAAATGAAACATTCAGTGATTAACCTCTTAATCTTTGATTTCTAACACTGTAACATGGGATCGTTTCATTTATACAGGCATAAATAATACATTCTTTCATTTGCAGATGAAAGGCTGAATTCATTAGCAATAATACACACTTTTACTCAAGTCAACACAGTCAACACTGATCCTGAGCTGCTTACATTAAAACTTTTACTTGGCATCACTCAGGATTAATTCCACTTGTACATGTGCTTGGATGAGCTTTACTCAGTTTAAAGTGGTTTACAGGATGCACCACACTAGGGCCAAGCTGAAGAAATTATTACCTGGTACTGACAACTCTTGTATCAGGTGCTCTCTCTCCTCAGCAGACCACACACACACAATTTTCTCTTGCCCAAAGCTTGACTCCTTTCGGTCGTACCTTTTTGACACCCTCTCTGGGGCTCTAAAGTTTCATCTAAACCCATGTCCCCTAACTGCCCCTAAGGATTTAATGTATTTTCTCCACCTAGTAAAAATCACAGTCGGAGGATCTGTGAAAAGATTCCACAAAACTTGGGACCCTTTCTCTCCTATATTAATTCTCTTGCTTAGATAGACAATTAATTTGCTCAATAAATCTTTTTATCCCCCTGTCTTTATCTTTAAAATTGTATTTATTTATTTTTATTTAATTCATTTCATTTTATTTAGTTATTCTCTTCTTCCTCATCTCTTATGTCACTCAAAATACACTTCAAGTACCAAAAATACTCATTAAGCAGAATGGCCCATTTCAGGGTAATATTGATCATATTTTTGGATTATAATTACTGATGCATTAATGTGTTCATCAGCTGGTAAAGGGGGAGCTTATGTTATTTACTTTATATTTCCCTCCACAGATCAATAAAAATCTGGAAAGCAACAAATAAATGTAGTGCAGTAAAAGTACAATATTACCCTCTGAGATGAAGTGGAGTAGAAATATAAAGAAAAGGACATCTTAGTTGAGTACCTCAAAATTGTATTTAAGCACATGATTGAATGTACTGTGTTACATTCTACCACTGCTGATATTATGACTTTTCTCTACACAATGTTTTACCATTTATTTTTATTCCATAATTGACTTTAGTTAAATGTAGCCACAGCGACCACAGTTTATGTAGACAAGATTTATGTCCGCACAGTATTGCAGTACTGTATAAAAATGTCATTTATATGTTTGTTCTGACGCTTAATGGAAAATAGAACATACACAAAATTGTTTTGCATCACAAGAATAAAGTGAAAATGTCTTAAGAATTAATTCAAACTTTCAGTGTCAGGTCAGAGTCAGGCAGAGAAGAAAAATAAATCAGAGGAGGAATTTGTTTTTTTAATCTCACGATTAAAGTCAAATTTTTGAGAATAAGTGGACTAACATTAGCACAGATGGCTGCATCTACATGCCTTGTTGAGATGAATACTTGTACTTGAGAATCAGAAGCAAATGATTTCTCTTTTAGCACAAACAGAAAGTGGTAATAAGTTAAAATTGTGTAACTGCTCAGAGGGAGAAAAAACACACAAACATGAGAGAGGCGGCTGCATTTGTGCAAACTGGAGTGACTGGTAATGGACATATGCAAAGGTATTTATGGTTACACCTGCGCGTACTCCACAGTTTGGGCTAATAAGTTAACTATACCACCTCTGTTTGTGTTTTCTCTGCTCCAGATGTTTGTCGCAGACAAAGTTGAAGATTCAACCTGCAGCCTCCATGAGTTCTCTATAACTGGTTCTACGTATGCCCCTGAGGGACAAATGTAAGTATCGCACTTTAAACATTATACTGGGGAAAGTCTGTCCACCCTTACACCTCTTGATATGAACAAAATATCAGTGTGCTTTTTAAAATGTCACCAAAGCATTTTAACTCACAAAGAACCCTCACACCTTCTGTCCTCTCATCCTGGCCATGATGAAACTCTTTTTTCAAAACAAGACATAATAAAAATGTAGCCGAGCAAACTGTGGTGGGCTGTGGTCCAAGATTTGTCACAAAAAGTGTTTCTAGCTCTGCTTTATGGGTTGCTATGGCAATTCCTGCAATAACCAGGGAAATAGTTAGTGATCCTGTATGCATATTAGCAATGACAGAAACAAAAGGGTTTTACACAGTGTTTCAGTTGTGTGGCCATATCAGGAGGAGGTTTTAAATCTCAGTAAATGTGGAGGAATATAGGTAGGTGGCTGGTCATCGGGTAGGAGAAGGACTTTACAGATGATTGTGTTTGCGTGTTGTTTATTTTGCTGTTTGGTGAGTACAGGCAGCGCTCTGACTCTGCATGAACCTGTCGATTTCATAACAGCAGAGTGTGGGTTATTGTGTGGGAGCTTCGCTAGCAACGGTTGCAGTCTCTACTGGGAAGGGATCCATGGTTGTCATGCAATCAGCACTGCTTGTCAGGCACACACACACGCGCACGCACACACACACACACACATACGGTTTACTACTGTACAACCACTGCTTTTTTCAGTCAACTTTGGAATGCTAAACAACTGAATGTCTTCCCCACTCATACATATTGATTAGGTTACTGTGTCTGAGGTGCAGCGAACCGTGAAGTGTTTTTCCCTTGTGTTTTGCTCTTATATGTGACGTTTGTGTGTGTTCGTGTGTGTGTGTTTTACTTCCAGACTTAAAGGGGACAGGCCCATCCAGTGTGGAGACTTCGATGGACTTTTGGAGTTGGCCACTGTGTGCTCTATGTGCAATGATTCTTCACTGGACTACAATGAGGTCATTACCACACACACACACACACACACAGATAATTGTATAGGCGCAATTCATTTCCTCCTCTACACCTAACATCATTTTAAAGGATAACTTGTACATTAATGGGCAACTTTGCACCATCAGTTATTGTCACTAAAGTGCTTGTTTTTGCCACTGACAGACTCAGATTGTTTCTCTAAATGTCTGACAACATTACAGTACGTTTCTGTCTACTTTGAATTAAGTGTGTTTCACGATGATAAAATGTCTGGTGGGTTTGGTCATAGTGACTTCAGGGCTGTTTCTGGTTCACAAAAATGATCTCACTTATTAACAAAAGAGCCCAAAGACCAATTTTTGTTGGTGTCCTTTCCATAATGTTGCCATACACTTAAATTAACAATCTGTGCCTGTCAGTGGCAAAAACAAACACTTTCAGTGGACGTACACTGACAGTGCACAAATGCCTCTGCTGGACCTATACTGCACCATTTTCAAACATTGTTGCTCCCATTAGTCACTTGGACACAAAAACATGAGAAAAGAGTCCAAGGTGAGAAAAAACAAAGTTACCCTTTAAGTTTCTGTGCGAAACAAATCCATCTGTGACACATAGAGCGTTGTGTGGGTCAGGTTTCTTTTCAGATGTCCTCATTCATTGACAGTATGTAGTTACACACTGTATTGACTCCATCAAAGGTAGAACTGAAACACACACATACACACAACAGAAAGCCTTCTCTTCCCCTCTCCTTCAGCTGAGCTAATTTTACTCTGACGTATGATCTTTTTCTCTGGTTTGGATTGCTTTTCTCACCTCTTTGTCATCACCATGGTATCACGGTAACTGTGCTGAGGAGCGAGGCCAGGGATAAGGCACTTCTCAGCTCCCATGTATCCTCCCAGACTCACTGTTTCTGTTCTCATAAATGATTGTTTTGCATTAAGTTTTGTGCGTTTTTAGAATAAAGAACCTGTGTGTGAGATTAACATGGGCCAAACCAGGAGAGAGAGGGGGTTGAGCGCTGGAGGGCAGCGAGGTGTTTTATTGCCGAGTCACACAAACAAATGATGTGTGGTACGCCATCACTGGTTCATCTCACCTACATTTAAAAACACTTTACATGCATGAGTCAAAGTTTGTGGAGGCAGGAGGTAAATGACCCACAGATTTGCTCACAGCAGGTGTGCTCAGGAATCATTCTTCAAGAGGGTTGTTCACATTTAACAAATGAGACGGTGTATGGCTTTAAGGGTTTAATGTCACTCCACAGATTTGATCTAAAATATCACCATAAATAGGTCTTTCAGCTGCGAATTTTGATATGTTTCTGTTCCCTCACAGGCCAAAGGGGTTTACGAGAAGGTGGGTGAAGCCACAGAGACGGCTCTAACCACCTTGGTGGAGAAGATGAATGTCTTCAAGACTGACCTGTCCGGACTCAGCAAAGTGGAACGTGCTGGTGCCTGCAACTCTGTAAGCTACATGTGTGACACTGCAGTGTGATCTTTATCTCTCAAGGGAACCCCAGAGGCTTTACACACCAACATGTGTCAACAGGTCCCGGGGACTATGTAATGTGTGAAAAAGTAGTATAGAGCCTTTAGTGTCTCCAGAGGGAGCTGTGCAAATTAGAAAAAATACGGGTGTGTGGCAGTGTTAATTTTGTTAGTGAAAACTTTGACAGAAGGTCTTTGTTGATGTCCCTTTATTTCAAAATATGAACAAATGAAAAATGTCTTTAGTTTCTGTGAAGTACAGTTAAGTTTGATTTATTTAACTAACACACCTAAAACCTGTGTTAACGGCAATATTTAACAGCAGTATTTAACAGAAGTTCAAAAGGTCTTTTGCTCGACACGTTATCCTCACATACAACATGCTAACATTATTAGCATAACGCTGAAAACACACCAAGCAGTGGCAAAGTAATTCCATTTTTCTGTGGCCAAGAGGTGTGTTCGTATGTTTCAGGTAGGATGAAATTCTTTGTAACACAGGTAAACATGTCACAGGACTCAGAGGACTCTCTCTACTGATTGGCTGCGAGCATTCTCCGGCTGCAATTTGCCGTTAAATGTTAAATTTTAACTAATGTATATTTTGGCCACACACTGCTGCAGGAACCACAGCAGCTTTCGAATAGACGTTGCATAGCGGCAGCCTTTGATATTTTTAACATTTTTTTTGATTAGCCTAGCAGCTAGCAGCCTTTTTCTTCGTCCTTTGAAACTGGGAACATAGTGTTAAACAAATGTACAAACTTAAGTTTCATTATAACTCACAAGGTTCAATGACAAAACAATTTCCCTATTTGACTCTAACTAAACATGTTTTCCCCACATATACAACATATTAACGTTATTAGCATTAGCTAAGGCATTATATTGCATGAACTAGGCTAGCGGCTAGCTGAATTTTCCTCTACTCAAATGAACTGGGATAAATCCCACTTAAGACTTACAAAGCTATTTTGGGGAGGCTTTATTGTCTTTGCAATTTATGCAAGTTTCTTGTCTGTGACATAAAAGTAAATAAAAGCTTTGTTTCCACTGAAGAAAATTAAAAATTAAAAAAAAATAAAATTAAGTTAAATAAACACGACATCTAAAATCTAAAATAAAACAAAAGACTTAAAACCAGTAGTAATTTTAAGTAAGCAACTAAAGCTTTAACGTAGAAGCCAGGTTTTCACACAGAAGAAGAATGTGTGAAGTAAAACAGACCATTTTTATGCCTGTATTTCCATTGCTAAATCTGTGGAGTACTCCTTAAATGTCCAGGCAGTGCTGTGTGAGATCCATTTAGTACTCGTCTTCTGTCATTCATTAACAGTGAGCATACTCACTATATCCGCTGCAGGCTTTGCACTTCCCAGCATGAACGTACCAATAAGACTCTAATTACTCTGCTCATTATACCACACTGTAGCTGCCTGGTTGAGAGGATGACACAATGACCCGCTGTTTATACATATCTGTTAGGGATTATTTTACATTTAGCTTCATCCACAGTGACTTGCAACAGGTTCGAGGTTGAGTCACCAGGTTCATGGCTGGTGACAGACACATATGTTTGCCTTCAGGGTGTGAACCTGTGAGTGTTTGTTTAAAAGTTGAAATGTTTAAAATGTCATTTACAGCAGACAGCAAGCCTGCCCGCACCGTGACCTGAGTTCAGGTCAATTATGCACAAAGCTCACTGCAGCTAATCACGCATGAAGTGCCGGATCTCCTCTTAGAAGATGTCAGATGTGAATGTAGAGTCAGACCTATGCAGGAGAGCATGTCTTAGTGTGTGAACGACCAATGAACTGCGAAGATGATGTTGGTGTTTCAGTGCTGAGGTGCCTGTCATCCACTGTGTTGAAGTCAGTCACCTCTGGTTTCGAGCCTCTTTACATCAGTGTGCATTTTCAGCAGGTCATTAAAATCCCCGTTAGTGTCATCTCAGGAAGAACAGAGCTCGTCAGTTTGAAATGCTCAGCAGCCTCGTAGTGACAGAAGTCAGAGGGGCAGATGAGACGTATTCAGATCCTTTACCGCAATAACACTACTAATACCTCTCTGTGAAAATACACCACTTACAGTAAAAGTCCTGCATATAGAATTTTACCGAACCGAATCACCACGCTAGCTCACCACTGAGCTAACTAACGTCACAGCTCAGCCAAGGAGGATGCTATTAATGTTAACATGTTGCGCTGTCTTGGGCATGAGCCTCTTGTCCATGAATAGAGGCACACTTTCCTCTGTGCGGGGATATGGTTGGTGGGTGTAGTTTGGTAAAAAGGAAATAGTTCCTTGGGGTGCCCATTAGCTCACTTGGTAGAGCAGATGCCCATTTATAAAGGCTTGTTTTTGCTGAAGCGGCCACAGGCTCGACACACTAAACTAACTGTACTATCGATTAAAGGCAAAAAAAGAACATACTACCGCCATGAAACTACTCACAACTAGGTCTAAGGGGAAAATTATGTATTTTTTATTTTAGCGTGAACTGTCCCCCTAATGAGTGGAAGATTTTTCTCAAAAAACTAAGGAACATCCTTCAGTTTGTCACAAACATTCAATATCATCACATCTGGAGATACATGGTTTTCACTGGATGGGAAGCTGTAACCCACAAAATAACTAAAGCTTCCAGACAAATGCAATGCTGTAAACAGTACAATATTTACCTCTGAGACGTAGTAGAGGAGAAGGAGAAAGTAACATACCTTGAATTTGTGCTCTCATTGCTCTTCTGATCGATAGAGAGGGAAAGTTTGTCACACTAACAAATTTCAGGACATCCATCAGATGTTTGATGTCCCCTGTCAAGACGTGTGTACATCACAGAGAGCACCGTGACTGTTCACCTCTCAGCCTGTAATGGGATCAGCACAGACTCTGAACTGCAGGGACACCTGCTGGTAGAATAAGACATGGCATTTAATGTAGATAAAACAGTGCAGGAGGAGTAGGGATGTTTTTAGACACCTACAGTACTGTGATCTGCCTTGTTAGCATTTTGTTATTTTCTGTATGCTTCTGATTGTTCTTGCTCACTGTGCTCAGCCCTGTGCTGTTGTACACAGACGTGAGGCTGCAGTCAGATATCCAGACAAGGTTGTTGAGTGCTCGGTCCAAAGTGTCATCCTTCAGCTGTCAGTAGCTCAGCCAAAGCTCTCAGTCAGGCGCTGGCTGCCGGCCTGACGGCTGCCCACGGATACAGCTATTTAGCGCACGCTTTGACTCTTAGTCACTTTCTTCTCCTCTGTCTCTTTTCTCCTCTTTTCATCTATCAGGTGATCAAACAGCTGATGAAGAAAGAGTTCACCCTGGAGTTCTCTCGTGACCGCAAGTCCATGTCTGTGTACTGCACCCCCGTTAAGCCGGGCTCCCAGAGCAAGATGTTCATCAAGGCATGAGAGAATAATACGATCACAAATACACAGAGAGCGAGACGCACTTTGCGTCACTTGCATTTGTTACTATTGATGCTTACTCTTCTCCTCACAGGGTGCTCCAGAGAGTGTGATTGAGCGCTGTAGTTACCTTCGGGTGGGGATCGGGAAGGTGACGCTGACACCGGCCCTGCGCGACCAGCTGCTGTCTAAGATCAGGGACTGGGGGACAGGCAGGGACACCCTGCGCTGCCTCGCCCTGGCTACACATGACGTTCCACCACGCAAGGAGGACATGGACTTGGAGAACTCCAGCAAGTTTGCAGAGTATGAGGTACAGTAGAGGACATCTGAGGTTTATCTTAGACCCTTTTTTTAAAAAAAAAAAATACTATAGATAATACTAGAATACTATGCAGGAATCGTTGGTTTTTGTTTTTTAACACCTAATTGCAGAGAAGATCAAGTCTCTCTTGTAGAGGAATTGACTTATTATTGCTCTTATCAGGATGGCCCACTGACAGATACAGACACGAAATGCTTTTCAAAATCTCCACATTCACTGGGCAAAATAAGAAAACTGCTAAAGAGCATAATGGCTAAAAACATAATATTACCTAATACCTTCTTGGTGTGGACGACCCTGAAGAGGTGCTGATAGATTTTCTTTTACCTCTGGACAGAGCCAGGCTAGCTGTTTCCCTCTGTTTCCAGTCTTTATGCTAAGCTAAGCTAATTGTCCTCTGGCTGTAGCTTCATATATCAAGGACAAATTTGGGAGTTGTATCAACCCTCTCATCTAATTATCGACAGGATGTTGAACCATTCCTTAAATGTCAAATTTGCTGCTGCCTTCATCCACTGAAAGCATAATGCTCCTTTGTTTTTCCTTTTGTTGTGCAAAAAGTAATCGGTTTGATGTTTTCAGCTGCAAAACAAACAAGGTGAATTTTATTTCTGTGGAACTGAGGTGAGATTCTGTTTTGTGATATAATTCTGTGCAACCTAATCCTCCTCTCTTTCTTGTTTTGTCTGTTCTTATTCAGTTGGGTCTCACGTTTGTCGGCTGTGTGGGCATGCTCGACCCACCCAGGAAGGAGGTGATCGGTTCAGTCAAACTGTGCAGCGAGGCGGGCATACGTGTGATCATGATCACCGGAGACAACAAGGGCACAGCTGTGGCCATCTGCAGACGAATCGGCATCTTTGGTGAGGAGGAGGACGTGACAGGAAAGGCATACACGGGCCGCGAATTTGATGACCTCCCGCCCGAGGCCCAGAGAGAAGCCGTCAAACGGGCGCGATGTTTCGCCCGCGTCGAGCCGGCTCACAAGTCGAAGATTGTTGGATACCTGCAGTCATTCGATGAGATTACTGCTATGGTGAGAGGACGGGATGATTCAACTTTCTCCACTCACAGCTCTAATGTCTTACACTGACACCCCCTTCAACGTTCACACGTCTCTCTGCTTCCTTCTTCTTTATTTATGCCTGTTGCAAGGCAACAAAAATGCATATCCTGCTTCCTTCAACTCGTGTGAATGACTTGGGGAGAATGCCTGAGCAGAGGCCAGTGAGGCGTGACATGTTTCAGCTGCTCCCTCAGACACTGCTATCAGAAGCTGTCATCTCGGGCCCGCTCTGCTGCTTCCTATCTGACACACGTCTCAGAAGAGGGGCTGATGGGAGGGAGGGAGACAACAATATCACCATTTGCCTGTCAGACTAACTCCACCGTTCACTGCAGTCTAAAGCCGCTTTAGGCCCTGCCATGACAGATTAATATATCTCACTTGCTCAGCTTTAGTTTAATCCTGTCTGGATCAGAAACGATAATGAGACTTTGCATAATCGTTTTCAATCATCGTTAGTTTGTTAGACCCATCTCTGTTCAAAGAATAATTTGTAATGCGAGCTCAGTGTTTGAAGATTGAACAAGATGAGGCAAGAACTGTAACAAAAATATGAGTTTCTCTCACCTTTAATGCACCACACAACAGCGTGTGTGTGTTTGCCAAAGTTTTATCCTCCATAGAGGTTTAGTAAATTTTCCTCCATTACCTGAAATAAGTACTTAAAGGAAAAGTTCACCCCAAAATCAAAAATCCAGACTTGACTGTTTATCAGTCTAGATTGTCCTGGTGTCAGCTGCTGAGTGTTGGAGATGTTCTCTCCAGTATAATGGAACCAGATGGCACTTGGCTTGTGGTGCTCAAAGATTAAAAAAAAAAAAACATTTTTAAAAACCAGTATTGTCTCTTCCTAGAGATCATGACCTGGTTACTCAAGATAATCCACAGACCTTGTTGTGAGCAGTTTCATGTAGGAACTATTGTCTTTCCAAGGAACTGCACTAGTCAACCGTATCCCTGTGCAAAGGGGAGCATCCATATACTTGTGGACAACAGGCGAGATGTAATCTTTAATGGTGTTATCCTCGTCTGAGCTGAAATGTGAGCTAGCTCAGTGGTGCTGCTAGGTGTGCTGGCAGTAGTTCTGCTAAGTAGTTTCAAAAGTTCTGTGTGTCACATCACACCAGAAAACTCTAGACTAATAAATTGCACTGTAGGTAGGAGGAAAAAAATGGGGTTTTTTTTATTTTGGGGTGAACTGTCCCTTTAATGATACAAGTGGTCTTTCCTTGTCACAGACAGGAGATGGTGTGAACGACGCCCCGGCCCTGAAGAAAGCAGAGATTGGCATTGCCATGGGCTCCGGCACTGCCGTGGCTAAGTCGGCGTCTGAGATGGTGCTGTCTGATGATAACTTCTCCACCATTGTGGCTGCTGTGGAGGAGGGCAGAGCCATCTACAACAACATGAAGCAGTTCATCAGATATCTCATCTCCTCTAACGTGGGGGAAGTGGTCTGGTGAGGAACAGAAACACACTGAGGTCTTCACTTTGAGCCTGATGTCATTAGCTGATGTTTCTTCTCACTGTCCCTCCCCAGCATCTTCCTGACGGCCATCCTGGGTCTCCCCGAGGCTCTGATTCCAGTCCAGCTGCTGTGGGTGAATCTGGTGACTGATGGGCTGCCTGCCACCGCCCTGGGCTTCAATCCCCCAGACCTGGACATCATGGACAAACCTCCCCGCAACCCCAAGGAGCCCCTCATCTCCGGCTGGCTCTTCTTCAGATATCTGGCCATTGGAGGTAGCATTAGCTCTGACCTGAAAAAAAAATTTGGAGATCAGTTACTCAACCTGTGTGATGATAAATCGGTGTGTAATACTTTGTTTTTGTTGCATAATTCTACGGTGAACAAAGAATCCAAAAAACTGAGGTCGTTTTTAATGAATTGAAAGAAAAGGGGTCCATGTTTAACATAGCAGTACTATGTCAGAACATCCGCTGACAAACTCTGACACACTATATTACACACTATCTGCAGTCTCAAGGATCAGGTGCTGAATTACTGTGATTTTATTAAGAGCAAACAACGTGTTTCACTGGTGGCTTCCTCAGGTTTGACCAACCCACAGTAATTCATATCAGTGTGTGCTGGTTTGTGTTGATGATTCTACATGCATGTTTGCTTTTGCTAAAACATTACTATCTAAAACTAAACAGAAAGTGAAAGTCATCAAAGCTCTCCTCAAATCAACTGATCGAGGCCGCAGTAGATGAGCAGTTGTTGTGTTAAGCAATGTAAAATCACAGTTTTTGTTAATGGAGTCTGGCATTGAAGGGAGCATTGCTATTCAGTTCCCTGTCAGAAAGGGCTGTTTGGGAAGTACTGAATATATAACTGGATAAATGAGACTTGGATTATTTGACACGAGCTGTGTGAGAGTCTGTAAACAGATATTTTAATATAGTTTTGGTGTTGTTAAACATGGTCGTCTATGACTTCAATTCATCAAGAATTTCTCAGTTTTTGGATTCTTCGTTCACTGTGGAGACATGTGAGACAAACAAAGTTTTCTTCACAAATTCAGCAGAACAAGGGGTGAGTAACTGATAAACAAATGATCACTTTGTGGGTTAAGTATTCCTTTAAAAGCACACATGGATTTCCTGATGTTTCTTTCATAAGTTAAGAGCAATTAGGTTCCTTATTCCGAATGTTAACATGTATGAAATATGTGTATGTAATACCGTATATACCCTTCTGTTTATCATCAGAATACACCAGAAACTAGATACATGCCAGGTTATTTACATGAGCAACAACTTTTAACTCAAACTGTATCACTACAGCATTTAATACGTCTTAGCCTATATCATGATAAAAAGAGACTCCTGCTCGCCTGTTTGTGATTGTTTTTTTCCTCTAAAATATTATTAACAACTTAAAGCATTTTTCATGAAAATGAAGCACAATGTGCTCAGCTCACATTAAGACGTTGAAGACTGGGTGCTGGATCCTTAATGTAGATAATAACAAAGCAAAGACTAGGACAGCACTCCAATTTGACTTTTTAATATTGCCACATGGACGTTTTGGGCAAGACGCCCCTCTTCAGCGATGCAGCTGCCAGAATACACACTGAAGAGGGCGTCTTGCCTGAAATGTCCTTGTTGCAATGTTAAATAATGAGTCTTTAGTTTGTTACTTTCCACCCAGAGCCATCAGTCTGCCACATCTATCAGCTGTCACCAAGTCACACACTGAAATATCAAACTAATCACCAAAGAGCACAGAACCTGAACCAGAGGTCATTATGCTGCTTTGCAGTAGTGGAATGTGACTAAGTACATTTCCTTAAGTACTGTGCTTAAAACTTCAGTTTGTTAATTCATAAAAACATCTTTTTGTCATATTTGCTGGAGCTGTCACTAAATCCACACAGTATAATATCCTCCTATTGCCTCCCATGGCATTAGCTTGAATTGACTGCAGGCACTAAAAACAACCAGTCAGAGCTGCTGTCAATCACAGCTATCAATCATGTCAGTCAGAGCTGCGGTCAGACTGTCAAACTAGGCAGAGCTCATCAAATGTGAATCAAGATTCTGATACTGCATTGTATATTTCTTGCCTCAGATGTTTTCAGAAACATATTTTAGTGTACTGTTCAGCTGTAAAATGAGAGTTTGTGGCCAGGCAGCCACGTAGGAGGCAGTCAATCAAAGCATCAAGCACCGCCCACCAGCCGGACTAACTTTCTTACAGCTAAACAGTAAAATATGTGTCTGAAACATTTGAAGCGATGATATTTTACTTTGAACTTTACGTATGATTTAAAATTATAGATCAATGTTATATATTAAGCCAGTGGTTCCCAACTGGTCCAGCCAGATTTCTCCTCACTCATTAGTTGAAGGTCCACACACTTCAGTGTATTCAGCATCGTAGTTGGGTTTGGCCATGTCATTGAGCTAGTTTGCTGTCTCTTTTAAGTAGTTGTCTGTTACTCACTCAATCTACTGCAGGAAACGGCACTTCAAAATAAAAGCTCTGTGATGGAAATTCACTGTGATTCAAAAACTGTGTTTTTTACAAACTCAACACATTCCTGAGACACTTACTTTTGGTAGTTGACATATATTTTGATACTCATACTTCTGTAATTTAACTTAAAGGTCCAGGGGGATGTAGGGGGACATATTGGTAGAAATGGAATATGAAATAATAAGTTTGTTTTCTTTAGAGTATAATCACTGTGTTTTCCTTACCTTAGAATAAGATGCTTAAATCCACATACAAAGCAGGTCCTCTCCCAAGGTGATCATCATATTGCACTGCCTTGTTGTTGCTACTGGCTCTAGATAGGGCCCTTTGCGTTTTTACATTACATGCAGTCTGCAACCTCGCTGCTAGATGCCACTAAATCCTACACACTGTTCCTGTAACTAAGATTTGGAGTGCAGGACAATGAAACACTAAAAGCAGTTTCCCTCGTTGAACTAAACACCATCTGTCTGTATAGTATTTATAATAATCTTAAACTTGCACTAAATGTTTCCTGTCTGTTTCTCCTGTAGGATATGTGGGTCTTGGTACAGTGGGTGCTGCCACATGGTGGTACCTGTTTGATGACGAAGGCCCACAAGTGACTTTCTATCAGCTGGTGAGTTGCAAAACATTGTTCTGCTCTTTTCATTGGCTGCAGCACCATCCTTAGAATATTGGGTTTTTGTGATTGTTTTGTGTGTACCCCTCTGTAGCCAGCATTATAAATCCCTGCTGTTGGACACAGTAATGTTTGGCAATCCCAGTGCTGCATATACAGAAATAGAAAGGAAAGTAAGACCCATGTGGTTTGATTGCACACACGGTGGATACAAGGCCAAGGTCCTGCAGCTGTTCCCCCATCAGATCTGAGCTCCATCAAACCAGGTCGCAGGGGTCCTAGTGACGCACAAACAGACACCCAAACACACTAACTGCTGTCTGTCTCTCTCTACAGAGCCACTTCATGCAGTGTACAGAGGAGAACCCTTTGTTCAAGGACATAGACTGTGAGGTGTTTGAATCCCGCTACCCAACAACCATGGCCCTGTCTGTGCTGGTCACTATTGAAATGTTCAACGCACTCAACAGGTCAGTCATCTGATGTCAGGGTTAACACTAAAAAGTCACGGCTGTCAGATGTTTATTAAAAAGAAGACACTGTCATCCAACAACACAGCGCTCTCTTTGGGAAAGAATTACCCAAAGAAACATCCATCACAAACATCATCTCTTTTTACTGCTGACGGATTAATGTTGCTGTTTTTAATGCCGGTATATTTTAGAATCTGCATTTGGGGAATGAGGCAAAGGATTCAAGCTTAGCCGCACATCTTAAGAAATGGAATAATGCTTATTTAGGGAGGCAGAGAATAAAGGGAACAGTGGTATGAAGGGAAAACTCCCAGTGTTTTTGCCAGGATTGCTCATGGAGCAAGTCTGTCAGTAGCTCCCTATAGAAACAAATGCTAATGTCTCATTTAGGAAAGAATCTGAGAAAGGGAAGGTTAAAATAAAGAGCTGCCTCACCAATGAAGATGTTATCCCAAAGCAAGACAGTCGGTAAAGCTGACAGAGAGGACGTGTGTTTACATGGTTACTATCACCTGTATACGGACGGAGTCTTGTGAAGATGATGTACTCGGTGTTAAAAAGACATTTAAATTAAATGTCGGTTGTAATTTTCCTACAACAAATGAATTAAGCCTTTAAGTGTGTGAGCTTGCCAGAATCTTTTTTGTTTGATCTTTGCAACATGTAAGAATAACTTCCATCTAAGTCCCGAATGTCAACTTGTTTTGATCTATGAAAACTTCTCGCCGCCAGTTTGTCTGAGAACCAGTCCCTGCTTAGGATGCCTCCCTGGGTCAACATTTGGCTGCTGGGAGCCATTATCCTCTCCCTCTCCCTCCATTTCTTTATCCTCTACGTCGAGCCACTGCCGGTAAGTATTCATCCATGACACATGATAAGACTACATCAGTGAGTCTACTTTGGATCGATGGGGTGTTGTGAAGAATGCATACTGTTAATTGCACACGTCATGGTCCAAATGCATGACGATAGTTTTAAAAGGCAGTTTCTTCTTGACAGTGTTGTTTCTAATGGAAAAATATTGCTACAGAGAAGAGAAGAGTAGCCCTGAAAGCTAATAACACTGCACCTTCAGAAAACACATGCAAAAAGACCAGACTCATAGCACACGACCAAACACAGAAAACACAATCAAATGCATAAAATGCAACCGAATAGGAAAACCCAAACAAGTACAGAAAACCCAACCAAATCTGAAAACGCAACAAGAGTACAGAAAACATGACAAAATACAGAAAACATGACCAAATACAGAAAACCCAACCAAATCTGAAAACGCAACAAGAGTACAGAAAACATGACAAAATACAGAAAACATGACCAAATACAGAAAACCCAACCAAATCTGAAAACGCAACAAGAGTACAGAAAACATGACAAAATACAGAAAACATGACCAAATACAGAAAACCCAACCAAATCTAAAAAATGCAACCGAGTACAGAAAACGCAACCAAATCTGAAATTGTGACCAAATACAGAAAATGCAATCAAATGCATTAAACACGACCAAATTTGAAAACGCAACAAAGTACCGAAAACGCAACGAGATACAGACAACCTAACATAATGCATAAAAGGCAACTAAATTTGAAAAGGTAACCAAGTACAGAATACGCAACCGAATCTGAAAATGTGACCAAATACAGAAAACACAATCAAATACAGTTAGCGCAACCACATACAGAAAACCCAAACAAATGCATAAAACGTGACCAAATCTGAAAACGCAACAAGGTACAGAAAATGTGACAAAATACAGAAAATGTGACCAAATGCATAAAACGCAACCACATATAGGAAACGTAACCAACAGCTGGTCGTCAAAGCAGCGCCAAAGGACCATCTTCAGGAGCCGCTCTCCTCCGGCTCTGTCTGCTCAGTCAGCTCGAGCTAACACAACACAACCTGATCTCATCCCTGTTCTTGATATTTTACTGCTTGGGCCGAAGCCTCACAGCAGCAGTTCACATCTGACACAGAAAACCTGTCACTGTCATTAAACCCATTAATGACCATTAATAACCGCTGGGTAGCGTTCATTGTGTGATGTGAACAGTCAGCCCTGTCACTGTGTCTTTGACTCTGTCCTCCAAGGCAGAGGGCTCCGGTCCTACGACAGTAGTCTCACAATAAACAGAAAGAGAGGGGCTGAGCAAATCAATACGCCGCAGGTAGTACTTGTTTTAAGGAGTCAAATTTGTAGTACAGTTGCTGTAATTAGACAAAGTTAAATGGTCAGACAGAATTCAAAGGATTGGCTCAATTTGCACTGCTTATTGGTGTCCCCTGAAAACTTGTGTTGTTCTGTCCGTGCAGTTGCATGTGTTTTCACATTTAGCTGGTTTTCCCTATTTGAAGCTTTTTGTGTAATGCATTTTGTCGAGTTGGTAAAGATGTGTTTTTATTTGCTTGTGTTTGTTTCCCTAAGTGTCAGTGTCATCGAGCAGAAAAAGCTTCATTGCATAGTGTCTGCTGTGGCTCTGTCCAGCATCTGACTCCTTGTTGGAAGAGTGTCTGACTTCTTGGTTTCCTCTGTCCTTCAGCTGATCTTCCAGGTGACCCCTCTGCGCTGGTCCCAGTGGATCATGGTCCTGAAGATTTCCATTCCAGTCATCCTCCTGGATGAGGCACTGAAATATATCTCCAGGAACCATCTAGAAGGTATGCTGATACTTTTTTTGCTACACTTTCTCAACTGAATCAACCCAGAACAGTTCTTGTCATGACTCTGACACATTCATAGTTGGTGAGGTTTGTTAAAATCAATGAATGTTGAAAATCAGATTTTACTGATGAGTCTTTTCTGCTCTTTTTTTCTCTCCTACTTTTCTTATTCAGCCTAAATTCTTTTTATCTCACCTTCTGTGGAAAGGTACTTTATTTCCAACTTCTTTATGTCTCCTTCCCTCCACAGTAGAAATAGCTGTAGACTAATCACACTGCATATTCTAAATGATGTTTCTTTTCCGTCCCCGACAGGTGATGACGATAAGAAATATCGGAGGAGATGGCAGCTGAACTAAGACCTCTCCCTCAACACACTCACACACTTAGACACACGCCTACCCTCCTCCCTTTACGAGCTAGAAACCTTTTTCTCTCCCCTGTCCTCAATCCCCGCTCCTGCATGTCCAACAAACCACCACTAGAAATGAGCAGGGCTTGCATGAGAAGAGCGAGTGTGCGAGAGAGAGCATGCGTGTTCCTGCGAGCATGGCTTTGTACGAGTGTGTGAGTGAATGAGCACTGTGTGTGTGAGCAGGCAGATGCAGGCCTGTCTTTACATCTGCGAGAGCAAGAAACAACTGCAGAAAAAAACAAAGATAAATCTGCCCAGGGCTCTGCTTTTTAAAGATTTCTGCTCATTGGTTTTTTGACTACAACATAGTGGTGCCGTAACTGGACTTTGGGGAGGGAAGGAGAGGGAGGACAGGGGAGCGGAGGTGGAGAATACTGGGTGGGAGAGGAGGCCGGGGAGGGGGGGGAGGGGGATTTTGAAATTAGCACCGAGACAGAAAGAGAGATGGAGAGGCCTTCCATGGAGAGACTAGTGTACACACTGGGGAAAGAAGAGCATCAGCAAGAAAAGTGGAAGGTGAAAACAGCCGGCTCTTGAGGCGGTGAGAGTGAGCTGCTGTTTGTGTGTGTCCACAAAAACATTATCTGGAGGTACCGCCCAGGCTTCTGCCACCTACACTACTGGCAGTGAGTTCCAGCCAGCCCTGCAGGAGCGCGGCCTTATCAGCACAACACAATGGTCACAGCGCTGCTGCTTCATCGCTCTTTGTCTTCACCCTCACCAAAGTCTGAGTCCTGTTGATCGTCTTGTATGCAGACTTACTCTTGCTCTCTCTTTCTCTCTCTGTCTCTCTTTCTCGCTCTCTGTTGAGGAGGCAGCTGTGGGCCCGGGTGGGTGGTGGGTGGCGGGTTGTTGGGGGGGTGGATTGGGGGGGGTATCATGTTTTTGGGCTCTTGAATTGGGTTGCGGAGATGTCGCTTCACCTAAAGGTGTGAATAGCTTTACGCCGCTTGGCCGCTTCTTTCGGCTCTTAATTCGAGGAGCTGAGGTCAGCTCACAGAACTTGGCAAACACATGAAAAAATTAATAAAATAAAAATGTCAAACAGCAACCAAACCAGCATATCAGTAGAGTCAGCCAGTCCAACCAGCTGGTCCTGTTAAGCCTCACTTTCATGTCCATCTGCTGTGCTGTCATTAGCCGTCAAATATGTAAATTAAAGGCAGATCTGAGAAACAGGGTGAAGCTTCACGACATTTTGTACATAATAATTGTTGTGGAGCTTCATGTTGTGGATCTACCTTTAAAGGGAAGTTTGGTGTTTTTCAACATGGACCCTGTTTTCTTATATTTATGTGTCTAATTGACTGAACAAGAATTTTTCAATTTGGTTTAGTATTGCGCTGCAGCCAGCAGTCGTGGAACCGGCTGCGATGTAACCACTTAGAGCATGTTTGCAGTGTCAGTGTGTGTCCACTAAAAGGGCTTCTTTTTGCCGCTGACAGGCTCAGATTGTTCTGATAAGTGTCTGGTGACATTGTGGAAAGGATCCCTACAGCGACAGGGCTTTTTATTAAACACTAGGATCCTTTTTGTTGAACAAGAAACAGCCTCAAAATCTCTGCATCAAACCCACCAGACTCCATCCAGTCATTTTAACGTGTAAAGAGCCAGCATATCTTCACATCTAACTGCGTGATGGTTTTTGAGAGTTTTATTTTGTTTTTATCAACTTAAAATAAAGTGTGTTTTAGGATGATAAAATTACTGTATATTTAAATGGAGTCTGGTACATTTAGCGATAGCGATTTCAGGGCTGTTTTTGTTTTTGTTTTGTTTTTTAAAAAAAAAGAATCTTATGCTTTAACTTTCTTGTCTCTGTCAGGATCCTTTTCATCAAGTTTCCAAACACTCACAATCTGAGCCTGTCAGTGGCAAAACAAATCTCTTTAGTGGATTTACATTGACAGTGCAAACATTGCAGCCTGTTTGCCGCTGCAGGCTACAGTGCTCTTACTCACTGCTGGACCAATTTTGAAAACTGTTGCTCCCTATAGACACTAAGAAAAGGTTGAAAAACACCACTTAACCTTTCATTTCTTCAGTTATTTCTGACCCTGCACCAGCGCTAACGTGTGTGTGATTGTGTGTGCATATAGCCTTACTTGAATAACTTGTCTGATTTGACTTGATGATTAAGTTAAAGTAAGTTAAGGAATGGCAGGTAAAGTGCTCAATTGTCTCACCTGGTAATGAATCATTTATACATATATATATATATATAAAACGCACATTTGACATCCATGCCTTATACAGCCCACTGCACCTCCACATTGAACATGTGGTTGAAATGAATGTGTTTCTGCTAGCCTTTGATTATCCACCGCCACCACTCTCACTCATACGTGCCCTGACAGTGATAATCATCATGATCACTCGAGGTCTTAAAGACTCTGAATGTCCACCTCCATGTCTGAGGCATGTTTAATAGGAAGCCCTTTTTGTTGTGCTTTGTGCGCTGCTCCCTCAGCTCCTCCTGCTCTCTCAGTGCTTTAGCGACTCACTTTGGTATTGTTTTATAATGACTAAATAGTAATGTATTTGACTGAATGAACCCACACGGTTTGGATTGTGTCTTTAAGTCTTAATTCTGGGTTTTGTGTTGGGCCCTGGTGCTCTGCGGACTGGCTCAGTGGTGTTTTTGGTCTCTTGTTGCGTTCACACAAGGACAGAGGAGAGTGTGCACGTTCAGAAATAATCTGCTGGATCAAAAACAGGATCTGCGCACTCTGTCGGTTGCTTCTAATGAATTCAAATGAACTCAATAGAGCGACGTCTTGATTACAGAGATCTTTAAGGCAACTGTTGACTGATGACGATCTCTGCAATTTAAACAGAAAATTGAATTAACTAGGACACACTGTGCAGATCTTTCTACGTTTTCCTTCCTTTTCCTTGCGTCCAGATTTGATTTCAACAAGCAGGGCTGATTTCCGCAGTGTGACACATAGCATGGTTTAGAATTTAAAGGAAAATCCATCCTTAAACAACATTAGTGAGCAATCTGCCGTTGCTTACAGGAGGAGTTGTATTTTTCTGTTTTGTTGCTTGGTGATGTTTTTTTCATACTCCAGGGGATAACTAGCCAAACTTAGATGGCATGACATCATTGAGTCCAGATATTTCCAGTTCCACATGCTCTCTGGGGTCATTTTTGGAAATGTACAGCAGAAATTCACTCACTTAAAGGGATATCCACCAAAAGCAAAAGCCCCAAAAAAATAATCTTTAAAGGGATATTTGGGACTTTATGAAGTGGGGTTGTATGAAGTAGTTCTCCATAGTCTGTATATTACATAGAGTAGATGGTGATGTAGTTGCCCTTAGTTTGGAGAAGCAGACAGGAGTACCACCACAGAGGCTAAGCAATGTACTGCTGTGGATGGGGTCAGAATCAAAATATTAATAATTATACTCCTAAAAAAAAAATCAGCATCAGCTTAAGTGTACACTAGCTATATTTAGAACATTTTCACTGCTTTACCTTGCTGTCAGACAACCATTTGTGACAGGAAACTGAGGCTGTTATTTATGATCTCATGTAATTTTACCTCACAGAACATGGGAACTGCTGGTCTACCACGGCCTCAATCAGTTAGCTTGTTTGTTTTTTTTTCTGTATGCCTTTGGTGGACTCAAACTAACTCTTTAAAACACAGTTACACAAACTGACCAATTGAGGCAGCGGGAGACAAGCAGCTCCTGTGTTCTGTGAGGTAAAATTACTGTTTGGTGTCTTTGAAGAAAGGGATATAACAGCTTCAAGGTCCCGTCAGAAAGGGCTGTCTGACAGCAAGGTAAAGTGGTGAAAATATTCATAAAAATAGCATACATTAAACTGATGGCTGATTTTTTTTTTTTTATGTAGCTGAAACACATTTTGCTGCTGCCTCCGTCCACAACAGTACATTGCTTAGCGTCTGTTGCGGTACCTGGCCAGTCTGCTTCTCTGAAATGGGGGCGTGCTGACTGCCATCTAATGAAGGTAATATACTGACTATGGATAAATACCTCATACAACCCCACTTCCAAAAATCCCAAATATCCCTTTACAATAAATGTTGGTATTTTACATATCTGCAAACCACAGATACATTACATTTGCTGTGTTGAAACTTGGTTAACACGTCGTTAGTTACTCTTGGTTATGGTTGGGAAAAGACCATGTTCATCTTAAAATACCCTTTGGGGGGCACAATCCTTGCTGGGGAAAAAAAATATTAAAAAAAATTTCATGGCAATTTTGGTGCCTACAAAAACACACACACACAAAAAGCAACCCAGCAATAACTCGCTGAATCACAACTTTTCACGTAGGTGTCAAACCGTCCACCATCCCCTCCGCCTCCTGATGACAAAGTCAGCTCATATGCGACATCACTTTAGAAACATTGATATGAAACATGCAAATGTAATGTACCTATGGTTTGCAGAAACACTCGAAAGACACAAGCGCCTCCTGAGAGACTTTGAACGTCCCAGGCTGATGTGAGAAGATTTAGGGGTGGAATATTCCTTCTAATTTTACACCAGAAGCTGGATTTTGCGTCACAGAAATAATGGCCTGATTTGATTCTTTATGTTCAGTGTTTTGTTTGACCACCGTGAGAATGTGGCACCTCTGTCCAGACCAGCAGACCACCTGTCCCTGTCCCAGGTCTCCATGGCTCTGTAACATGCTGGCACTCTGGCCACCAGGCACTATAGGTCTGTATAGCCTTGTTATTTACTACTGAATCCTCAACTCTGTACAGAAGATGAGAATATGATCGCATGGAACCTTGTTACTGTAATAATAACCTATACAGTATATAATATTTAATTTTTTGATAACTTACATCGATGAAAACCTACTCACCACCGACAACACAGACTTGCGAGAACCCATTTTTTCTTTTTCTTTGAGCACAAGGTATCTAAGGATCTCCTCTTTTTGTTGTTTTGTAGAATAGAACGGTTGTTTCTTTATTGTTCCCATTCGGTTTTTACAGTTGCTGGGGTTTTGTGTCTTTTACTGTAGGGAAAAAGAATATGACGTTATCATGTTTAAGATAGACAAGAATCATGCTTACGCTAATTAACGATGATGACGCTGATCATTTCAGTGATAGTTACCCGGTGTGAGAATGTTCAAGAACTTGTGAATGAACTGTGTCTGGTTTACACTGAGTGATAAGCAGTGATGAATCCTGGGATATGAAGTTTTATGAGTGTGTATTGAAGGGCTTGGTGTGGGTGCAGGCTCTAGAGACCCCTGACAACACGGTACTCAAAGTCCTAGGCCATCTGTAAAATAATAACCACCTTTACTAACAGTGAGGGAGTGATCTTGTTTGTATGAATAACATCTGAGAAGTCTCTAGAGCCTGAGATCCACCTCTGAGAAATTAAAAGGATTCTCTGTATTGCCTTGTTAATATTAATTGTGGACACATAATTTTATAAATGACAAAGACGTGGAAATAAAGATAATTTATCTTGTTATTTATACAGAGGTTGTGTTTCTTTTTCATGTACTGTTTGACCATGCTCTTGGGCTTTCTCCGTGCAAAAGGTCGCTATGATCTTGCATCCATCTCATTCTCGGGAACCAGAAATCTTAGTTCCTCAAATTGGGCACAAACATGAACTTGTGCTCAAGTTTGACCTGATTAGAATTTTGTGGTTAAAGGTCACTGTGACCTCACCAAACATGTTTTTAGCCATAACTCAAGACCTCATTCACTTATTATGATGAAATTTCACATAAATGCCTAACATTATAAAATGATGATGCACATTTTATATCTAAAAGGTCAAAGGTCAGCTTCACTGTGATATAAGTTTCTGCATAAACACTTTTCTGGCTATTACTCAGCATCATAACTTGTTCAGATACTGAATTGGTGACACTAGTCTTGGGTGTCCAACTCGAAACTGCTGATTTTAACCTCTTGAGACACAAACTTTTGTTTAGTATGCAGTTTTGAGTTCTCCTAGCTATTTGGTATCAATAGAACCAGATAAGTATAAAAAATGAAACATTGCCAGCGATAATTAGGTCTCAATGTCCTCCAACAAGACAATAAAGTCCTGTGTCTTCAAATGAGTACTTTCTAAGTAACAGTGTCTCAGCTTGTTAGTGTTGTTAAAATAAGTGAAATTTGTTGCTGTGTCAAACTACAGACATTATTAATCCTAAAGAAACAAGTTTCAACCATAAAATGTGATCATGTTTTGGACCTTGTCCACTATCGGCTGCAGACTGACTTGTTCGTGCTCACGAACTAGTACAACAGGTCTAAGTTAAGTAGAATGAAGTATAAGGTCGAGTAAACCCAAAATGTGATGTCCTCATATGAACCTGGACAGACGAGAATGTAAACTGTAATTGCAAACTTGACTGGTTTGCAGAGACAAACAATCGTGAGGCAGTATTTCATGTTCAATGTTCAATTTTCAAGGGTAGAAAGATCTTGGTCAAAATGAGTTAGTGTTGAGAATACTGGAAAAAAACAAAACATTTGCCAAACAGCAACTGCATGGACCAAATGGTGTTGTTCTCTCCCAAATATTCTTGGCAGGGTGTAGAGCGTGCCCATCCAAAAAACTTCAACAGGTGCCGGATCAGAAAATCACATTTAACAGAGCAACATTTTCCTCTGAGATCTTCGTCAGGCCTCATCAAATAAACATCACATCACATGACAGAACAAAACATACAGACACAAAATCATCAATCATCACTCAGATCTGCTTGATTGAGAGTCAGTCTTTTCTCAGACTGAACCAATGAGAGAGGAACCTGAGGAGGATCATGCTGTGCTGTGCCTGGTCAAGCAACGGATAAACTAATCATGATAAACATGGATCCATATGACTTGGCAAGGTTGAATAACAGACCCAGATGCACTATCTCCCTGAACAATACCCAGCAATTGTAAATAATTACATTTTTTGGAGTGGTATTACAGCACTTACCTCACAAGATGGCGCCCATGTCCCGTAAGGTGTGTGACATACCTTCATATTCTCCATAGGGGACAAAACATATCCTTTTCAATTTTTATTTGGTCGTTGGAACATTTTGAGCAGCTTCTCAGAAAACTTGATGTATTTGGTGACCTCTTTTCTTTTGTCTTACACACATACTTACTCATATTCATTAACATTGCTAACTGAATAATAACCTTTATAACTGAACTGCCCAGGGCTTTTGATGCTGATTGTGAATATGGGTGAAACTAAATGTGGCACTGGATGTTATTGGGGGAAAAAATCATGAAGAGGTGAAGAGGTGTGTCCTGTATGTGTACGGGATATATACCCACTTCTTTTTCTATCCGTTTACAGTATACCTACCTATCATCCAAACAGCCGTTGGAATATATACAGGAGAATAATATTCTCCTGTATATATACCTGCTGTTTGGATACCCACTTCCTCCTTGGTAACCTACCCATCTATCTAGTTGTACACCCACCTTATCAACTACCACTACACCACTCTGTATACATACACATAAATATATATAAATATTCATACGGTCCCTTCAAGAGCCCACATTCGAGAGTTGAACAGCTTTTAAAGCGCTCAGATTAAATAAAGAGGACATGTCTACACATTGTGTGTCATCTGATCATGTTAGCAGCCAAACCTCTTCAGTTTCATGATGGGAAAACATTTCAAAACAGTGTGTGCACAGAGTCCTCTCAACCAGCAGGGGGAGATGTTACACCACCATACCTGTGTGTATTGAGCTATAAGGTCATGCCAGGCTGTTTTCTATAAACCTTTTCCTCTTTAGTAGAAGAAGAGGTAACTGCGTTTGTTGTGCCATGAAGACCATCCCAGTGACTCTGTGCTATTTGTGTCTTAGGTACAAAACAAAACACTTGAACAGGACAGTCAAAGACACTAGCAACCTTATCTGTCTCAACACAATGACATGCACTTCCACCTGCCTCATATCTCACATGTGAGAATGACACACCTCTCTCCAGGGGAAGTTCCTGGAGTGAAGGTGGGATCCCAGGAGAGGCAGGGGGAAATAGAAGAGGATCTCATTAGTATCAGCCCGCTATTTCCACCCTGAGCCTCAGAGGGATGCAGAATAGGGAAAGTCAGCAGGGGCACCGTCCCTGTGAAACATACACAAACACACACACACGCAGCAGCTGAGAAAACACACTGATGAACCAATGGAAAGGTCACGCACGGGGACAAAGGTGTTGAGGATGGAATAGGTTCTTTCTCTCTGTGTTTGGCTGCTATAATACTGTGCAAAACTTCCTCTGAGATAACTGGGTGCTCTGCTAAAGTCACAGCAACAGTCAAGATAAGGATAAGGTAACGCTCCAAAATTACAAAGTGTAAAAGTTAACGAGTTGATTTTTCTTTTCTCTTCCTTTGACCCTACATCCTCATATGAGGACATAACATTTCAGGTTTTTTGCACCTTACACATCTTATACTTATACTTATACTATCTTGTGGTAGTAAGACCACAACTCATTAATCCATGTGAAAACAAGATGGCAGCCATCTCTGCCAAGTCAGTATACAGCCAATCCTTGAACAAATATTGCAATATATGTAATTTTGTTTTTGCACAGCATGTCCAGGCATTAAAATAAGCAGTTATACATATTATTACACACTTGTGTCTCATAAAAATAAACCCAATGTCCCTATAAGGACATCTTTATTTTTAGGTTACTGTTCAAAGACAACGCTCAGCTTTTTTAATATATCACGTCTTACTAATCCTAAATCCATTCATCCATTTTCGTAACCACTGATCCTCTTGAGGGTCGTGAGGGGCCTGGAGCCTATTAATCCTAAATAGTGAGGAGGAATAAAGAATGCATACTAAACAAAAAGCTCCCAAGAGACTATATTTTAACTGGACAAAACACTTTGATGAAACGTTGATAAGTAGTAAGAAAAAACTTTGACACAATGGCATGAACTAACAAGACCCTGGAGACTCCCACACAAGTTATCATTAAAAATATCACCACAGTGAAACCAGGATAAACACAAGCAGTCACAGATGTCTGATAATGATCTGGTCACTTTGCCAACATTAGACTACTTTAATCTTACTACGCACATACAAGGCTTTGTCCTGGCTGAGTTGCACTATGACTCACATAAAAACAAGCAGAGGCCGCTCACTGTGCAGTGGCTCACTGAGGACACTCATCTATAAAAGTGCCTTGAGACAGAAAATGCTGGAAAATACTTTACATATGGGGTTAGATGGTGCTGCGAGGGAGGACATTCTGCCCCTTGTCCCATAGTGTTGGCCACCATTGTGCCGCGAGGCTGCAGCTGTTGCCAAGAAACTAAATGCACTTGCAATGAACTTCCTCCACAGGGAAGGGGAATTACTCAGCACCCACTCAAACTACTTTCTGTTTGATCAACCAGCTGATAAATAGTCTGACATGCTTTAAAGTGTCTGACAGCGGCAGTGACTTTACAAAGAAAGATTCAACCTACAAAACATGTGAAGAGCTTGTGAGATCCATAAAAGGAATACCTCACTCCTCACATGATCATTTGTATATCAGTTACTCACCCGTGTTACGTTTAATTCATTTTAGAAAATATGATGTTCTTGCTTGCTTTCACGGTGAACGAAAAATCCAAAAACAGAGAAAATTCTTGATGAATTGAAGTCATAGGGGTCCGTGTTTAACTGCAGTAAAACTACATCAAAATATCTGTTTAACACAACTCGTGCAGTATAATCCAGTCTTCTATCCAGTCGTGTGCTCAGTACTCAACATACAGACGGCCCTTTCTCACAGGGAACTGAACTGCAAGTGGAACTTATCTATGCTCTCTTCAAAGCCAGACTCCATTGACAAAAACAATAATTTTACCTTGCTGAACACAGGAGCAGCTAGTCTACCACTGCCTTGATCAGTTATTTTGTTTGTCTCATTGTGTGATTTCGTATTTTTAAAGGAATTCACCAAAGTCACACAATAACACTAACTAACTAACTGATCGAGGCAGAGGTAGACCAGCAGCTCCTGTGGTCAGCAAAGAAAAATTACTGTTATTGTCAATGGAGTCTGGTTGTGAAGAGAGCATAGAGAAGTTTCACTTTCAGTTCAGTTCCCTGTCAGAAAGGGCCGTTTGTTTGTGAAGTACTGAGCATACCACTGGATAAGGCTTGGATACATTTTGCTGATGTTCAACGCAGCCCCCTTTTCACTCAAATTCATCCAGAAATGTCTTTATTTTTGGATTCTCCATTCACCATGGAAAAACATTTGTCCTCACAAATTCAATGTAACACAGGGCGACTAACTGATATATAAATGATCATTTAGGGGGTGAAGTATTCCTTTAAACTACCTAACAGTTTAGTTAAATTAAAGGTGAAACTCTTAACAAGTTTGATTTTAAATTATTTTACACTCAAAAATAACAAAGATGTCATGGTTTCATTTTCTCAAATATTTCAAAAGATTTGCTGCTTTTTTTCCTATGTAGTTTTTTTATAATTTATTTTATTTAATTTAATTATTGTTTGCTTATTTGTATTTTCTAACCATTGGTTCTTTACATCAAACAATGTGAAGGTGTCATTTTTGGGCTCTAGGTAACTATGATGGATGTTTCTAACAATTTTCTGACATTTTCCGAACCAAACAATCAGTCAATTTTTCCATTATTAATGTATAAAAAAGCTAAAACATTCCATTGACTTTTTGGATACAAAAAAATAATAATTAAAAAACAAATCACAAAATAAATGAATAAATAAAATTAATCAAAGTAAGCTCCACTTTGTCCCAATAAAACGTAGTTAGAAATTAATTATAATTTAATAGTAATGAATAATAGTGTAAAAGTTACATGGATCATTTTTCTGCATCAAACACTTTTGATACTGAAAGTAAACTTTTCTGATTATATTTACTTTTACTTAACCAACATTTGTAATGCAGGACTTTGTCTAGTAATGTAGTATTTTTACAGTGAGTGCTTTTACTTCAGTAAATGATCTGAATACTTCCTCCTCCACTGGCTCAGCTCTGAGAGTTCATGACCTGTCTTTATGTTAGTTAGATTAAAGTCATGCTGTCAGGAGGAAAAATAACTAATAACATCAACTCAATTAACAGGCAGTCGGAGTCTCCAGGAGGAAGATGGTGGTTTGTGGTTTCTGTGGGATTATGAAACGTATTTCATTCAGAGAGACTGACTCATGTTGACACGGGCCCGCAAGAGTTGTCAGCATGTGTTAGTCTACTGCCGACATGCAGTCGGTCCTCAGACTGGATGTTTTAACCACTTGTCAGTGTCATCAGTTACGTCCTGCATGTTAGATTATAGTGTGTGCTCAGCTATCCCGCTAGTGTGTTATCATGTGCCTCCCTTCAGTGATCCATCACTGTACTGCCACACAGCTGAGATGAGGGGTAAACATAAGAACACACAGCAGAGGGGTGTGTTATATGTCATGTATAATGAACAGAAAAGTGGGAGACCCCGGACTGAACTCTCTCTGGAGTATTTGCTTGTGTTCTTAGCCTTCTATTGAATGTGAATTAGGGGCGAAACTGTGGACTCAATACAATATTTGCCTATACCCACATCCAAATGTCAAAGCATGACAGAGAGACTCTATGTAAGAGCCACTGCAGTAAATATTTACATTTCAAATCCAGTAGGGTCTCTTGACTCAGGGTGTTTCTGATCAGCCACCAGAAGAAAATGCTGGCATTGTACATCTCTGCAAATCACGTGTATGTTACATTTGCAAGTGTCATATGTATGTCAACGTTTCATATGTATGCCTTGTTAATGTTTCCAAAGGGATGTACATATGAGCTGACTTTGTCATGAGGAGGTGGAGGGGACGGTGGATGATGTGTCATCGACAAAGGAGCCTGCCAAGCTGCAGACTGCTGCAGACGGTTTGTTCAAAAAACAACAAAACTGGTTGTTTTTCAGCGAGCCATTGCTGTGTGTTTTTAGCCCCCAGTCATGGGTGTTTTTTTAGCAACCTGTGATGGCTTTTCTAGCAGGGATGTTGCCACAAAAAGCAGTTGTTTTTACTGAAATATTACTGCGTTTCCTGTCAGAGTAGTTGCATAAAAAGCATTTTGTTTTTATGTGAAAATTTGCTGTGTTTCTCGCTGGGATAGTGGGATTAAAAGTGTTTTTTTAAATGAAATGTGGCTGTGTTTTCAACGCAGACATCCCTCCTTTCCAACAGGGATTGTGCCCCCAACACTGGATATTTTAAGCCAGAACATGTTCATTACCTTAAGTCCCCTTCCATTCAAATTTGTAAAGCTTAATTTAGATGTGCGATTGTGTGCAATGATGCTTTTGAGTTTTTCTGCACTCACCTTAAATCTGAGTTTAAAGTAACTGTGTTGAGTTTTGTGGCCCCTGTGGACAGAAGCAGCAGTGTGTCCACGAGCACCACCACCTTGTGACATAAAGATCTCGATCTGGTAGTCTATTTGTTTTGGTAGCAAGTGAAAGCAATATGCAACTTTATTTTTAATGCTAATTTTCTGTTTAAAACACAGCAGGATTCATAATGATGAGGTCAAGTCACCAAAAATAATGTAAACATTGCATATTTATGCAAACTAAGGATATGTTACACTTGTAAATTATTATGTAGGATACTTTAAAACCTTTATGTTTCAGGTGCGCAGAAGCTCAGTGGGTGTCCCATATGCAGGGGCGGTGTTCTTGCTACAGTAGCCGTGGGTTCAGTTCCAGCCAATGGCCCTTTGCTGCATGGCGTCCCGCCTTTAACACTCAATGCTGTCCTATCAATTAAAGGCAAACTCAGAAAAAAACTTTTAGGTTTCAGCAACGGAAAAACTTAATTATGGTTACAAAAAGATTTTGTTTGGGCTTAAAATCCCTGCTGGAACACAACAATGTTGCAGTAAGAAAAAAAGAAGATAAGATGCTTTAAGGCAGTGATTCCCAACCACAGGGTCCAGATTTCTCCTTCACCATTTCTTCAAGGTCTCAGTAACAATGTCACAGCGCCATAGTTGCGTTTGGCCATATCGTTGAGCTAGTTTGCCGTCTCTGTCATGTGGCTGTCCGGGAATGGCACTTTAAAGTAAAAGCGCTGTGCTGGAAATTTAATAAAGTGTGTTTTTTAGAAACTTGACATGTTCCAAAGTCACTTACGGTCCATGTAGAATGAAGACGGGACCCACTTTTGGACCAGGACCCACCACTTGGGAACCACAGCTTTAAGACATGAAAACTAGAAGCCAGTCTGGGTCCAATATGCAGCTTACATGTGTGATGTGGAACCTTGAGACCTCCAAAGGGAGAATGAAAACATGTAATATTTTTTAACTGTTTTATTTCTGTCTCCATCTGGAGCTGCTCAGTGTGACAGCAGAAGACTCCAGTGTGATTCAGTCTAATACTCTTAAGTGTACATGCGTGGCAGTTAGCTCCGCAGTCAGAAATGACCGCTCTGCTTATCTTCACTAATTACTGAGACGTTTATTTGAATTGTCTCGATTTGGGAAATAGAAACATGGCCACTAGAGGCGCTATCTGCACCATGGATTCACTGTTTAATCTAAGCTTTAATGGAGATGATTCCACGCGTAATATCTGTGGTTATGAAACGCATGATTTAATTCCCTGCTCATTTATTGCTGTGTTCTATTATACAAATCAGATATAGTGATGGAGCAGTGTGTGATGACACGGTGTTGGCCATGCTGCAGGAACAGGGCGGATCTTAGGACCCGTGGATTCATCTCTTGTCGGATAATAAAAGTTGGGGTTATCCGTGTGCTGTCGACGTGCGCTAAAGCGGTCTCAAAGTGTGTGTGAGCAGCCCTCCTTCTTCTCCTGCTCTCTCTCTCTCTCTCTCTCTCTGTATGTGTGTGCACATTGCAGTGGTGAAACAATAGCCAGCTGCGGGCTGTGTGTACATTCAGCCGCTGGGTGTCCTCACTGTAGGCTGGGCTGTCCGTGTTTTCCGGAAGAGAGGGTGTGACACATGGGACACATCTCAGGTCAGCAGCTGATCTGCAACACTTCTCGCTACGGGATCCTGGACGTGTCTGGCGCCTCTCTGAGTCTGTGCTGATGATCAGCTGTGAGCAGAGTGAACCAAACAGCGTCCATCCCTCCGGATCTCTGTGACTGGACCGCTCCAAGAGGCTCACACACGCCCGGGCACTCATTTGGGTGAGTGAAACTTTTAAGATCATCTCAAGTAAATGAGTGTTTGTGGTCACGGCTCGTGGGTCGGTGCTGGGGAAATATGAGGAAGTGGAACTGCGTGTGTGTGCAATGCAGATGTCTCACAGTGCACGTGTTTCCTCGCCGTGTTTTATTGTTGTCCAGTCAGAGGCTCACCGTCGGGCTCGTGAGGATATTGACTCCTCTGCAGCTGCACTGGATTGTGACCACGTTACGCACGCGCGCGGGCACGCACTTTGCACCGTGGAACTGGAAGCTGCATTGAAATACGCGTCAATAACGTGCCATTGATCCGTGTCAAGCACCTGTCGTAAAACACGGTGTCCTCATACCACACATATTTAACTGTAGGGCCTTTCAAACCGGGGTCCCAGTGAGGGTCTCTGTAGACGACCCAAGTGGTCCCCAATAATTAGAGGATTTGGTTTTAGTTTTGTCCAATGACAGACAGATGTCTATGATCCCCTTCTGACCCTGTGTCATGACTGTGTGTGTGTGTGTGTGTGTGTGTGTGTGGTGCCTTTTAATTGATTTATTTATTTGTACTGCAACTGCTGCACAACAAGTCTTAATTTTGTGTCTCTTTGAGGTCATTTCGCATATTCTTGTGTCTGTTTGCAGTCGATGTATGTGTCCTTGTGGTAATTTTGTGTCTCTTTGTAGTTGCTTTGTTTCTCTTTGTGTATCCTTGTGCTTGTTTTATGTCCATTTCCAGTTCTATTGTTTCTCTTTGATGTCCTTTTCTGTATTCTTGTGGTTGTTTTGTGTATCTTTAAGGTCATCTGTATATCCCTGTGGTAATTCTGTGTCTCTTTAAGGTTGCTTTATGTCTCTTTGTAGTCCTTTTGTTTCTCTTAAAGATCATTTGTGTGTCCTTGTGGTTGGTTGTGTCTCTTTGAGGTAATTTTATGTCTCTTTGTAGTTGTTTTGTTTCCCTTTGACATCCTTTTTGTGTATTCTTGTGGTTGTGTTGTTTGTCTTTGCAGTTTTGTGTATCTCTACAGTCGTTTTGTGTCTTTTTGATGTCCCTTTCTATATTCTTGTGTTTTGTGTCACTTTGCAATCAGTGCTTGTGTCCTTGTTGTCATTTTGTGTCTCTTTTTGGTTGTTTTATGTCTCTTTGCAGTTGTTTTGTGTTATTTTGCCCATTTATTGTAGTTAATTTATTTCTCTTTGCAGTTTCTTTACATCGACAAACCCTTGGGATAAATACAGTCTTGTATTGTCAGTAGAAATACTGAGTACAATTAATCAACAACACGTATGATTATTGCTTAATTATTTCAGCAGCTTATCAAGCAAAGAAAACATATTTGCTTCTTTCAGCTACTGAAACGTGATGATCAGTATCTTCATTTCTGCTTTAATATCGCAAATTAAATGTTTCAGGGGTTTTGATCAATTAGCTGCTGAACAGTAAATGCTCAATGAACAGTATTCAGTAGTTTCCCACATTCAGTTGACAAAATGATCAAACAAAACAAAATGGAATGTGTTATTCAATAAGAATAGGCGCTTGATGTGATGAACATGTTGAAGGACTAGACCTGCAACTAACAATTATCTTTATTTTCCATTAATCTGCAGAGTATTTTCTTGATTAGGTGATTAATCGTTTGATCTAAAAAATGGCAGAAAATAGTGAAAAGCCAAGCCAAAAAACACGCAACAAAACATGGTGCTCATTGCTTCAAAATGACACGGTGTCTAATTTAAACAAGCGATGGCTTCATGTCCGCCTGAAGTGGTGCTCATTTCACCCTGTTCACAAGGCGTTTAATCCCTCATTCACAAGGCACAAGGCTGAATTGTTCCTTTGAATCTGCTTGAAGGATGACTTCAAAATGAATTGACTCTGTGCAGCGCTGCACCTTGAAAAACAGCGACTACATGAATGAGATGTAACAAATTACTGTAGTGTCTTCACTTTTGTTCTTATTAACCCCCGGACGAATCAATCGGAAAGTCTGCACAGTGTCTGCTTAGCAGAAAGGAAACCTGTTTCACTTTTGGTTGGTTTACTGTGGCAGTGGGATGCTCTTCACAGGCTGGTATTTAGAATGCGCTGTGCTGAACTGTCTGGAGGCTGTGACATTGTTACTGAGCAGTTCTACTTCCCACTTATGCATTCTTGTTGTGTTTTGTATGCAACCTTAGCATTAAATGCCACAAGTAAGACTGTGGCACCTAGTGTGA
This sequence comes from Epinephelus awoara, assembly GCA_035609425.1. Taxonomy (NCBI): domain Eukaryota; kingdom Metazoa; phylum Chordata; class Actinopteri; order Perciformes; family Serranidae; genus Epinephelus; species Epinephelus awoara. The sequence continues at coordinate 22,531,170 of CM069304.1, read as the reverse complement.
CGGGCTTGTATCACAAATAAAATGCTTCCCAGGATCATGGGCAGATTATGAGACAGTTGACGCCTGGGTATAGACACACAAAAGGCCCCAACACCCCTGCTACATATGAGGAAGACACACAGACTTTGTGGTGGTTTTACCTCTTTTGTTGTTGTTGCTTTTCATCTCTTTGTAGTCATCATGCATTTTGTGTATTTTTGTGCACGTTTTATGTCTCTTTGAGGTCATTTTGCGTATCCTTGTTGTTTTGTGGTCATTTTGTGTATCCGTGTGGTTGTTTTGTCACTCTGCAGTCATGTTGTGTATCCTTGTAATTTTGTCTCTCTTGTTTAATGTCTCTTTGCAGTCGTGTTGTTTCTCTTTGAGGTCCCGTTTGTGTATCCTGATGGTTGTTTTGTGTCTCTATGAGGTAATTTAGTTGTTTTTCCTGTTTTTGTAGTTAATTTATGTCCCTTCACAGTTCCTTTTGCAATCACTGTGGTCTTTTTGTGTCTCTTCACGGTCCTTCCTGGTCAGTACATGTTAATTTGAATGACATTTTGTAGCTGAAGGCCAGGGGTGCCCCTGACACTTTGGTCGTCTGGGGCCAGTGGCCAGTAGGTCCATTCAGAAATCCATCCATGCCATCATGTGGCTGCCTTGTATTTTGTCCTGATGTACCTGTGAAATTGCTGAATCTTACAGCAAAATTGTGTTTTGTCCAGTTATGTGTGAGGAGAACGAAAATAGGCCGTGTTCTCAGGCTAGTAGCAGGTTTTTTTTTTGTATAGATTTTCCTTTGTGTGATTTTCTCAAGTCATTTGGACTTGTGTTTGCATGTTATGGTCTGCTTGGTGTAAATTAGCAATTCCAGCCTCACTTCTGTTTCTCTTGCCCACTTATTGTTGCTGAATGTGCTGACGGCTGTAACACTTCTTCACGTGGGCTTTGGTAATCATACCAGAGCTGCGACCCATGCAGCTACTGAAAAAGAGGACACGTCAACAGCTCCCAGCTCCTTCGGCCCCTCTGGGAAATCACTTGAGTAAGGCAGGGGAGGAAACGAAATCAGCATTGTGTGTGTTTTTATGTGTGTGTATCCTTGTGTGAATGTGTGCAGGTTTATGTGTGTGTGTTAGCATTACTGTGTCTTTAATAAATGTCATAAACAGTTTTGCGTGGAGGCCTGGACATCATTCACCCATATTATGTCAAGAGCAGCTGAACTCTTGAGAATCAAAGAATAAACAGCGAGCGTCTCTGCTCTTCAAATGGTCTGTGCTGGTTGGAGAGCACTGCTGTACCCTGCTGCTTCTCTTACTGCAACAATTTTCTTTTTACAGTCATTATACCCATTGATTGTGATCACTAAATCTCTGTAGAGCTACATGCAATCTGCAAGAAGTGCTCTTCTTTTACACTGCCAAACCAAAAGACCCTTACATTTGTTCAGTGTGTAACTGCTTAACGTATCACCCAAGTGATCATCATAATCATCATCATCATCGTCATCAGTGGGCTGCACTGCTAGATGCATCTCTGTGTGTGTGTGTGGCCATGAAGACAAAATTAAAAGCACTCAGACCAATTGAAATCCCTACATGACCTTGACCAAGTGGGGTTAGACATCAACCCATACACCAGAATAGATGTTGGTATTGTTCGTTTTTCTTCTCTTTGGATATGTTGAAACTTTATGTTTCAATTTTATGTCTTGACAGCACTGTGGTTAACATGTGGTTAGGTATAGACACAAAAAACACCTGGTTAGGGTTAGGAAAAGATCATGTTATGGCCTGGTTTGGTCGCTAACAAACATGGCTTAAAAATTCTCTGAACTGTCATTAAATTATTTTCTTTGCTTTTGTCGCTGCAAACACTGCTGGACATGTCCCGAACTCTCGTTAAAAACATACCTGCTTTTGTTGTGCTGCTGTCGGCTGCTGGGTAGCCATCTCTCCTAGATGTCCTCCTAATGTGAAACCCTGTTCATATACATGTAATCATAACAACTACATATGTATGAAATGTACAAATGTAATGTGTAGTTTACAGACACATACAATTCCAACATTTTATCCTGGTACCTGGGCTGTAGGCATTAGTAGGGTTTGATGCTTGTTAAGGTATCAATGTACTAAAAGACAGCCTATAATTAAAACAGAAATTCAGTTGTATTTTTCTTTTGTTTTGGAGACAACAACCTTAATGAGTCGGTTAGAAACAAGTTTTGCAGTAGAGCGGTATAAATACTTTCACAGAACAGTTCCCCTCAGAGATGTAAGACAACTCGTAATGTGTGGCTGAGCTGTGTTTTCCCAGACTGGAGTGTTAAGACGCTCGGCTTTATGGAATCCACAGTGAGGACGAGCTTTTTATTTGATGTCTGACAGACTTTCATATTACAGCTGTGGGAAAACGGTAGCAGCTGTATCTTCTGTAGTGTTTCTGTTACAAAGCCAGTACCGTCAGCAGCACTGCGTCTGTCCGCTGCCTCCTCTGTGAAAGGAGCCTTCAGTTCCTGCAAGTTCTCAAGGTGTGTTTGTGGAATGACTCCAATGTGTGCTTGCATTGTTTTAAGACAAAGTTAACAGTGTAAAAGGCTGCATAGTGTGGATGGAAATGTCAGAGAATCTTGGCCTCTGCTCCATCAGTCTTGAAAATTTCTATAACTATTAATTGGATTTACATGACATAATGTTCAGACAGTTTTTCCCCCATTGGGTTGAAATCTAATAACTTTGCTGATCCCCGACATTTCCACTGGAGCCATCATTAGGCCAAAATTGTTATTGTTGTTAACGGCCACAAATTCATTCCTGGGTCCTTGTTATTAACAAATGCTAACGTGCTAACACGCTAAAGTAAGATGGTGAAAAGCAAAGCATCACCATGGTTGTCAGTGTAAGTGTAACATTATCATGCTTTTCACATACGGACAATACCTAGATTGCATATAAAAATGGATGACGGATCTTCACTTCCTCCCACCATACAGCAGTAGAGATCTCTGCGGTACTACATTCCCGCCAATATGCCCGTCCAGCCAAGTGTCATTGGCCCAGCTGTATGGAATGGACCCAAAAGCTGGGGCAGCAATAGGCTGCTGTTTATTGTGAATGGGACCACACTTGTGTTTGTTTGTATTCATGTAGTTGTTTACTAGTCGGCTCAACAAGAGTAGTTGGGATGGCTTCCAGCGCAGATGCTTGTCAGTCTTGCCAGCTCAGGAGTCATTGTTGCAGCTATTCTGTACTCGGGAAACAAACTGTGCAACAGGAACTCCATGGCTGTTTTTCTAGCAGCAACATCAGAAAACAAATGACCAGTCGGAGCTGAGTATGTAAACAACAGCAGCAGAGGCCAGAGCCTGCCTCTTAACTCTGTATCTATGTATGTGAAGGCAGTGTTTTAATCTGATTCTCTCCAGCCTCTAACTCTCTGCATGTGTAACACTTAATTGCTGGCGTACCCCTTTAAATAGAAGAATAGAGCATTCTGATTGTGCCAGAGTCTCTCGCCAACTCTTTGTTGCTTCCCAGCTCTGAGGCAGAGCATAGATTTATTTTTTTTTCTTCTACGTGGACACAAATCAGGCCTTCGCTTCAGCAACTCATGCTGCAGGGAGTCTTATTCAGTCCCTTAGTATTCAGTACACACTTACTGTACAACACAGAGATTGTCCAGAAAATGTAAATTATAGGACTGGACAATTAATTTAAAGTAATATCAAAGTCATAATACAGTATGGCCAAGTGTATTATCCAAATCGCAGGACCTACAAAAATTTAATTTCACTGTTATCCCGGCCAAAATAAGTGTGACTCCCAATATTATCCTAATAATGATCAAAATTAATAAATTAAGATTAAAATTCTTAAAATGGCACTAAAACATACCGGGATCATTTTACAGTGTTTCCCACTCACTGACTAAGGAGCTGTGCATTGTCAAAATCAGAACCCTTATTTCAAAGGACAGACACAGGAAGAGGCCACGCTCAGCAGTCAGACAGGAGTCACATTACAAACCAATCACAGCCGACAGATATCTTTCCCTTCTTCTGTAAATATTCAGTCTGATAAATACAGAAAAGTTGATCATGTTAGTGCAGGGCTACCCAGAGCTTTACACCTGTCCCACGGACGATAGGCCTACACCTATAAACAGCTCCTGGAAGAAGATCAGCTCTGCTCTCTGGTTGCACTGTAGATAGACTATACAGTGCTTGTTAAGGTAAGAGTAGCGCCAAGCATCTGACCTCGTGTTTTCCAGGTGATTAAAGACATGGCGTGTTTACGGCCCCTAATTTCCAGGGCTGGTACCTGCGGTTATTCCACAGGCTAGTTGATAACATGTCGGGCAGAAAATCCAAAGTGTGGGGTCATTTTGAGAAGGTGAAGGACGAACCCAAGGTGATATGTAAACTCATCTTCATTGGTCGACTACAAACATGACGTATCATCTGAAACACGGCAGTAGCTACATGCCCATTAGCCCACAGCGTCATTAACAGGCGGCTCGCTCAGTGTGTGACGTGCACTTGTAGATCAAATATAGGCCTATATTTTATAAGGTTTTGTATTTCTCTGTAATGTAAATAGTTTGTAAAGCACCTTTCTAGTCATCCGACCACTCAAAGCCCTTTTTACACTATGAGTCACATTCACCCATTAACACACACATTCATACACTGGTCGCCGAGGCTACCATACATGGTGCCAGCTGCTAAGTTTTTAATACACTCACACTGATGGAGGCATCATCAGGAGCAATTTAGGGTTCAGTATCTTGCTCAAGGATACTTTGAGATGCAGACTGGAGGATCCGGGGATCGAACCGCGGATCTTCCGATTGGTGGACGACCCACTCTACCTCTGAGCAACTTTGCAGCACAGTGTTAATGTTACTGATGCTATTGTTACTCAGACCTTGAACTCAAACCATTGCCAAAATGTATAATTTAATAATCAAATAAAGATTGTAAACATGCGGGCAACTAGTCAACTAATGGCCCTAAATGACAACTATTGGTCAACTAGGAAAATTCTTAGTAGGGGGCGGCCCTACTGTCTAATTGGATAGCCCTTTGACATGCAGAGCCAAAGCTCACTGTGCCATTGGAGCACTGGACTGAAAGGCTTTTTGTATTTCACGTCATTTTGCGTTATTTTTCTGAAAAAACCAAGCGGTTAGTTACCTGTTAACATGCCAAAACAGACATCCCTAAAAGTCTGGTCTTTTTTGTCTGCAAGCCTTGAGGGAATCTGACATGAAACACACTGCTTACAGTTAATTGAGAAACAGATATTGTTATTGCATCTCAGAAATGACAGCGTTGAGTTACAATATATTGAGAACCTTGTTGTGTGTGTACATAGTGTATCGAAGGTAAAGTGGATAGTGGGCACCCCGCTGTAACTGAACGTTGCCTTTCACACTTGCATCTTTGCATCCTATTCCAAACATGATTCAAATGTCAGCTACATTAAAAGAAATATAATTATGACACTTGAAGTAAGGCAAGTCAGTTACAAATGTTTTTGGGTGTTTTTGTAGAGAGTGCATACATGAATATATTCACAGGTCCTCATTAGTTGGTACTGTGCCAGGAGCACAACCCCATCTGCATATTAGCCTTCATTATTCAAAGCACGACCAGTGAGGACTCTGGGGGTCCTCAGATCTTTTAGTTAACCTCATCCAAGCGCTTTTCCCGCGTTCTCATTAGCTTGTATGTGAGAGACATCAGCATGAATGAGACACCCACTGGGAACCTAGTTAATTTCTTTTATCAGAACATCACTTCTAAGAAGGTTAAATTCAAACCAAAGTCTTCGGCAGTTATTAAGACAGCAAAGTAAATCCACGAACATGCTCCTGTTGCTTGGTTGAGTTGTTAGACCAACCTGTTGCTGACTGCATCTTCAAACATATATTTTTCTATAAACAACATTTTCTCTAAGCAGCTCAGTTGGATGCAGGCTGTGCATATATGAGTAAATGAGGCATTACAGCAGCTTTGTATTTTCTAGCCCTGTCGCCTTTAACGTTGAATATCTAACGAGACAAAGACAGGTAAATCTTAAAGGAACAGTGTGTGAGACTTAAGAAGATTTAGTGTCATCTAGTGGTGAGGATTGCAGATTGCAACCAGCTGAAACTTCTCCCAGTTAGGATTCCTTCAGTATTCACTGATCAGGAAGTTTTTACCAGGAGCCAAATTATCCTCAGAGGTGTCTCCCTCTCCAAAACAAAATATCTGGTGATTTGAACTGGTAGATACACTGACTAAACACGAGGTGCACTGCACTGGTTTTAAAAATCTGAATGCCACTAGTAAAAATACCACTTGCTGTGCCTTCTTATTGTTGCCAGGCAACCACACCAACACGTCCTTACATTGACCTTCCCGTGTAATCAATCTACCATATTTTTTCCCTTCACAGTAATTAATAATTAGCAGAGGGTGTCTGGTGAGAGGCTGCCAGCAAATAGTTTGTTAGGCACAGTGAAACAGATCTGTGTGGGTACATGAGACCCGAAAAAAGAGGGTGGATCATGGGGAGAACCACCAGTTGGTCCTGGAACTTCACCTCCATGATGGCCGTTTCCAGGCGTATTTTAGGATGACTCAGGGGCAGTTTGACAACCTGCTGTCTATCGTCAGGCTGTATAGCTCTAGGTATCCAGCAACCACTACCACCAGTTTCTCCTCCAATGTTTACCATCTGTAAACCTGTTGTTGTGACCACCACAGAAGGTCCGCCCTCCAAATCATCCAATTGGACAATAGGAAAAAATATGACGAAAAAAGAGATGACGTGGGGTGCTTTTCTACTCTGAGTTGAAGTTTTTTCAACTCCGGTTTGGAGCGCTACAACAAAAATGCCAGTTGCCTGGAGCACAGAAATGTGAGGTGCGTCACAACGCAAAACTGCCAGCAAAACGCTTCATTTTGATTAAAAACTATTACAAAAAGTCACCTACAGTTGCTAAAACGCTTTCTGTGTGATCAAGCCCTAAAGCAGTTTCATGTTTAAAAAAAACGGTGTTTTTCTGATGCTCTTGTTGCAAAAGGGCTTCTAACTATAATGGCCGATGCAAAGAATGTGATGAGGCGAAACTGCAAATGGCCCTATCTAGAGCCAGTGTTTGTTATGTCCTTTCTGGGCTACTGTAGAAACATGGAGGTGCAACATGGTGGGCTCTAGATGAGAACCCACTCCCTTTGTAGATATAAATAGCTAATTCTAAGGTAACGTAAACACAACAATTCTTATTTTCAGGTGATTATACACTAAAGAAAACATACTTACTATTTTTTATTTAATTTTTGTCAATATATCCCCCTAAATTCTACACGCTGGACCTTTTTAAATTCTCTTAAAATGTTATATCTGAATATCTCATCTAAATGTCCTGGCAGCTCAAGATGTTCTTCTGCTGTGTGTCCCCAGAGTGCTGCTGTTATTTCCATATGGCTGGTGAGCTAACTGAAATAATTGATGGCTGGTTGAGTTTTTGCCTTGTCCTCTGGAGAGGCTTGTCTGTGTGCTGCTGTCCAAAACTCCCACAAACCCTGACACCAGCGGGTCCTCTGTGGCCACTTGTCTTGATCGACTCCTCTGGGTAAACTATGCACAGTCCTGCCTCCATTCCAGGTTATGTGCTGTTGTTCTACATCATTTCATTTCTTCCTGGAAGGGATGACAGTGTGCAGAAAGATATTGATTTTTATCCTACAGGGGACCTATTATGCTCTTTTAAATTTTCTGTTATATTTATATAATGTTATATTGTCAGATGTTCATATTAAACATGGCCAGAGTTTCAAATAATGAGATAAAAGTATGGAAAGGCTCTAATACAAACCCAAATATGAACCTGAAAATGAGCATACTATCATAAATGGTTAAAAACAGAACATACGTATGTGTGATTTGAAGTGAATGCCCACACACTCACAGAAGCTGCTGTAGTTTGCCACCCAACCCACATGTGGCAGCCATCTGATACATACAGTAGTAATGAGCTATGCATCCACAGATGGTATTTTCTTTGTTTACATCTCATTCGTGGGTGGACTTAATTTTATATTGTATGATACAGTATATACAGTATGTACTGTACATAAACAGATGGATTAGTTCCAAGTTCATGAAGGTGTCAGCTGTGTAGATATGGTGTAAGCAAAGACTTTATAAAAAGATATACAGTATATTCATTTGTAAGGTGCCAACTCCTATGTTTTGCAATTTTCGTATGTATTTAGATTTTATGATACAATTTGTACATGGTTTCCAGTCATTTTAGATCACAGCAGTGGCATGAGTCCAGGGATGAGAGTGTTGGCTGGTCCACCTCTTTGGCCCAGACCAGACCAGATTGAGGCCAGTGTATACTTGCTGTACTTTTTAACCACAGATGCATTTAGACAACCAGCTGCAGCTTAAACATACACGTTCACCTGCTTGCAGGTGGAGGATTCCACTCGAGGGCACACCAGAGAACTCTGTTTAAGTTTGCATGATGTAAACAATGAACATGGTGACACTTGAGGAGGATGCCGTGTTGTTGAGATCACCACGGATCTCGGTAATAGTCACTGTGGTTTCATTATAGATGGTCTGCATCAAGCTCACCTTGACAATGAGGCCAACACTGCCCCCACCCTTCATGTGTGTATTCCATCTTGCAGATGCGTTGGGTTGCGTAGTTATGAGGAAGTATATTTCTGGCCTTACGCTGCTGTTGAGCTGTGCATCGGAACCAAGGAGGAGTAAAAATAAGGGTGGCAGGCATACTGCTATTTATACATAGATGGCATGTCTTCTCAGGAATGCCCAACATTGTAGTTTGTTTTTACTTTGCTCCAATCCACTCTTCAAACCCTGTCAAAGCAAGTATGTTGGCATGACTACACATCAGTATCAGTTGAAAATTACATTCATTTCAGGCAGATGCATTGGTCTCTAGTGACTGGTTAGGGGAAATCAAAACCATCTCCCTCACAGATATCACTTAGAGTGGAGGCAATGCAGGGTTCACCGTTCATGGTTTTTCTTACCTTCCCCATCAGGCAAGTGGGTCAGAAATCAACTTTGCCAAAAAGTTTTTACTTGCCCATAACCAAATAACAAAAGCGACTCAGGGGTTGTCCGCAACCTTCTCAGCAGCCATGCAAGCAAGATGCTTTCAGCTCTGTTACGGCTCTCCAACAACAGTGCCGAGCTGTGAACGAACAGTGTACGGATGGTGACATGTAAATGGACGCTGGGCCCAGCGACCACCATCGGCCCCAAGCCCACAACTTTTCTTTGGCATCAGCAATCGATGGAACTTGAACACGGTATGTTGTGGCCTGCAAGTAGCTGGCAAGGCTTAGCGTTAATTTATTATTCTATCTTTTCCTCTCCGTGCCGTGACAACATAAAAATCCCTAATTAATACATTTTTAAAAAAGCTGCTTCTATAAATGATGTGTGCCGTGGTGGTGGAGGAGGCGCTGGCAGATTGTCCACTAGTGCTTATGACAGCATCGCTGGAGGAGGAATAGGCTCTCGAGACTAAAAAGACAGGTTTGTGATTTCAGTGAGTTGTGCCAACTGAAGAGCAGGTGCTTAAACCTCCGCTAAGATCTGTGCTGATAGGCCTCCTCTTTTCACTGTCTTTGTATGGTATGCTTTACTATTTCTGCCCAGGTCTCCTTGCAATAGGCCGGAAGAACTATCCCTCTGTGTGGATGATGGAATTGCATGAAAGAGCAGAGCTGGTAGGCTTTGTGATGAAATCCTGGAGGAGTGAGAAGCAGAATCTGACCCTGGGCCAGCTGACACCACCGCTCTCCTTTTGAGAAAGCAACCTATTTTAGTGAGCAAACCGTTCCTCAAATCCAATCCAGTCCTGGAGAATCGACCAGCCTCGTCTCCCCTCTTCTGGCTCCTGCATCTAAATTTCTCTTTGTAGCTGGCACCAGGGTGGAAAATAAGAGACTCTCCAGTGCTGCTGCTACCATTATTGATGAAGGGAGAAAAAGGCTCATGGCTCGGAGGGCTGAAATAGTTGTATATCTCCAGAAGAATCTGGCCCTCATGCTGTTGGAATATAAAGAATTGGCACAGGAGATGAGTGCTACATCAAAAGCTGCTGACATTAGTCAGTAATTGCTGTCAGAAAAAGTAAAAAGACTGCTTGAGAAATGAGGAAATTAAATGTTGTGTACTACAAACAAGTACAAGTCTTTTTTTTCTAACCATGCAAAATGTAAAATTGCTTAAAGGATCAGTGTGTAAGATGTAGAAAGTGGCATCTAGGGATGAGGACTGCAGATTGCAACCAGCTGAAATTTCACCCAGTTAGAATTCCTTTAAGCCCCATTTCCACCAAGCAGTACGGTACGGTTCAGTTCGGCACACTTTTCTTCCCTTTCCACTGTGAAAAGTTGTGGATGGTACCAATGGAACCACTCCATACCGTCCCCATTTTTGGTCCCCCTTCTGTTGGGTTACCTAGCACACAGATCTGGTATTTAAAGGACGAGCTGTGAACAGTCAATAGCAGACGGTCACTCTGCTCAGGGCTGAGTTGTGGCTGTTTTTTAGGCTTATGTAACCACTGTTCATACCGTGGAGAGTCTCATTGGTAGACTATGACTATAAAATGAAAGGATGTTTTACTGCCGCTTGCAGCAGCTGGAGTCTAGTATGAACAGTGGTTACATAAGCCTCAAAACCAGCCACAACTCAGCCCTGAGCAGAGTGACCATCCTCTATTGACCAATCAATGGACTGCAGTGTTCACAGCTCCACCTTTTAGTACCAGATCTGTGTGCTAGGTACCCCAACAGAGGGGGGACCAAAAATGGGGACGGTACAGAACGGTTCCATTGGTACCATCCACAACTATTCACAGTGGAAAGGGAAGAAAAGTGTGCCGAACAGTACCGTACCGTACCGCTCGCAGGAAACGGGGCTAAACTGTCCCAGTTTCAGTAGTGCCGGGCTGCTGGTGACTGAGTTAGATGAGAGTGAGTCGGAGATGCAAAACTATCACTAAGTTTAAATGCCCTTGAATGAATAATGTTGGAAAACTATTTCTTAATTTATGGGACTTTGTACATATTACATACTTGAATACTGATTTTGACGCCGCGTTCCATGGCAGCAATCAAAGCTTCAAAGCATTTGGGTCAGCCTTAATAATCATGAAAGGACCTTTGTCTTGGACTTGACTTTGACTTGTAAACTTTTGTCACGTTTGCCAGTGTCACAACTTTGTGATGGGATAATAACATGCAGATGAGGATTTTGGATCTGTAAATAATGTCAGTAATGATCTTCTATGTCTTTAGGCAGCATCATGTTTAGGATGAGTCATCAAAGGGCTGCTGGGCTAAACATTTGCTCCCTCAGATCCCAGCAGCCTGCTGATGTCGATCCCGCCGTCGTCCTCTGCCTGTGACCTTTCCCCAGACAAAAAACATAACCTCGAGCCTGATTTTGTTTCTGTGAGGTTTGTTTTTTCTATATTTTTCTTCCACCACCAAAAGCACATCTAGAAACCTGCTCCGAAGAGATAAGAGCTGCAAAAAATTAACATTTTGTTTTGATGCTTTAAATGCTGTGAGAGTCAGATGAGCTGGGGGAAAGTGATGGTCGTGTGAAATCCACTTCAGAGACAGAAAGCAGTGATGATTACATGTGACCAACATCAAGGGTCAAACTAAGTCACTGAGGAAACCAGTCTCATTATGTGACTAATTGTGTTCATTGGATCATTATCCACAGTCAGAGGCCGTCAACATTTTGTTAGTAGTCGATACCTGTACTATAAGCTGCACCTGCACTGCATCACACACATAGCCAGGTCACAATCGTTAGACCATAAACACACACACACACACACACACACACACACACACACACACACACACACACACACACACACACACACACACACACACACACACACACACACACTCACTGAGGGTGAAACACCTGTGGCTGTGGTCTGTGTAAGGAGGACATGGGTTCACTCAGAGCGCCACTGTAGATCATCCTGACAGCATGTGTGGGGAAGCAAAGGTATAAAACAAACAACAAATGTCAGACCGTAAATACTGGAGGCACTTTTACTTTGAGTTTACTGGAAAATATTGTTGAACATAAAATTTCCAAAGCACAACAAGGCGAGCCTGCAGCACCAGTGGAAGTTGTATCTTGATCGACAGTGTAATGTTTCTTTCTCCCTCAGGATGTATTCTAATATCTTTGGTGATCCTTTGACGTTTCACAGAGCACCATTACTGGGTCAAACTTTCAGTGTCTCTGTTATTTACTGTAAAGATGAGAGTGGGTGTGTTGAGTGTATGGATATGCTTTTATTGTGCGCGGTGATGCCGCGACTGCACATATTGTCAGACATTACATTGAAGTAGTAAATGTGAAAACTGCAGAAAGTTTTGATTCTCTTCAGGAATCGTAGTACACACCTCCCTCATGGCGACAGTGTTTCTTGATGAAAGTGGCCCCCCAAGCAAAACAATATAATGCCACACTGCTAACTGTTCAGGAATGGCCAGAAGAACGTGACAAAAAGCTCAACACATTGACCTGGCCTTCAAGTTCCCCAGATACCAATCAGTCAGTACCCTAGAGGTGCCTCTGGTCCGCTGCGGGACCTCCTTGGATCAGACTTGGCTCTGACATGTCAAGGCATGGACACAAGACACTCAAGGCACTGAGGTGTTGGCGATGATTCTTTGAGACATGTCGGTTGTGAGGTGGGGTACTGGAATGTCCCATGACTGCTCGATCAGATTGGGATCTGGGGAATTTGGAGTCCAGGTTTATGCATTGAACTCTTTGTCATGTTCGTCAGGGAGTTTCTGGGCATGGTGCATGTTCTGCAGGAGGGGGGGCACTGCCATCGAGGAGTGTTATTGCCATGAGGGGAGGGACTTGGCCAAGTATTGATAACTTAGGTTACAGAAACATTGCATGTGTCCACCTTCTTCTTCTTCTTCTCCCCCTCTCTTGGTCTCTCTTTAAACACTCTCTGGACTCTGGAGAGCAACGCAGAACTTGTCACTGCTCTCAGTTGTGCTTCTATAATGTATGAAGTTTGCAGTTTGTGGGTCAGGTGGTTGATTTACCCAGATTTTTAGCATCCCATGCATCTTTTTTGTGTTATTTTATATCCACTCTAACACTAAATATGACGACTCATCATAAAGTGGCGTTCACTTTCCTCCACTTCAGCACAAAAGGTCTTTTGTTTGTTTGCTTTTTGTGGAGTTTTTTTTTTTTTGGTTAATGTTTGGAGTCTGGTGCTCCAACCTCCTCAGACTTTTGGTTGCAGTCTCATGTCCTTTTATGTGGAATTACACATGTAAACAACGCAGTTTACATGTTTTTTTTTTTTAACTTCTGATTTATTTAAAACTTCTGAGCGAAACATGAAGCTGAATTTAGCAGCAGACTTCACTGACAGTAATATAAAGTAGTAAAAAAAGAAATAACTTCTGCCATTCATTATTTTATATGATATAAAGGAAGTACCGTAAATCAGTGACACATTCTCAGCCCTAATGACGAAATACTTATTTCCAGGTTTGTTGCTGAGTTTATTTTATAACTATCAATTTTCTAATGCAGGTTGAGAATGAAGTCAGACGGGGAAAGACAGGGATATCATGTACTGACGTTGAGTGACGGACCTGTCAGTCTAGGGCTCATTCTTTACTGCAAATTCTGATTTAATACTTTTTCTATATGTCTCGTAAAGCTCTTGTGGTCTTATTTCTCATATCAACGGTACCTTTGGCAACAGGAACAATCTCTTTTTGTTCTGGTTACATGTTCAACACGCAGTTGCTGAAGACAAAATGTAGCTCAGACTCGTTGTTAGTCGTTACAGACACCGACAGTGAAAGCTGTTAATGTCGCTCCATTTCACCAGTCCTGAATTAGTCAGTTAGGCGAGAAATAATCTGCAGCAGGTTTCTAGAGAGGATAGAGATCACTGGGATATTCTGCCTCCCCGAGGGATTTAGAGGGCACTGAGAGTCACTCCCAACAGAAAGGATAGATGGCTTCTCATTTTCAGCAGCAACAGATTAATCCTCTGCGGGTTCACTTCATCACTGATTTCCAGCATTGTGATGTGGAAAGCTTTGAATGGGAATTTTTAAGGACGGATGGTGGATGGACTGCACTATTATATGAAGTCTCTCAGCCTCTCTTGCTTTGTAATGTCATCGTACAATGTGCGCTGACAATAAAGACGTTCTATCTATGCTTCCCCTCCAGACTAACTCCCTCTTCTAGGAATAGAGGATGAACTAGTGGAAGGTCCAGGTATCAGACAGCCTGAGCAGTGTCACAAGGACAGAGGGTGGAGCCACCATCAAGGCCCGTCCCACCTGCAATATAGAGTCCTCTACACCACAAATCTGCAGATTGGTTTTCATCTGTCTGTTGTCTGGAGGGGTGGGGGAAATGGCTGGGGGTGGGGGTGTCTGATCACATCAGGCGACAATTCTAGGATTCCAGGAAGGTCAGCCATGCTGGAAGCTGCAGACTCATTGGCAGTGTGAGTAGAGGAGAAATAATTGGCTCATCCGAGTTGCCAGTTTGCACTCTTATATCCTGTGTAATCCTGGGCTTATTATCGCCCGAGGCAGCCAACCTCAGAGAGGGTGGCCCTGGATTTGGTCGGGATTGTTCCAGAGTGTATTTCTGTCCAGTCGGATTGATTGCTGCTCATGGACACGGAGTCCAGTGTGTGTAGCCCGGGGAGCCTGTTTTCTCAATCACATCACATTGATTGGCTCTATAAAGATGGGTTTAACAGGTTTACGGATACAGCTAGGTGCGTCTCGTACAGTGGCCTTATAATCCTGGAGATTGAATTAAAGAGTTCCAGGGATTAGTCTGTGACAGGTGAACACACAGGAAAGTGTTTTCTCCTGGAGAGGACTGTAATTACAGTGATTTTGTGGAGGGGGTTATGTTGACAGAGATAAACTTCCTGTGCTGTCAGTTTTAATTGTTTATCATCAGCAATATGAAAGAAGGGGTCTTTGTGTAAGCCAGTGTTGAGCACTCCAGCTGAGGAAGTGGATGTGGATTTTCACAAATGCCGATTGTGTTCTTGTGTACGTATTTTTTCCCCTACTGCACCTAAGACATGACATGGCTATATAGCCCGTACAGTGGAATAAAATGCTATTAAGAGAACTATAAAATGCTAATAAAATAGCGTAATAATGCAAGTACGCCCTTTCAAAGAAGAATGAACTTTTAATTCTAAAGAATATAATTCCATGTCTGTCATTTATACAGGACAGGAATTATAAGTTAGTATAAGTAACATTGTGTTACAGTTAAAACTGGCCTGACTCTATTAAACACTGGTTTTCAGCAGGTTCCTGTTATGCAACATAAATACATTACAATACAGAATAAAAACAGGAACAATCAACAGAGGCAAAACAACAAAACATAGGCAGCTTCATAGACAATGCAGAGTGGAGGACTTCAGTGAAATCACGGTGTTAGACTGAGAGAGTGCAGTGATGGGTCCAAAAGGGGAGATTAAGGATCTTCTAAGCTGTGTTGTACAGTCTTGCTATTGGTTCAATGGTTTCCTTTGTGGTGAGGGACCTAATTGGGAGACAGTAGGATACTTGAGAGAACGATTGCAGGTATGTGTCAGAACTGGATCATGAAGGAAAAATTGAGAGTTGACAGTTTGAGACTTAATATAAACTCTGGCAAACAGAAACAAAAACAAAGGCATGCCTCTTGCAACTTTCAGACAAGCTTCGCGAAGCTCCAGGCACACCACTGGTACCTCCATATTTCAAATGGTGTGCTGCAGTCAGCTTCTAGTTATGGATGGTCTGGGAGCTGGGCGAACTTTTCGGCTCTTTGGCTGGGGTTGGCAAGCTAATGACTATCAGGACGATGCATCTTCCACTCCAAAAGTCTAGCTGCAGGCTACCAGAAAGCTTCACTGTATAGACTTTGACTCGTGCAAGAAAGCGTGGGGTGGAGGAGGGAAAAAAAAAGGACGAATGGCTGAGGCCAAGTCTTATGATGTTTGGAAAAACCCTGCTGTTTATTCTGACATCAGGTTGGCTAAAATGTTGATGACATTCTTATGTTAACAAACAACATTGAGGTCATGTCCATGTGTCATATGATATGTCAGTAACATAATTATGGTGTCAGGCCTGTCAGCGTTAAAACGTTTTGTGAATTGATGATTTTTTTATTTAAATTTGTCATTTCCATACAGCTTTTCTAATGCAATACATTAAAAAGTGCATAAAAATATATAAGTTCTCATTTGCTGACCCTTTGCCAAGTCCCGCCCCCAGAGGCAGACTGGCCAATCATAACGTAGCATCAGGCCGGTTCAAACCGGGGTCTGACTGTCTAATGCAATCATTTCCTT
Source organism: Epinephelus awoara (assembly GCA_035609425.1). Classification (NCBI taxonomy): domain Eukaryota; kingdom Metazoa; phylum Chordata; class Actinopteri; order Perciformes; family Serranidae; genus Epinephelus; species Epinephelus awoara. Next base: position 22,514,727 of record CM069304.1, on the reverse strand, counting down.
CATTTTCAGGCTGGTTTTGTGGATTTGGAGCCAAATGTTGTGCCTGGGGCACGTCGTGTATTGATGATACTCGTTACCTGGAGAGGTTGGAAAAAGATAAATGTTTCTTCCCTGTTCCAAAACCAAAATCAGACCCTGAAAAGTGTAGGGTTAGCTAGCTAGCTACTGAAGATATAGCCTACTGAATGTATACACATGCTGCTTTTGCTTTTCAATGATTATAACAGTGAAACAAAGACCGACCCTGCTGTACAGGAACCAGTGAAGGGAAGCAGGGAAACTCTGCTGATATTCAACCAGCTGTGTGTCATCACAGTGTGAGCATATGAACGTTGTTTGACTTTTTTTGGAGAACATTCAATAAAGACACAAATCACAGTGTACTTTTCATTAAAACATAGATTGTTTGCAAAGCAAAAGATTATTTGAATGAAACTTCTTATTTTTAAATTTGTTATTTCTAAAAAATCAAAACAAACAAAAAAAGGCAAGTGAAATGAAGCTCAGCAGGATGGATTTTCTTTTCACTTTGTTCAAAGACTTAATTTTAAGTCTCAATAGACACATCCTGGTCAATGATGTTTATTTTCTTCATGAGTGGATCACCATTGTGCTCGGGGGCTGTAGTCTGCTCTTTGTGACTGCTGCTGTGATGCAATGAGCATCGCTGACTCTGATGAGGCATGTTAGATAATCATTTGGCATTCTGCATCTGCTGTTGCCTCTAACAGTAAGTTGTCTTTGACATTAAAATATATATTCATCAGCATTTGTAGTGCTGGGAGTTCCCTTGATCACACTTGATATCTGATCTCTCCGATATCTCCAGAGGCTCTTAAGATGCTGTTCACTCTACTCCATATGAATGAGGCTCAGTCATATAGATGATGAGGCATAATCACAACTGCTGCCAACTGGAGGGACGTGTGTGTGTGTGTGTGGGTGTGGGTGTGTGTGTGTGTGTGTGTGTTATGGAGTGGAGGATGAAATGTTTCCCTTAATCCTTTTTTGAAAAACAAAGTCAAGTGTGTGTGTGTGTGTGTGTGTGTGTGTGTGTGTGTGTGTGTGTGTGTGTGTGTGTGTGTGTGTGTGTGTGTGTGAGGTGGCAGGTGTGCACAAAAGCCATGCAAATCCGAGCTGTTCCCTCGGCTCGCTCTATCATCCATCAGGAACAGCCAGTTCCTGCTGGGCTCTCCACCCCTCTCCTGCATCTTTTCCTCTCTGCAGTTAACATGACCTATTCTTTGTTTGAGTTAGATGAAATGTGACAGGGGAAGGCGACGGGAGGGAGAGAGGATCTGATCAACCTGTGGGCCCAGCAGGAACGAAAAACCTCCTAAAATCCAGTCTCTAGAAGAAAATGTAGGCATTGTACGTTTCTGCAAACCATGAATACTTTACATCTGTTGGTGTCATATGTATCATAACAGTGTTTCTAAATCAATGTAAGAGACCAACAAACAACATAACCACTTGTTTTTTAGTCAGTCAATGCTGTTTTTCCAGTGGCTTTTTTAGCCCCTAAATGTGGATGTTTTATAGCAACGCAATGTGGTTTGCGATAGTGCCACAAAAAGCAGTTGTAAGTTAAAAGACATTGTTTTTCCAGCGGCTATTTAGCCCCCAAATGTGGGTGTTTTTTAGGGACCGGATGCTGTTTTTCCAGCAGAGATACTGCAACAAAACAAGTTGTTTTTTAAAAGACTTTGCTGTTTTTCCAGCCACTTTCTAGCCCCCAAATGTGGGTGCTTTTTAGTAATCTGCTGCTGTTTTTCCAGCGGATTTGTAGCCCCCACACGTGGGTGTTTTTCAGGGATCTGTTGCTGTTTTTATAGCAGTGATAGTGCCATGAAAAGTGACATTGCTGTGTTTTCAGCAGGAATTGTGCCCTTAAAACCAGGTATTTTAAGCCAAAACGTGATGAATTCTAACTACAACCAAGTGGTTTTTATGCATGAATAAATAATCACCTCATGTTAATCACAGCATTGTCAGTCTGTACAAATAACACACAAATCTAATATATCTGTGGTTTGCAGAAACATACAATGCCCACAGTTTTTCTGGTGTGTGTGTGAGAGCTCTGACTTGACATTACAAAGAATTAGTGTTGGTTTGTGTTGATTGTGAATGAGTCTGTAGTCTGTAAAACCCTACGGTAAAATTTTGTTTTATATAGTGAAGGAGAGCAAGAGGCATATTGCCTAAAATAATTGTATTGTAGATTTTTATTATCACTTGATTGCCATGTGGCCGAGACTGAATAGTGGATGGGGAGCACTGAATCCTCTTTATTTTGCAACTGACTTAAAAAGGTCATAAATTAAACACAAGATGTTATACGGCTGAGTTTGTAACATTTACATCATACTAACTGTGCTGATGGTCTCCCTCAAAAATCTGTACCGGTCAGACTGATTTGCTTAAATGGTCTATTTAGTAGATGGTGCAAATGAAGTTAATTCGATAACAGTGCCCTTTAATTAGACACACAATTATTCCTGACATTTGTCTTTTAATGAGCTTTGAATGCTTTTTTTTTAATGCTGGCAACAGTGGAGATAAAGCTGTGTAAAACCACTGCAGTGCAGCATAATGTTTTAGTCTACAGTAATGGTCCTTCTGGCTCTGGAATCAACTTTTGATCAGCACCAAGATGCAAATGGCACCCAGCAGAGTCCCAGGCAAGCAAACACAGAGGAGATGGAGATCCAACAGTCTGATGTATGCACACTGCCTCAGCATGAGAGGGACTGTAAATGTTTATCATTTAGCCCTCTCTGTAAAGCGCAGGAGGGGTCAAGGCTAAGAAACGACATAACCTATTTCATTCCTTTTCATCAGCTGACATTTACTGCTGGTTAGATTACCCTGCAGTATGTATTCCAGGTCTGTGTTGAATAGCGCTAATAGTGCAGGTCAGCAGTCTCTTTGTTCTGCATGCACTTCACAGAAAATTAAAACGCACACAGCTCGATATCTCACAAAGAACAGTCAGTGAAATGCACCCAGTGTAGATTTGCCAAAAATGAAAGCAAGAAACAATCCTGCAACATTACTAACCACAGTTTTACTTTTTTCAATGTGTTTTCAAAGTCATTGAGGGTACAGCTAAAACTATTTGTATTCTTTGTCGATTAATCTACTGATTATTTTCAATGCTGTCCTCCGAAGAAGAATGCCATCATCAGTCATTTCAGCAAGTGTCCCCAAACAGCATTTCTTTACTTCAAGTGACAGCGCCTTCCAGTAGGCATACTAATTATGACCGGAGCACAGGAGGAGGCCAGGTGATGCTGTCCTCCCCTAAAATAAGACACCATAAATGATTTGTACAGCAGCTTATTACGACCCATATTTACGTTTATTGTTAGGCAGTGATTTGTAGTGGCCATAGCTATTATGACCGCAGCAAAGGAGGACGTCCGTGACGTAGTATAAAGAGCAACAAAGTCGGTCTAGGGAAGAGTTTGTGGTGGATGTGTCAAACAAACACAGGACTTGGACCCAGGAGACTGATGGTCATGTCAAACCAAAACACAGCATTGCCCATTTTTTAACCTACATACATAAGTTAACTTATGTAACTTGCAGACACGCTATATAGGATTTTTTTGAAAACAAACAAGTCCTCACACAAAAGTAACCCGTCTCAGTCATCACTTATGACCCACTAGCAATGCGTGGCGGTGTCTGTATCTGTGGAGAACCTGCCCACTGCCTGTATTTTCTTATTTTCTTCTTAGTTTGGTTTGTTCTGGTCATTTCTGAGTGTCAGCCATTGGGTAGTGGTGTGTAGCCCCCAGCCAATAGCAGCTCGAGGTCGGGATGCTATAAAACGTAGCAACCAGCCGTCTCTTTCCTCTGTTCTGTGGATGCAAACTGCAGGTCTATGTGTCTGTGTGATTGTAGGCGATGTTGAGCTATACAAACAGAGTAGAGAAGCCAAGTGGTCAGGGTGAAGCATGCCCTTCAGCTAAATACACACAAAGTCCAGCAAACCTGCCTGCAGGGTAGTGCGGTGGTGTGGGCGGCTCTATTTCTGCTTTAGAAGGTAACTTCTGTGAAACAATCACAAAATACTGTTTTATTTCTCTTATTCACTGCTTTGTTCTCATTAACGCTTAACCACCGCTGCTCTCTCTGTGTCATTGAGCAGAGGAGGAGCAGCCAAGTTTGAATGTTGTGTTTAAAAGAAGTAAGCAACAAATCCACTGTAGTATGCCTTTAACTTATGAAACAAACATACTTAATTTAACCCAAAACAACATTATTTTCCTAAACCTAACCATGTAGTTTTGGTGCTTAAAATATGTCCATAAAAATCCAAAACCATGTCTAATGTTATGTGAAATCTGTTCCTTGTATTACTAATTTCAAACCTAGTGCTGCACTCCGTGGCTTTTTAAAGGTCTCTCGATCGCATGATTAGTATTTGCAGCTAGCTGCAACCTTGTTGGTCAAAGAAACGGAGCGTTATATTTCTACATGACTTAACGAGCAGTCAAGTTAATCACACATTCACTCCGCTTGGCGCTCTGCTGCTCCGTCTCCACAGACAAAGTGCCTAGAGCGTGCTCTGCCACTCTGAGAGTGCGGTGCTCTGGATAACCAAATGGTACATTCAGACAGCGCTCTGACAGCACAAATTTGTGAACGGCCCAGTTTGTGCACTCCAGCACTCAGAATGAGTATTTCCGAATGCACCATTCACATCATCTTCCTTCATCATCTCAAACAAACCAGCAGAACTTGCTAGCTAGTGCTAAAGGAGGTTACTGGTGTGGACACTCCCACAGTGCTGATTTTTATATCAGTTCACAATATCAAGGTGATTGCAGTGTAGTTCCACCTAAAGCACCCTGGGGTTACCTTCATATATTGTACCAATTCTGATCTCCGCTAAAGTTAGTTCTTACTGGGGAAACGGTTTGTTATCCATCATGATGTGCTCTGTTCCACATCAGGAGCTCAGAGCTTGTCAGTACCATCATATGAGCGCATGCCTCAGATCTTACAACACCGAAAACATTACACCTTTTCGTGTGTTTTTCATGTGGTATGCAAATGCGAGAAAAAAATGTCTCTGCAATCACATCATTGTAATCATTGAACAATCAGAGCTGATTGTGATTCTGTTGAGGGGGCAAGTGCACCTCACTTATAAGGGTTCAGTTTCATAATCGGTGAGAAGCTGGAATGAGAAAGGAGATAGTGAAGAAGAAATACACTGCTTGTCAAAGGAAGAGAGCCCCACACGTATACTTTGAAACCTACAGCCATGCCCTCTGCTCTCAACATTTCCCTGAATGCTGCAGTTACCTGGATAAAGACTGTATTTTTCAGAACATAAATCACTGCAGGTCTGCAAGGTCAGTCGCTTGTATTGGCAAAACTCAGAGGCTCTCAGCTCTCTGAATATACACTGCGAATGCTGCTGTGCTGGCTCTTTGCACTTTGTCAAGGACCCCAGAGGAGGTAAAGAAAAAACATCAGAATACGCAGGACCAATATAAGTGAACACGTTGATGAACGATTTTTTTCTTTGGGTGCATTAGGCTGGTTCCAGTTTTTTTTTCTGCCAGCAAATAAAGGATCTCGTTTTGATTTTGGCCATGGATGTCTGTGTTTGCTGTCTGCACACAACAACATGATGACGGAGAGAAATAAAAGCCAGGTTAAGGGTGAAAGTGGTTTACTAATGGAGCCAAATGGAATCATTTGTTCACCCTCTGCAGCCCACTCTCTCCTCTCACTGTAATTGGCTCTGCTGAAGCTTCTCCATCTAAACTAGTTGAAAGATGGCAGCTCTTGAAAACACTTCATATTAACTTGTGGGTTTCAAGGATCTTGCTGGTTTAATCAATACATTTTCTTTTCTCTCATCTTGTTTGACTAATTAAAGAAAGATGTTGCTCAAATATATAAGCTTGAAATATTCATTTATTTTACTGCAGCACCACACTTTATTGAAGAAAAAGAGTCAATAATTAATAGTCCATTAACCACAGAATACTAAGCAGGTCCAAATAACATTATTTCCAACCTAATGGTCAGAAAATATGTTGGCAATATAGGTCTGCAGCTGGGCAGGCATCTCGCCTAGGTGTCATGTCATCCACCATCCCCTCCATCACCAGATGACAGCTCATATAGTATGTCACCTTAGAAGCGTTGATACGTATGAAATGTACAAATGTAACATAGCCTTAGTTTGCAGAAACACACAGTGCGAGCATTTACCTCTGGCGACCGGACTTTTCACAGTCACATCCAGCTCTGTCATTACACCTTCAATCAATAAGCACAGTGTCAAAGAAAATGGTAAAGAAAACATGTAAGATGATGTGTACAAATAAATAGTCTTGAAACCACCAGACCAAAATGTCTTCGGACACAATTAGATAGAGCTACAACCAATCAGAGCAGTGAAACATGTAACATAGCACCGAGCAATGGACAAATGTAAGCTAGACCTAGCTACAGCATTGGTTTCAGAATTTTTTTAATTAAAAAAAAAAGTCTAAATTCTCGTCCACATTTTATAGACCAAACAACTCATCATTTAAGGAGAATATAATCAACAGTATCACCGACAATGAAAATAACTCAAACAGACTACAGCATGTGAAGATGAGCTGTGATGGTGCAGCGTCAGTATTACTATTAGAAAATAGTACTTCAACAGAAATTTCTACATCAGCTGCAGCCATCTTTGGTTGTTTTCAAAAATACTGAGCTAGGTTTATGCACGGCGTGGTGTCCTCGACACAAGGGTGTGCAAGCCAAAAATGATGTCAACACATACTAGGACTGGACTGTTGCCAGCTACTTCGTATCATGTACATTTATCTGTATGTCTCCATTCATCATGAAAGCAGTGAAATAAGACTCAACTGTTGACTGTCGCTTTGGTGGCATGTGTCATTCCAGTGAATCAGAGCTTGATCACACAGTGCATGGCGACATCAGCTGATGTCATATGAGCACACCTGGAGGTTTGCAGTTAAGTATCCAGGCTTCGTATCATCATATCAAACCTGCTCCGTGTTAGATAAACAGTTGAGATTGGACTGACCCGTGCCAGGTCAGCTGGAAATCTGTCTGAACTGGAGGGGGACCAGATGCATCTGCCAGAACAAATAAAACATGAGTTCCCCCCTTAGGGTGCATTTAAAATGGAGAAAATGTGATAAAGTGTGCTCTGGTGTTCCCTTCAAGTGGAGAAGATGCAACACAGTACCATAAAGTCTGCCCTGCGTATTGGAAAATCACCCCACTGAATGCAGCTGGTGTCCTAAAGCAGCCGTAGGTAACTGAAAAATCATCTTCTTGTGTGTCTGACAGAAAATCAGCCACTTAAAGTATATAAATAAAAGAAGTGGTATCTCAGTTATGAATTGCTTATAGCCATTTTACATATGCATGTGCTGGCTTGGCTTGGTGTGACTCGGCATGTCAGCACAGTGAAACAGTTGTTCGTAGCCAGCAAAGTGTCATCATGGATTTTCAAGCCGTTGTTGGGATTTTGCTCGACATCCAGCGCTTATTGCTTTAAAAAAAAAGCCATGATAATGCTGAATTGTCCTTGAATGACATCGAAGCCCATCCAATGTCACGCAACCCTCAGGGAGATGGTTGAGTGTGCTTTGACTGGGGTTGACTCTGTGTGGCCAAAAGTTCCGATAAAAAGCCTTATTGATATCTAAACTTTCTGTAAAATATCAAAATGATCTGTCTGTGTTCCTCTTTGAAGGCAGTATGATTGTGCAGATAAGACATCAAACACCATTCAGAAGTAATTAATTTCTGACAGTTCTGACAGTGGCAGAAAATTAAGATATGCACAGAATACAACTACCATGAGAAAAGGAAGCTTGAATGGATGAGTGGAGTATTAAAGTATTGCTGGTAGATAGCACTCTGCATTCAGTGTGGATGAATATGACAATGGTAAGAGTGATCTAGGGGTGTGAATTTGCTGGTGATGGATTTCAACAATGGAATGAAATCAGTTAAGTTTAGTCACCTGCTTCTCTAAACAAACAACAGTCTAAAATTAATAGGCAGACCAGTGCTGCTCCTCCGCCACCCACTCCCACCAGGATCCTGCTCACACATGCAGCGGGCTGAGTGTCGCTGCAGCGGAGGGCGACCCGTTTCAACAGACAGATAATCACTGGTTGTGATAAGAATTAGCAAAATATGACAGTTCCTTTTTGTTTTTGCTCAGTGAGTCAGGAGTCAAACAATGCATCCCACAGTTAAAAGGTTTTTTCCTGCACTTGTAATTTACATAGATTGAATAACAGTCATCTGAAATATGGAAATGGACAGATGATGATGGTGTGTGTGTGTGTGTGTGTGTGTGTGTGTGTGTAATTGGTAACCAGTGCGCTTTCTCACCCACAAAGATAAATATGTGACATTCATCACAAGCCATTCTTCTTGTCTGAATTGTGAATTCATTGATATTTTTGTAATCAAACATTTATGGATGAAACGATCTCGTCATCAGAACAGCAGCATGTCAGGTTACCACTTATTCGTTTCCTACATAGAGTGGCATGAGGGCCCAACGTCCTCTCGTGGAACCTGTGCTCACAGCCCAGCACCGTGCAGCTCGATTGGCATTCACCAAAGAACACCAGAATTGGCAGGGCAGCCACTGGTGCCCTGTTCTTTCACAGATGAGAGCAGGTTCACACTGAGCACATCTGACAGGTGTGAAAGAGTCTGGAGGTGCCGTGGTGAACGTTATGCTGCCTGTAACATCATCCAGCATGACCAGTTTGGTGGTGGGTCAGTGAGTGTGTCGGCCTGTTCCTGGATGTTGAAGGCACTGATGCTATTGACTGGCCCTCTCGTTCCCTTGACCTTAATCCAATCGAGCACCTATGGGACATTACGTATCGTGCAACCGCCACAGACTATCCAGGAGCTCACCGATGCCCTGATCAGGTCTGGGAGGAGATCCCCCAGGACACCATTCCCTAACTCATCAGGAACATGCCCAGACGTTGTCGGGTGTGCGTACAGCCACATGGGGGCCACACACACTACTGAATCACATTATGAGTTGCTGTGATAACAATTCACGCAAGTAGGATCAGCCTGTGATTTCAGTTTTCTTACTTTGATCTTTGGTGTGATTTTGAATCCAGCCCGATCAGCTGATCAATGCTTTCGTTATAAGTAGTTGTCAGACTGGAAATTACTGTCGGGAAAACAAATGATTCATGTTTTTAGTGAGTGTTTTGCAGAAATATTCTCTATGGACATTCTGCGTTGTGGCAAAAGTCTAGTATGGCCAAAAATGTGACACACTGCCGTTGGGATGGAGCCATGGCTATGCAAACAGATGAACGAGTGTGACCCACCTGGACGAAGTGGAACACAGTGTTATTTTTGAAGATGAAGCTCTACCTTCCTGACACACTTCAGGAATAGCGCAACATGGCCCATTTACTGACCACCTCTGTGTCTAATAACCACACAATCGACTTTGTGTTTGGCAGGAAAAAACAACCTCTACAATTATCCCTCTTGATTCCTTCTGTTACATAGAAGGATCCCGCCGGAGTGCCTTTCCTTTTCCCTGAGTGGCTGGGCATGGGCTCACTTTGCATATCTGTGTTCTTCCATCTGCAGAACAAAACCTGAGCCAGATGTACTACACAGCTTTGATATTCTCTGTCTGTGGCAATCTGCTGCTGACTGGATTTTCATTAGACATGAAAGAGAAGAAGCACAATAAACAAATCCAGCTTAAACATTTTGTGTGCACACAGTACCTCCAGTCGTTTTCATGTGTGCATTCTTTTGTGTGTCAGTCCACCCACAAGCATTTCATGGGCATACAGGGAGCCATGAGCAGAGGCATAAAGCACAATTAGCTTTGCATCATTTGGGTTGGGTTTTATCAGGGGGACATTAATTTCAATTTATGAGCGCATGTCTACTGTAAGTAACCTGAAACCCCCCCACCCACACACACACACACACACACACACACACACACACACACACACACACACACACACCCGGCATTTTCTCTTTTATCTGAGTGGTTGATTAAACTTCAGTCTCACAGGTGCTCTCGCTGCAAATTGCTACTGGCCAGATATCTGAGATTTTAAAGGTTTTACTTAGTTTACATGCAATGGAAATTTAATTTTGGTCGGCCAGACAGTTAACCATTTGAAATATGATATTATAAAGTAACATTTTGTGCTAGCAATATTTTGTCAATGACACAAGACACTTCCTGAAAACTGCTCATAATGTGGACATGTTGACCAAGAAAATGTTGAGCCAGTTGAGGCAAATGTTAATGAGCTAACACAGTCAAATAAACTCCCTTAACAGGTGCAGCGTTATAATATCCATTACACCAACTTATTTTATTGTACCAAATAAAAGAGCATGGATTATTTGATAAAATTCTTTTGGAGTATAATGACTTTAGTTGTTCTTTTATATCTGACATGTTAGGATGTTACATAGCTTGACGTGTTTAGTCTTGTAAACTGTTCCACACATGAATCCAACTCAGTTTATGTAACAAGCATTTTAAACCAAGATGATTGTTAAAAATGATTTCTCTTCATCCAAATATTGTATATCAGCTCTTTTTACTGTAGCTAACTGAGCGTACATTTTCTCTTTCTGTCTTTCCAGCTCTGGAGGGACGCTGAACGTTGTGACCGGAGGCTGGACAAGGTCACGTTGATGCTGGTGGGTGCTTCCAAATACTCTCCCCGCCACCTGCTCCTGTGCCGTTCCAACCTCTCCGCCCGCCATGGCTATGAGCAGTGACTCTGGCCGTGAGAGGCTGGACCCCGACACCAAGGAGCAGACTGGCAGCCTCACGGACATCATGGCTGCCATGACGACGAAAGACTCAGATGGCTCAGCTACCAACGGCGTGAGGAATGGCGGGGCTCAGCCGGATGGGGCTCAGGCCAAGAGGATTCATGTGTTGCGGCCTCACCTGACTGGGAGGAAGTTCTCGCTGCAGGAGAGAGGCACTTACCTGTCAGGTTCTGGAGGAGGATACACGCACATATCCCCTCGTGTGGCTCGCAGGCCCACCGTGGAGTCTAAACGTGTGTCCATATCAGATGCTAATGTGAGGAAGTCATTTTTATTCAAATTGATCACTCTTGTTTTATTTTTTATGTAAATTTTCTTTGTTTTTACCAGGAATATTCCCTTTGAGATTTAAAATCTCGTTGATAAAGGAATCCTGGCAAAGACAGCAGCATAAAAAGTTTCACATAAACAAAGAAACAGCAAATTTCATCAAACAATTATTTCGCTTTGCTCAGTAACAGAACGTGCATTCAGTGGCCAAATAGTCCTTAAACCTAAAGATAAAAAATGACGACTGGCCATGAGTGTGAAAGCCCAAAGTACAGGCAGGCAGTCCAAAAATGCATCCGAGGCACTCTGACTGTAGTTAAAGATCAGGGTGTACACCCTGATGAAGACGCTCTAGTCAAAACGGGCAGGTTAAACATGAATTAACAAAGGATTTTTATATGCAAAAATTATGACTTACATAATTTGTCTGCTTGACCGAAGTTTGCAGCTCTGGATAAGTTTAGCAGTCAGTAGAGAACATAAATAAGAGGGCATTTTGGGGCCTTATAAAGAAAATTGAACCAGTGTTCCAGTCTGTGGTCGTATAAGGAAGACAGCTTTCTCATACAAACTGCAGTGATGTGTGCAGATCATTAAATAATCATCAAAAAGGCCTTAACAGCAGCAGCATCATTACATTTGAGATGAATAGAAGATACTGAGGCAGATACTGGCCACGCTGTTCAATGATGAGCCATGTCTGCGTAATAATCCAGTAAAAGTCTAAAAGCTTGAAGCTTTCATGTAAAACACCTAGATGCTCTGAAGTGACCGTCTCTGCAGTCCTCTGATTTGGACATTTGCTGGCATGACTGTCTGCATTTGGGTGTGACAGGTGGTAACATAGCAGGGAGTGAAACACAGACTGAGAGAAAGCGGCTCCAATGTGCTTATGAGAGCAGTGGTCATAACTAGATACAAGACACCGTATAGCTCAATATCTCTGCACCATCGCCAAAGAGAGAGGAGCTGAGGGCTGGTGGACAACATGACAGGGAAGCGTGAGAAGGTGTGTACACTTGTCTCCCATTAGCACCCATTGTGGAAACATGCTTCTGTGTATTAGCTGATTTATGTTAATGCATCATTATCCAGCTTCTGCAGCCTACATAACACTCCAGGCTCTGCGCTGTGAGCAGATGTTGCACGAACATGTGAGAGCGTTTTGTTCTGATGTTGGCTTTGACTGAAGAGCACTTCTGACTGCTTCAGCAGTCAGGTGCCAGCATTGTTCTGCTGAATACGCCATTAAAGAAGTGAGGGGGTGAGGGGGTGGAAGCAGCTAATGATTTGCCATGGTAATCATTTGGAGCATTTCTACTTGTTTTCTGCGTGTGCATGACTGTTTGTGCACATTGTTTGTAGACATTTCAACCCAATCATGACAAAACATGTTGACACTGTACTTTTCTCCAAATCATGGCTACGTTACATTTGCACATTATTATGTAGCAGATATGTTAAAACTTTAGCATTGAAGAATGCTGTAGTTAATGTGTGGTTAGGTCTAGCCACAAAAACCATTTGGTTGTGGTTAGGAAATGATCATGTTTTGGCTTAAAATACCCAGTTTTGAGGACACAATCCTTGCTGAAAATGCAGCGATGTCTCGGTAAAAAAACAACTTTTTATGGCACAGTGCCAGCTGAAAACACAGTGATTTATTTTTCACAAGGTTTATGCTGCATGATAACAAAACGGTACTTTACCATGTTTTTTTTTACTCTTGGGACGGTCAGTAGGCCGTATTTTAGAAGATTCATATGTCACAAGAATGTCCGAGATATATTTGGGCACTGAGCCACATTGATTTATACATAAGCAGCAGGATTTTTGAAGTAAATTGTCAGGTAGCCAGTCTAAGGATTTTAGACCTGGAGTAATGTGATCATATTTCCTAGTTTTTGTATGAGCTGAAGTTTCTGAACAGCTTGTTTTGAAAGGCCTACAAGCAGACCATTTCAGTAATCTAATCTATTGGAAATAAAGGCGTGGGCGAGCTTTTCACGGTCTTGCTTTGATATTATTCTTCTAACTCTGGCAATGTTTTTTAAATGGCCGCAGGCAGATGATGGTACGATTTGATGTGGCTGTGGAAATTTGAATCTGAGTATAGGATAACACCAAGGTTTCTTGCGTGACTCTATGTCATTAGAAAGACAGCCTCAAGGCAAGAGCTGACACTCTGTGTTTCTTTCCATGGCCCAAAGACAGTTATGCAGGGATTATCTCTGTTGAGTTGGAGAAAAAAATGCTGATGCATCCATTCAGTGATTTTCTCAGTACAGTGACACAGATGTTCACCTGTTGAAAGAGATATACTTGCGTGTCACCTGCATAATTATGGTAGGCTACTTTATTAATTTGTATGGCTTGGCCTAATGGAATTATACAGAGATTAAATAATAGGAGTCCCAAAATGGATCCCTGTGGGACTCCACATGTCATGGCCATCTGCTCTGACTTATAGCTGCAAATCTAGACAAAGTACTTCCTGTCATGAAGATATGACTTGGACCGTTTCAGGACAGTTTCAGAGAGTCTAATTTAAAACCTCACCTTGAGGTTGTGGTGGAGACTCTCAGAAGTCTGTGCCTCGCAAAGAAATAGTCTTGCACACAGTCCCACAACCTCCTATTAACCCCATGGGCCCGAACGACGCATAGTAGTAGTCCAATGTTTTCACAGCGAAAAAAAATTATAAAGTTACACTAAAATGATGATGACTCTTAGATGGATTACTTGGGGTCCATAGGGTTAAACTGCAAAGTATCATTTTAACATTTGTGGGGGGGGTTTGTATGGAATGAATGAACTACAGAGATATATTGTTTTAATCAGTGAGCATCAGAGTTGCTGGGAGGTGTATTTTGGTACCTTTGGAAAGAATCCAGGTAGCTTTTGTGCAAAGCTGCTGCCAGTAACGTACACACGAGAGAGGTAAGAAAGTAAATAAGCATATTATTTGCCAAAATGACTTCAAAACTGTACCTGTGGAGGCAGTTGTAGATTGTTTATCAGTAAGGATAAGTATCTTAATCTATATAATGCAGAAAATAAGCAGCTGAAAATATGCATGTCTTTTTTGCTAACCCACTAAAAAAGAGAGAGTATAATGCAGCTGCGGGTGACTGCCGAATCTCCATTTTCCTCCTGACTTTTTCCGATTCAGAGTGAACATTAAATATTCATGACATCTGCCAGGATGTGGAGCCCCTCTGAATTTAACAGACTGCTGCCACAGACTTGCATACCTGTCATTGTGTCCTCTCCTATCTGAAAATGGAGTTGCAGCTTCTCGCACTGAACCATAAAAAGGACTCATGTTGCTCGTATTTCCCTGCTCTCTCTGGATCTACAGCATGACACAGCAGAGAGAGGGAGAAGCATTTCTTGAATGCACAAACATCCATTGTGGCTGACATTTTGAGTTTCCTCACTGTTACTTAATATAACAGCAGTTACCACAATGAGAGAGCATATAAGAATTACTCACACATGCCAGTTGTCATAATTGGTGTCAGTATCTGTTATCTTTCCACCTTCATTATAGACACAAAAATGTCCTCCATGACAATTTGGGAAGTCTCGTACTAATCCACATGAGGAACCACTGTGTGTAGAGCTTATATAATGGTTTAACTAAAGCTCAGAAGCTCCTTTCTCTGTGTTGCAGGAAACTCCTCTTTCTCATCACATCTGTGATTGTCTTTGACTCTGTTTTGTACACATACATGTGATGCGTATAATTTTCTTTCCCGTGGGAAATGGGATGGATATCAGAACACATTCACTTCTCTATTGTGTGGGTTAGAGTTAGGACTTAGAATGCAAATAAAACCACCCCAAAAAATACAGGGTTAGTGCTTTGTAGCTTAATGACGAGAGTATCAAGTACAGTTTATCACAGTGGTCTACAGTGCCCATATTATACAATAACTGAAACAAAGAACAAAAGGAGTGCTGCAAGAATGAGTCTGAAACCCAGAAATGAGTTGCCGTTCTTGCACTTCTGGTTCCCTCATCTTAAAGTCAATGTTTTTTTGGGGGGATTTTCACATTTGGTTCTGCAGCATTCAAATTTGTCACGAGGTACCCCACTTGTAAATTTTGCAGCTATTGTGTGTGCTAACAAGTGGCTGAATGAGACTACAAGTGTTATCAGGGACATTAAGCGTCATCTTACCAAACAACGAGTTCAGTGGTGGTGACGCTGAAGTCATGCGACCGCGGTTTAGTTTGTTCACAGCTTAACGTTAGCTTTTTACTTGCCGATTGCATTGATGCTTAAAAAAATCATAAAACTTGGGTTTATTTGTGAAGATTATCTTGCTGAGCATCTTTTACGACATAAAGATACTTCATTATCAGTGAACTTTGAAGCTTCTATGTGTCTTAAAAAATGAGGATAGCTAACATGCGTCTAGATGAGACTACAGAACATCATCACGCAGCATCGCGCCAAAAATGGCTTTACAGTCTTGATATGGTTGTAACATTAGGTCATGCAGGTGGCGCGGTGATGCAGTGGTTAGCATTGTGGCCTCACAGTAAGATGGTTCAGACCAGGAGATGGGGGAACCCCTTTATGTGGAGTTTGCATGTTCTCCCCATGTCGGTGTGAGTTTTCTCCGGGTGCTCCAGCTTCCTCCCACAGTCCAGACATGCATGTTAACCGGTGACTCTAAATTGTCCGTAGGTGTGAATGTGTGTGTGAATGGTTGTCTGTCTCTATGTGTCAGCTTTGTAAAAGTCTGGCGACCTGTTCAGGATGTACCTTGCCTCTCGCCCAATGTCAGCTGGGATAGGCTCCAGCCCACCAAGACCCCCAACAGGAGTGGTTATGGAAAATGAATAAATGAATGAAGTAGGTCATGCAGTATAGCCTAATGTTAGCTTTTTACTTCTGGCAATTGCATTTATGGTTCAAAAATCGCAAAGTGGTGTTTGTTTGTGAAGGTTATCTTGCCAAACAAACGTATAAGTATATCATAAACTTTTGTTTGCCGCAGATCATTTTTCTGCAATAATCAAAATCCAGTGGAAAAATCCCATTGACTTTTTGCCTAAGATACAGGGACGGACAGTTGTTCTGGAGTCGCAGGCTTTAAACCCTGTGTGTGTGTGTGCGTGTGTGTGTCTGTGTCTGTGTGTGTGTGTGTGTGAGAACTATTGCAGAGTGGTTGAGGTCATATGCGAGTCGTTGACCCACCCGGCCATCATGCGTGTCATTTCCATAGGAATTAATCCAGTGGTACTCTGTGAAAGCCCTCAGGATCATTTTGCTAAATAGATGAGATAAGTCCTGTCTCTGTATTTATTGCCACTTCGTGTTACACCAGAATGGATTCAAATGAAAAACGTTCCTCTTTTTCTGAGTAAGGATTAGAAATGACATTTATGGTACTGGAACTTAATGTCCCAGTGAACTGACTTCATGTGAACTCTTAGCACAGTCTTGTACATTGTATCTGTAACGTCTGACTAACTGTATATTAGCATTAGCAGCAGTAGAAGTAGAAATTTTAAAAGTAATAACTCTGGCAGCCCTTTGAGCGAAGATAAATGTTACTGTCTATTTGTCTTCATGGTGCAGTAGTACAATGAATGATGTGCTTATCTCAAATCTTATCAAGTGCAGCATTTGTCGATACTGGATTCAAAACTGAACCTGTGTTCATTTGTTATTTCACCTTTTAGTGAATCTAAAAGTAAAGAGAGACAGTTGTCTTTCCTCTTGGAGATGATCCTCCGTCAATGTGCCAAAAATTGATTTATCAAATTTCTTCCATTTGCACCAGCTAGAAGAAAATGTTGGGACTGTACGGTTCTGCAAACCACAAATTTGTTACACGTGCATGTTTCATATCTGTCATATCAACATTTCTGACATTACATTGTAGATGAGCTGACTTTGGTCAGCAGGAGGTAGAGCGGATGGTGAATAGCGTGTCACCCAGAGCCAAAACACTGCCAAGCTGCAAGCAACAAAACCCATTGTGTTTTAGCAAGGCGCCGCTGTTTTACAGCAGCTTTTTAGGTATCAAACACGAGGGGTTCTTAGCAACCCGTCGCTGTTTTTTTTCACCAGGACTAGTGCCATGAAACATCACTGCGTTTCCTGCCAGGATAGTGCCACCAAAAGCTCTTGTTCTTACTGAAAAATCACTGCATTTTATTTTGGGAAAATGACACAAAAAGTGGTTGTTTTTTACCAAGACATGTTGCGTTTCCTGCAAGGATAGTGCCACGAAAAGCAGATTTTTTTTACTGAAACATCTCTCCATTTTCTTCCATGAAAGTGCAACAAAAGTGGTTGTTTTTATACCAAGACATTGCTGCATTTCCTGCCAGGATAGTGCCATGAAAAGTGGTTGGTTTTACTAAAAGATCACAATGTTTTTGTTTTGTTTTACACAAAAGTGTGACAAAAAGCTGTATTTTTTTTACTGAAACGTCACTGTGTTTTCATTCAGTAAAGTGCAACAAAAAGTGATTGTTTTTTATCGAGCACCCGACCTCAGAACACATATAAAACACCTCAGAGCAACCCGTCTTCTTCTGCATTGGTCTCATTTTGCCACAGGCAGAATAAATTTCCATCAAAGCTCATTTTAAAACGTCAGGTTGAGGAAATGATTTTTGACTTACAGGCTTTAAATACTACCCAACACAAGTTCCCTTTTTATTGCATACTTCCTGAAGCAGGTTTGCTCATTATTTATCATAGGAATGTAATGCAAGGCCATTGATTTTGAACGCCACAGCGGTAGTGATGTATGCGCTGATATTGATCAGTTGTTGAGTAATGGATGGAGAAGTTGGTACAGATCAGACACATAGGAGGACAAAGGGAAATCTGAAGGGACTCATGGAAAGCAGAAGTGGCTGAGTTGCATACTGAGGGAAGACAGCGGGGCTGCGCTGTTAATTTACCAAAAGAGCCCTCCAAAGATTTATTGTGGTCCAGTGAAGCATTGGAGTTTCATGTGTGCGTGCATGTGCCAATGTGGCAGATGTATTTAAGGCTTTCTGCTCAGCCCTCTTTATCCATCAGTCCTGTCAGAGTATTAACTGCAGTGCAGTGCCCACTGAGCATGTGCCGGCAAACTGTGAACCCAATGGAAGTCCTCTCAGACAATCCCTCCTACTGCTCTTTTCTTTGGTGTCTCCTCATTTGCCTTTCCCTTTATCCTTTGCCGCCCTATTTTCTTTATTCTCTTTATCTCTTTTCCACCAATCAAAGCAAGCCTTTTCCAAGTTGCTTCACCTACCAAAGCCCCATCTTCTGTTCTATCTCTGTCATAATTCCTGCCCACAGTAATTCACACCATCTTAGCCCTACAGTGCATCACCCTCCAATGCACAATCCTGACATCTCCTGCAGCAACAACAGCTCACATAACCAGCAGCTTATTATATAATGTCATATTTTCTAAAATACCTGGCCTGGTGGCGAGTGAAGTCCTGCCCTGCACTGTGCAGTGCTTTCAGTCCTGCCACACTACTCTGCTTTGTTACATCTCTGTTCTCCTACCTCCTCTCATCCTGTAAACACGTCCCAGTATCAAGCCTCAGGCACTGGTTCAGCTCACACTATGCCATCACCCCCCCCCCCCCCCCCCCAAAAAAAAAAAACTGTAATGAGAGAACTGCTTTCAATCCATTTTTCCACGGCTCCAACGCCTTCTTTTTCACACTTCTACCCCTGCTCACTTTCTGCTCATTGACTTCGCTGCCTGTTCACCCCCGTGAAATGCTCCCCACCACCAAACTCTCCCCCCTCTCTGTCCTGCTCTCCTCTGCTGTGCTCCTGGCTGACTCCGAGCTGTAGCAGCGGTTGCTATGGAATTGCAAATCAGCCATTTAAGCAGTAGCTCTCTAATGGATTTGCAGACAGTAAACAGAAACTGCAGACTGCATCGTTACCTACATCTCTGAAATAAATGACTTTCAACGTGTATACACACACACAGCGGGGACGTTTTGTTCCTGTTCCGAAAGCGGCCCTGTTTTCTTTTTGCTTTAGAGAATGAATTCTCTCTGTCATGTCTATGTTGATGATTCAGTTCCTCATGTTGCTGTCTTTTCTCTCTTTCTCTCTTTCTCTCCCCCCCTAACAGGACTGTATCCAGTTGAACCAGTATAAGCTGAAGAGTGAGATTGGAAAGGTGAGTGTGATGGTTTTCTGCCATCTGTTCAATTCGGAGCAGTTTGGTGAAAGAGCAGCAGCAGCTTGGAGAAGACTGACCCTTGGTTCAGTCTGTCTGTCAAGTGAGAAGATTCACATTCACAGCATGGGCAAAGTAAAAGTTGAAAGTCGTCTTTATTATTTTGCAGATTCTAATATTCAAAGTATATATAAAATATATAAAAGTAAAAATGAAAAAAGTATATATGACAGCGGGGTTTGTTGTAGGAAATATTCCATTGAAAACCACTAACTAAACCTAACATTATAAGAGGGCTTCTTTGCAATTCAAATTGCAAACAAATGAAGGGAGATGGATGTTTCAAATGCAGTTTGAATAGTAAATATCCCATCAGCTAACAAGGAAGGGGAAAAAAAGAAAAAAACTGTCGTACCCGCATATTTGAATCCTCAAGTTTCAAGCACTAATCATCAGTAGGCTGTTGGCTGTAGTAGGGTGATATCTGCATGTTGAACCAGGGAAACATCGAACATTTTACCAACAAAAACATAAAACCCTTTGAAATGGCACCTTAAAGGGACAGTTTGGATGTTTTGAAGTGGGGTTGTATGAGATATGTATATTTTAGATATAGCATACACTTAAACTGAAATTGATTATTTTAGGTAGATGAAATACGCTTTGCTTCTGCCACCGTCCACAGCAGTGGATTGCTTAGCTTCTGTGGTGGCACTCCTGCCTGCTTTTCCAAACTGGCGGCATATCGACCACCATCTACTGTAGGTAACACACTGACCATGGATAAGAACCTCATACAGCCCCACTTCAAAAATCCTTACTATCCCTTTAATTAATCAAATTCAGAGGACATGAATGTGAGGAGCACAGATACTCTCCTGAGGAAAAGTAGCTAGGTTCAGTACTGTTATTTCTTATTTTAATAATAACATTTCCTGCGTTGCTGACAACATCTACCTTTGTACCTGCTCAAGTTTTATTTTTCTAGAAATATTCCAGTATATGCTGTCAAACTATTAATGGAGACACAGTATAGTGCAGTGGTTCCCAACTGGTCATTCATACGAGGTCCATGCTGTAATACATTCAGTGTCATACTTGTGTTTGGCCATGTTGTTGAGCTAGTTTGCTGTCTCTGTCAAGTAGCTGTCTGTTAGTCTCTTGCTCTGCAGCAGGAGACAGTACTTTAAAATAAAAAATTTAGTTTAGCATATTAGCACTTTATCATTGCCAATTAGCAATACCAGAAAGTAAAGCTGAAGCTAAAGGGAATGTGAACCTCATGGAGCTTCCAGACAAAACGTCAGAGGATCACAAAGTCATTAAGATGAATTCTTTGATGACTATGAATGTCTGTATGAAATGTTATGGCAGTTCATCAAATAGAGATAGTTCAGTCTGGACTGCAGTGATGGACAAACTCCAAATGTGTGAGTGTGACAAGAACATTAGCTTGGATATTGTAAGGAAGAGGAAATAGAAAGAAAAATAACTACATTCAAAATTGGTGACAACAGCATTTGCAACTTCACAGAAGCCACTGAGCTGCAGCATTACTAAATCTGACAGCGCACCAGATCGACCCACATTTTGCATTTCAAAAAGTGACGCTTGGAAATAAACACTTCTGTGGTGAACACATGGAGGAATTCAACAGAGATGGAAATGGAAAACTGAAAATCATTTACACAAGACACAAGCAGAGGGTGGTGTTTTCATATTAGCAAACTGCGTTCAAAAGGCTCATTAACAGCAGAGATATTTTTAGATGTTAACGAGGGATAAACGAGTGTCAGATTGATTTTTTTAAATTGTCGAGTTTGTGGTCAGAAGTAAAACAGTGATATCAAACCATCTCTATAAAACAAAATAGAGACTCCACAGGGAACACATGAATGCTTTTGATTTCAGAGGCTTTAAAAACAGAGCCATTAATGTGGCATTTGTAAAACCTTTGTTACATAAATTTTGAAGAATTCACACTCTTCCGTGTGTCGACTAAAGCTCACAAATGGATTTGTGTCTGTCCATAAGAACACTTTCTTCTAAGAACCAATAAATTCTGAGTCATTTAAGATCAGCCAGCTGGCAAATTTGGCTGTACCAGACATCAAAGGTGATAAAACTGGCTTTTATTATTTATTCATTTTATGTGAGAGTTTGATCAGTTTTCTTACTTTTTTCTTATCAGAGAAGAAACCATGCAAGAAAAAAATAGGATTATGATGGTAAACACACACATCCCAGGGCTGTGTGTGCGTGTGTGTGTGTGTGTGTGTGTGTGTGGGAGGAGCCATTCTGTGCTGCCAAAGAATAAAAATGTTGTGTTTGAATGGAAACTGTGCTGCCTTCAGAACATTCTGTCAGTACGATGCTGTTGTCTCTCTCTCAGAGCGATGCTTCAGGAATTAGTTGTGTGTTTTTTTTAATGTAAATCTAAAGCACAAAACATGAGAATGACATTGAATCAACACGTGTTTGTGTGGGTTTACATATAATAATGAATCTCTTTGTTGTTGTGTTGCAGGGCTCCTATGGTGTGGTCAAACTCGCCTACAATGAGGACGATGACAAACATTATGTAAGTCAACGCAGTCATTTTATGTTTCAGAATCTTTGACAAACGACTGAAAAGCATTCCCTCTGCCTCACCGCCGCAGTTCTCCTCTGAGTTTTCATCAAGCCTCTCAGCCTCTATTGTCTAGACAGAAAAGCTTTACAGGTTCTCACCAGGGCCATTGATTTTTTTTTTTTTGTTCTACCTTGTTGCTTAGAGCTGCGAATTCACTCCAGTCACCAGGAGAAACTGTTGGCATTGTGCTTTTCTGCAAACTATGAAAAACGTTACATTTATATGTTTTATATGAATCATATCAACGTTTCTAAAGTGGCGTAGCATATGAGCTGAGAGGGAGGTGATGGAGATGAATCCCAGGTGAGATGCCTGTCAAGCTGCAGACCTCTATTCAAGACCGACAAATAACAAAAGCAGTTGTTTTTTAGTGAGTCATCGCTCATTTTTCTGCAGCTCTTCGGCCCCCAAACGTGGGTGTTTTTTAGCGACCTGATGCTGTTTCTCCAGCACCTTTAACCCTAAAACCTGGGTGTTTTTAATGCCTCCAAATGTGGGTGTTTTTTTTAGGGATTTGTTCTTTTTTCCCCAGCTGGGATAGTGCCACAAAGAGTGTTTTTTTTCCACAGGCACACTTGGCTCTCAGCCCAAGAATGTTGGTGATTTTTAGGAACCCATCCCTGCATTTCCAGCAGTTTTTCAGTCCTGAGACTTGGGAATTAATTAGGGCTCAGGTTTGTTTTTTTCCTGATGGGCTTTGAGCGCCTGTCACGGTTGTTTTTTCAGGGACCTGATGTTCTTTTTCCAGTGGCTTTTTGATCCCAAATATGGGTATTGTTTTAACAACTCATGACCTGTCACTGCTCTTCCAGCATCTTTCAACCCTGAAACCTGGGTGTTTTACCTCTGCTTTTTAGCTGACAAATGTGGGTTTTTTTTTTAGGGATTTGTGTTTCATTTTTCTTTAGACATAGTGCCACAAAAACCTTTTTCTTTCCATAAAGACACTGGGCTGAGTGTTTTTAAGAGACCCATTGCTGTTTTTCCAGCAGCTTTTCAGTCCTGAAACTTTGGTGCTATTAAGGGACTCTTTTTTTGCTTTTCCAGAAGGGATAGTGCCATGAAAACCAGTTCACTTTCCAGCATTTTTCTATCATGGGTTCTTTTTAGGGACCTGTTGCTTTTTCCAGTCGTTCTTCAGCCCCAAAATTGGGTATTTTTGGAACAGCTCTTCTTTTTTCAGCCGGTTTACAGCTCCCAAACATGGGTGTCTTTTTTTAGGGACCTGACACTGTTCTTCCACTGTTCTTACTCTGAAACCTGGGTGTTTTTATGCTTCCACTTTTTAGCTCCCAAACTTGGTTGTTTTTTAGGGACCTGTCGCTCAATTTTTGGTCCCAAACATGGTTGTTTTTTTAACAACTCGCTCGCTTTTTAGCCCTCAAAAGTGGGTGTTTTTAGTGACTTGTTGCCCTTTTTCCAGTGTCTTTTTGTCCCCAAAGGTGAGTGTTTTTTGGGGATAGTGCCATGAAAAGCAGTTCATTTTTCTAATAGCTTTTGAGAGTTCATCATGGGGGTTTTTTGGGACCTCTTACTCTTTTTTCCCATAGCTTTTTGTTACCAAACATGAGTATTTTTTAACAACTTGCTCTTTTTGCAGTCAATTTTAAGCCCCCAAACATGCATGTTTTTTAGTGACTTGTTGCCCTTTTTCCTGTGGCTTTTTGTCCCCAAAGTTGAGTGTTTTTTGCAGATGTAACTTATCAATGGTTTGCATAAACATACGGGGGGATGAAAGTGGTCTCTGGTGCCATTTAAAGTGCATCCAAGACCCAGCAGTTGCTTTGAGATTAGTTCAGGAGGGGGAATCTGGATATGAGCCAGCGTGCTGAGACGAGGTCATTTAAGGCGTTCCCATCAAGGTGATTTGTTCCCGTAAAGCTCGCCCCCTCCAAATGTAAGCTGTTTTATGTTTGAACACAACTAAGCTGCCCCTCACTGTAGAGTCACAACAATGAAAGTGTTTGGATCAGTCATGTCAACCGTGGATAGGTTTAAGATGTACTTTTGAACTGGAGCCAGTCAGAGCTCAGAGCTAAACACAACCCAGTATTAAAATGGCAGCTTGTAAAAGGGCTGATGCTGAATGGTAAACAACAGGAGTTGATGTCAGGACACAGACAAGCCTGTGAGATGAGTGAAATATTATAACAAGCAAGTGCTGGTATCGTCTTTCCCTCTGGAGGGATAATAACATGCAGCTTTAAATAAGGTCGACCTGCAGAGCCGCTCAGACAGTCAGCAAGATGCAACCCTGTCAACTAGAATTCTGTTTGTATCCTACAAATTGGCAACAGTAAATACATTTTGTAAGAAAACATAATGCTGCCCAAATCACATTTTTATTAACATAAAGAGAAAACATTGTTAACTATCATATCTGGCAAGTGGCAAGCTGTTGATACAAGGGCTGAGATGATATGTCTATCTCCTGAATTGATACCATCATGATACTCAGGTGAAGATTTAATATGTACTGCAGTTTCAAGTATTGGAATTCAATATTAGTTTGTTGTGATTTTTGTTTACTTCCTTAACAGTAGACCTTGGTAAAAAAAAAAAAAAAAAAAAAAAAAGGTTACATCATACACTTCTCTAGAATGGGCATCATGAGACATATCACAATCAATCTGTTATTTCAGCAGCATCATACACTACGCTCTTTTTCTCTGTTTATCAGACCACAGATGAGACAATTCGTGAGCTAGTGCATCCCACAGTCCCTCTGCCTTGTTCCCCTCCACTAGACTATTCACCAGGTGGAGTGTGGGCAGTAGCTCTGGAGGATCACCTTCGGTTGGCGGTTGTAGCAACTAAAATTCACTCAGCGCAGACCCCAGTGTCGGTACAGCGGACTGGTGGCCAGCGGCAGCGCCGGGTCTAACCTGCTAGATGCTTTGCTAGTCCAGCAGTGAGTTGTAGCGCTCCACTGGCTGAAATTGGGTTGCAGCAGCCACTGACAGAGAGTCCCTGCCTCTTAAGCCCTTTGAGTTGACACACTCTGATTCAAGGCTCTAGCTAGCTCATAGACGTTGCTACAGTGACGTCACCCACTGGTTTCTCCCATTTTGAAGCCAGTTTGACATTTTTTTTGTCCATCGCTATCTTGGATTTTTGGAGCCAGGACTGACCATATTTAAACGGGAGGATGGAGCAAACCCTAACGCTGGCTGCTAATTTGCATTCACAGCTGTTGTTAACTGATAATGCCAATGCTAATTTTGTGCTAGCAAGATTAAAAACTGGCTTAAAACCTTTAAAACAAAACGAACTTACTGGAAAAACTGAATATCCGACTCCTGAGACGGTCTTTTACTACAACCAAATGCTGATCATCACTTCTTAAGGCGACCAAAAGGTTACGATTAACTTTAATGAACTGAAAACAGACTGAAAAATTGACAGCTTTGGCTCCGCCTTTACTCTGTAAATCTGGGGTTACACCAGATGTTACAAATGACATTTAAACGGGTGAGTTATATCAGAATTCACCCCATGTACAGCTGTCATGAATGCTGAAATTAGCCATCAGGCTGTAAACATGTTTATTTCTGCTGTAAAGTTGGGCATTTTAACACAGATGTTTGGAGCCAGCCCCAAGTGGTCAGTAGAGGAACTGCAGTTTTTGGGTTGCTTTGCAGGATAGGCAGTTGTTGCCAAGGCTGGAAAAGCAACTTTCTCTGCAGGATTCTCCGTTGTTGAATCACACTTTCACCATCTGAAGGGACGTACACACACATCTGCATTTGTAGAACAGCCAATAGAATGCCCTCCCTGTAAAATAACCTGTGATTGGCCATAGTCGCCCTTCACGGGCTGGATTTTCTAGTCTGAAAACAGAGCCAAGAAGAGGTGCAGAAGTCTAGTGATCTCTCAGACCACTTTAATTACAATATGCTGAAATGTTATCATGGGATTTGTGCCCACTGACGCCTCAGCTTTAAGGTGAAGGTTTAAAACTATACTAATAATCTTTGTATTGTACTCCTTTAATTTAACACATAAAGCTAATATAACTCAGGACGGAGCCCTGTAAATTTTGTTGCACCCTCCTCCTCTGTAATAGTTCAATGGCACTAATGATTAGAGAATTAGCTCCACACAAGTCCCTAATATTCATGTAGCAGTAGTGGATGGGAACGCATGAAATGTTATTTAACAAAGTAACTTTTCTTTGCAGATTTTCTTGAAATTTTGTTAATTTTTGTATTACATGTGGATGAAAACCTGACTGAAGTGCTCTGTTGTACACCCACCATCCACTCAGACCTCCTCTCTATGAGCAGCACATAGCACATGAATCTAGCTCTTCCTACACTACAAAAAAAAGTTACCCTTCAAAATCCATTTTCACCTTTAAATGGAATCAGCAAGACATAGTTAAGCACATTTTCTTGGAGACGTTGTAGTGTGAGAGAATCAGGTGCAAGTGGAGCCTCCTTTTGTTAGAATCACCCACAGATTCCTAAAAATGAAAAATTCATATCCACTGCAAAAAGTGTTTTCCTCCCCTTCATCTGTCCCATCTGCCTCCATTGTTTCTGCGTGTGCAGACGCATATAAAGCTTTCGCTGCCTGCGCAGGTGTCTACATTCACTTTTCTTGTTTGCGTCGTTGTTTCCGCTCTGTGTGGAAGCGTTCCTGCGTCTGATGCTGATTGTTGGCGCTGATGGTAAATGTTACCTTCCGGGACAGACTGCGGGCTGGCTCAAATGACAGACACATCTGAAATAACAAAGATAGGAATCAGGCAAGGAGGAGATGAGTAATGACGGCGTGGACGGGTGATTCTAATTCCTGGCAATCTAAGTTGGTTTCACACAAAACCGGTTGGGTATATTTGCATGCAGAGCATCTGCAGCACAAGCCCACATACAGTGTGCACAAATATCATCATACACACACGAAGGACAATATCTGAAAATATAATCTCTATAGTAGAAGTTGTAGCACTTGATGTTGATGACGTTCTCAGTCTTGGCACCAACAAGCTGAGGAAAGTACTGATGAATATTTGTGTTGATAAAGCAGCAGTGGTCAGTTTTTGATTGACGACTGCGGGACCAGCGTTATGGCTTAACACAAAGATTCTTTCCATGTGAGCGTTGGAAACCAGGTTTTACAGTCCAGCACATCAGCAGGTTACTAAAGGTTTTTGAATCATGCCTGTGTTTTGTTGTTGCGTCCTGCATTGTGTAATTACTATGATCACAACCTGACTGGCAGGTTTCCAGTTGTGATGCAGGCCATTCATCAGCCTCGGTGGGCCACAGGAAACAAATTCATTCAATCAAATTGGTGAAGCAATTAATGTAGAGGCTAATTATTTACTCTCAGAAGCTGGTGCAGTATATATGTGTTAATATGCTGTATATGTGCTGTACTGTATATGGAAGCAGGATTCTGGACCTAGTTTTTGTGTTAAAATAAGATAAAATAAAAAATACCATATCTAGAATATACAAAAAACGTCAATATGTCTGTGTGCATACAATTTTCCTGTTTTACTTTGTAGAATAAAACGTCAGTAAATTTGCATTCATTTTCCAAGGTGATAATATGAACCACTGAAGCCCATTATAAACTAAATCACTTTAAATATCTGTCTTTTATTTGTTTGTAACCAATTTTACTTCAAGATTTCCCACACATTCATTTATTTGGGGTGCACCGCCACAATATCTGCCTGAGTCGCCACATTTAAATCTATTTGAAGCTGCGTTTCTCTCCTCCCTCCCTCTGTCTCCCTCTGGGCAGAGCACAGACTGGGTACAGACGGAGCAGCAGAGTGCCAAGTGCAGTGAAAGTGAAACTTAACCGTCTGTTAGTTCATATAGTTTTAGTGTTGTCTATCGTTTTCCAACTTACTTACCCATGAAAACTGCGCATTCCCACGATTCAGTGCATCCATCCGCTGCTTCTCCAGAAGAGTGCCTGTGCTGCATTCAAAGACCCACAAAAACCTTTGAGTTCAGAGAAGGGACACACACACACACACACACACACACACACACACACACACACACACACACACACACACACACACACACACACACACACACACACACACAAAAAAGAAAATGTGCAGATTTTGTGCACCACCACACATTAAATTAATTTCTGTAGGAAACACGAAACTAATTTCTATTTTTATCTTGCTTTATTCATCCATGCACTTACTGTATATGTCTCTGTGCTTGTATGTTTAGACATACAGGTCTGTCTTTGTCAAGCATTTTGGTGCAAAACCTGTTTTCTTTTTGAAGTACTGTATAAATGAAATACAATCTGCTTCTGATTGTGATACTGTTTATGGTCAGCATCTTTTGGCAATAGCCATTACCTACCTATACTTTATAGTATATTTAGTTGTCATGGTTAGTGACGAAGCCCCCAGTTCTCGCACCGGTGAGCTTTCTTTACTTTAATTACCCAACCCAGACGGCAGAATAAATGTTGTCATCATACATTTCTGCAAACCACGGATATATTGAAACACTGCAGTTCAAAAACACCGTTGTTAATGTGATTATAGGTTTAGGCATAAAAACTACTTGGCAATGGTTAGGAAAAGATCATGTTTTTTAATTGAAAGGCTGTTTTTGGGGGCACAATCACAGCAATAAATGTAGCAATGTCTAGGTAAAAATAATTGCTTTTCCCACTGGAAAACCAGTGAGGGGTCACTAAAAAAACACCCACGTTTGGTGCCTAAAAAAGCAGCTGGGGAAACAACAATGACTCAACTGATTTTGTTGTTTGTTGGTCTTGAACAGTGGTCTGAGGTATTGAACTTACATCATGTTTTCCAGATGTCATTGTGTAAGTTAATTAAAAAAACGACTTTAGTTCCTTTCATTCCACCGGTGTAAACGTAGTCTCAGTATAAGACGGCAGTCAGACATGCATATGAGGGTGCATTGAGCAGCATTATACAAATGCTGTATCCGACTTGTCCCGACTTTGCTGCGGTCTGAAACAGATGGCTCTTTTCTTCCTCCTCGGCAGTTTACCCAACGCCTTTCCCAGTGCACTGTACTGACTACGATTTAGCACCACCATAGCAGCATAATGCTACAGTTGCAGTTACATATAACAGAAATCCATCAAGTGCACACTTCTTTAAAAATAGTGATTATTGATCTGACACCCATCAGAGTTTTGTTGAGAGCAGGAGGCAGGAGGAACTTTGATGGAGGCGGCTGCTTCCTAATTCTCTGTGCAGGAAAAACCCTCGTCAGTAACAGTTCCACCTTGTCATTGGTACAGGCAAAGAAATCTCTGGTCATACTTTTCACCATTGCTGTTCTTCCTCTGTAGTATTTTCTGCAACCAACCACAGAGTGGGCAGTCTGCCTCCTGTTTACTGGTGCGCACATGCCTGTATGTCAAAGTTATGTGTTATGTGTTTTCAGGCATGTTTTGGAGATTATTACTGAAACAGTGCTAAAACATTTGTGTGTTCAGAGATTGTTTTCATTTTGAAATGCTTTTGTAACATGAAAATGTGTTCATGTGGATGTAGCCTGAGTGACATAAACATCTTCCTTTTACTATTGAGCCTCTGAGGAGGTTAATCCAGCCATGATGTCAACACCCAGTAAAAATTAATTCTCTCAGTCTTTATTTCTTTGGTGCAAAATGTTTGATTTTCGTCTTTGAGCAAACTTAAGGCGCAGTGCTGCAGAAGTCTTGTTTGCTTGCAGAGACTTGTTTGTCTACAGATTACAGTGCTGGAGAATTCAGAAAAGGCACAATGGCACAGTGAAAGAACAATATAGTGACTGACATCATCCTTAAATCTTTTTATGTTCCAGCTTCTACAAAATAAAGTTCCTGCTGTCGTGCTTTTGGCTCCCTTTGATCAACACCACGAACCACTCACCAGTTCCTCCTCGGCACATATAATCAGAGGGTTGTAAACTGAACTCACATTACCTTTTATGTTGTGTTTTTCACATTTATTGCTATACTTTGTTGAAAAGCAAGATATAGTCATTCCCAATTTCATGTCTGGTAAAACACATTTACTGTGAGTAAAAGTGCGATGACGCACCTACACCTGCCTACACAAGCAGAATTTAGCTTTTGAGATGGCAGCTATTTATGGAGCTCCACCATAAATCCCAGATTCTGTAATGAACCCTGGTATGAATAATGCAATCTGTATGGCAACTTTACAACCGAAAAAAAGCTGCAATACTTCTGAATATTGCTGGACAATTTTTAACTGTTTAATGACTCTGTGGCTGAGTCATTAACCACCCTCCCACCATCTAACACACACAGATATTCAAACACACACACACAGGCAGCACACCATGGAAACTGTGTACAGGGGAGGATCTGCTTCCTTGCCAGACCTGGTTTGTGCACAGTCATAGCCATGGGGACCAGTTTCAGAGGAAACTGCTGAGCTGTACATCACCGGAACTGTTTGTGGTGTTGAGAGACTGTCCTTCCCCAAAAGATTAACACATAGGTTGTTTGTAAAGCAACCCATAGTTACATTTATTGTTAGATGGCGACCTGTAATGGCTGTTGTAATTATGACTGAAACTTATTTTAACTTGTGTACGTAAGTTAACTTATGTCAGGTACAGCATGTAACGAACATACTTATCATAACCTAAACCATTATCTTTTTGCTAAACCTAACCAAGAAGTTTTGTTGCCCAACATAACCAAAGTTTACAACGTTAACCACTTCTTTAAAACTGCAGCCATTACATTGGGAAATGAGGACAGGTTGAACTCATAGAACAAAACAAAACACATTTGAGCCTTGTAATGAAGTAACACAGCCTATTAAGTCTTAATTAGCCTGTCAGTATTACTAATCAGTATAACTGAGCACTCATTAACAAGTTTTACCACAATGTGGCTACTCTGTAGTGGGCTATTAGTGATTATTTGGTACTTGAACTTTGCATTGTTGGCGCTGAAAGTAAACAAATCTGTCCCCACACTATTAAATTTACTGTTTTCCTGTGAGACTTTTAATTTTTTGGATTTAAAATCCATTGCTATCTTAGCAAGGGGACCGCAAGACTAGCTACTGCTATTGAGGTTTGGCAAAATTTAGAGGAAAAGGCACCGCAGATATGTGATACACATTTTAGCTGATGACATGTTAAAACTCGGCCTACAACAGCAATAAATGAAAATTAAAATGTAAAAATTTTTTTGTCAAAGCCACATAGAGCCACTAGAGAGGGGCTAACATGTGGCTCTTGAGCCACAGGTTGCCTACCCTGGTCAAAGATAGTCAAAAATAGTGGACATAGTCACAATGACATCACCCATAGGTTTGTGGACTCCCTTTTTAAAGTCTTGGCAATTTGGCTGTCGGCAGTTTAATTTTGGGAGCCAGAAGTCAACATATGTGGGTGACAGGGTGGAGCTGTCCCTAATGCTAGCTGCTAGCTTGGTTAGCACGGTGCATTTACAGCTATGGTGAACAGTGATAATGCTTCATTTTTACCAGTCTTAAAACCATTTAAACAAAATAAACTTACTAGAGAGAGCTGAACGTCCTACTCTTTAGACGGTCCTGTAGTACAACCAAATGCTGAACAAGACTTTTTTAGGTGACCAAAACTTATTAATGAACTGAAAACACATTAAAGTAGTTACAGCTACGGCGCCTAATGCACTGTTGTCACCGTGGTATCGAGTTGTCAGTGGACAGGACCTGCCTGTCACTCAAAGCAGCCATTCCCTTAATTATGCATAACTTCAGGTCCTAATAAAATGTGTGTTATGTGAGTTATATAAAAAAACAGTTATCGTGAGCGGGGAAATTAGCTATAGAAACCAAAAAATTTTTTGGTACCCGGCTATAAACATGTTTACCTCTGTAGTGACGTTGGGCATTTCAACATGGGGGTCTGTGGGGACTGACAGAGTGGTAACATTATCTATGGGGATTGACTCCCTTTTGGAGCCAGCCTCAAGTGGCCATTAGAGGAACTGCAGTTTTTGGCACGTCAGTGTTGGCTTCATTTTTAAATCACTTGCTGCTTGTTTGCTGTTTGGTTGATCTCCTGCCACCATTCAAGGCACTAATTTAGGAAACGCTCCTGTGGGTCATATTAGAGAGCAGGAACAAATGGCATATGTGGTCGTGTGGGTCTGAAGACAAAGTCGAAGTAGTAGAAAATGTTTCATCTCTAGTGATTAGTGGAATCGCATTGGCATTCTGACAGCTTGATATGGCTCTACTATTTTGGACTAATGTCTGACATTTAGTGAATGTTACTGACTGTCTCTCTTCTTCTTTTGCATACTGATTCCTTGTAACGAGATGTCATCTTGGCTTTGAGTTTGTTCCCTCACGCACATACACACAGACGCGCAGTTGTCCTTTATACACCGATACATGCTCTTTTCCATGAAGCATTTACTCGCCTCAGACTCAGATGCCTCTGACCTTTTAACAAAGGATAGTAACACAGATAATAAACCCTTTGACTTCGAAACTCTCATGTTTCTCCCTTTAATGACGGCACATGCGAGGAAGCTGCTGAGAGTTGTAACAGAAAGTTAAACCTTCAAGGTGTTTCGTTCTTTGATTTCATGTACATGTAGACCCCCTTTACACATTGGATTAAAATGTACTGTGGGGGAATGGATTGCAATCAGATAGTGCTTGAAGCAAGATAGCTTATTGATTGTCAAAGCACTGGTGGATGGAGTCAAAATGAAACCAAGTGTCCACTTTCAGTTTGGTCTGACAAAAGTATGCAAGCAAAACTTGGCAACTATTTCACAACTGAGCCACCTATGAAGTACAGTACTGGCTAAGCTAATGGTGGAGGTTCCATTTTATTGTTAACACTAGCCATATGTGAAGACACTGTGTGATAATAATCATTTTCTGTTTTCCTACAGGCCATGAAGGTAGTGTCCAAGAAGAAGTTAATGAAGCAGTGTGGTTTTCCACGTAAGTGCTATTCTTCTAATCAGACACACACAATTCACTGTCTGTATGAGTGTTTACATGTCATGTTAACTGTAAACTTTCAGAGGGGTTTCTAGTCAAAGGGTAGGTTTGGTGTTTTTCAACCTGGACCCTATTTTCCCATGTTTTTGTGTCTAAATGACCAGTGGGAACAACAATTATTGAAAGTGGTCTAGTACTGAGTGAGACCGCTGCAGCCGGAGGCCATGGAACAGGCTGCAATGTAACCACTCAGGGCATGTTTATCCTTCATTTTTTGTACACTAAAAGTGCTTTGTTTTTGCCTCAGGCTCAGGTTGGTTTTCTAAGTGTCTGACAACATTATGGAAAGGATCCCTACATAGACAGAGCTTTTTGTTAAAGAGTATAATCCCCTTTGTTTAACCAGAAACAGCCTCAAAATCACCATCGCCAACTCACCACTGCATTTGAATAAACAGTAATTTTAGCGTGTATAGAGGCAGCATATTTTCACATCCAACTGAATGAATTAAAGGTTAATTTCAACCAAACCAGAGCTGGTGATCGCTGGAACAATGGAAAGACAAACCAAGATGTGTTTTGTGAGTGGGCTCCAGGTTGAAAAGTACAGAAATGACCCTTTAAATATATTTTTGGACAGTTTAAAAACTGTTTACATTTAAACATAGGAGCACTAACAAAACAAAGGCAGTCACATGTCTATAGATCATCATGCTGTGTGATTGCTCCCACCAAGACTAATCTTGATTGAGTGAATCATTTAGTCATGTATTTGGTTTGTGTGGTGTTCTGCAGGTCGCCCGCCCCCAAGGGGACCCAAAGCAGCTCAGGGAGAGCAGCCCAAAATCTTAGGACCCCTGGAGAGGGTCTATCAGGAGATTGCCATTCTCAAAAAACTGGACCATGTCAACATTGTCAAGCTGGTGGAGGTAAGAGTGTCC
The DNA here is from genome assembly GCA_035609425.1 of Epinephelus awoara. Taxonomy (NCBI): domain Eukaryota; kingdom Metazoa; phylum Chordata; class Actinopteri; order Perciformes; family Serranidae; genus Epinephelus; species Epinephelus awoara. The sequence continues at coordinate 22,480,893 of CM069304.1, read as the reverse complement.
CTATCTTTTGGCTCTATGTTGAACAGTAAATGGTTGCTACTTTTACATGTAGAAACCAATTAATGCATCAGTCCTGTTGCTATAGACGTACCCCTGCATTAATGCTGGAAATTAGTCAAAATACATGAGGTAGGATTTCTTGTGTTGCTATTTTTTTATTTGTATTTAACAAATACGCATCTTGACACTAAAAAAGTACAAGCATTCTTAGACTTGAAAGTGGTACTAGAAGTTCTTAATCCTGCTAGCAGCGCAGCAGGGGGTCATTCTGATGTTCCCAGGGTCTTATGTTTCCCAGCTCTATATAGCACATAAAGGAAACCTGAAGACAATGTTCCCTCGCTCTGGATTCACTTCGAGGTGTACTACACAAGATCACGAGTTACTGTTTGTAAAGACGCTCACCATGGAAAGTGAAAGTAATATCCATTCCTAGATTTTTATTTGCATACAATCTGTGCCCCTAAACATCCTGAACACAGAAAATAAGAAGAAAATAATAAAATCCAGGCAGAGTCTCTGCTAGGGGAATGTAATTCTGACTTTGAGAGGCGTAACATTGCACTGGTACAGATCTTAGTCTTGATAATAGTCACTGTTTTTGTATGGGCAACTCCCAAACATATTTGAACCCTTAATTTAAAATAAGAAGAATTGGCGAACCAATTAATGAACCAATTTAAAGAGAGGAAAAATAAAAAAAATAAATAAAAAAGGGGAAAGTAGTATTTGTGAGTGTTTTCTGAGAGCTTATGGATACTGATAAAACGAAGCAGAACCACCAGAGTTCAGTGTAGCAAAGTTGAAGCCAGATATGACCGTAGGGAGATGAGGAAGAAATTTAAATAGTGGTAGAGCGGAACATATTGGTAATATATAGTAATACATAGGGAAAATTGTGAGATGAATTCTCTATCCAGATGTCGGGATGTAATTATTGCCTACACAGACCACACCTGTCTACAACACTGCCCCCGTTTAAAGGTACAATATAACGACCTTGGTTGTATGTATGCCATCATAAAGGACGCATGGGGGGCAGTGACGCTCACATCGTTTGAAATGGACTTATCTTTTTTCGTATGTAAAAGCAGTATAAATGAGCCTTTAGAGTCAGAATGCTCCAACAATCAACCATCTTCATCTCCAAAGGTCAGGCTTAATATTTATGAAACATTTTAACTTGAAACGGGTCAAATTTGTCGTAAACACAATACAAAGGTTGATGTGTGTTAACAGAATATTGAACTGTGGAATCCAGGTGGCCCATTTCAACTCAGTTTTAAACCTATGAAGTGTCAGTGCAATAATTTTGTTGGTACTTTGTACTGTGACTACTTGTGGGGACGTAATGTTTTCTTTTGTATGTAGGACTTTTTGAGGCACTATTTCTTTTTGAGTACTTAAATGTATTTTCCGTTTTGTTGATATTTGGAGATAAATAATAACTGGTGTCTTGCTGTTGGGAAATGTTTCAATGATAACAGCAAGTGGACATCCACAGCGGGTTTAAATCCATTGTGGTCAGGATTGTCCTTTACCACTCCGTCTTCAGAGAACCTTCCTCTCTGTGTACTCTGACTCGCACTTTGTATTCTTGTCCTATCAGTTTATGTCAGACCAAAAAGGTGGATAAACCCTGCGCTGCCAGAAAACAGGTGTGGAAAATGAGATAGATTTACCCTCCAGCACATCTATCACACCTCTGTCACTGAACCTTCGTAACATTTCGCCGACATGTTCCATAATAGTGACTTCTGAAGATGGATAGACTTTTCTGCAGAGGAGGTTGTTTATGAAAGATGATAGCCCATTTTGAAGACGTGACTCAAGATGCCCGCCGCTCCCTTGCGATATCATCAGAGTGTTTTTCAATTTTGGGCAGATGGCGGGGGCACTGCCGTCGTTGTCAGGAGTCAGGCTCAGGGAGTCAGTGGCTGGGAAAGCTGTCTGGCTTGCTCAGGTATAGAGTGTGCCAGAAATACAGAGTTTTTAAGGAAGAGCCGCCTGTGCTCACACACACACACACTTGTCTCTTCCCTTTCTTGTCCACCCTCACTCTCGCTCTCATAACAGGCGTATGTGGGCAATGGGAAAACATGCCTTCCTCCTCTCCATCTCTCTCTGTTCATCCATTTAAATGGGCTGTGCTCCGGTCGGGATCATATTCATTACGGCTTTCCAACTGATTCCTGTGAGGCTGCAGTCCAGTCCATCTAATTAGAAATAGACTTTTGAAACATGAAAGCCAGCGCCAAGTGGAACAGATTTAAGCTGATGAAAGTGATATGGTCATTTGTCACAGATGGTTGGGAAAAGGCCGACCCTGTACTCGCCAAGGCGTGCAGTTGTTTTGAGAGCAGATGCTTCAAAGACCCGAGCTCAATTCATGGGATTTCCACTTAAATCAAGATGCCCTTTTTATGCATCCTCTACACTGCATTAGTCGGCAGCTACAAATAAGATTAGTACGTCTGTGATGCTTTGCACTCTGCACACAACAGCTCATTTACTGCTTAAAGCTTTCGGCACTTTTACTTAAAACAAAGGGAGAAAAGTGAAGCATGGTGCAAACAGAGCAGTATTATTTAAGTGTGTAAGATGTTCGGAGCAAACATTCACCTATTGGCTGTTTGACGGTTTAAAACTGATGTGAGTTAACAGTCTTCCTGATGCTCCACAGGAGATTTTCTACCCTTGTGTTTTCAGCACTGTGTGTCCTTGGCAGATGTTTACCTTCGTTGGGTGATTTAAATTCACAGGGATGTTGTATTTAAAGCAACCGTGTCTCTCTGGGTTTGTGGGAGCTGTGAGCAGTAACCTTGCAGTAGGGCTGCACAATATATATTTTTTTTTAATCGTCATCGCGATGTCAGCTTGCAAGATAAACACATTTTTAGTTATTTGAAAGAGTTCAGTAATATTGTTATTTCAATACTCAGCAGCGTTACCACATACTTTCCTCGTGTTGTGCAGCCCTACCTTGCAGGAGCAGGGGCTGTGAAGTCCGATGGGATCACCTGTTCTCATTAACCTGGCCAAGGCTGGATTATCACCGGGGAACAATATTCCAATCCACTTTATTTATATCTATACTGTATATATGCAGAGATTGTAGGCCGGGGAGGCCTGGGGCTTGGCTCAGGCAAACCGGTATGGAATAAAGCAGGTCTCAAAGATAAAAGAAAGCTGGTTGTGTAACAGATATGTAGACAGGAGGAGATATTAAGGGGTGCAAAGGTAGTGGCCCAGGCTAAACAGGGACAGTGGTTGAATTGGGAAAGTGTAGAGAAGATGAAGCTTACTGTAGTTGGAGGGACCTAGTTGGAGTGTCTCGCTCCTGGGGGAACTCGGAGTGCGGGGACAGAGTTTGAGGAAGACAGTAAAGGAAATGTCAGATGAAGTAGCCAGAGCTAGTCAGTGGATCTGGGTGAGAAAAAATAATGTCGGTTGGGGGCCAGCAGCGGGAACTACTAAGCAGGGTACATAACTCCTTGAGATCAGGTGGAGAGATCCACCGATCAGTCCTCTCAGGAGAAAATACAGGAAGAGGAAGGTTATTTAAGTGTGGGAGTGGCCTATTTGAACCCCTTTGCTGCAAGGTGAGTGTGTTTGCTGATCCTGTGAGTGTATCTATCTCCTTTAACTTTAGCTTATATTGAAATTATGATATGTAGCATGAAATAGAGTATGGTGGTAGTATCAGCACTGTCTCAACCTGGAGCTCGCATGAACGGAGCTTGGGTTGTTTGAAGGTGGCAGTGCTGTTTGGGCTGAGAAAGCCATGTGTAAGTAAGGTAAAGGAGGTTGCTGGGTTGGTGCGGAGAGCAGGGAGACCTGGCATTAGGGGAGTGTCTCTGGGATACCAGAGAAGCCTCCTGGAGGTGTCGTGGGACCAACCAGATGAAACGCTGGTGAAAGGAGGTTCCCACCTGATGACCCCAAAGACATGTTAGTTATATGTATAGTTAAGCCTTGCCATAACAGCTTATCATAGGGCTTAGGAGGTTATTCACTGAGTGCTGATCCTTTTCTAGAGCACAAACTTCTTGTGTTTATTTGAATTGAATATAGCACATTTTAAAAATCACAGGGATTACCAAAGTGCTGTACAGAACAAAATACGTGCACAAAAATAGCTAAAAACATAAACAAAGAAACACAAGCGTCTAGTCAACAGCCAGAAAAGACTGGGCAAAAGACCACAAAACTCTGTTTGAATTAAAAGCCAAGGTGTAAAGGTGGGTTTTTAGACGAGATTTAAAAGATTCGAGGGTGGGGGCCAATCTGACATGGGGTGGAAGTGCATTCCACAATTTAGGTGCTGCAACTGAAAAAGCACAGTCACCTCTGGTTTTCAATTTTGTCATAGGGACCTCAAGTTGCAGCTGGTCAGAGGAGCGCAGTGACCTAAGGGGAGTCTTAGCATGAATAATGTCACAGAGGTACTGAGGTGCCAGACCATGTATTGATTTGAAAGCGAACAATAAGATTTTGAAATCAATTCTGAAGCGAACAGGGAGCCAGTGGAGAAAGCCAGAATCGGAGTGATATGGTCATACTTGCGGTTTACGGTTAGTAGTCGCGCCGCAGCATTCTGAATCAACTGCAAACATGCAACGGAGGCTTGGTTTAAGCCAGCATACAGTGCGTTGCAGTAGTCCGATCGTGTTGAAATAAAAGCATTAATCGCTCGTTCAAAATCATTAAAAGACAACACAGATTTAATTTGAGCAAGAAGCCTCAAATGATAAAAACTGGAACTAACCACCACATTTATCTGCTTGTCAAAGTAAATTTTGAGCCAACCAAGCCTTAATGTCATTTAGACATTCAACAAGAGCTGCCAGGTGGCGGTTACTATGAAAAGATGTAGTCTACAGATTTAGCATCGCACTACTATAACATTGGTGGACCCATGATGGATATTTAAAAGAAAAATCTAAATCGATGCAGCAGAGGAGGGTTTTTATGTTGACGTCTCGTTTAAGCCAGATAGAGTTCTTCAGTAGAAAAACTGCAGGCCACACATTGGACAGAGTGTCAGAGGAATTAGTGCTAAAGGTGCTCATAAGCTCTCTTTTGTCCCTTGGCCCAGGAACAGGTAACTCCAGCCAACTGTCAGCTGCAGAGCTGTGATTCTGCACAAACCTGCAAAGCTGGTGTTTTAAATTAAGGCTCCCACCAATATCCTAATGGCAAATCTAACAGCTTGCATGTCAGAACAAAGAAAAGGTCAAAGGGACTTTCTTCTAATCGAATCTTCGCAAAGACTTCAGTCGTTTCAGTGTTTTAAATGATCCCGACAAGAGGGATCACATGTTAGTTTTTATATTGTTCACCTGTACCTTGAGGTTTTCAGGTGAAAACTCTCCACTCATGATGATATGTTAATGTCGCAGGTTCTGGATGATCCTGCGGAGGACAACCTTCACATGGGTATGTAGACCATTTTGCTGCTCTATTTTTGCCCTCTGTCAGCCTTTGGCACTTGGCACATATGCCACCAACACGTATATAAGTTATTCACGATTCAGATCTTCTTCCCTCCACACCACCTCAGGGCTCACACATTATGCAGAAATCTTCCATCAGCCATGCCAGGTCACAGTTAGTGTGACACGTCAAACTCTCTATGTGCTATATTCAAAATAATAATGTGTTGCTGGGGTGTTGCCTCAGCGACAGCAGTGGCCAAACACAGTGGATGAATGAATGAATAACATGTTCCTATTTCCTTTCTCTGACAGTGTTTGAGCTGATGCGTAAAGGGTGAGTAGAGAAGATGTCCTTTATTTTAATAATTCAAGGCTCATCCTCCTCTACCTTCACCTCTTCCTCCTCCTTCCTCCATACCTCTGTCCCTGCCTCCGTCTCTGCAGTGTTCTCCTTCATTACTCCGAGCTGACACCGTTCGGGTGTTTGTTCTATCCCAGGCTTCAAAGAGATTCGTAATGTTCTTAAGTTTTCACAGTCATTACCAGTGGCAGTAATCCGTGTAAATGTTTCACGTCCTGATGCACGAGCTGTTCCTTCCTACACACCACAGAGCAAATTGTGATGATCTAATGATCTTAGACCTTTTGTTGTTATAAGGGAACGGAGGTGGGTGGGGGAGCTGGTATCATTTCACACATGTGCATAAATAAGTCATGTATACCTTTGTTTTATTTGTTAAGTTCTCATAATGAGACAAATTGTTTGTTCTTTTATTGCCCCTGGGAGAGAGATGACAGAAAGCTGAGCTAATTAATAATAGGGCTTCTACTAATCAGGAAAAATAAAAAGTCTTTTTATAGTCATGCTTCTTTTATGCACAAGGTGTAGTTCAAATTGCTGCTGCTAATGCTGCCGCTTCTATTTCTACTGCTACTGATAACGCTCCAACTATTAACTCTGTTCATAATGTCCAGATGAAACAGCATTTACAGTGTCTAGCTTCAGTATCGTGACATATTTCCGATTGAAACAGAAGAGCCAGGTGGGACATAACATCGGCAGGAATTTTAATTTTATCATTGAAAAGTGGGCGTGTCATAACAAACATGGAAAGTCAAGCGGGGTCTATACTTCTCTGTTGAATTGACACTGTACCCTACACCGTACCCTACGCTTTAAGGCTTTACCCTGTGCCATAGACTACACTGTACCTTATGCCGTAGCCTATGCTGCAGCCTGATGTGCATCTCCCTAGAAAGGTAACAATGCGTTGCAACAACGTACGCACTATTTCTGTGAACTGAAAACCATTTTCCTCAGTGGAAACAAAGCTTTATTTACTTTTATTTCACAGATAAGATACAATAAATTGTAAAGACAATAAAGCCTCCACAAAATAACATCTTAGCTCTTGTGTGAGATTTATCTGGGCTTCATATAAGTAGAGGAAAGTCCGCTAGCCACCGGGCTAATTTATGCAACAGGAAATATTATAAGTTAGCGCTAATAATGTTAGCTTGTTGTATTTATGGGGAAAACATTTGTAGCAAAATACAATTATTTTGTTACTGAACCTTGTGAGTTATAATAGAGACAAATTTTGTTACGTTATCTCTGTTCACTATTGTTGCTGTTCCTGGCTTCATGTGAGTGGAGAAAAGGCAGTTAGCCAAATAGGCTAATTTACGCAATGTAAAATGATGTAGACTTATGCTAATAACATTAGCATGTTGCATATGTGGGGAAAACGTGTCTAGCAAAAGACAAATGTTTTGTTAGTAAACCCTGTGAGTTATAATGAAGCTGAATTTTGTACTTTTGTTTATTCTCAAACTGTACTGCACTTCACAGAAGCTCAACACAGTGGCATAGAAACCTACAACCAAACAGTGTTATGGAGCTGTAGTTGCAGAGCGATATAGATGCACCACTGCATAAATAAATGCTCACAACAGTGTCGGCTACTCGTGTAGGCTCTGCGTGGAGCCTCCGCACAACTATAGATCAGCCTTTACAGTAATTCCGTAAGTTGGGTGGTAGTGTCGTTACAGTTGTAGAGGACTACTCACCCTGACAGTGTACACTGATGGGATGGTATTATTCATTAGGGAGGAAGAGACAAATTCTATGCTCCATGCAGTTGCTGCAGCAGTCCACTTTAAAATGCCTTGTGCATAATCTGGAGCTGTAACAGATATAACTTTCCTCGAAGTGAATAAATTCTAGCCAGCAGGTCTGTAATTTATGGTGTTTTGGGGAAGCAGTGCAAAGTTTGAGGTGCCGAACGCCCAAAACACACTGACGTGGCATGCTGTTGCTAACTAATGAATTTTAGTTCTGTGCAGCCAAAAGTTGCAGATTGATGGATGGGTGGATGTCATGATATTAGACATTAGTTAGTACTTTATTACAGAAAGATTAGATTTTGATATAAGAATACAAAGAGACTGATTTTTTGGGGGGGCACATTGGTCTATTGTTAAAATGGAGGATCTTTACAGTTAGAAAGGCATTTTATAGTTACTTTAATGATTTCACCTCAGATTCATTGATCTCTGCTTTAAACAACAAGAATCCCTTTTGCTCATATAAATGAATAAAAGTGCAGTTACTGGAGCCATGGTAAAAATTGAATTTTCTTTTAAAGCACAGTTAAACCAGAGAACTATACAGTATACAGCACATAAATATTCATGTAACTGTATTTTTCAAGGCTGTTTAGAATAGTGATTAGTGGTTTATGTATGTCTTGTCAACTCATCTCAACAAATACTAAGCTGTCTTTGGGGCTGTTGGGTTTGGGATCCACACAGAGAAGGCTGAGATGGTCTTTATCACACATTTTCAGTATCAGTGATGTTTGATCAGGATGTTTATGTTTGCATAGATGTGTATCTGTCATCGAATGTGTTCATATTTGGAATCAAAATGCTGTGCTAATGATGTAACAACTGATGCGCATAATCTGTGGATTTGTCTGCCTCGCTCTGTGTGTGTTTGTTTTCTTCTCTGCCTGCCTGTGTGGATCTGTAGTCCAGTGATGGAAGTGCCCTCGGACAACCCTCTGTCAGAGGAGCAGGCGAGATTATACTTCAGAGATGTCATCCTGGGCATAGAGTACTGTAAGTATCTCCCACAGAGCGAATCTATGAAACACATCTATGAAGTGTCTGAGTGAAACTAATTCATGCATCTTCAGCTATCAATTCTCTGGAGTCTCACTCTAACTGAAGCAGCTACATGCAGTTTTGTGGTGTTTTTAGTGGCCAGGAAGAGATTGGATATCCACTTTCTAAAGATAAACCTTTTTATTGCACTTTGCTCTTATAAATATAAATTAGCATTTTCCTGTTATCTAAAAAGAACAAAGTGTACAGAATGTCTGTTTCCACACTAATAGGGCTACAATGACTACATGACATTCATACTTTTTTTTCTCAACAAAATGATATGTAAAAACAGTTTTCACATCTTATACTACTAATAAAAAAGGGCATCTACCTCCAGAGTCATCAGTCACAATTGAGGCTCAGCTACATTTCTACATGAACCTCTTGAATCTCCAACAACTCACGGCTTTCTCTTTTTAAAAGTTATCATCCCTCACACTGGCTGCCAATCAGGGTTTTAGATGTGTCACGCACTTATAATTCCCACACGCAAACAGAGACAAATAGGTTCCCATGAAGGTTTTTTAAATTAGGTTGTTGAATATTGCAATAATAGTGTTTGGTTATCACAATACCCAACAGCACACCTGGATTGGCATCACACCATATCAGTGTGCTGCGGCACACCATTTTAAAACCACTGCATTAGATTTATTTAGATGATGCTTTTATCCAAAGTGACAATAAGTGCATTCGACCATTTGGGTACAACCAATGTCTAATTTTAAATGAAAATCAACTTTTTCTTGAATTATTATTTTTTTTTTTTTACAGTTCATTCATATGACTATGTTTTACATAATTACTTATTCATTTATTTAACACTGAACACTTAAAGGCTCCATAATAAACCCCCAAAAATTAGTCAGTGTCTGTAACATGACATTTGTGTCAAAATGCAAGTAAAGCACGTCTTCTGGAACCTTAATTAGCCTTAATTCTAGATATCACTTGTCATCCTTCGGGTCATTGGCTTTGTGTGTTTTGAATTTGAGTATTATTAGTGCTAATGATGTTTAATTGCCTGGGCTTTTAATAAGTCAAGTGCCTCATGTTTTAATAAGTCCTTCTCAGACAAGAAGGCACCACTTATCCAATCAGTGAAGTGTCCAGGGCTTAGCTCCACATGGCTGTTAAGTGTGAAGGCTTAAAGACGTACTTGGCTGTCGGTCTTAAATGAACTTGGGTTCACAGTAATCACATCATTCTTATTAACTGCCATTAACTTGATATTTGCCACATGCATATGACTTTCTTTCAATCTTTCACTGAAACGCAAACTTCCGTGTGCCTTTCTAAAAGTTATTGAAGTGCATCTGTCTATATTGAACTTATTAATATGGTAACACCAGAAGCATTGCATTCAGTCAGCAGGTGTGTTAGTTTTTTTGGTCCAAGCTGATTTTTTGTGAGATATCATTACATCCGATGGCCAGATTTATCTGCGGAAATAAGGGGGAGAAAGGATACACCGAGAAGAAGAAAGAAAAGCTAGAGTAAGCCTGAGCGTGCAGCCTGAATGTCAAAGGGTAACTTCAATATTTTTCAATCTGGACCCTATTTTTCCACGTTTTTGTGTCAAAGAGACCAATTGAAACAGCAGTTTTTGAAAACAGTTCAGTATTGAGTGAGTGTGAGATGGCTGCAGCCGACAGCCACTAAACAGGCCACGGGTAACCACTCCGGGCATGTTCACACCCTCATTGTACGTCCACTGAAGGTGCTTGTTTTTGCCACTGACAGGCTCACATTGTTATTCTAAAATGCAGTTTATTTTAGCCCCACTGCTGGGAAGGGTTCAAAAATTACAAAATCATCTGGTTGTTGTTTGTCTCATTTGTTACAGCTCACAGGGTACAGTAGGTCTAAAAATGTAACCCTTTACTCTCTTCTATCTTTAGTGCACTACCAGAAGATTGTCCACCGAGACATCAAGCCTTCTAACTTGCTGCTGGGAGATGACGGCCACGTGAAAATAGCAGACTTTGGGGTCAGCAACCAGTTTGAGGGCAACGATGCTCTGCTGTCCAGCACTGCTGGCACTCCTGCATTCATGGCACCAGAGACCCTTTCAGACGCACGAAAGAGCTTCAGTGGAAAAGTGAGTTAACTCTACAATCAGTCAGTGAGCGTTGCTGAGTTTGAGCTCCTGCGGTTACAGCGGCTGCAGGCGCCGGTCTAAGCCTTAACCTCATGATTTGAAAATGAGAACCATTAAATCGAGATGAGCTTTCAGACCTTTGCCGGCCTGCTAATCCAAGGAGCAAATTGTCAGTGTCAGTCTGTTCCCCTGTGTGTTAGTTTGTATTAATAACATGGTAGAAGTAAAGTAGCGGAGAACAGCACTATTACCAGAGTCAAGAAATGGAATGAGGCTTCGGTTTTACGTAGCTGATATTGATCTAGGATAACCCGTCTCTGGATTGATTACAACCTTCTTTTACATTAAGTCCACATTATTAGCAAAACAATCAATCACAGAGCTTTATTTTTTATCATAAATAAAGGAAATTATTGACTGAGTAGTTCCATCATAATAATTGTAGGATGAGCACCCGTTTCAAATGTAATCACTCTAGTAAGCAGGCACTTGTTGTGATTATCAGCGATATGGTTATCGTTAGAAGGCCCCTGCTACGCCAACTAGTATGGTCAGAGTGCTGTTACCACGATTAAACATCCATTCGTGAAATTTAACATTTCTTTACATTTCAACAGTGCTGTGGTAAACATGTGGTTATGTTAAGGCACAAAAACCATTTGATTATGTTTAGGAAAGGATAAATGTAAAAAGCACCGGCCTCTGATGACACAATCCCGATTTGAAAAGCAGGGATGGCTCAGTAAAAAAAAATAGCCGCTTTTGGTGGCACAGTCCCTGCTGGAGAGTAGTGATGGCTCAATAAAAACACATGATTTAGGTGGCAAAGTCCTGGCTGGAAAAGCAGTGATGGCTTATTAAAAACGCACAGAAGAGAAACCAAGACTGGTAAAAAAAAAAAAAAAATGAGAACGATTTCTTGATAAAAAGAAAAAGGAAAAAACACTTGCTTTTTATGGCACAATTTCCACTTAGGAAATAGTGATGGTTCAGTAAAGAACACCCACTTCTGTGGCACAGTCCCCGCTGGAAAAGCAGCGATGGCTCGGTGATGATAAAGACAGCTCATATAAATGTGGCTGTATAACAACACACAGGCATTCAATAGCTGATAATGGCATTCTAAACATGGCCTGTCAATGCAGCAGTGGCCTCCTAACCTATATCTGCAACTATGATAAACACAACTGACATCTATTTTAAGATAACGTTCAAACCAGATGGTATGAGAGATTTGTTGAGGCTTATGAATCAACCCTACCTACTGATTCACAAGAGCCAAGAGCCTTCCCTTTCCTTTCCAGCCCCATGTCTCAACCCTGACATCCTATTCATACCTGACATCATAGGTACATGTCATGTTGCTTCCTCCTGTCGTTATTGCCAGTGGCAGACTGATGGATTTGCTCAAGGCAGGATCTGCATAACCATAAAACAGGGGCCAGAATAGAATATTTGATTGCAGACAAAAAGGATGTAAGAGCCATTCAAGTGCAGGAAGAAATATATGCAGTCTTATTGCCCCCCTTTTCTCTGATTAGTCTTCAGTTCAAGCCATGCTCCAGAGAGCTTTGTGTCCATTATGCACCAGCATTTGTGATTTTATTGTAAATCAGCTGTGAAATATTTAATATCTGACACTCGTATGTCACTTAAACCCCCTCAGTTGTCAGTGCCAGTTATATCAGGCCATTAGAACATGTTAGTCATACAGCACAGTGTCTGATAACAAATGTCTGTGGCATTGTGAGAGATTGTGCAGGTTCAGAGGAATAGTTTTATCATTTCATTTCTATCAGGGGATAGAAATGGATTCCTAAGAGAGAGCTATTCATACAGGGAGAGAGAAGACAAAGAGCCTGATGGATTGCTGCAGTGCCTCGGCTGCCTGATCGCACACATACATCACCAGTGTATCTGACGGTAGATGTCCCCCAAAAAATAACCTTAAAATGTCCCATAAATCATCGTAGGCAGTTTGCATTGATTTACATCACCGTGTTTGTTTGTGTAAGTAGGTGTTTGGATCGCTGCAGCATGTATGTTTTTCAGTCTCTTTGCCTTGATGTCGCATTTAATGTCACACTGACACTCTCTTAAAGGCGCTGGACGTGTGGGCCATGGGAGTCACTCTCTACTGTTTCATCTTTGGGAAGGCAAGTCTGCACATTTTCTGTCTCTGGGTCCACAAAAGGTAGCAGTAGAGGCTGTGCTCATTTCACAGGCTCCCATGCTTCTTAACAGCACCCAGTGGCACTTCAGTAGGAACACTATCTATCACCAGTTTTTTATGATTTGTTACAACAGCCATTCAGTGGCATCATTTTTTTTTTTTTTTATGAATGCTAGAAGCTGATTCTTGCTGTTGTCATTTGTCCTAGTTGTTTTTAGGATCGAGATTTCCTCTGGCAGAGCAGTAATTCAATGTACTTTCCTTGTTTTCCTCACTGTCTTTCCTCTGCTCCACCTGCAGTGCCCATTTATTGATGAGTACATATTGGCTTTGCACAATAAGATAAGGACCAAGCTTGTGGATTTCCCAGAAACGTAAGTTCATCTCCCGTGTCCTTCCCTCTCCTCCTCTTTATTAAAAGAGATAGCAGCGATGTTCCAGCCCCCTCCAGCACACAGTGGCAGTCATTGTCTTCGCTGTTTGCTATCTTGTTATCCGGCTCTCAGTTGCAAAAAACATTTCCTTCCTCTTTTTTTTTTTGTTGCAAATTTCACCCACAAAAATATGAGTAGCTTGGCACAACAGCCAGTACCAGCACACAGTAAATGTCACCTGTATGTGATCAAAACAAACAATGGAAAAGCAAAAAAAAAAAGGGCCTGGACGCATACAAGCCACTGCGCTCCTCCTATCTTCACTGTAACATGCAAGTTTTCTGAAGTGAATAATGCTGAAAAGACTGAGAGAGAACAAGAGATAGGAAGCCAAGGAGAGGCTGGCAGTGGGGATAGACTGAGGCAACGCACTGATGAAGTATAAACACAGCACATGTAAAGAGGCTATGAGTGGCAGTTGGAGTATGTGTAAGGCCGGCGTGTCATATTGTTCATGATAAGTGTCTTGCTGCCCAGTGGGCTCAAGAGAATGTGTGACTGTGGGGAAAGCTCGTTCATTACACATCCTGCTCCTCCTGAACAGAGTATCACATCACCTAATAAAATCCTAGCCACACTTTTCCAATCAATGACAGTAAGCAGCACCTTGTCGTCAGCACTGATAGGGCCACTGTAGCTGAAGTACATCTAATGTTGTCGCTGCCATTATGATCAGCGGCTGAGCTCACATAAACTTATTTTACTGAGACACTAATGGCCTCCATTCCTGTCATACATTCTGATTTTATGTTATTAGTGTCAGTGAAATGCAACCTTGAAAGTCCATCTTCATACATGGTAAACTCAGTCTTATCACAGGTTTTATCTCACTGATTCAAATATTTTAGAGCATTGAATTCACTTAAAGCAGCTCATTAAGTCCTGACCAGGACAAAATGGCCTATTATAAACCAGCAGTGTCAGACATACCCCCACAGCCCTATCAGATCTTAAGAACCCATTTACACCACCATTTATTTTAACCATTTACTAGTATCCATTATTTTTAGCTCTTTTTTTAAATTTAGCCATTCATTTTGACAGTTTTAACCACTTATCCATTACTTTTAGCTAACTATTTCTACTGCCTCTCCATCATTCTTGTTGTAATAGGCTACCTCTTATTATTATTTTCTTTTTCTTTTATCTAATATCTGTGATGTTATTTTTTTCTGTCTTTGTGCTGCTGCAACACCTGCATTTTTTGCCTGTGGATCAATAAAGGCTTAGCTTATCACTTTCAGCTAACTATGTAACCATTTATACATTACTTCTAGCTAACTATTTTAACTCTTTATTCAGTACTTTTAGCTACTGTTCATCCATTACCTATATAGCTACTTAAACTCTTTATTCATTACTTTTAGCTACCTTTTAATTATTGCCTTCAGCTATTTTAACTCTTTATCCATTTCTTTTAGGTAACTATTTTGACTATCCCTTACTTTAAGCTAACTGTTAAGTCTTTATCCTCAACTTTTAGCTATTTATATTGTTTATTCATTCCTTTTAGCTAACTATTTTAACATTCATTGCTTTAAGCTAGCTGGTTATCTATTACTTTTAGGTATTTTAACTCTTTATCCGTTACTTTTAGCTAACTATTTTAGCTATCCATTACTTTTAGCTAACTGTGTTAACCATAATTACGCTTAGATAGCTGTTTATCCATTACTTTTAGCTGTTTTTAAAAAAAAAAAAAAACAACTCTTAATGCATTACTATACGCTAACTATTTTAACTATTCCTAATTTTGGCTAACTGTTTTAACTTTTGTTCGTTACTTTAAGTTATTTTAATTATTTATCTATTACTTTTAACTAACCGGTTTAACAGTCTTTTTTTTTTTTTTTTTTTGCTAGCTGTTTATCCATTAGCCTACTTTTAACTATTGTAACTCTTTATTCATTTCTTGTCTTTCTTGTACCTCTTTCTGCATTACTTATTAATAGCTATTTTAATACATTTAGCTAACTCTTTAGCCATTACTTTTAGCTATTTTAATTGTTTATCTATTAATTTTAGCTAACTAGTTTAACATTCATTATTTTTAGCTAGCTGTTTATTCATTACTATTAGCTATTTCAGGTCTTTATTAATTTCTTTTAGCTTATTTAACTCTTTATGCCTTACTTTAAACTAACTATTTTAACCACCCATTACTCTTAGCTAACTGTTTTAACTCTTTATTTATTACTTTTAGCTATTTTTATTGTGCATATTACTTGTAGCTGTTTTAACTTTCTATCCATTAGTTTTAGCTTTTATAATTGTTTATCCATTATTCCTAGCTAACTATTTCAACTGTTTTTCCATTACTTTATTCATTGCTTTATCCTTTTAGCAACAGTTAGCAAAACATGTATCGATAATGTAAACGGTTGAAACAGTTATAAACATTTATCTTTAGCTAACTATTTTAACTGTTCATCAATTACGTTTCGCTAAGTTATCTGCCTGCTTGCTTGCTTTGTAGCTACTGAAGTTTTTTATGTAGCATAAAGTGTTACAGTTGACTTGATATAAGGATAAGTTTCAATTGTGATTTCTGTGTTCTGGCTTTGTTTGTTTGTTTGTTTTAAATTAATTAAGGTACTCCACAATCTTCCCACATATGCCAAGCAATTGCAGAAGTACCCCCTGGGGTATAAGCAGCCCTGGTTGAGAATCTCTGCTATAAATTGTTTTCAGTTATCTTACTTGAAAAGACAATTTTCTCCATCAGCAGCTACCTTACGTTTCAGGAGTTAGGGTGTGTAAGAACATTATCTGTGGGTCATCACCATCATCTCGTTATTCACTTCAATGCTCATTTGAGCATTATCTCACCTGTAAGCTGAGTGATAGTTCAGGAAAAGCATTCACAAGACGCAGGTGAGAAATAAAGAACTTCTGTGTACTTACTGTCTGACAGGAGGGGGTGTGATGGTGGTGTGAATTTGCTCACAACTCATATAAGACACTGAGTTAAAGAGGTGCAAGGAGATATAGCTTCTTTTAAGTGATCACAAGGTTGGGAAACACTGTTGAAGGAAATCAGATTTCAATCTGTTTTTAATGACCACTGGGCCTGCCTATATATAATGAAGTTGCTCAATTTGCATTAAAACAACCTGGTCTAAATAAAGCCTATTTATAACCTTGGTGTTAATGTTTTCATCATTTCCAAATGTCCAAAAATGTTCTCAAATCATTATTCTGTGTTTTGTGCAGACCAAAGATCAGTGAAGAGCTGCGGACTCTGATCTTGCGGATGCTGGACAAGAACCCAGACACCAGGATCACCCTCCCTGAGATCAAGGTAACAGAGAGAATAAAGCAGATAAGACCACGGCGTTAGTCAGTTGTTGTTCAGGATGAGGGACAGTTACCTTGAACGCAATTATAATGAGGATTTCATGTTCAAACACAACATGCTGTGTTGCTCCAGGGCATGATGAAACCTGTTAATCCCTATGGAGGGCTGCATGAAAACAGTCAGTAATACAGGGGGAGGTTCAAGACCAGCCATGGACAGAAGTCATTCCCCATTCCCAGCTGTATTTCCATGGCACAATCTAATCATGTGTCAGTGAGTCATTTTGTCGCTAGAGACTCTGTGTTTGTGGATGAAGACACAATAAGCCATCATGTATTACCATGTGTGCAAACACATAAACACAAAGTTTTCTTGACAAAAGTTGCAAAATGCAGCTTATTGATGTCAGTAGAGATAACAAAAATTCATTGAGAAATTGTAATGTAACAATTGAAATAAATGTGATTGGGTTTAAAGCAGAAACATATTTCAGCCCCTGTGCTAAGCTGTTTGTTTACTTACATTATTACTGTTCAATTTTTAAGGCCTGTTACATAGGCTTCTTTGGATTTTAAAATTCAAGTTCAGTCTGGGCCACTTTTCTCAAAGAAAACTTTATTTCCATTTGCAGAATTATATTTGGCAGTATGGCTCTTTTCTGGGGCCTCTCTGCCTACGCAGAAAGCCCAAGGCAGAGAGAGCACACCACTTCACCCCTCCATGTGCAAACAAGGAAAGCCTAAGGCAGAGAGAGCAAACCTCCCTGCCCTTCCATGTGCTTACATGAGAAGCCTAAGACAGGAGGAGAGCGGCAGCAAAGACCCTCCGGCATGGAACAGAGCAGCATCAAAGACAAATAGAAATGACACTGATAAGTCAGACACAACATGAAAAGGAGGAGCTGGGTGGAGGCTAGGGGTGAGTTCATGTACAAAAACGTTTAGAGTGGGTAATTTTTCGTGTAAGCGTGTACACAGGTTTCACCGCTGGGTGGTGCTATTGCATTATACCAGTAAAGCCCCAGTTATCCGAATACCAACCGAACGGGCCATTTAACCAACGCGCCGTTTTAATAGAACAGAGCAGGTAGGCTACTGACCTGTTGCCAAACCCGGTATCACACCATTTCTTGTCATATTCAAAGTTGTTACCGGCCAGCCCTTCGCTTTAAGACAGTGGCCGTGTGGGTGTGACGTAGTAGATGTTGTGGGAAGTAAAGCGGCATATAGAGTGTACGGACGGCAATGCACCGTGAAAATAGTTCTGTTCATGCTACGGGTGGTTGCAGTCTGTTTACAGTCTGTTTACAGTGTTTAGAGCTCCAGTTACAGCATAGTCTCTGTGAGACTGCGTTATGTTGTTATGTTTTCCTGCTGTAGAGGAGAAATAAATGTGCTTCTGCACGGACGTCAGTTCTGCATCCTCATTCTTCAAGCAGAGTTGGTCCGGGCTCCTAGAGCTAGTTACTAGCAACGAGCCAAGTTGTAAAGAAAATCTACAGAAAACCAGTGTCTGCCAACTACGGTTCGGAGCGCCAGACTGGAAAGGGTAACGTTTTTCATGTACTAATTTTTCATAACCGTTTATGATCTCAAAAACGTGTACACGGACTCACCCCTAGTGGAGGTAGGTTGCAGAGCGGCTTGCAGAGGAAGCAGCAACTGTAGGCAGGCCAGAGCAGTTTAAATAGGGCACCCTGAATGAGATTCACTAATTGGTTGCGTAGAAAGGAATCATGTGATCTATCAGCCGACTCCCTTCCATCAGTCAGCTGCTCCATCAGTTGATTGGGCTGCTTGAGATCAGCTGATGTAGCTGGGATGTGATCTGAGTACGATGTTGTGTCCTGCCTGAGCTAATGCTATGCTCAATTTATGGTACAAAAATATAATATTGCTTAAGTTAGGCAGGCCTACCATTAGGAGTTTTGGACAGTGGGACTACTTTTCTCAAAGCAGGCCCCACATTCACACCTACAGCATCTCGACAATGAGGATGTTTCAGGTTTTTTTTAAAAAATGGCCTCACTACAATGAGATATCCACTATGGGTACTCACGTTATCACACAATAATAAAGCTGAAGAGTTGGGAGAGTCTCAGTTTTCCAGTCATACTCAATTCATGAAATTCCAAGACTTTTAAGGGGCCCCATTATGCTTCATAACTTCAAAGCATTATTTAGCCCCTTCCAGACAAGCTAGCATAATATGGTTGGTAACAGTGGATGCCTTGGGTTGTCTAGTTTCGTATGATACCAGCATCTTTACTAGTTTTACAACTGAGCTGGCTACAGTGGGTGTTATTTGTTAGGCTGCCTAGCTTCTCACCATTGCCACGTTCAGCTTCATGTCATACCTGGTTCTTTTTCTACAATTTTGGTCAGCATTTGTCTGTTGCCTCTCTGTTCCTTTTATGTTCTTGTTCTCTCTGTACCCTGGCTTTTCTTTTTTGAGCCCCTGATCTTTGGTGAGGCACTTTGACTTAGCTGGTCAGACTGGGAAATAGTTTTCGAAAAATGCATTTTTTACTCTTGTTTGAGTACCTTTTGCTGAAAACTGGAAATTACTGGGCCTTTTCTGGAAGTTAAAGTTGGACAAAAATAAATTCTAAAGGCTACTTGGTCACCCTGAGAGATTATCTGTCTCGAGCATCGTTTTGCAGTTGGGTTTTTATAGCATAACAGCATTAATCATAACAGATGGCTGGCTGGCTGGCAGAAATTGCTCATGTATAAATCTATACAGTATGCCCTGCTTTAGAAAAAAAGTAATAATGTGAAATATGCATGCTGTGCAGGGCTTAATCATCAATAAAAACTGCAGTTACCCTTTCAAACACAAAAAACACAGATGAATATGTAGAGCCAGACTTCCTGTGAAGATCTAGTAGCATACTTCATTGGATCACAGACAAAGTATATTATTGACATGTCTCTATATGTCATATGTGTTTAGATGGACCAGTGGGTGACCCAGGGAGGCACTGACCCCTTGCCTCTGGAGGAAGAGCACTGCTCTGTGGTTGAGGTGACAGAGGAGGACATCCAGAACTCAGTCAAGTTCGTTCCCAGCCTCTCTGCAGTGGTAAGGAGCCCCGAGTGTCCTCCATTCACCGAGCACTTTTGTGTCAAATTGAGACATTTACACTCATCATTTCCTGGAGAGGTGAAGCCCTAAGAGTAGCTGCTCCCAAACAACTGCAGTCCTCTGTTAACCACAATTGTGAGAAAATACAGAAACATAGTGATTTCAGATGACAGCCTTGTTTACAAGGACAAGGCTGCCTCTTAACATTATGTAGCTCTGAAATAAAAATGTTGATGCCCCAGTTTGAATAATATTCCTGTACTTTCAAAGCTTTTCTTTTGTTTGACCCCCATTAAAACTCATTTGTGCAGAACTGCAAGGTTAAAACTCTTCACATAAACCAAAACACCCACTGCAGGGGAAAAAAACAACTTCTCTAAATGGTTGGAAACCAGATTCTACACCATCTGGCTCCATAAATGCTCTAATGTTGCATTCAGTTAGAAACAAGCTCACAGAGAGGCACAGGTGTGCACAGTGTAGCAGCGTCTCATAAAGGGCACATTTGAAATAATTAATGTCATTGATTCTTGCATCTATAGCACAGTATTGACAAGTTTAGCATCTGCAAACTACTGCTCACGATAGCTTATATATGGACATGTTTGAAATAAAGACAACAGCACCTGATTTGAGTAGATTTGTAGAATTCTCTGAGATGTAGAATGTGTATTATAGAAGAGAAACACACATTTCAAGACTGCTGACTTGTATCATCAGAACAGACATGTCCTGTGATTTTCAGCGTCCTTTGATATTTAATAGAGGGGAGACAATACCTGACAGTAATATTCTCAGCTGTCAGGATGTGCCTGCTGTAAAGGGTAAATATAATCATAGAAGGCTGAAAATCACTGAATCATCTTGAATCTTGGGGTTATGGCGGAGATTAGGTTAATAAACATCTTTTTGTCTTACAGTTTTGCTAGCTTATCCAAAAAGTGACAAGACGACTCAATGACAGTCGACATGCACAACACAATGTGAAATGCAGGATGGAAGGCACTACCCCTGGCTAAAATCCTGTGTTTTTGCGAGTCCCGAGAAACGGCCGCTAGTAGCAATGATAACGCTAGCTGAGACTAGCGTAGCAGGCAGTAAGAAAAGAACTGAGTGGGTTCTGCGCTGTAACTGGACAGCACAGGTTGAGCACAGGATTCCCCACATTCTGGATATTAACGTTAGCACCTATTCCTCGTTGTTTACCATCAGAATATACCAGACACTAGATATACTATTGTGTTAGATTTGGTAGACAAAAATGCAATAACAAAGTATATCAATCCATCATTTAATAAGTGTTATCTCTAGGCTGTAGGGGATCATGAAAAAAAGACAAAATGTATCATCTTAAACCATCAGTCTGCTTCGTTTATCAGCTCTCAGTAAGTCCCACACTGAAACTCTAACTGCATGTCAAACTTATCAACAAAGCATCGATCAGTGAGCCTGATCGACTTTTGTACTAGTCATTAAAAATACACTGTAAGAGGATGAGCTGTTTAACTTTAAAACAGGTGTTTCTTCCTCACTGGTATCACCAACATTTTAAAAATCCAAGGCAAGATTCGCACAGTTTGGATCTCCCCAGAAGAACTGTTATTCTGTCGCTCATGCAGAACCACATGTTCAAAACAAGAACCCTTCTGCACATCTTTGTAACCTTCCTGTGTTTGTGAATGTTTCAGATTTTGGTAAGAGCCATGCTGAGGAAACGCTCCTTCAGTAACCCCTTTGAGTGTCCAAGCAGGAGAGAGGAGAGGTCCATGTCGGCACCTGGTAGCCTGCTCATGTAAGAACACACTGTCGGTGGCCTCAGTCATCCTACAACACTTAAAGGGAATAGTTTGGATTTTTTTTTTAAGTGCGGTTGTCTGAGGTACTGACAGATAGTCAGTGTATTACCTACAGTAGATGGCAGTCGGCATGCAACCCCAGTTTGGAGAACCATACAGGAGCACCATTACAGAGGCTAAACAATATACTGCTGTGGACGGCATGAGACGGCCCTTTCCAATGAGCAAATTAATCTGTTATCTGTGTTCTTTTCAAAGCCACCAGACACCTTTGAAGAAAACGCTAATTTTGGAGCTGCTGGTCCACCGCTGCCTCTATCAGTTAGTCTGTTTGTGTTATTGTGTGACTTTGATGAATCTGATATAACCCCTTAAGGGGGCTTTCACATCAGGGACCAAGACTGGAGTACATTTAACCCCCAAAGTCCTGTTAATTTGATTAGTGTGAACACTGTGTACCATTCCCAGGGCACGGTACACTGATCCTTGCCTGAGTCCACATGAAAAGTGGTCTCAAGTACAGCTCATGTGTACTCTGGTACAGTACACATCAGGTGTGTACACCTGAAGTCGGCTGCTATTTAATGCCACTACAGAGAGTGTTTAACTGATTAATACTGATGCCTCTATATTAGACCAGACAGACCAGATCAAACTTTGCTGCCTCCTTTGACCCTCAGTCAGAGCTCCAGCGGGAGGCAGAAAGCACCACGCCTGACATTAGCAGCTCATCCTCCGGCCAGGAGCAGAGCTTCGCCTCGCTGCTCCGCCAGTCCCCACTGATGATGGTCCTCAGGGCAGCAGTGTTCGTCTGCCACTTTCTTTTCTACACTTAAGTACAACAAAACTATCACAGAGATGATGACAGAAGTGGACTCGGGTACAGAGCAACATTAATAATGTGAAAGCTGAGTGGCGTGGGAGTGGAGAGGAGGGGCAATCATACTCAGGCACAGTATGAATCAATTGTACCTAACACAATAACACACTCTGACTGACTGAGGCAGCGGTAGACAAGAAGCACTTGTGTTCTCCAATGTACTGTTTTTGTCAGAGGAGCTTGGTGGCCGAAAGGTAAAGTGATAGATATATTCTAAATATAGTGTACACTTCAACTGATATTGATTTTGTAGGTGGCTAATGTAAGTTTTGCTGCTGCCCCGTCCACAGCAGTACACTGCATAGCTTCTGCGACAGTACTCCTTCCTGCTTCTTCAAACTGGGCGTGTGTTGACCGCCATCTACTGTAGGTAACACACTGACTATGGATAAATACCTCATACAACCCAGCTGCAATGAACCTGCATATCTCTTCCAGGAGGATAAAAACAAAGCTTGCTTGAGACTCTGACATAGGTCTGTACTTCACACCTGTATCTTGTCTGCTGTATCAGGTTAACTAGCATTCACTCCTGCAGCAGCAGCTGCTGCTTCAGGTTTCCATAGCACCATAATTCATTCTTTCATTGTGCGCCGTGGAGCTTACAGCTTTTATAAGTGTTTTTTGTGTGTTGCTTTCAGCTTTCAAGGGTAGAGGGATTTAGAGTGACAGAGAATGCTACAGATCTACCAGCGCCTCAGGCTGACCTTGGATTTTCTCTTACATGGATTGAACGTATCACAGGGGAAATGGCCAATTGTCATATGGCATCATGCAATTCTAACATATACAGTGTAGCCATGGGCAAATCAGAGCATCTCTAGCTGCTCCCTGCTGTACTGCGGGTGCCTGCGGGACAGTAACCCGTGTTATCTGTGCAGCAGTTTGTCATGAAGATGGGCCACTGTCGCGCTGAATGTGGAGGAGACTCTGATCTCCTATTGTGAGAGTTATATTAGACAATTTCTCTTCTATCCAGGCTGAGGTTTCCCCTGTTACTCCAGGCAGGCAGAGAGCTGCCATCTAAGGTGAAGGTGTCTTTAGAGGATGTGCAGGGAGGTTTGAATCAACACTGCCCCCTGCTGGATAATGAGGGAAAAACAGGGCTTTGTACATGTAAAACTTAAAGTAGCACAAAGCCCTGAACTGAAATGTTTAGTCTGTACATCAGGTCAACGTTTCTGATTCTTGAGCTTCATATCATCATGAATAAAAACTGTTGATTAATGGCAGGGCTATAAAAAACAACAACAACAATGTGGCTTACATGTTGCATTTTATCATCTGTTTCAATCACTTTAATTTTGAGACATTAATGTACTCATATAGGAGCATAAACAGCAACACTGACAGCCTCTGAGAACCTTAAGAGACACTCCACTCGGGTGATGTGGTCTTACTGAAGAGATCTACAAAGCCTTAGCGCTTCTGTGAATTGTCACCTACTAAGGACAACCAAAAAGTTGGTCTTGGGTGCTTTGGTACAACAGACAAACAAGAAAGGACAGCAGAGGAGATACCGGCACGGCAGTGCAACTGGGCCAGACGCCACAAAAAGGTCCACACGCTGAGATCAATTCAAAAATAGCCAATTTATGTAAGACATCTGTGCACATAAGGTGCTAAAAGTGCAAAAAATGATAGAGTGAGTGAAAACTTCACAGAACAGATATAGACACAGGCAGATTCCCACCAGCTGTGATAAATCAATCAGCTGATACCACTAATTGGATGAGATCATTTCTGAGGAGCAGAAATCTGACTACCAAATCACAGTGACCCATCTACACTAGTCACAACATCCTCAAACATCAATATATGAAAGCAGAACATAAGAAACCAAATCATAGAAAAGAAAGGACAAATTATGACAAAACGTGGCCACGCTGGTACATGCAGATGCTTATGAAATATTTTTATATACTTATATCTATATACGTGCACTGAGTTGGGACTGTAGTATCGCATGTCGTGTTTTGTTTTTTCAAGTATGACATGCTCCATTTTGGGCCTAGAAAGACCTCTACTGAGTCGTACTGTCTGTGATGAGTAAACTGAACTTCAATTTGTAAAACTGGTCTAAAAAAAAATCTTGCTTATTTTGTCTGAGCTGTCAGAGTCCCAAAATATTAAATGTATATTTGTACGAAGTGGGAAATCTCATCAGAATTGTCATTGATTATACTGTTGGTTGGTCGATTGACTGCTCATCTTGGCGCTACTGAAGCTACACATAGCATCTTCAGAATGAGGAGGTGGAGTGTGTTGGGGGGGGTTGTCTCCACCAGCGACCCTGTCTTTGACCCCCTGAGGTCACCCTCTCATCTGTGACTTTTCCATCTTTTCTCCCACTGTGCTGCAGGGACTCGTGGCCTTTCCGGCCCACTTTAAAACTTCACCCCTCACTCAGGTAATCCAGTCTGGCACGCTGTCTGTCCAACATCACCCAGCCGCTGCGCCCATCATCATCCTAGACTCCTCGACTCTCGCTTTTCCCCCATCACGAGAAGTGATGGGGCAGCCTCACCCTCCCCCAGCTGTCATCTCAGAGAGTTCTCTCATCTCCCTGCTGCTGCCATTCAGTGCTGTGTTACATTGTGTCTTAAACATTCATCGTGTAACGAAAAATGGGGAAAAAAAGCTTCTCTGGTTTTGCTGCTTCAGGAGAGATAAAGCAAAAGCTTAATATCATTTAGGACATCTCATATTAAGGGTTTTCTCTCTGTGTCTCTCGTCCTCTTTCAGAAAGAGCAGCACAGGAGATGGACCCAGAGAAGGAGAGCTGGAGGACCTGCATGAAGACGAGCCGTCCTCTTGAGTCTTATGACGCTCCCGTCAGCAGAGCTTTGTCTTAAACGCCATCCTCTTTACATTCCTCTGCTTGAACCACTGTGTGCTCACCCTTTCATCCACGCATTTCCTTCAAATCAGTAACGCACTGCAGACGCATTGTTCTAAACACTGGAGAGACTTTTAAATCTGCTCTATCGCTTGTAAAGGGTAACTTCAGTATTTTTCAACATGGACCCTATTTTCCCATGTTTTTGTGTCCAAGTGACTAACAGGACTCATAGCATGTTTGGGCAATCAATGTACCTCCACTAAAATCGCTTATTTTTGTCACTGACAGGGTCAGATTGTTATTCTTTTGCCTTGTTTCCACCAACCAGTCCAGTTCACTTCCGTTCTCTTCTCTACACATTAGAACAGTTTCCATTATCAAAAGTTGTTCATGGTACCAATAGAGATGCTCCACATCTGTTTTCATCTCCACATCTGTTGCCGATACTTAAAGTTGGAGCGAGAAACACTGCACTCTGCTGGTAGTTCAAGAGAGAATCGCCACTCTTGCTCGACAAGGACTCAGTGCACAAACCAATCAATGACGACAGAGACTGTAAACACTCCAACCTGTTCTTTTTGCTCTGAAAATGTCAGCATGCAACCCTGTTCTGTGGACGATCACCGAGGTGCAAACATTCTTCTGCATCGGTAAAAACCCTGTCTGTATTTAAGAGTCCTGTCTGCAGTGCAAATGCTAAAAAGGATATAGGGTTTAGTAGGTACATGTCCATACGGGTTACATACCAGTTCTAAGGGTACTATACTGACGGTGTTTGGTGGAAATGCGGCTTAAGTGTCTGACAGCGTTCTGGAAAGGATCCCTACAAAGATAAACCTTTTTGTTAAAGAGTCAGATCTTTTGGTTTAAGCAGAAACAGCCCCAAATATTGCTACCGCCAAACAACACCAAACAAAATTGTAAAGTAAGCTTCAACCAAGGTCGACAAAAACTCACAAAAAGCATCATGGGTCGTCCTCGCAATGTTCCAACAATCTTCACCCTGTCTCTGTCGACTTTGAATAAGGTGTGTTTTACGATGATAAAATTACTGTTTGGGTTTAGTGATGGCGATTTTGGGGCTGTTTCTGGTTTAGCAAAGAGGTTCTTACTCTTCAGAAAGGTCAGTCTCTGTAGGGATCCCTTCCATGATGTTATTAGGCACTTAGAATAACAGTTTGAGCCTGTATTAGGCAAAAACAAGCTCTTTCAGTGGATGTATATGTATATGAGAACATGCCGCGAGTGGTTACACTGCGGCCTGGTTCAAAAATATTGCTTCCATCAGTCACTTAGACACAAAAACATGGGAAAATAAGGTCCAGGTTGAAATATATCAAAGTTACCCTTTGACTTTCAGACTTTTATGCTCAGGCTTGCTTTCGTTTTTTGCTTCCCGTCGGCATCAGAGAACTTTTCTCACCCCAATTTCCCCCATTCTCCCTCTCTAATGTTGACTCTCTGGGCTCTAGGTTTGATCTACAACGCTACTTATCTTAACTACTCAACCTCTTACTGTTGTGACTGGCACCAGTGAACCGATGAGGGGAAGTCTGCCGCCTTTCTGGATCATTAACAGTTCAAATTATTGTCGTGGAAGAAAGGCACGAAAAACAAACAAACTTTTTCTTTTTTTGTTTTTACACGTCTGCATGGATGAATAGTTGAGTGTCATCATCAGGCTGTCAATGGCCACCTGTCACAGTCGTAACCAGCCTGATGAAGAGAATAATCATCACAGACTTCAGCATGGAAATGACACTGTATCGCCTCCTCAGTGAACTACAGGGCTTTTTTGTTTCTGATCAGTGATCAGTTGTTTTATTATTGTACATAGATGTCTTGAAGTGTCATCAGTGTTATCGTCTCACAGCCCGATTCTTGTATCTGTGCCATCAGCTTTTACTTTGGCGCCGTGAGACAAAGGTCGAGGTCCTTCCTGTGTTGCCTTGTTGAACTTCCCTATCTAAGGGTGACCACAAGGAAGGGACGGTGACTTTGCCGCGCTCGAACACATTTCAAAGTGACTTTCATCACTGTGTAATGTGTAATTATTTCTGTGATAGAAGTCATTTCACGCTTCCTCACCCCTACTTTTGTTTGGTCTGATGATTTTTGTTCTCTAACACTGTCTCTTTCCTTTCTTATCAAACTGCGCTGTTTGATTTGATGTGAAGTAATTGTAAAAGAAATTTGGAAGTGTACGTTGTTGGATGGTGAGTGTGCACAGACTGATATAATTCCCCTCACGAATTAGGAATTATTATTATGCAATATTCTTGGATGCAGAGCGGGAATCATCTCACTGTCAAAGTACAACATCAGTGAGCGTTTTTAGAAGTTATCCAGGATAAGGGACTGTACACAAATTACTAAGGCCGTCAGAAAAAGGCTACTGTTATGTATGTTGTCCTTTTGCAAAGGGAAGGTTAGCCTGCCTTTTTTGGAGGAACAGAGTAGGGCTTTTTTATTTTCTAACATACCAAACTTATATTTCAGTAATCCCTTGCAGAATTAATAAAAAAAAAAAGGGGGAATAAAATTGATGCCTCTGGTGTGCACAGTGGCTCATAAATCATGTGTTTTATGCTATATTGCTATATTTAAGATTTTGGATTTTAGGTTTTCATTTAAATATCTCATTGTGAATAAGACAAGAAAGATCCATTATTTTGCTGTCGGGTGAACTTGAATGTAAAGGAAATTTAAGCATTTTAGAAACATGTAAATTGACCGCATTTTCTGTGAAAACTACATGAATTGATTTAATGGTATGGCCCACAACAGATGTGCTTATTGTGTTTAAACTTTTTAAAATGTGGCTACAGATTTGACAAAAGGGTGTTAGTGATTGTATAATTCACTTTAAATGTATGCGTTAGCGGCAATTGTGAAAAGTATTCTCATAAATATATTAATTTTATAGATACATTAAAGTATGTTTGTAAAAAATTTAAATAAAATGGATCTTAAATTACATTAACAGCACTTCAAATTCTTGAGAAGTCAAGGGTAGGGCCCAAAAATATATTAATACTGCAGGGAAAGGTTGTGCAGTTTTTAAAAACCAAAATATAAGATCTAATCCGGCTCGCTGCTTAAGTAATTTTTGTACAGTCCCTAACTAGTTTGCCTGGCTGAGGTTTTGAAGCTAGCAGTGTATGTTTGTGAAGCTCAGTACTCTAGTTAGTCCTGTAAGATGCAAATGTTGCTGATGACTGAAATGAACATTGTATTCAAGGTGGTTGGTGAACTTAAAAAAGAGGCAGATCTGTGGTTTGTTTCGTCTCTGCCGACTCAAATCTATGAGAACATCTCAGCCTCCACAGCAGCTCTGCTTCAGATCCATGTTTTTATCACACATTTGGATTCTTTGCTTTGGTCTGGGTTGTTGCCCCTCTGAAGGAAAGCGTGTTTGGTTGGCAGAGAGCTCTGATCACTTGAACTGCAGTGAAAGGGAGCATTTCAATGTCATGATTAGGCCCAGGCTGCCAACAACAACACTCCACCATCCACTTCAGTGCCGTCCCCAGTGTGGCTGATTAGAAACGGGGAGTGCAGCGCTTTGCATTTCCTCCATTAATCTTGGCTTCAGTGTCCTGCAGTGAAGGATGCAAACTAAAGCACAGAGAACAGAGAGGGATCCACAGGATCTGAAGGGAAAAGCTTTTCACATCTTGTTATTAAGCCCGTGTTTTTATGGAGTCATGTTCAGGATGTTGTGTGTAAACATCATGGATTCTGTTGACATTAGGATGTCAACTTTATTATCATGTGGGAATGTAAAGCTTTATATCTTTTTATTTTATTTTTCTGTTAAAGAGTTGGTAATTTGTATAGGATAAATAAACAACTTAATGTCTAGGTGTCTAAAATGTTTTATACCAGCCTAGGCACCAGAGTAAATGTTGTCATTGGTCATTTCTGCAAACCACAGATAAATTACATTTGTATGTTTCATACATATCATGTCAACATAACTAAAATGACCATCCAACAGCAGCAGACGTGTTCGAGACCAGAACAAAACCAGGTATTTTTTAAGGATATGTTGGGACATCATCTAGCTGTTCGTTGCAACAAAACTGCGCATCTATTACAGAAATGTCAGGACATTTTCAGCCTTGTTTGTGGCAACAGAACCAGGCATTTTTTGACGATATATAGAAGTACATTTTTGTGGTGACCAAACTGCGGATTTTTTAACGATATGTCGTGACATCTTCCAGCTGTGTTTGTTGCAACAAAACTGCGTATCTATTAACAAAGTATCAGGACATTTTCAGCCATGTTAGTGCCGACAAAACTGCATGTTTTCTGACATGTCGAAACATTTCTGCCCTAGGTTATGTCAACAAAACTGCATGTTTTTTAAACGACAAATCTGGACATTTTCAGCCATGTTTGTGACAACAAAACTGCATATTTTTAAACAACATGTCGGAACATTTCCAGGGTGGATTTTGGGCCTAGCCTAATCATATTAACCACTGTGTTGTCACAACATAAAATTGAAAGTTGGAACATAAACTTTGACATATGAAATGTACAAATCTGACATATCCATGGTTTGCAGAAGCGTACAGTGCCAACATTTATCTGGCGACCAGGTGTATGCAGTTTAAAATAAGGCTAATTTATTTAATAATGTTTTTCTCTTGTGTTTGTTCCTTCTCTCTGCTGAGGATGGTGCAGGTGAGAGGAGGCACTGAGGTCCGTTTGCAGGGAAACCTTCAATGAAGGGCTGTTTGAACCAAAAAGTATGAAATTGTGTGCTCTATCTTATTTACGTAAAAAGGGTTTATGAGATTTGTTTTTTTACTAGGTGTTGCCAGCTTTTTATTTGTGTGTTTGTACGGACATTTGTCTTGTCAGAGGTGCAATATTGTTGTTGTCTTTATCATTGGTGCATTATTGGCATTCCCCTGCTGTCAGAGCAGGCTGCTCATCCTTTGAACTGTATTTTATTGTTTATTTGTTGGAAAGAAAAATACTGCTTCTATTTACATATTTGCACTTTTCCACATTCAGATATTGAAGTAATTGAATATTAAAAGTTATAACACTACTGGTAGCTGCCAGCCATTTCACATTGTACAGTTCATGATCAAGGAAGAAACTGTATGCTTCACCTGTAAAAGACCATATTTACTGTGTATCGTATGTTCTCACAGTCTCCTGTGCTTTTGATATCGATCTGCATGTCACAGCGTTGCTACTTGGTTTTTGAGAATTTTTATAAACTCAAGTATGTTTCCAGTAACTTATTCTCCTGTGTGTGTCAGAACACTGTAACAGCTGCAGTAACAAGATGCTGTGCATATCATGTAACAACAGAATTGTGAGTGTTGTGTAACTGGGACTTCTTTTACTGCTGAAAAGATGCACAATGTTAAAACACTGTCGACCCCATTATGAGCAGGGCTCAGAGCGCAGAAGCAGCTTTATGTGCAAAGATCTTCTTCACAGACACAGTGATGGATGATCACTAGCTGTCCTCGAAGATGAAACATTTAACCCTCTGATTATATGACTCCTCAGAAAATTGAACAATGTGCAAAGGAAGAACTTTTTGGTGCAAGTTACATCACCATGTGGCCATTTTTGATTCTTGTTTTTTTACTTATACCTTATTCCAGATTTGTCGATCAATCGATATACAGTAGGCCACACCCATTCCTACATACCTGCAGAGATTTCCAACCACTCAGGCGACACATTTTTGCCAGTCTTCTCTAAATTTGGTACATTTTTAAAAAATGTCTTTTTAATATTTATCTAAACATTTAAATGACATCTGCACACATTGCATCAACTCTGATTGAGCCCAATGTAATTAATTGAATTTTGCCTAAAGCTGGTGGCCTACTACAGCCAACCCAGGTACCAAAAAACAAAAATATTGGCAGTGTACATTTCTGCAAACCATGTTACGTTTGTACGTTATTATGTAGCGCAGTGGTTCCCAACTGGTGGGTGTCCATTCTGAATAGACCACAGGTATCAACTTTGTAAAAATCACGTTTTATTTTTAAGTACAGTGAATTTCCAGCACAGAGCTTTTATTTTAAATTACTGTTTCCTGCAGTAGTGAATACCAAACAGCTACTTGACAGAGACCGCAAACTAGCTTGAGAAATGGCCAAACGCAAGTATGACGCTAAATAACTGTGTGAACCGTGAACTAATGACTAAGGAGAAATCTGGACCCTGTGGCTGGACCACTTGGGAACCACTGATGTAGCGGATATTTTGAAACTTAACATTTTAAAATGCTGTGCTTCATGTGTTGTGAGGTTTAGACACAGATATCACTTGGTTATGGTTAGAAAATCATGTTTTGGCTTAAAATATCTAGCTCTGGGAGAACAATCTCTAGAAAAGCAATGATATCTTGATAAAAATCAGCCACTTCTCATGGCACTATCCAAGAGTTTAAAAAAAAAACAGCAACTGGACACTAAAAACAACTGGTTTTTGTGGCACAATACCCGCTGTAAAAACGGCGAGGGAGTAGTAAAGACACCCATTCTGGGGGCTGAAAGCTGCAGGAACGTCAGCAACAGGTCTGTATGTATACAGTATGTTTGGACGTGGCTGCATTTACTGTGTGGTTAGGTTTCGGCACAAAAATCACTTGGTTATGGTGAGGAAATAAATGATGTTTCAGCGGAAAGTACCTGGTTTTTGGGGCACAGTCCCCACTAGTGAAGCAGCAATGTCTTGGTAAAAAAACAACCCTTTATCGTGGCACCATCTAACAAGTCGATACAAAACGCCCATGTTTAGGGCCTGAAAATCTGCAAGAAAAACAGCAAAAAAACCCAAAAGATTTTAATTTTTTTATTGGTCTTGAACAGTGGTCTGCAGCTTGGCAGGCGTCTCGCCAAGGTGTTACACTATCCACCATCCCCTCCACCTTCAGATGACAAAGTCAGCTCATATGCTACGTCGCTTCAGAAACGTAGAACGTAGAAATGTAACGTATCCGTGGTTTGCAGAAACGTGCAATGCCAATGTTTTCTTCTGCCGAATGGGCTGCTACAGAACATGATACCTCAATACGCTATAACTTGGTGGTCTCATGTGACTCTCGTTCAGTGCTGCACACTTCCTGGGAGGAATCCCTAATACAGACTCACACAGTAACTCTCACTATTTAAATGCAGTTCTGGACCCAGATACATATAAAATACAAAAATAAAATGTTGCAGCTTTGGCAGAGGTTAAATGCCGTCTAGCTTAGTGTTGTTACTTTAGTCACAGCACAGGAAGTGAGTGACAGGAATAATATTTCATGATTTCAGGTCATAACTCTGTCCAGAGGAGGACTGTGGGAGAGTGAGTTTGTACATAATGTTCACATTGGTTTGCGGCTGTGTTTTTCATGTGACGGTCCCGATGTTTGTGCTGAAGGTGCCTGCTGTCTCTGCGTCTCGTGTTGTCTCGTGCATTTCTCTGAATGTACTCACTCGCCTGCGTCGCTCATACGAAAACAGAAGCATGGCACATCCCTATGGAATGCAGTTGTTGCAATGTAAATATGTACCAATATATATAAAGAAGCTATTTTTTGCATGCTTTTTGTACACCTAAATATAACCACAGACAATAAAAAAGAAAACCTGAATTATTTGATGTTTTCTGTATTCCCGTTTGACTACCAGCACTGCGAGTCAAAAGAAAAAAGCAGTCATGTTACTGTACATCTTTTATTGCAGTGTCGATCACAAGGTGCAAACAAGGTGAGTCACTCCAGCAGTGGCACATCCACACATGATGTGTATATCTTTCTTTGACAAAGACAGAGGTAATGGGTGACATGTGAGGGATTTGTGTACACACTTAAGTGCCAGAAAGCGTTCTTTCACCTGCACGGATGTGGAGGATGTAGAGGTTACACCCAAAGTGTGGACAAAAGCAAACCGAGCTACACCCAAAAAAGTACACATACAGCTGAGCTACGCTAAAGCTCTACATACAACAGCAGGCGTCACTGTGGGAGGGGAGATGTTGGTCGAAGAGGCTGCTGAAGAAATAGTGGACACATGGAACAATGTCTCCTGTGTCCTTTCCAGTCTGGAGTCCATTTAGAGTGTGTGTGTGTGTGTGTGTGTTGTGTTGCAGGGTCCTTGTTCAGTGCTCCTTCAAAGCACCTTGAAGGTTTGCTCCCAGGTCACTTCTACACAGGAATAGAAGATAAAACATCAGCAAATATGAAAAACAAAGCAAAGGGTTTCATAGAGAGGCAACGTCCCTCACCTTCCAGTGGACCACTACAGGACCGTATTTCGAGGAAAAAAATGTGCAGGAGCTAACAGTGAGCGATGAATACTTTTTTGATCCCACTTGAATGAACCATGAAATACAGATTAGATGTTTTTCAATTAAAAAGATAATGTAGAAAGTCCAGAAAGCTGCAGTTTTTCATTAAACTGTTGAGGTATAAGATTGTGAAAGTACGTAATGCAAAGCATTTGACATACTTGGTGCTGGGATATTACTTTAGTCATTATGATGTTATAAGATTGCTGCCATTTTATTTTCAGGGAAAGGTGGTGTGTATTCTCTGATGCTCATCCCTTCTTTTTTGTTTTGTTAATTTCACAACATTAAATTACATTTTGAATGAAGAGTACTGAGGCCAACGTGGTGTCCGATTATTTTGAAGCCCTTTCTGGTGATCCACGCAAAGATATTAGAAAAAACTCCCCCTGATCAGCCTTGAATCATGCCTTAGGTTGTCTTATGATATCACTAGTTTTGCGCTACATTGAAAAAGTACTTTAAACTGGCCAAGTCTTGGCTTATAATGAGCTTGACATTAGTACACCCAGGCACAGCAGCTCTTTGACATGTTTGCATGTTGATGTCATGCCATCTCAATTTGCAAGCAGTTCACCGCACTCCTACAAACAATACCGAAAGTGATCTTTGAGAACATGAGCAATGGGTCTTGCTAATTTTTTTGCTTCCCAGCTAGTAAAAATAAATCGCCGGATGAAATGCATCAGGTAGGACAATGTTACATTTGTGCTGGGGACGTACCAAAGTTACCTAGCTAGCTAGTAACTGTTGAATATTGTGCGAGACCGAAGACATAGTTCAGTGAGCAGTTTCACAAAAAACCTAAATGGTACTATGACAAACCTACGAAAAACTTTCTTTACTCTGAAAATTATCTTTTAAATTGACAAGCATCATATGTATAACTCGTGATACAAATCAAATGGGATCAAAAAATGTTTCTCTCTTGTCGTTGACTACAAGAAAAAAGGCCCCATATAGGACATTGGTAGGGGAGGGACTTCGCCTGTCTCCTGTTGTGAAAATAATATGAATCCCTTACTTTAGATACCTCAGTCTCTGTGCTACATGCCTCTGAATCAGGGTCCTGTAGGATAAAATCCACAGGACAGGAGCCATTTTAGACCTCGCAGGTAATGACAGAAAGGATTCTCCTCATCATCACATGATAAAATACATGAAAAAAAACCATACAACTATTCTGCTGTCCAGACTGCTACGTGCACTCACGTTGGACTGGCCAGTGCCTGGGACTTGTCTTGCATTTGCTTCAAGGGTGTAATAGTCGCCTGTTTCTAAACCAAGCGACTCGCTGTCATGCTGTAAATACAAAATGTTCTGCCTGTTTTAGTTAAAGAGGGAAAGTGTCTGGGAAGGGATGGGAGAAATTTACTATCAGATAGATGGCGGCACTGCCCATAAATATTATGGGTATAAACACAGCGTTAAAGGAATACTTGTGTACCATTTGCATATTAAATACAGTGGCAACAGTGGCAAGTTTTTCGCAGGGAAGGTCGGATGGGGCCACTGAAAATCTTTGGGTGGCACACCAAAACCAACGCCACAACCGATTTTCAGGTGTTCGTTGTATGTAGACTATTTGAAAACTATGTCAACATGGTAAATAATGGCATACTAATATACTTTGGCTTTGTGTTTTACAGTTAATGTCACTAGTTATCTGATGTGCATAGACTGATACCGCTAGAGGTAAGGTTTTGAGTTTAGCAATAATCCTGTTTTAATACTATGCAGATGATGTGATTAGTTGTTTTTCAAATAGGCTGGTTTTCATTTTCTTAAAATAGCCAAATATAAAGCTTTAATTTAAAGTATATTGTACATTGATTGTAAGAGCATTTCCTGGGAACAAGCCC
Source organism: Epinephelus awoara (assembly GCA_035609425.1). Classification (NCBI taxonomy): domain Eukaryota; kingdom Metazoa; phylum Chordata; class Actinopteri; order Perciformes; family Serranidae; genus Epinephelus; species Epinephelus awoara. The sequence goes on along the minus strand of CM069304.1, from coordinate 22,445,486 downwards.
TCTCAAGTTTAGAGGAGACTTGTAAGTGCCTACAGAACCCATTTTCATTCAGATATCTTGAGGTGAGAGTTCAAGGGACCCCTTTGAAAATGGCAATCCCAGTTGTTCCCTCACCAAAATTTAGTCCCCTTCCTGAGAAATCATGCTGATATGATGGGTACCAGTGGATGCCTTAGGTTGTCTGGTTTCACAAGATACCAGCTAGCCTAAAAATTAGGATGCCGTAGCCTCTTCAGCCCATTCAGACCAATGATTGATGATGAGACAAAACTGTTGTAGAATGTTGCAGAGAAAAGTTGGAGCAACGTCTGGTTGGCCGGTCTGAGCTCGACTCAAGCCAGCTGATGGTGTCTTGTCAAATTGCTGGTGGCTGGTTTTAGAACATAAGGCACGTTGCCTGTTTCTACAGCCAGTCGGCTTGTAGTGAAATCCGCTGGTCAAGTCAAAATGACCGCAGACGACCACAAACCAAGATGTTCACTTGCTGCAGCAGGTGCTCCGTCCTTGTCAAGCCCTCTGTTTCTGTCCTCACGTGGGATTGGAGCTGCTTACTTATATTATTGTGCCGTATCCATACAGTCCATCTGATGCTTGTTTTATGTTTTTCACTATCTCATCACTACTACAAATGCAACTGTGGTCAGTATATCACTACCACTATCCTCATTCAGATTGTAATAAGCTACAAATTATATTCAGCCACAAAATAAATCTGAAAAGCTGCAAATCAGAACAGAAGCGCAGAGAGTTGTTGCATAGAGATGATACATACTCATCTAGTTACATTGGTGTGAACCGCATTGCACGCATTGCAAAAGTCGCATGCTTCAACTTGTCTCGTTACAAACCTTTGGTCTCAAGTGGGCTTTATAGTCCGTAATACTGGTCTGCGATTGTTCTTGCCAGTGGGGGCACCATTGATTTCTTCCTCACCCTGTGTTAAGGTGAATCCGTAAGGTAAACTTTGCTTTTCTCGCATGCCCCCAAGGTCAACAAAGAATCAAGCAACAGAGAAAATTGTTGTTGAATTGAAGTCATAAGGGTCCACATTTAACAACAACAAAACTATATCAAAACATCTATTTACAAACAGTGTAATGTAAGTCTCCTTTATCCAGTGCAATGCTCAGTGCCTCCCACACAATCAGCCCTTTTGGACGAGGACCTGAGCCAAAAGTGAAACTTAATCTACGTTCTCATCAAAGCCAGACTCCATTGACAAAAACAGTAATTTTACTTTGCTAAGCATTGGAGCTGCTGGTCTACCACTGCCATGATCAGTTAGTTTGTTTGTGTTAATGTGTGACTTTGGTGAATCCAAACTAACCCTTTAAAAATCCAAAGTCACACAATAACACAAAAAAACTGACCATGGTAGTGGTAAACCAGCAACTCCAATGCTTAGCAAGGTAAAATTACTGTTTTTGTCAATAGAGTTTGGCTTTGATGATAACATAGATTAAGAAGGAGGCAGCTCCTGTGTTAGGGAGGTAAAATTTCTGTTTTTGTCAGTGAAGTCTGGCTTTACAGAGAGCAAAGATAAGTTTCACTTCTAGTTCAGTTCCCTGACAGAGAGAGCTGTCAGTTTGGGAAGCACTGAACATATGACTGCATAAATGAGACTTGGATTATAGTGCTTGAGTTGTGTGTGAGTTTGGAAACGTATGTTTGGATATAGTTTTGGTGTTGTTACATGTGGACCCCTGGGGTTTCAATTCATCAAGAATTTCATCCATTTTTATATTCTTCATTAACCGTTGAGGCATGCAAGAAAAACAAAGTTTTCTTTTTGAATTCAAGTAACACAGGCTGAGTAATTGATATACAAATAGTCATTTGGGAGGTGAAGTATTCCTTTAATTTTAAGGTAACTGAAAGTTACTGTTTGTGTGTGTGCTGTTGGGACTTCCAGTTATGATGTATGCAACATTCCTGCACAAGAACTGAAACACAGCCAGAAGATGTTCAGATAAAGAATTGTACTGTTGATGTCTGTTCTGTATGTTATTGTTAAAAGCCTCTTTGCTGCCATCTTGTGTTTTAACATCACAACAGAATTCACATTGTCACCTCACATGCGTCACAGAGCTTACCTGTACATGTGTGTCTGTGTATTTGAATTTCATGTTCTTGTAAAATTCTCTTTTTGGTAGCAAATAGAGCAGCACCAAGTCACACACAACAGTTGCCTGGAAAATCAGAGATAAATTAGTGTTTGAAGAAAATAATCCACAGATAATAAATATTTATGAAGGTTGTCAGGGTGCAGCATACCACTCCAAAGATGCCCACTCCAGAACCAATAGCTGTCAGTGTCGGGATAATATCAAACTTTCTCGCCTGTAAAGGACGGAGCACCAGTGATTGAAAATCCTTTAGAATAATTCTCAAGTAAAAATTCATATTAATGAAATTAAAGAAACATATAACTCACCAGTGACTGCACAATGATATCGAACCTGATCCCAAACACTTTGAGAAGTGTTCTTTTCTGAACTTTGTCCTCCAAATAATGCTTTGCATACCTACAAACAACCACGGGAGTTATAATGTTAGGTTGCATACCGTAGAATGTATTTGCCAAAGTGTGTGAATGTAAATATTTACATTTTCCCACATACTCCGCATCATGCACTTACATACATGATAAAGTACTGCAAAACACAGGGACTTTCCAACAAACCTTCCCAATTTGACATATTGTCGCTAATAAAAATGGTAGTAATAACTGCATGGAAGATTTCCCAAGCAGCTATAGTCAACATCCCTGAAGCCAGTTACAAATAATATCCGACTGCAGCTGCAACGATTAGTCGATTAATTAGTTGATCAACAGAACATTTATTGGCAGCTATTTTAATCACTGAATAATTGTTTTAGTAGCCAAAAAAACAAACATTTGCTTCTTTCATGCTTTGTAAATGCAAGAATTTGACATTTTTCTTGTCATACATTATAATTAACTGAACAGATAAAACAGACCATTTGAATACACTACTTTGAGCTCTGGCAAATTACACGGGGCACGTTTTATTGTTTTCTTACATTTTAGTGACAAAAACTTCAAAAATACTGGGCTGATCAATCCATAATGAAAGTAATCGTTCGTTGCAGTCCTATGTCCTACAAATGCCCATGTGTGAGAACAAAGAGCAGACTATCCTCAATATGCTGTACATCAAACAATAAAAGTTTAAGACAAATCTCAGAGTGCCACGTTGAGCCGTTTTACTGAGGGCAAGTAAACATCATAAACTTCAGGCTGCATTCAGTGCAAACTCAACAGACCTGAAGCAATAACCTGGATTTTGCCTTCATTTTCATTATTATTCCAGGCTTGTACCTGTTATTCTTTTGTTTCTGTCCGATGAGTCGGTCTCAGTCTCAATTAATCTATTAAAGATACTATGTGTAACAATATACAAGTATCAAAGACGTGTTTCAGTGCTGGAAAGATGGTGCTTTTATAAAACAAGGCCATTTATGCAGTAGAGAGATGGAAATACTTTTAAGACTGGTGCTGCATGACCTGTGAAAAGAAGTGGCTCAAGAGGTAGAAATCCTACAACTACCAAGATGCACTGCACCAGATCATTAAATGCTCCTGCTGGTAGGTGACATAATGTGAACTCATCCGTTTGACACAATTGCGGCTGGCTAGTACCTAACAATTTTGGATTACAGTTAAACAGTTATCTCAAATATGTTTTTAGCCTCTATCCAGCAAACAATATGGTGTTGAACTCTCGCTATTACAGCTAAACAGGGTACTAAAAAAAATACGAAAATGTGGAAATACAATCTATATTTCGAGTTCATTTGATGGTTTTGAGCTGAAATATGAGCAGGGTGATCTGGGTGCTGGTAAGGTGGATAGAGGTTTACCTACTCAGTGTTATTATATGAATCTGGCTTAAAATCAGCAAAGTATCCCTTTAATTGTGATAATATGCACCTCTCTTCTCTTGCTACTCTTCAGCTCTGCTATAGCGCCAACAGTGTACACTACACTGGCTGACGTTAGCATAGAAATGGAGTCTGCTCATGTCAACAAACAACCAGCACCATCACAGCACAGTGTCTAACACAAACTCCATATATGCCCAGAAAAATAAGTTTTATCTAATGAGGCCCATCTGGCCAAACAGGAATGTGACCAACGCCGGGGGAAAACCTGGATCAACATTAATTGGGCGTTTGTTTTCATGGAGAGACCTTTGTTTGTTTTTGGGGATCAAAAACTACGCTGAGCCGGCTTTCCTCCTATTGGACGGTAAGCTAACATTACTGCAAAGCATATGGAATACGGTACATTGTGATATTCAGCTGGCAAGTGTGAACAACAGGATGCTGACTGCAGTTCACTTAACGGCCACTGGTGTCATTAATAACAAGGAATTTCAGAGAGTTGCACAAAATGTCTTAAAGCCTATCTCTCATGGCTGTTGATGTCTTGGATCTGGATCTTCATCCTCCAGCAGATCCAGCCTCTCCTGTCTCTCTCTTCCTCTGTGTGTTTACTAATTGCTCCTGTCTCTGTGAATGATGTGGTTAAGTTTTGCCTCTTGTGTGTCGAAGGTCTGCAAGTTACAAGTACATCTCCAGTCTTATCACTCAAGTCCCAAGTCCTAAACTTTGAGTTTTGAGTCCTAGACAGGTTGTAGTGCGCTTTTTACCAAATGTAATACCACTTTAACAACAGAGTAATAATATATTACATTTTCAAAAATCATGAATGCTTTTTAAAATGTGTATGTGTTTCTGTTGGAAGCTGTTGCATCTCCATCTGTAATTTTCACCCTGCGTGTCTTGCCTACTGCAATTTGTTACCCACCACATGACATGTACGTGAATGAAATTATCTTTGATATCTTTTTTTTTCTAAGTGGTGCACAGTATTTTGAAGTCAAGTCCTCATGGTTGTCTCCTGCAACTTGATTGGATGCTGTCAGGTTGGTTCAAACAAAGTGGATCTTCTGGGGAGTTACGTGTCGACTTGCTGGGATTGAATAGCATTTATGTTAGTTGGCTCTGGGGATTCATTATTTGTTATGTTTTTTGGCGAGTTTTACCCTTTAGTGATAGGACAGTCCAGACAGATAAGAAATGTGGTGGGAGATGACGTGCAGGAAAGGGCTGCAGGCTGGAATCAAACCCAGGCTGCTGCAGAGGACTCAGCCTATAGGGGACGCACACTCTACGAGGTGAGCTAGAGGTTGCCCCATTTTGAATATTACTATATATATTGTTATTACTCAATTAAATGGGTGTTATTAATGGTTATCGGCATGCTACATATACGTTAGCAGAACACTGCTATACCTACTCATATGTTCAGAATGCTGTCATCAGCTAATCAAATGCCCCTTGGCATCAGAAGCTGTTTCATTAGGTGTCACTTTCACTTCAAGCATACAGACTATGTGGTAAGGTTCTGTGTCGGCAGTGCCGGGAACTCCCTGCCCATGCAGTGAACAAAGATCTGCCAAATTACGCAAAACTTGCCATTTTCGCCTCAGTTCTCCACCCTACACAGACTTTCTTGCTCTTAATACTAATGTTGTGTCAGTCGACTTCCTCCATCGCCACATAATGATTAACACGGCCATTAAACGAACGTAAAAGAACGTACTTGCTGAGGCAGAACCCTCATGAAATCGTACTTTTTAATGCTGATTGAGTGATAACCTTTGAACAAGGTGGGTTTTTGGGAGCTTTTTCTTGTCTGAATCGAGGGTCTGAGGACAGAGGGTGATGTACGATTGTAAAGCTACTGGAGGCAAATTTGTGATCAGTGATACTGTGCTATATAAATAAAAGTGACATGACTCAAGTTCAGTCACTGGATATGTTGATTATATCAATATGAAAATAGACATTTCTATCACCAGTGTTTTGTTGATATTTGTTAGACACACTGAGGATGAAAGAGTATTGTAAAAGTATTAAGCACCACCAGAACTGTTTCCCCTCACAAGAAACAAGAAATTTAATAACTAAACCTCTTTAAGAAAAAAAGTTAGCCATTTTGGGATTTACACTTAATTCAGAGCTGGATGAAGAGGTCGATACCACTCATGTCTGTGTGTCCATTATGAACCCACAGCCAGGAGATGTTAGCTTAGCATGAAAACTGGAAACAGTCCAAAGGCCACTTACCAGCACAGCTAAAGCTCACCAATTAGCACATTATGTAAAGTTTGTTCAAACTATAAAAAAACTGAAGTGTAAAACTTAACAGTTTATGGTTTTATAGGGTGTTTTACACACTCCATAAAACCAGACCAGCTGTTCAGTCTTTATGCCAGTCTGAGCAAACCAGCTGCTGGTTCCAGCTTCATCCATAATATACAGACAGGAGTGTTATCTGTCTTCTCATATAACTATCAGTGAGGAAGCAAAAAAAAGTGTATTTCTCAAAATAACCATATTATATAAGAAGTATTTCTCAGTAAAACATGTTTATTCACCTGAAATTGTAGCCCACTGAAGCTCTGGCTTTGTCTGTCTCTGCAGGGTTTCCATACAGACCGTGGAAGTAATACTTTGGTTTACAGTGTTTTACATCCACGTCAAAGTTACATGTCCAGTCAACCACAATACCAATGGCCCCTCCCTGTCAGGACACAAGCACATGATGCATGATACAAGGCTCTATTATTATACCAGAAAGAAAAGAGACAAAGGATAATGTGTGTGCAGCTGAGACTAGATGTAATGGAAACCTGGAAGTCAGTGTTAAGTAAAGATCAACGTACCACTTGGGCGATTGTTTCAAAGTTGAATCCAGACAGTTTAACTATGTCTCCGAGTCTGAATATGGGACACAGTGGAGCCTTGTCTGGATCATGGAGGCATTTGCTGATGTATTTAGCATCAATACCCTCAACCAGGTTACTCCTGCAAGGACAATTAGTCATTAAAACAAACACAGTTATGAAAAAAAAAAAGAAGCTATTTTAGTGTCCTGGAAAACGTAATAACATCGAATTACATTTGTTTGTTTGAGTACAGCTGATATAGGCCTTTATCCTTCAGCATCATCTACAGCCTGACTGAGGGGGATTTAAAAGTTATTTTAGTAATTAAATATTTAAGACATTTATTGTCTTTAACCATTTAAAGACAATAAATGTGCACATGTGCTGGCTTGGCTTGACTCAGTTTGACCCTGCATGTTAGCCCAACGCAGCAGGGATTTCTATCTCTATCACAACTCGCGCAAGCGACGCGCTTGAACATGTCTATAACTGATGACGCAAACACATTCTCACTGAGCCCGGTCTCACTCCAAAGTCGTCGAAATTCAGCGCTTGGACAGTGACTTACAGCATCAGAAACCAATGAAAAATGGGTCCTTGGTGTCGGCAAGGATCGGTATGATACGCGGCCAGTTGCCGTTATAGTTTAACGTGGCAGGACAAGGACGAATTTTAAGGTGGCGAAAGGCTGAATAGGGTGACTGAGAGGGGTGGTGAAAGGGTCCAACCACCACTGACTTTCAGAGTAGTGTTCACATCCAGTAAGATTCTAAAGCCAAACCCTTTTGTTGCCTAAACCCAACCACATGTTTGTTATTGAAGGAAGAAAAACGTCAATTTGCAATGTTGTACCGACTTAGTGCACTTATTTTGAAAGACACGGGATGTAAACCTTAAGTTTCCTGTGGCGACAAAAGTGTATCTCAAAAGAAGAGAACTTGACATGGTGTCCCAGAACGTCAACAACCAACACAATCAGGATACCTTTCACGTTGTATCTGGACATGGAAAGTCCATGACCAAAATGTCAATATGTGACGAGGTCAGAATGAGAATGTGTTGTCTCACTCTGACCTCATCATGTATCAATGTTTGGTCATGGACTTTCCACATCGAGATCTGACGTGCAAGGTATCCTGGGTGCGTTGGTTGTTGATGCTCTGGAACACTGTGTTTAGGAAAAAAGACAAGGGATAGGCTTAACAATCTTACGGGAGGCGAACACTGACCTCCTGGGTGAAAGTCGGGGTTGTTGGACCCATCCGCCACCTGAAATTCTGCTACCTTAACTTTTGGTGTTGTCATGCTGCACCCCCCCCCCCCCCCCCCCCCCCCCCCCCCTCCACGATGTTGCTGGGTGCTATTAAACAATAACAGCGACTGGCCACGGATCATGCCGACATGATAGGATGGCCTTCTTTGTCGGTGTCTTACACTGAAAGTCATTGACCAAGTACCACATTTCAAAGACTTTAGACTGAGACCCGGTTGATGATACGCTCGTGCTTGTGGACCAAAAGAGCATTTTTCTGTTCACGTCGCTGGTGTTACTGTGGACAACAACTTTCTTACAGGAGGTTTTTTTTTTCTCTTGGCACTGCATGAACATTTGCTGGACATCTATATCCTCCAGCTTGCTTGCAATGTCTCAAGAAGAAAGTTGTAGTAGTGCCAAAGCACACCAGAATGACACTCCACCACTTCTTTCCTCCAAATGAGGAAACAGAATATTTGCAGTTTGCACATTGTCCATCTCAGGCGTAACCCAGCTCAGTGCGGCGCGTATAAACTGGTAATGGAAATGCAAATCAGCGTGGCATGGTTTTACTAGTATGACATGTTGCGTGTCTGCTTTTACCAACAAGAGCTTAAAGTTACAATCTTGTTTGTTCACAGGCTTTAACCAGCCTGGTGGAGTTGTTTACATATATATATATATATATATATATATATATATATATATAGTAGAAGCCAAGATATCCTGACTTTTAGTTCCTAGTATGAGACAAGCTGCCCAAACACTGGATCCTACAATGCCTGGAATGCAATTCAGTAACATCTTTCATTAGATCTTATCAGCCTGATCAATGCCCTTAAAAAAAGTTTTTGAATTAATGATCATTATTCAGTTAGGATAAAACCATCCTATCGTTCTTCATTTGGAAATATTTGTCTGCTGCGCTAATTTACATTTGATATGAATGTGCTGCATCACCTTGAGACGCCAAATAAAGGGAAAGTTACAGAATTTTTGATGAACAGTGTGTAGTTCTCCGCAGACATCAACATAGGAGGACTAGATGGGAATAAACAGAAGAGAGAATAGTGTCAAAGCCCGTATGTTGAGATGCACAAATCGTCACAAGTGATGTTTCCTATGTACAGACAATTATGTAATCCAGTGAACAGCACAGAATCAGCATAAATTCAATCACTGCATACATTGCAAAAAAAAAAAATCTCGAGAAATGTTGGCATTGTATGTCTCTGTAAGAAACAACCACTTTTTTTTAAAACAACTTTGTAAGAAACAACTTGGAAGAAGTTAAAGCAGCTAGAAGCAACTTGGTAAGAGAGAAAACATTTTTGTGCCACTATCCCAGCAGGAAAAGCAGTCATGTCTCTGCAAACAGTCCGCTTTTTTTGTGCCACTACCCTGTCGGGGAAAAGCAGCGATATTTCTGCAAAAGCAATTGTTTCCTGGGACCAAAGCAACAATGTGTCGGTAAACACAATCTGTTTTCATGCCATTACAGTATATTGGCAGGAAACACAGTAATGTCTTTTTCTTTTTAGTGGGACTATCCCAGCAGGAAACACATGAATATCTCTGTAAAAGAAACAACCATTGTTTTTCCCATTATCCCGACAAGAAACGCAGTGATGTCTCTGTAAACAACAGCGATGACTTGGTAATAAAGAATAACTGCTTTTCGTGCCTTAAAAGCCACTGGAAACACAGCAGTGACTCGCTAAATCACAACTGGTTTTTGTTTATTGGTTCAAACAGTGACCTACAGCTTGATAAGCATCTTGCCTGGGTGACACACCATCCACTCTCCCCTTGACCTCAAGATGACAAAGTCAGCTCATAGAAATGTTGATATGGTCTATATGACATGCAAATGTAACATTCCTGTGCTTTGCAGAAACGTATAATGCCAACATTTTCTTCTGATGAGCGAACTGGTTGTGAGTTAGTATCAGCTTGCAGTGTGAATAATTCAGTGTTTCCACATACTCTGGTATGTTGTGATCATCCTCAACAGGGCACCAAGCCAACACCTCGCAGGTCTTTGTGTCTTTCACACAGACTCCCGTCATTTGCCCTTGAAACAGAGACATACTAGAGTTTACCATTAGACACAAAACTTAGAACTGGAGTGAGTGTTTTGAGCAGCAAGGAAAAAGAAAGAGTCCAACACTACAGCACACATCCTCTGCCTCCACTTTTATCGTCTTATCTTGAATTAGCAACAGCAGCAAGCAAGATATAAGAGAAGCAAAGCAAGTGCTGAAGTAACTGTTTCCTTTATCTCGCCCTGATCCGAGCATAGAATTTCTCTCCATGTGATTAGCTTTGTCAGTATCAGTCTCTGATATCATCGTGCGCTGGTTGAGTTCACAGACGGTTCTCCAGCAGGCGTTTGGTCACTCAGCGGCACCGGTCTGTTTAGCTGCAGGGACGCCCCCCCGTGTTTACTTGTCTACAATCATAGAGACAGCATGCCGCCTCTAAAGAGATCCTGGCACCTCAAGGTGAATTTGACTGGTCTGAAACAGACAGATCTAAAGCTGTGGCCAATGCTGGTTTTATTGAAGTGGATGTGGGGCACGGAGGGCTTGAAAGGATCAGAATTTAACCCCTGGACAGACGGAGGACAATAAATTTATGTAACTGCTCTTTAAACTCGCCCGCGATACTGCACGTTTGTACCTATTAAAGAAGCTCCTATCTGAAGGTTATTTGTTTTTAATGTCTTTGTGTGCTTATGATTTGTGTCGGCTCATATGCACAGGAGTCACTGTGGTGTTACACATACATGTGTGTCTACTTGCTTAAGGGAGGATTTGACTTGCATGCTTCAGTGATCCGAACTCACACACACTATGTGTTTGGGTTGCTAAGGCTGAGGTTGTTGATTTGAATTTGCTCTTATAAAAGAGCAATGCATGCGTTCTATCTAAATGTTTACCTTAGCAACGACAATGATGAGTCAGATGTATTTAAGTTTATACTGTATGAGCACATCTTATAGTGCTTCTCAAGAGCCACAACCCATTCTGCAAATACACTGCTCCACCTGACATGATCGTCTGCCTCCCTCGGTGCATCTTTGCCCTATCGCTGGCTTTAAAGGGACATTTCACCCCAGAATCAAAACAACATATTTTTTCTCTTAACTGAAGCTCTATTTATTCACCCAGATTGTTTTGGTGTGAGTTGCAGAGTGTTGGAGATGTCTGCTCTCTCTCCAGTGCAATAGGAACTAGACGGCACTCGGCTTGTGGTGCTCAAAGCGCCAAAAAATACATTTTAAAAACTAAACAGCAATGTCTCTTTCCAGAAATCATGATCAGTTACTCAAGATAATCCACAGACCTTGTTGTGAGCAGTTTCATGTAGGAACTATTTTCTTTCTACTGAGCTACATCTGCTGACCGTATTACCATGCAGAAGGAAGCATGCATCTACTGCACAGGTTTCCAAGAATGCTACTGAGCCTAGCTTCCAGTTTTTCCCAGTGGCCACTTGAGGTGTTGCAGCAAAAAAAAAAACATCCAGAGCAGCCCAAAAAGCATCTCTCTATACACCAGTATTGTAAAAGAGAAAAACTGTAAAACTGCTGACAGGACACCTGAAACTGCAAATAAAGGCAATTATGACTTTTCGGTCCATGGTGGCTTTATATTTGTTACATCTTACACTGTCACAAGCATGAGCCTCTCGTCCTTATAGACGCATGCTTCCTTTTGCACAGTGATACAGCTGGCGGGTGTAGTTCTGTAGGAAGGAAATAGTTCCTACATGAAACTGCTCACAACAAGGTCTGTGGATTATCTTGCGTGACCGGGTCATGATTTCTGGAAAGAGACATTGCTGGGTTTTTTTTTGTTTTTTTTGGCGCATTGAGCACTGTAAGCCAAGTGCCATTTGTTTCCATTATCAGTCCCTTCAGGATTTTGCCGGCTTTTTTGGGGAAGATTGTTGCAACTTAAAATGCCTGAGAACACAGCAGCTTTTCAAAAAAAAAATTGCAATGCATGTTTTAACATTGTTAGGCATTTCTTTTCAAAAATATTGTAGGAGCAAATGAAAAACTGAAAAAAAATAGTTGCAACATTTTTCTTGTATCATTTATTAACAGTAAAAGGCAACTGATCCAGTGAGAATAAAACTGCCCTGTTCTGAGTTTGTAATTCATACACTAAACTAAAGTTACCACTAACCTGCATATTTAGTCCAACCCTGTGCCTCAAATCGCATACTCCTGTACTTACACTTAATATTTTGAGTGCATAAGTGCGTTCACACTGAGAAGTATGGAAAAATGCAGCGCACTATGAGTACCCGCATGCTGCACTCCAAACAGTCAAGAAGTTGAGTGTGGAACTATGGACACTTCTCGCCCTCAATGGTCGCCATCTTGGCTACGTAGTGGAAAGGGAGGGACCACTATACTGTTGTCGGGTATAAGCCAGCAGTATGTTTATTAGGTTAATTTAGCGGTCTGTAATGATTTGGTACAGCGAACAGTAACGCGAATGCTAATGTTAGTTTGCTAACAAGCTAATTTGCGGTCGTCATTTCCAGTAAGTACACAACGGCCGTGTTTGGTTTCAGACAACACTACTCTGTCGAAATTCACGCACTGCGCCAATAAGTACATAGTGCACATAATATACTACATGGAAGTGTACTAACGTAAGTATGTGATTTGATACACAATGTAAGTCACCTTGATCCTTTCAGCACGTGCAATAGATGAGGATGCAACAGCCTGTGTCTTTGTCTGTTGTCTGCATGTGTCAGTCATTCTCTGGCTGTGTTTTGGAAAGTATTTGTCAATCTATGTCGTTTGTGTTGCACCACAACGTTACACAGAGTGCAAAACAGTTACCCCCCGATTTTGTACTCACATAAAGCTGCGATTATTGGTGAAATTTACAGAAAATTTTGGGTTGATTAGAGAAAATTGCAAGGTCGCACGGATCTTACAGGCATTAGCTGAATTGACGTTAACTCTTGCGATCATGACATCAAAACATCCTGTAGGGGATCCATGGTATTGGAGAGAAGGCAGACATCTCTACAGCTGATCATCTCCAACACTCGCCAACTCACACTAAAACTATCAAGATTGATAAACAACACTATAGGTAAGAGGGACAATATGTATTTTAGGGTGAGCTGTCCCTTTAAGTAATTAAAGTTAAGGACGTTTATGAAGGTCTGGTGAAACAAGACAGGATAATAGAAAGCCAAAGATCTGGACTGATCCGAGTTTGGCCGCAGATGGACAGACGGTTACTCAGTGAGGACTGCTCAGGTCACACACTGTCAGGCCGTCAGGATTTACCATGTCCCGTACGTTTGAAACTCCCTCCTTCACAGTCAGCGTTAGAGCTGCAGTTGTGCTTGCCGTGGAGCTGTTGTAAACAAGAGACCGGGGTCAGTGTGTGGACACAACTGTGGAATGTGGATGTGAACAACATGAAAACAACATGAAAATAAAGTTGTGCATGTTTTGCAGCATACAGAAATAGTTAATGTCATCTTGAGGCCAATAAGTTCAGAAAGATTTTTTCTTATTTCGGCAATTACCCAATTACAGAAACAGTCTTGGAATGAGACACAGTTTGTGTTTCGTTTGACTATTTATGGAAGTGTAACAGTCAGAGGGAGAGGAGAGGCAAAGAAGAAAGAAGGGGAGGAAGCATTTCCACGTACCTCTGGACACTTTCCCATCTTCTGACCTTCGGTGATGATGTAGTTTGTCATCACCACAAAAGATGAGTCTCCCTGAAAGAAGTAAAATGTTGCATTCATTTTAAATCTTATTTATTTATGCCACAAAATGTCATAACAAAGGATGCAGCTGTTATTATGCTACATGCTAGAGATTATTGTAGGCAGTTTGTCAAACAGTTGTGTCCCACTGGTGACCCTGCTGAGATCATAAAAACCATCAAACCAAATCTCTACACTTGTTTAGACCATGGTCAGTATTTAGTTTTAAGGAATAATTACACGATGGCCATCTTGTATTTGTACAGTAAGTATTAAGGAGATTCGAAACAGGCAGAAATAGCTACCCTGGCTCTATTCAAAGGTAACAAAATCCACCCAAGGGCACCTCTAACAGCGCACTAATGTGTTATATTTTCTCTGTACAAACACACTTTGTGATTTTGTGTGGTGTTATGTGACCTGTAAAAGAGAGCTGTCTAGCTCTTACCCCTGATTCTAGTCTTTATGCTAAGCTAAGTTATCCAGATACACGGCTAAACTGCTGTTGCATCTGCCCTGCACTGGTGAGTCTCATTACTGGCCAGTCTAACGTTTTCAGTTGGTTTATCTGGAAACTAAGTCTGTTTAAACAATGGGGAGGTGTGTGACTGTGTTCATGTGGCTTGACTCCTGGCTATGTTAGCTGTTAGCTTGGAGAAAACGGTCCCTGTGAAAGTGTCCTGCTTGAAGAAATGATTTGAATCACTCAGGGATCAGGGTTACGTTGTTCACTGAGTGATTCATTCACCAAGTGATTCGTCACGCAGTAGCCAGTCCCTCTGTGCACCCTGGCTGCCTCGTGATTCATCATTCGCACGGACTGAATTGGGGGTTCCACTCCCAGCCTGCGAGCTCGCTGCTGAGCTCAACTGAGCTGAGAAATGAAAAAATCTGTCCTGGAAGTGAGTCAGTTCAGTACGTTCACTCAACAGATTGATTCTTTTGAACGATTCGTTGGCGAATGACACAACACTACCACACAGCGTAGCCAGGAGCCAGGTGAAGTCCACAAGGTGTGGGCCGTTATCTCCTTTGTGAGGTTTCTGAGCTGCGCCAGAGATGGACCTTCTCTAGAGCAGGGCCAGATGGCTCCCACCTGCCTCCAAGCAGGAAGCGGTGACATCTTGCCGACAGCAGCCAGCCCCCAACAGCCGTCCTTCTCCATCTGGATCAAACATGTTGGTTGTGAGACTCTGCTAACTTCTGTCTGTGCAGGAGACCAGACGGAGAGGTGTTTTTAAAAGTCTTTGTGTGTTCAGCTCTCAGTACTGTTGTAACCTCTAAGTGAATCTCTGTGGTTTGGAGTTTAGTTTCTCTCCTGCATCCTGCTTTTTACTTCTGCTTTACTTAACTGTTTCATGTTTGCTTTCAGCCGTGTAAAGTTACTGCTCATGAAAACCCAATATTTCCTTATTTTGCTGCTTCACAATAAAAGCTTTTACATAACAAAATAAGAGGGACTTTAGTTGTGAAGAATCTATAAGAAATGAATTAGTTGAACTTTGTTAGCAACCTTTGTTCAATAAAAAGAAGTCTTGTGTAAACTTCTTTTACCTGTCAGTGTGTGATGGAAAAACACTTGCAGCAATAACAATGGGGTACTTTAGCCGTGCATCAGCTCGCTGCTTTTAAATGTCATCACTCAAGGCAAGTCGTCACCGGTTAAAGACACACCTTCAAGTGGGCAGCCCTGTTGTGACGGAGAGGCCAATCTCTGCTGCGCTGAGCTGACAGGCCAAACCAAGTCAAACCAAGCCAAGCCAGCACATGACTGTTAAAAGGGTGTGTAGGTTGCCCTCAGGTAATGGCTTTTTCAAGCTTTTGTTCGGCCAAATTTGCTTGAATTTAGGGTTACTGTTATATCGCTTCAATTGTGTTTTTGCATTTTCATTTGACAGAGATTTTATATAACAGTGTGTAGACTGGATTTTCTTTTGTGAGAACAAAGGAGGGGAAAACCCTGTTTACAAAAATACCCCTATAAATGTAGACTATAGGTCTCAAAAAGCAAAACACTGACTGTCTGGGGAATATTCACAGAGAGGTGGATTTGTGCGAGAGTCTATACCTAAATGACCTTAACATCTTGTTGGTTGGGTTCATCGTGCCAAACCATATGCCCACACCCTGACTACAAAGCAAACAGGACAATCTTCATTGTGCCTTTATTTCTTTCCCACAGATAGCAGGACACAGAGATATTTTAGGTAAATACAAATTCATATTTGAACAGAGTTTCTGTTTGTAAGGTTGTTTGCTTAGTTATTTTCAGGGTGCACGCTATGACTTTTGGAAAGCACGGAGACACCTTGATGTTGACAAAGCCAGATTATCATCCAGGTCACATTACAGAGCCAGCAGTGACTTTCAATCTGTGTGTCATCATTGATTGGACCTGGCACATAAAATCAGGCCAACACGGATGTTTAAGTGCGTGACTAAACGTTGAACTTTGTCACGATCTGACTGCTGACCAGCTTGTTTCAAAGAGTTTTGACGTTGCTCGCCTGACTAAGCCTGATGTTTACTCACTCTGACTGTTTGATTCATGGGCTGTGGTTGTAGCCTTCAAGACATCTGACTCTTACTATAATCCTAACAACAGTCAGGGACCTGTATCAGGTGCAAAACAAATTATTCACCAATTTGGAGTCATTTCATGCCCCTGCATGTGGTAGGAAAGGCTTCAGTCACCAACCTGCGAAGGGAAGACGTAGTCAGCCACATCCCAGACTCTCTCAGTTCCATTTACACTGGTGTAGCCCACGCCTTTCATTTTGGTGAAGACAGAGCTCACTGCTGTGTCTGTGGACTGGTAGCCTTTCTCGTAAATGAACACCCACCTGTAAGAGACACAGAAAGCATCACGTCAGGTCTATCAGCACATCACATCAAACTCCACCCCAGCCAACCATCCAGCCTCACAGGCATGGACACGTACAGTGGAGACATCGACATTCAGCACTGCAATGCCTCATCTGCAGTGTACCTTACAGGGACACGCTCAAGTGATTGTGGTTGCGTAATCTCATGGTGGTCATCCGCTTTTCCACCACTAAGACAAATCAGACATATGGAATCTGAAAGTTCAGACGTTCTAGCAAACTGTTACATGTCTGCAAAGAAAGTAAAAGAGGCTCAAGCAGAAGGAGAATAACAGATGTGGTTTTAATAGAGATGCAGTGCTGTCGATGAGCAATGATAAAACAGTCCCAGCTGCTAGCACAGATCCAAAGATAGTATTTCTCAGAAGACTGAATGTCAAATTAAAGTGGCAGGTTGCATGTTTACTTCCACCAAAGAGGTTTTGTTCTGCGGTATTACAGAAAAACTACTGGCCCAACTTTCATGAAACTTAGTAAAAGGGGCAAAGGAAGAACCCGTTAAATTTTGGAGTGGATCAAAATCATAGGGTGATCATAGGGTTATTTTTCACTTTTGTTAACATTGTAAGAAGGGGCATTGGGCCTTGGTGGAATAACTGCCACACATATTTAGACACACACATATTTCATATCTGAGCTTGAAGTCCCATATTGACAAGGTGACGAAAACATAATTTTTCCACCTCAGAAACATCACGAAGGTCAGACCCCTGTGAATGAAAATGAAAAAGATGCAGAGAAATTGATTCATGCTTTTATTTCAAGCCGCGTCAACTACTGTAACGCACTTTTTACTGGCCCCCCAAAAAACACCGCTGACTTCACAGACTTCAGCTCATTTAAAACACTGCAGCTCGGCTATTAACCAGAACCAAGAGGAGAGAGCACATCAGGCCAGTCTGAGCTGCTCTGCACTGACTTCCTGTCACATTGAGAATTGATTTTAAGCTCCTCCTCCTTTTATACAAAGCCCTACATGGGCTGGGACCGAGCTACATTACTAAGTACTAACTATTCGCCCCCAAGAACACTGTGATCATCTGCTGCTGGTTTATTGGAGGTTCCCACAGCTGGAAGAAGATCAGGGATTTAGCCTTAGTCATTTCCGCCCCAAAGCTATGGAGCACACTATTTATAGATATCAGAGAAGCTAGCTCGCTAATTATTTTTAAAAGAAAGCTAAAAACATATCTGTTCACTTTAGCCTTTAACTAGCTCTGACTTTTCTTATACAGGTCTGAAACTCTTTCTGTTTACGCTTCACGCTGCTGCAACTCTCTTAAAATCTTACTTGATTTTATGATTTATAGTTTTACACATCTATGATTTTATGAATCAGTTAATCCATGTTTTAAACTGTTTTAAACATACTTTTAAATTTGAATTGCCTGCCCTTGTTGTAAAGCTCTTTTTGCTGCATTTCTTGTATGAAAGGTGCTATATAAATACAGTTTATTATTATTATATATAAATCCAGTAGATGGTGTTGAAGTTCAGTGTTGGCATTGTACGTTTCTCTCTCTGTTATTATGTGGTGGATATGATGAAACCTGACATTTCAACAAAGCTGTGGTTAACATCTGGTTAGGTTTAGGCACTAAACCACCTGGTTATCGTTAGGAAAAGATCATGTTTGGGCTCAAAGAAGTGTTTCTGGGAGCACACTCCCTGCTGGAAAAGCAGCAATGCCTGTGAAAAAAGACAGCTTTTTGTGGCACTATCCCTGCTGGACTAAAAAACACCCACATTTGGTGCCTTAAAAAGCTCTGGACACTCTGCAATGACTTGCTAAATCACAACATCCACTCCACCTGATGAGAAGGTTAGCATATATACTACGTCTCTTTAAAAAATTGATATGATACATATGAAACATGCAAATACAACGTATTTGTGGTTTGCAGAAACATACTATGCCAATATTATCTTCTGGTGACTGGGCTGAAGAAAACAACTGTAAAAATATGATGACTCTGTATCACAGTTCACATTCAGGGTACAAGTAATCCTCTGGGGTAGCTGCTCAAACTACATTTTGTAAATCTATTCAGACATACATAATATAATAATGACTTTATTAAGGACACAGAGAATGGTCCATAGCGTACCACATCAAAACAGTCTATTTACAAAAGTTAAATATAATAAATACAATTAAAAAGGCAAGAAATACCCAACACTACATTATGCATTCATATAGTTGAAAAATTCAACTGCACCCAGAAACCAGCTGGAGAGCTAGTGGCCCCACAGTCTAGATGAAAACCTGACTGAGCTCAGCTCAGGGTCAGCCAAGGCCTGGATGATACAAGTACAATTTTAGGTACTTGTACTTAACAGTACCTCAGTATTTTCATGTAATATATACTTCCACTCTACCTCATTTCAGAGGGAAACATTTTACTTTTTACACCACATTTTTCTGGAAGCTCTAGTTACTGGATTAAGATAAAAAAACAACAACACATTTTTATTTATTCAAAAAATGTGTACTTGCATAAGGACAAGGATGTAGCACAGACTCATGCCACATACCATAGTTTTTATAGCCTGAGCTTATTTGCACTGCACATCGTTAAATGGGCCTTTAAAATACATAAAAGTCAACAACAGTTACACAAGAAAAAAGAACAAAACCCAAACTCTACAATAAATACAGAGGCTACATTAAAACACAAAGCTAAACGAAACCAGACAGAACAAACAACATATAAATTATAAGATCCATAAAACAAGAAGCACCAATATTTCGGGCTTGTTACCAGTTGGGGCCCCTCGTCATGTTTCAGATATCAGTGAGTTTTCAGCAGTTCAATCGAAGACACATCTCCCTTCTAAACTTCTCACATGGTGTCATTTCTAGGTTTCTAAGAAGTCTAATTATTCAGTATTTCACAAACAAATACAGAGAAATCAAAAAGAAAACAAATGTAACAGAACTATTTTTGCTTCGTTCCTCTCCCATTAATCATCTGACGACCCCTCGCATTTATCTGATGACCCTTTAGAGGGGCCCAACTCCAAAACGAGTCGACTAAATAACCTAATTACACAGAGCAGACAAAACTAGCTAGCTACTAACTAGTTATTCCAGGACCTGCACTCTGAAAGCAAAACAAAACTGTTCTCATAGCAATAAGGAGCTTTTTTAATCAAACGTTTCAACAGATACAAATCTTTACATGGTATTTACATAAACAGTGGTATTTTTGACATATTTACAACCTAAGATTATTTTATTGATATATTTTTACATATGTTTTTATATCATAAAGGTATTTCACAACACAATCTCACTCCCAACACGTCAAATACAGACGGTTGGTCAGCGGCCCTCAGCGTCAGATTTCAACGCACCCGTGTACCCATTAGCACCGGTATGAAATGCACCGTTCAGTGGCTTATTTTGTTTGACAATAGGTCAAACAAAGTCCTGACTTTCACCCAGGAGACTGCTGTTTGTGTCCCATATGAAACCAGAAGTCAGTCGATCTATGTTGGATGAAGTATAGAGCTGATGAAATGATGACATTCACCTTTCCTAAAATGATTGCACTTCATGTGTACAAGCATATTTCAGTAATAACACTGTGGGCAGCAGTGACTTGCGGCATCAGAAACCAAAAGAAAAAGGCTTCCTTTAACGCTGACATGATACGCGGGTGGTTGCTGTTATAGTTTAACAGTGCCCAGCGGCATCAGGGGAAAATGTGGCGGGACAAGGACAAGAGTTAAGGCACTGGAAGTCCGAGCGGGGCGGGCTGGAGCTGTGGTGGATGGGTCCAACAAACTTTCATCCAACGTTTACGCCAAAGGATTTTGTTTGCAAGCCGTAAGATTTTAAGGCCAAACCCTCTTCTTTTTTTCCTAAATCTATCCACTTACTATTGTTGCCTAAACCTAACTGTGTTTTTGTTGTTGAAGGGAAAAAAAACGTCAGTTTGCGGTGTTGTACTGACGTAGTGTTGTTAACGTTTAATTTCCTGTGAAAATTGAAGTGTATTTTGAAAGAAGACAATGCATGTAGAAAGACAGAAGTTGACACGGTGTCCCAGAACAACTAACACAGCCATGTCACCTTTCACGTCATATCTGGACATGGGAGGTCTGTGACCAAATGTCAATATGTGACAAGGTCGGAGTGAGAATTTGTAGAAGTATTTTACCTACGTTCCACATTTAGTTTGAAAACAGAACTGTATACATTAAGCAAGCAAAAACTGTACATTTCCTTTCAAAACAGAAGTTCATTTTTTAAAAGACACAAGCCTGAAATAAGCATAAATTGACACACCATCCCTGAACATCAAAAACTGATGCTAGAGGGGTACCACAGCATCATATCTGATGTGCAGCGTCGCTCTGTGTCTGGTCAGGAGATATGGTGACAGCTGGTTTGCACTGGGAAGATACTGTATGCACACACACACACACACACACACACACACACACACACACACACACACACACACACACACACACACACACACACACACACAGACACACACACACACACACACATGTAGAGGTATTTGATATGGGATGTGAAAACCAATTACCCCCCAGCAGAAAGCTTAAAGGGCCGCACTTGTGCGTTGATGATGAAAGTACCTTACAGTAGCAGACGAACAGAAACAAGCCACAGACTGAAATGAGGAACCGCCTGCACAATCAGCTAAAAGCCACAACTTCTATCAGTTAGGCAAATCAATTATGTAAGTCAGAGCTTACATTCAAGAGCAAGGGGAGAAAAAAATAGAGCACATTAATGGAATAAAGAAACCCATGAGCGTGAAATAATGGAAGGATGTTCCAAAACAGCAGTCTAAGTGAGATCTGTATCTGCTGCGACAGAAGGAGAGCAGAGAGGCAGAGGAGGAGGCTCCTTGATGTGCGCAGGGCTTTTCTTCCTACCACACTGTGGCACTGAGATTAGGTTCAGTTTGTGGAGACAATCAGAATGAAATAAAAATCGCTATGAAATGCAAACAATAGATTGACATTTTTCTCAACTTTAAAGTGACAAGAGGAGAATTAATTATGGTCTGCTGAGGCTGCTGTTCTCTGCTGAATTCTTCTTCTCCTCTTTCTGACTGAAGAGATTTACTCTCAATTGATTTATTGAATATTTCCAGAGTATTCATGTGGGACTTTTTCTGTGAGAGGTTTATGCAAAGCACTGTCTGGTCAGCCCATTCTCATCTGACACTTTGTCCCGCCCCTCGGCAAACAAAACTGGGCTTTCGCCCTGGAGACCGCGTGAAACCAAAAGTCAATAGACTAATTTGAGAACAGAATCGATCACTGGTGATCACAGCACAATGCATACTACGACTTATCTAACTTCATGCACACATGGGCAACGATAACCCCACAAGCTCAAGGCCGCCGCAGTTTTTAGAGCCAGGTGCTGCAGTTGCTCTCCAGCAACTGCAAGACCCAGGGTATGATGGGCCTGGCTGTTGGCTGATCAAAGAGCTGATTGGCCCTTGGTTTTTAATCACAAACACCACGTTTTGTAGGAAACCCTAATTTCAGCGTAACTGTTTTTAACTCTACACTGTAGGTTATTAGTCTTTTGTCATCTGTCAACAAACATGTAAATATGTCTGTGACTTCCTGTATATTCTTGGAAGGCTGTTAGAAACTGTCGACTTGACTGCAGCTTTTTCTCACCACTCACTACTGCTGCTGTCTGATGTCATCCAGGCGGGGCACAGTTCATCTTGAACAAACCTTAATTTTATGTTAATGTAATGTTAAGTGAGTTATGTCCGGTCATTGTGTTGTTACTTATTTAACAGGGTAACTGGTAATCTGTAATCTAGTCAATGTATCCTCATACAATGGTTAGTATGATTTAGAGCCCCACGAATGACGTTACGTACCTAACATAAAGTTATGTGGGTTAGGTTAAGGAAAAGAAATGTGGTGACAATGTATGTTCACTTGGTTTCGCACAGTTCCAAACACCTCTCGTGGGAGAAAGTCCTCTGTTGTTTGACCCATCCATCCGCCACCCCGAGCTGCCTCCTTATTGGGACTACCTCCTTCTTTAGTCTCATCAGCAAATTGGTCAAGTAATTGCAGCCTTCCCAGATAATAGTTTATATGGGGTGCCGTTTGTAGTGGCTCGCACTGAAATTAATAGCAACATTTTGCCACATTTAGTGTCAAACAATGTTTGTTAAATCTAACTGTTAAATCTAAATCTATATGTTAAACGTCAAAGTACACATAAAAATAAAATGTCCCCAAACATGGTTTCTGTCATTTTAGGTAGTTCTTATCACGCTGATGTATGCTCAAGTGTTCATTTTCTCCAATTAGTTTGGTTTTAATTCATTATTTGATGCTATAAAAACAATCTGACCACCCGGGCTTTTATTTTGGTACTTCCACTGACCAGCAGTGTGCATTTGCATAGTAGCTAAATATTGAGTTTCACCAAGAACATTTAGATTTAACATTTAACATTTAGATTAAGATTTAACATTTAACATTTAGATTTAGATTTAACATTTAGATTAAGATTTAACATTTAGAGTTAACATTTGGATTTATATTTAACATTTAGAGTTAACATTTAGATTTAGATTTAACATTTAACATTTAGATTTAGATTTATTATTTAGGTTTACATTTAATATTTAGATTTAACTGTGACATTATATTTAGCATGTTTCAAATATTGCTGTAAATGTGGTAAAAAAGTGACTTTAAAAAATTCACACCACTTTTCAAACATTGTTTGAAGCTAAATGTGGCAAAAATGTTGCTGTTAATTTCAGTGAGAGCCACTTAACAAACAGCACCCCATTAGCTTATACATGAATCATGATTACATGGGAGATGAGAATTTTGGTGCATTACTTTTCGTAGGTATATGTGCAAACAGTGTATGAGAACAGCCTGATCTATAGAGTGTTGCAGGGATGACATTTTTTGTAGGCCAACGTGGACGTTAGCGTCACCCTGGTTCCCTCATCAAAAAGCCATTGGAATTTAGATTATTGCAGAAATTCAGCTCTGTGGCAAACAAACATTTATGATATGAGCAAGATAACCTTCACACATGAACATCACTTTCATGATTTTTGAAGCCTCAATTCAATCAACAGAAGTAAAAGCTATAGTGTTAGGCTACAAACAAACTACACCATGGTCTCATGACTTCATCGTCATCAGAACAAATCCATAAAGCTGTGTTCGGGGTGATGACGTTCTGTAGTCTCATTTAGCCACTTGTTAGCAACCATCTTTTGAAGACGCCTGAAAAATTAACAGTAATGTATTTACTGATGTATTTTATGTTGTAGAACAAAATGTGACAGTCTCTTCGGCTTGTGTTAAACACAGAGTTTATTTCAGGCATCTCACCAAAAAGCCATTCAATAAAACATTGGCTTTGAGACAGGGAACGTGGAAGTGTTAAAACTCATTCCTGCACCACTCTACTACATTTCAAAGTAACCTTCCCAACACTGAACGTAATGTTATGTAATTTAGGTAAGGTCGTAGCACGCTGACGTCTCTCGCGACGCATTTATATCACATAACATTATATAACAAACATTCTTATTTAAACTTGATGCATAGCCATCTGCGGCGTCTCAGGTGTGACAAAGCACCAGTATGTGTGAATGGGTTGGTCTGGTACGAGTAACCTCGAAGTGTTAACCCGCACTTTCATAATATGAGAATGAAGTCAAGATAATAAAATCACAAAAATATATCCATAAAATATCAAAAACTACAACCAGTTCCGACTTTCTCTCGATAGTTAAAATGAAATCTAAAATTCCTGACAAGACAACGAGTGGTTCACCGGTTCACTGCCAGCGCCTGAGAGACACAGGCTGACTCTTGCTCTGTGCTGTCAGCCTGCTGCGTGAGTCCTGAGGAGGAGAATCTGGACAGCTTCATAATCACATCTCATTTCATGCCCATCATCACCCGGCTTAAATGTGGCTGCAAAAGGCAGGTGACAGGTGAAGAAAGCAGAGGAGGGAGATCCGTCATGCAGGGGAGCCTTAACGCCAAAAGAGACAAAACCTTTGAACGGCACTCTGGCTTTTTTTCTTTGTATCAGTACGCAATGGAAACTGAAAGCACATTTCACAGTTGCACAGTTTCCACATGTGTTGTGGCCTCACCCTGAAGACTGTCAAGATTAAAGCACCATGACAAGATATAGACTGTAAAAGTGATCTGATTGCAACCTATAGAAATCAGCTGTTTCTTTAAGGGGCAAACAACAAACCTTGCCATTAGCAAAAAGAGATTCTTAAAAGTGTCTCTCTGGATCGCGTATTTGGTCATCATCAGCGTCACCAGTAGAAGGTAATATGTCGCCATTTGGCAGCGAATTGGGCAGCAGTTGATTGTTATACGTGTGAGCATATGCCTCAGCGTGTTCATCACACATAGCTCCTCAGGTTCTGCTGCTCAGAGGTGCACACACACACATCCACCCCCTCATACACACTCATGCACAAACATGCACAAACACAAACAGAGCATGAGTAATTCCACACTCACAAAACCAGAAACCCAGATGCTTTGACGCGAGGTGAGATTTTAAAAAAAGGAACAGACTCTCCCTTCCTCGGGATGAGTTTCCAGGGAATGACGCTAACGTGTCAAAGCAAGTGTGTGGTGGAAGTGTGTGTAAGTTAAAAAGCATGCTGCATTTTTTGTCTCAACTTGAGAAAGATATCAAGCTCTTGCCCCTTCCTGCCATCAATCAGCCGCTGCTCCCAGTTTGTTTGCACAGTTCCTATTTGCTGTGTCAACAGTACCTGCCAAGTTAAAATATGTATCTCTGACCGTCCAGAAGTCAGATAAGATGTCTTCCTTTGACAAAAAAAATGTTTTTCTGACAAGCTTTTTTATCATGTAAGCAAAAGTAAGACAACAAGAAAAACTAAAGTTGTTTGTATTTGCAGGGTCACCCTCAGAGGTCATTGTGCATCAGACTGTCACTCCACATGAGCTGAAACAAGACCACGCAGACCCTCTCTGCACTCAGCAAACAATCAATGGACGAATGTCTTACCCAATGATGTAAGCCAGGACCCCCAGCTGGATCAGACGGCACACCACTCCCACCCTCCTGTTCCTCACCAGCACCTGCCGCGGGGTCTCATACTCAAAGAAGAAGTCGGAGAGGGCATTGGTGATTTGGTTCTTCATCTTCTCTCATCGGCTGACCCACAGAGAGGAGGGTCTCTCTCTTCTCTTCACCTCTACTTGCATATAAACAACTCCACTTCTCCCCCGGGTCACCTCTGCCTCGTTCCTCACTGGTGGCGAAGGTCCTCTGCCTCCTCTCATAAGTAACGTCTGACGTGCTTCATGAGAAGTCCTGAAGTGTACTTCCTCCCTCCCACGCTGCTCCCTCTCTCTCTCTTTCTCTCCTCCTCCCTCTTTCTCTCTGCACAGGGTCACTCTGCTTTCAGTCACACATGTGCATCCTCACATTAACATCACCACTGCATCTCCTTGCTTTTCAATGCACCTCTCTTTTTACTACATGCAGCACACTAAACTAGTGAGAAGACATTGTTGGAATTCACTCTTCTTGACTTGCTTGCAAATTACTCAACAGCTGCCACACGAGCGCTGGACCTCCTCCTCTCTCTGTGCAATCAGTCCTTATCGCTCCCACTGACACTCTCTTCCTGCGTGCTCGGGAGAGACGCAGACCACATAAGCTCAACACAAACACACAGTGTGTATGCCACAGTTCAGCTTATTTGCCTGCTCTCATGTCACCATTTTCAGACATTAAGCCCTCTTATGTCTTATCGTCACTTTGTGTAGGGAAACACTTTGGGTTTCTCTCAAAAATTTCACTTTCTCTCCCTTCATATACAGCGAGGTGTTTTGCATTTCTAATCTTCATTCTTAGAGGAAAGGAAGTGGCAAACGTGCATCATAATAAATCGTTCCGGCATGCATAAATTGAAATATTAAGAATATTACATAAAAGGTTTCCCTGTGTTTAAAATGTGTCTCTCATGTCTGTGCAGTGGTTTCTAATCTCCAGAGATTAGCAGACAGAACATCTTATTTTGGAATCATGTTTAAAATCCATGTCTAAATCTGGTTAAAGCCTATTCCAAATTAATATAGATTGGAAATCGACACAAAATGGCCATAGCTTGGATTTTTGGAGGCTTGCAAGGATTTGGCCGGATTGTGAGGATTTTGCATGGATTGCAAAAAGGAGGTGTATCTACCATACTAAAATGCTCTATAGGAACATGGGAGATGTCATGTGTTTGCACAAACTGCTGTTTTTAAAGGGACGCAGGGAGATCAATGATTCTCTGTTGAGGAGCAAGGTTAAGGGTCTGCAGCCACGCCAGCAGCCCTGCCTGAAGCTACACGCAAATGTCAGCATGCTACATCCTCAACGATGGGTACAAGTAAGTTACAGTGCACAGTCTCACTCTGATATACGCACATCGGCCGGATTGGACCCTTTGGAAGACCGGTTCTGGCCCACGGGCCATATGTTTGACACCCTGCTTTAAATAAACTAGAGGCAGCCTGAGAGCTTGAGACAGAGCTAATGTTTAGCTTTAATATACCATGTTCACCTCTTAGTTTAACGTGTTAGCATGCTAAAATTTGCTTACTAGCACTTAATGCAAAGTACAGCTGAGACTGATGGGATTGTAGTTTTGCGGGTAGGACTTTTTGGAGCCTCAAATCATAACCTTCTTAACATGATGTGATAAGACGTAGGAGTGCAAAGCTGCAGTGCGTTGCTTCAGTTTTCCAGAGAAGTTAAACTTTGAGGCTCAGGTCGATACCTTGGTTGATGTCAGCAGTGCATAGCATGACACTTATGAAGTGGATAAACAGGAGATGATCTTAATGTATTCCCAAGCTGTCTAAGCAGTGAAGCCTAACACTGGCAGGTTGTCTATGACCATCATTGATTACTTCTAAAAGAGGACTGCTGTCCGATCTGTAAACAAGAAGTGAAGGTTACCGAGGTTACAGCAATGGGAAGTGTAGCATCTGCTCGGCTTCATGAAAGAAAATAATCAAATAATCACAAAATGCAGGTCAGCAGCACAGGGACAGTGGAGTCATGCATGCTTTCATTCTGTCACAAGCAAAGCTGTGCAGAATGAAACAATAACACATTTGGAAAAGAGACCCTACCTTGGAAAAATTTGGAATATGGAGGTTTGTAGGGGGGTTATTCTGACTGCAATTTCAAACTGACTCATAACGCACTTTTTACTGGCCCCTTAAAAAACACCACTGAGAGGCTTCAGCTCATTCAAAACTAAGCTCGGCACTTAAGCAAAACCAAGAGGAGATAGCACATCAGGCCAGTCTGAGCTGCTCTGCATGGACGTCCTGTTTACACCTGATTTTAAGCTCCTCCTCCTTGTATACAAAGCTCTAAATGGGCTGAGATACATTGCTAACTCCCTTGTTTACTATTTGCCTCCAAGAACACTGCGATCATCTGCTGCTGGTTTACTGGAAGAAGTTCAGAGATGCAACCTTTGTCGTTTGCGCCCCAACGATATGGAACACACCACCTATAGATATCAGGGAAGCTAGCTCGCTAAATAGTTTTAAAAGAAAGCACAAAACATGTCTGTTCACTTTAGCCTTTAACTAGCCACATTTTAAAAACTTTTATTTCACTAAAATGCAAAAGTAGCCTGATCATGAACCAAACAGCACAATAAATAGTCCCTCTTTAAGTAATGAGGCCAAGTGCGCAGCAGCGCTCAGCTGGTTGGAAGGATGTGTTGTGGCAAAATATCCATTACACAAATTATTGTTTTTTTTTTCTTCAGGTTTTTTTGTAAACAGATTAATCAAGCTTGCCTGAAGGGCCGAATGTGCTATAGGTCCGGCTTTGCATGTTGAAACTGCCCTGACAATGTGTCCATCAGGTAACTTCCCTCACAAATCCAAATTCCCCTGAAACCATTTCTACTGTATGTGGGTGTCAGGTTACAAAGCGTTAGTTGCATCATTTCCCGTGTGTTGCTGAATAACCTGTCTGCATAAAAAACATGTTGTTTCTTCCACTGTTTCCTTAAATTTGATAGAATCAAGAAAACCTTTCAAAGCGATACTTTAACAGTCAAGCCGTGGTCGTGTGATGCTCTGCAGAGCTGCACTCTCGGGGCTATTATGGAGAGAAAGTTTATACTGAGCTATTTAAGGACATTTTCTTCCCCTCTGGCTACGGATGTAAATGGTGCTTAAAATCAGAAGTGTTGGCACACTGAGCAGGACACGAGAGGGTGATGATAATACACCTAATTGCTGTTAATTAAAGAAGAACATGAGACATAACAGCCATAAATCTCACTTTATGGGGCAATCATTTCCAACCATGGTACATTCTTCAGAATCAGAAATCAGAATCAGAAATAATTTATTGATGCCAGAGGGGAAATTATGATTCGTTACAGTGGCTCTGATGTAAAGAAAATAGAATTATAATAAGTTATAATAAGAGTATGAAATAAAAGTGTGTAAATGTAAAGCAATAAGATAAAATAAAGTATAAATGAAAATCAAAATAAAATGTGCATTATGCTATCATGTTTAACACTAGAGCTTAAGATATGAAAAATAAAATAATTAAATAAAATATATAAAATTTGGCTACAACATATACATCAGTAGAATAAAACAACAATATAATTCGAATAAACATAAGAAATATGCCCAGTTATTTGCATTGTATTGTACGAAATAGTGTTTACTGAAAAAATCAGACAGGTTTTAGCTGTCTGTCTAGTGTGTCACAGACTTTTGTACCAACAGACTAGCGTCAAAAACTATGTGTATATATATATATATATATATATATATATATATATATATATATATATACATTTATATCTTATGTATAATATGATTATAATGAATAATTCAACATTTTAAGGGGAATCTTGTAGTGACAATATGGTCACGTTCAGATAACGTTTTACAAATGTCTCTGGTCTTCCTTCAGGCAGATTAAAGTCCACTACTATGCCTATTTATTAGGCTAAATCCAGCATTAAAAAGCTTATCAGAATCAGAAATAAACTGTTAACAGACTAAATAAAACAGTCACATACAGACAGTCTGCAGTTCTTAAAGCTGATTTACAGTCTGCATGATTGTGAGGTAAAGTCACCACGGTGCCCTCTGGTGGCTGCAAGATATACAACACAGCCGTGACCTTTACTTTGTCTAGACCCAAAGGTTATGGAAGATCAGAAATGCCTAAACAAACAAATAAAGTGACATAATAGTGTATGAGATGTGATATCATTTTATTTTATGTGTGCATTTTCTGTGACGCAATTTTAATTGTGTTCCAGAAGAACATATATTAAAAGGACAAAAAATTGTTGTTTCTAATAACTATAAATTCTTTTTCATTGATATGTGAATTTTCCATGGCACAAGAATGGATTGTGCTATCAGAGGCAATGAACTCAGACACTTAAGTCCAGTTCAGACTAGGGATGGGTACAGAAACCCCGTACTAAATTAGACCCAGGGTTAAATTATTAAAGACTGTAGTATTGATAAGCTTTGACATAAACTGGTTTAATGGAAGAGGATAAGCTAATGCTAATGCTAATGTATGTCTGGAAGTATTACTAACAGTCAACTGTGACTGCCACTGTTTTTCAGACAACAAAGTGCTAAATTTCATAAAAATACCATAAGAAGAGACCTAATATGAGTGTCCTTTTGTATCTTTAAGTTATTTCTTAAACTGGTCAAAGGTTTTTCCTACTTTCATCAGTAGCAGTAAATCAATGCAATGCAAAGTTCATCCACCCTGCTGTCGGACATTTAACCCTTCAGGCAATTCTGCCTATTTACCTTGTGGACGTGTTAATAGATGTCATTAACTTGTTCTCTTTCAATAAACCACTCAGCTAACTACCACTTATGACTTGTCAACACTTAGCCAAATAAGCGGTGTAATGTTTGTATATGTTTGTACAGTGATTGTCCTTTCTGCTTTGTGGTGCTGCGGGGAAAAAATGTATTAATCTCTATACAGATGTGTCCTTCCTGGGAGCTTGCTTGCACCTCCTCCTTTTGTTAAGATTATTTATTTATTTTTAGCTTTTCTTGCCTTTAATGATAGGACAGACTTGCATGAGGGGAAGAGAGAGAGAGGGAACAACACGCAGCTGAGGGCCGGAGGCTGGAAGTGAGCCTGCGGCTGCTGCAGCAAGGACTGAGCCTTTGTATAGGGGCCACCTGCTCTAACCACTCAGCCACCGCTTCCTGTTTTGAGTATTATTTGATTTGAATGTGCAATGGAAAATTTATATCACAATGAATGAATGAATTCTGTTATTTAACATTGTGTTTGTGTTAAATTTGACCCTTTTCAACCTAAAAACAGGCTGACATAAGAAGGAAATTTCTTTCTTTAGTTGTCTTTCTTCGGGCATTTCAGATCTTCCATACAGGTGGCTGAGGCAGATGACCAATACTAATATAGTAACATCATTGTCATCAAATGGTTTGATTTGGATACTGACTGCAGTGTAACACTCACTCTGTGAAGAAGGTGATTTGCTGCAATCTGCTGTCCATCCAGGTTCTGTAAACCTGCAGGACCCTGAGGCAGGCAGCAGGAAAGATTGTGGCCGACCCCTGCCACCACAGGCCTGGACAAAAAAATAAAAGGCTGATTTCTCAAGATAGCATGATAATCTTCTTGGGGACAAAATATTTTTGCCACCAGGTGTCACTAGGGATCAGTTTGGTTTATTGGTAAATGGTTTACTTTCTGTAGCAAGAGTTGTTTGAAGTTACTGGAGAAATACAAAAACTCAGGAGTTCACTGAATGGACTTATGACAGAAACTACCTTCTTTGAATATTTACTGGTTCGAATGAATAATGCAATGGAGAAATTTCTGGGATAACTTCTTTCTGTTTATTAAGGGTTCATGACATTTAAGTACATATGGGTGCATCTGTTAAATATATTTGTTGTAATAGACTTTCTTTCTGTTTTTGTTTTTGACTATTTAGATAATGTAATAATCACACACAGAATCTATTTGAAATGGTGTCCCACATGGTTCTGTTCTGGGTCCTTTATTATTCTTTCTATATAGTTCCCTCTAGGTCAGCTTATTAGCCATTTTAGCGGTATTTCTTTATGCTGATGGAATTTGGTTATATTGCTCTTTTAACCGGTTGAGATCAGCCAGTTGTCTACTTTAAATGAATATTTGGAGGCTATTAGGATTTGGATGACTGATAACTCCCTTCAGTTAAATACAAATAAGACAGAAGCTCTTATTATTACTTCCTGACATCAAGCAGCACATGAGGTCACTCACTGTTTGTGTCCAGCAAAACCTTTGAAATTTAGATGTCGCACTTGAACTGTTCCTGTCACTTGATAACCGGTCAGCCAGCTTCTGCTGTCATGTTTTTTTCTTATGAAGGGTCATTACTAAATTAAGATCTGTGATGACCAAGGTGGAGATAGAGATGATTGTTTATGCTTGTATATCGTTTAGATCATTGTAATGCTATTTTTACCTGTTTAAATCAAACTTCTTTGAGCAGTTTACAAACGGTCCAAAATGCAGTTGTTTGGCTTTTAACAAGAAACAACAAGAGAGCACATATCACGCCAGTTTTATCCCCTCGTCACCAGCTTCCCATTAAATTTCACACCCATTTTAGACACTGGTGCTGACTTTTAGAGCCTTGCATGGTTAAACACTCCAGGACATTACTGACCTCCTACTCCCGTATTTGCTTAATCAGCAACTTAGGTCATCTGATCAAAAGGTATTGGCTGTCCCTTATACCTGCTATATTACCCAAAATTATTCAGAAAGGCTTTTTGTGAGAATACATCATCTTTGCCCTCATTTGGTTTGTTGTTGCTGTGATTTAACTTGATGTTTGTCACTGATATTTTATTTTTATGTTTATTGTGTATCTGCCTTTAATGTAAAGCACTTTGTCATTCATTCATTCATTTTCTCTAACTGCTTTTCTTGGTAAGAGTCGTGGGGGGCTGGAGCCTATCCCAGCTGACATTGGGCGAGAGATGGGGTACAGCTGGGCTGTGAAAGGTGCTATACAAATAAACTTTCCTTAGCATACTTTCTGGCTAATTTATCACAATAAATCAACCTTCACTTTAGTTGTGAATTGACATGTTTAACCTATTATTTCCAGGAAATGAACTTTCTTATCTCGCAATAATGAAATAATTATCATAATCTTGAGATGACAGTATAATAAAAAAAATTGCAACATGGCTGTTCTCAGCTTCCATACCTTTGCTCATTCTTTGGATCATTCTGCGTGTTTCTTCACAAAACTTCCATTTCTAAAAACTGCACAGCTGTTTTATTCTAATTAAGCTATAAGGCTAATGTAAGGCTGTCTGAGTCACTGGCTTCGCTTAAGTCTCTCTTCTAAAGGAAGGCATTACCTGAGTTTTTCTGATCTGTCCATCTATTTTATTTCTATCTTATTGATTTTATTTCCCATTTATTATCTTGATTTTAGTTGTGGCCTTTTTATTTAATCTTTTACATGGGTGACCTTTTATGACATGTTGTTTGTTTCATTCTCCTTGTGTTTTAAATGTGTTTAGTTTCATCTTGCAGCACTTTGTAACTGGGTTTTGAAAGGTGCTGTAAAAATAAAGTGTATTATTATTATTATTATTATTATTATTATTATTATTATTATTATTATTATGTAGTGTACACACTTTGACTGTATTTCTCCATAATTTTATTGTATTCTTATGCTATTTCA
Organism: Epinephelus awoara; assembly: GCA_035609425.1. NCBI lineage: Eukaryota > Metazoa > Chordata > Actinopteri > Perciformes > Serranidae > Epinephelus > Epinephelus awoara. Next base: position 22,412,017 of record CM069304.1, on the reverse strand, counting down.
TATTAAGGTTTCTTATTTCTTGGACTTGCTTTTATTGTTAACTTATTGAAACATGTTTGGATATAAACTGAATTCTAGTTTTGATTTTGACTGACAAACCAATAAATATGTATCCCTTTTTTCTAGAGCAAATTTTTATTGAACATTAGAAGAACATACAAAAGCATAAACATACAAAATTTCGTAAAGGATGTGCATAAAATTAATAACAAAATAAAATAGTATAGGCTTGGTGAAGATTTAAATACATGAAAATAAATAATAAATATAAAAATTGTTTTAACAAAAACAAACAAACAGGCATATCAAATGTATCAAAAGGGAGCAAACAACAATTCAGAGCAACAAAAATGATTTCGGTCAATACTTAACTTTCTTGCGGCCCTGCTTTTGCCTGACAGTCCTTACTCGGGTTAAAAGTCACACAGGGTGATGACGTCAAACATCTGCGCCGACTTTTTACCACGTGGGGACGTTTTTGCAGAGGTAGCAAAACATCCGCAGTGACGCTCGCTCGTCTGTCAGTGAGCATGAAAAGAACTTTTCTTGTTTCTTTCTGACGTCCGAAGAATCTCCGCAAAGGTTCCGCCACCAGGGTAACTTCCTCCAGACCATGCCCCACGACCCCGACCCTCCTCCGGCGAAGAAATTCAAGCCGGGGTCTGTTTTCTTCCGTCTCGATAAGAAGAAACCTGGAATGCTGCTGCCTAGAAAGGGAAATGCAACCACTCCTATAGACGTCCAGAGGAAACAGCTTCCCATCTACCAGGCGAAACCTCAGCTGCTGAACCAACTGAGACAGCTGCACAATGCTATCCTCATAGGTGAGCTGCTACACTGCTAATGCTAATGCTGCTAACGTTAGCCGCTGCTGTGCAACAAGATTAACACTATTTTAGCCTTTACCAGCCAAATAAGTGAGTTGTATCCAGTGGTGGGATGTAACCAAGTATATTTGCTACAGAACTGTACCCTTTTGAGGTACTTGTGATGGAGTAATTCCCTCTTATGCAACTTTATACTTCTCCACAACATCTCAGAGGGAGATATTCTGTAGTGTGATGCTAGGTAGATGGGCAGGAAGTGGGTATAGCCTCCTATATTGTCCAATGGCTTTTTGGCTGATTGGTGTGTACACTGTCAGCAGTGTATGGGAGTAAATGGTTCCAGTAATTACACTACAGAATAAATGCATTAGTAATCTGCTACAGTTACTGAGAAAAATCATGTAATTGAACTACAGCTAGGCCTTCTAAACAAAATGTTGGTGATCACAGAGGGGTTACATCTGAATATATTATTTTTCTGTAAACCATTAGTTCATGTAGAATATGACATTAATTCTCTTGCTTTGCATCATTTTCGCAGTGCCTTCTTTTGGCACAGCCTTGATCCACCATTTTTCAGCTTTATCGCCAAGTTATTGTTCTTTTTTCAACTTTGTATGTATTATATTTTCAATTATTCAATTAACAAAACATCAGGTTGGAGATTTGCTGCGTGCTGCAGATGGAACGCCACTCATATTCAGTTCTGCTTCCCATTTTAATTCACATACAAAATGTTCCTATCATTACATTTTACTTTATTGCCAAGTTTAAAACATGCGTTGGAGACTGGGACTGAGACAGGGTGACTTATCTGTAATCTATTACATTTCAAATGTAACCTTCCCAACACTGACTGTAAACAGCCAGAAAAAGAGGAGTGTATACACAGGTATATGGGGTATATACCTGTGTATACACTCCTCTACACCACTGTAACAGTTGAACTTTTTGTTGCACTACATGTGTATGCAGGCTGCAACCAGCTGATACACTCCTGTCAAGAACTTCTTCAGTGTTTATGTTCCAGGAGCTGAATTAGCTGCAGAGGTTTCTTCCTCTCCAAAACAAACAGACCGTGTCAGAAAAATCTGAATTCTTCTTCCACCACTGGTTATAGGACATCTTGGTGAACATTGTGGTCAGAAAAAGGCCCTTCTTCCCTACAGATTCATAGTGTATCACCTGAACTCTGTCCAACTTGATCCATTTCTCTCTGATCCATCAGGGGAGACCGGCTCTGGGAAGACCACTCAGATCCCTCAGTATCTGTATGAGGCCGGCATCGGACGACAGGGCATCATTGCCATTACTCAGCCTCGTCGAGTTGCTGCAATCTCACTGGCAGGAAGGGTGGCAGAGGAGAAGAGGACTCAGCTTGGCAAGCTGGTATGCACGATAGACTCATTTAGCACGTACCTTCTTAGTCTGTTCTTTAAAACGTAGGCGTAGAGGTGCCCTTTGGACAAAAGTTTACATTTACTGTCACTTCCCTGCCTGAACTTAAATAGTAGCATCATTACTTAAAGTTCTACTGAGCTCTTAATGAACAAATTTCTTTTCAGGTTGGTTACACAGTGCGCTTTGAGGATGTCACCTCCTCTGAGACAAAGCTGAAGTTCATGACAGATGGCATGCTGCTGCGTGAGGCCATTGGAGACCCCTTGCTGCTGCGCTACACAGTGGTGGTCCTGGACGAAGCTCACGAGCGCACCGTGCACACTGATGTGCTGTTTGGCGTGGTCAAGACTGCTCAACGCAGGCGCAAAGAACTTAATAAGATTCCCCTGAAGGTAGGAGTTCCAGTAGTCCAGTCCCTTCACGAAATGTTACAAAAGCTGTGTTGATCTGTTTCAGCAGCTCATTTACCAAAACCTCAAACTGTCGCTTCTGTGTTTTGTGTAACCTGCGCAGGTCATAGTGATGTCAGCCACGATGGATGTGGATTTGTTCTCAGAGTACTTCAACAAGTCACCTGTGCTGTACCTGGAGGGCAGGCAGCATCCCATTCAGATCTACTACACCAAGCAGCCCCAGTCGGACTACCTGCAGGCGGCACTTGTCTCCGTCTTCCAGATCCATCAGGTAGTCTGCAACAAGATAAAATGTTTGTGTGCAGTTTTACTGGATTAGTGAGGCCATTTTTGTATTGTAGTTGAGTGCACAGGACACTGTACAATTTCACTTATTTAAAAGGAAATTCCGACACCTTCTATGTGACTGTCCTGTCAGTGTTGATGGAAAATGTAGTTAATTGAAGCAATTAATTTTGTTCCTCCTGCATCCTGTCATTTGACATGACAGTGACGCAGCTAGGAGGAGGAAGAACTACAGGCTAACACATCTCAGACCACGGGCTCAAAAACAAAACTTCCTTGTTCTCTTTGCTTTTATTGCAAAGCAGCTACGTTTTCAACAGCAAAAGTGGCATCCCAAAATATGAGAGCAGAGCAGGTTATGAATGAGGACACATTTTCAGCTGTAGTTATTTGATCATGCAGCCGAAAAAATGCAGCTGAGACAGGCTGCAGCTGCATTGCTCCGGGTTCACACAGAGGCAAAAGTGCCCTGAAGCGAACTGCCTGCTTCCTTTTAAATACTGAATGAGTATTTGTGTCACCTGTTTTTTGGTTGGGTGCTGTGGGCACGGCTCTGTGACCAGTCAGTATAGTGGGCACTGAGGAATTTATTCAGTGGACTTCATTGACCAGGTGCAGGGCAGTATTGCCTATGAATAATATTGCATTAATTTTTAGGTTATATCACAATAAGTGACATTAAGAAATCTCCTCTAATCTACTGTAGACCACCAAAAGACTACACCACTTAAATAACTACTATTATAATACAGTGTAATAAAGTGCTGATATAAAAAAGTTAAAGTATTGTGATAAAAAAGTTAAATGAATTGCTGTTATGAGGGCTGGGGGGAAACAATACAGTATAGTATCACAATAATTTGCGTGGCAATATTGTGTCGATACAAGGATCCTAAGTATTGATTTTTTTGTCATGTAAATTATTAATAATGCAAATACAAATTCAAGTATTGTTAGCCCACAAAAGAATTAAAAAATAAAGTTAAATAAGGTATTGGTATAATAAATTTAATAAAAGTACGGTTTTTAAAAAGGTACATAATGTATTGTAATAATAACGTACTGTTATAATAAAGTTAAATAAAGTACTGTTGTAATAAAGTTAAATAAAGGTGAGGTAATTAAAGTACTGTACTAATAAAGTACTGTTATAAAATTAAATCAGATAATTAAAGTACTGTTATAATTAAGTTAAACAAAGTACTGTTCTAAAGTTAAAGTAGTTATCTCAGAGTGCTGTTATAATTAAACTAAATGAAGCACTCTGGCAATAAAATAAATCAAAGCAGAACCACTGGTACTTTTATTCTGCAGCACACGGCTGATCTCAGCATCTCACGTGTAACAAGCTGCGATGCATCGCTTACAATCGATGTATCGCCATGTCTACATGCACCATCAACTCTGATGAGACACCCACATTTAACCTTTAGTCACTCATACGTAATCAGTTGTGTTTCCATTTAAAATCAAAGCCAAAACAATAGACTCTGTCGCCTTTAGCATTATAAAACACAAACCTGTGAGGAAAAAGCGTTCTTGGGTGCATGTTCACGTACTGTGATGATTCTCCTTGACGCTGGAACAGAACATGGTCTTGTTGTTTGCGCACAGGAGGCACCTCCGTCCCATGACATCTTAGTCTTCATGACGGGTCAGGAGGAGATCGAGGCTCTGGCGAGGACATGCCGGGACATCGCCAAGCATCTGCCCGACGGCTGTGGTCCCATGGTAGTTATCCCTTTGTACGCATCGCTGCCCCCAGCACAGCAGCTCAGGGTCTTCCAGCCAGCTCCCAAGGTAAAGGCAACAGGGAACATGCAGGAGAAAACAGAGCAGTGTTGACAAAGGGACATGTTTGTGATAAAAAAAAAAATAGCCACATTGTTTTCAGATCTGGAATTTGTGCACTGCTGTTGTCAACTGTTTACTGTTACGTTAAAGGCAGAAGTGCCACATGAACAGTACCTCGTTTTCTTAACACTGTAAAGCCATATGTGTTGTAGCCAAATTATCTAGTATATCACTGTGTACTTCATACAGACTGTTGTCCTTTGTGCCACTTTCAGGGATGCAGGAAGGTCATCCTCTCAACCAACATTGCCGAGACGTCAGTCACAATCTCTGGGATCAAATTCGTCATAGACACAGGGATGGTGAAGGCCAAACGTTTCAACCCTGGTTAGATGATTCAGTCTTTTCTCACATTCACATTCTCATATCCGTGTTAAAGGGTAACGTTGGTATTTGTCAACCTGGACCCTTTTTCCATGTTTTAGTGTGTAAGTGAGTAAGAGGAACAACAATTTTAAATTGGTCCAGTGTTGAGCGAGAGGAAACAGGCTGCAGTGTAACCACAAGCAGCATGTTTGCAGTGTCATTGTACATCTTCTTAAAAGTGCTGTTTTTGCCACTGACAGCCTCCGTTTGCTATTGCAAGTGTCTGACAACATTATGGAGAGGATCCCTCCAGAGAAAAACATTTTGTTAAAGAGTGAGTTTTATTTTGTTTTGACAGAAACATCCCCGAAACCGCCATCACCAAACCCACCAGACTCCATTTGAATAAACAGTAATTTAAGCATGAAAAGAGGCAGCATATTTTCACTTCTAACTGGGTACATTAAGGGTTTATTTCAACCAAACCAGAGCTGGTGGTTGTTGTAACAGTGGAAATACAAATCAAGATGGTTTTTGTGAGTTTTATTTTGTTTCCATTGACTTTAAATGAAGTGTGTTTTAAGATGATAAAATTGCTGTTTAATTAAATGGTGTCTGGTGGGTTTGGCGATGGAGATTTTGGGGCCATTTCTGGTTTTAAAAAAAATAGGGGCCAAGTTGAAAAATAGGGAAGCTACTTTTTAAGGCCTACAAAGTTACAAGAGTCCAGTACTTTGCAGAAAGAAATGATTGGAGAAAAGTCCCAAAATTTGAACAAATTTCTGAATTTCAAATTTCCCTTTGGAGGGGCCAAACCCCCTAATGTGGGAACCACTGCACTAAACAATCAAACAAAGTCATACTTAATATAATAATAGATCAGTCACAGGGGCCAGTTTTTATGAAGGACAAAAATTGACTGAAGTATAAATTAATTAATTTATAAATTAATAAAAGAATAAATTAATAAATACTGAAGTATAAATAAATACAAAAATAAATATAGAAAAGAATAAATGTCTGCACAAGCAAACATGTAAATGTTAAATGATTTATTTATTTAAATGATTAAATGATAATAAATAAATAAATGTTTAAATAAATACAAGAACGAATAAATACAGAAATAAATACAATATAAGATATTAATGTGTTTATGTCCTGTTTAATTTTCAACTTTTATGCATTTGTACCTTTATCTGTTTATTTCTGTATTTATTCAAGCATTTATTTATCTTTTTATTTTTTTATTAATTATTTTATCATTTATTTATTTATTTCTATATTTATTTATAAATGGTTGAGTCATTTTTGTCCTCACATCTTAGATCTGATACTTTACGCATATTTCACTTTCGTGCTTTACATACTACAGTATCCAAGTAGTGTCTCTGTTGTTGAGGTATTCTGCTCTTATCTTATTGCCTTATGCTGTGTGACTTTCAGACAGCGGGCTGGAGGTGCTGGCGGTGCAGCGGGTTTCTAAAGCCCAGGCGTGGCAGCGAGCGGGGCGGGCTGGCAGGGAGGACTCCGGCTCCTGCTATCGTCTCTACACCGAGCAGGAGTTTGACAACCTCATCCCGATGACTGTGCCTGAGATCCAGAGGTAGATAATAAAGCTCCGTATGTGCTGATCCGCAGGAATCTGTCCCACATTTTGATTTATTTAGGTCAGTGTGATTGAACGGCCTGTTCTTCTGTGTGTTTGTGTGTGTGCGCTGCAGGTGTAACTTAGCCGGTGTGATGCTGCAGCTCATGGCTCTGGGGATTCCAGATGTGATGAATTTTGATTTCATGTCTAAGCCTTCTCCAGGTAACATGCTATTGATCACGAGTCACTGTGCATCATCCAGTCGTGTTGGTAGGTCGTAGTAACCTGTTGTTGTTTATCCCAGAGGCCGTTCGCTCTGCTGTGGAGCATTTAGAGCTGCTGGGGGCTGTGGAGAGGAAGGAGGGGCAGGTTCTCCTCACTGCTCTGGGAAAGAAGATGGCAAGCTTCCCTCTGGAGCCTCGATACGCTAAGGTAAAAAGTGCAAGAAGATGCATCGCATTATGCGCTGCGTGTGCTGCAGGGTTCTGACTGAAAGTGACAGCCCGCGACCCACAGCACCACATGGATCACACGCAATAACCCAGACTGAATTCGGTGTAACATTCCCCCTGCCTTGTTTGCTCCGTCTCACAGACCATCCTGTTGTCCCCTGACTACTCCTGTTCTGAGGAGATTCTGAGCATCGTGTCTCTGCTATCAGTGGACACGGTGCTGTATAACCCTCCTGCCCGGCGGGAAGAGGTGCTCGCTGCACGCAAGAAGTTCTCCTCCAGTGAAGGAGACCACATGACACTGCTCAACATTTACAGAGCGTTCAAGAAAGTCAGTGGTAATAAGGTGAGTACAGCTGGACAAGGAGGGAAACAAAACGTGTGACTAAGCAGAATCTAGATATTGAATGATGTTGCCGAGCTGCCATGTAATCATGTGTGTATGTGTTCTGTTAAAGGAGTGGTGTCGAGAGAACTTTGTCAACAGCAGGAACATGGGTCTGGTGAAAGAAGTCCAGGCGCAACTCAGAGATATATGCCTTAAGGTACACATCTGAAAATCCTCATGAGTGTATGTGAATGTTCTGTGTAGGGCAGGACACAGGAATATCACCTAAAATCAGTATCAAGATTAAGTGTCACATTGTCCTCAGTGCATGAAACAAGATTCTCCAGTCTCTGCATCCCCAATACTGTTTCTCAGGGCTTCTGTAGCCTGCTGTGTAGGCAGCGGCCCATCCAACCTTAGTGATAACTAACAGATTAACCACCACTAAATCACCATTTTAAACAAACACTATTCTGCTTCACCAGCTCAATTTGAAGCTGGAATCATGTGGGGCGGACACAGGGAACGTTCGTCGCTGCCTTGCCCACGGGATGTTCGTCAACGCCGCGGAGCTCCAACCTGACGGCAGCTACTTGGCTCTGGACACCCACCAGCCCGTGGCCATCCACCCCTCCTCCGTCCTTTTCCAGGGCAAGCCAGCATACGTAGTCTTCAACGAGCTGCTGCACACCTCCCGCTGCTACATGAGAGACCTGTGTTTGGTGGACGCCGACTGGCTGCTGGACGCAGCGCCAGAGTACTTTGGCCGCAAACTGCACCCCACCAAGAGCTAACCAATAGAGAAACAGGACTGAAGTAAATCTCTGCAAGGACACCTTCCTCAAATCACCCAGTGACAATAAAACTGGAAAACGTACTCTCTTCACAGCTGATTTCAAATCAGAACAGAACATTTTCTGTGCAGTAAACTGCTCTGGATTTCACTACCTCCCAGTTGACAAGCATTTGGCACGTGTCACTGCAGCAGAAATCTGCATATTGAGGCCTCACAACTTTGACTTCCTGTAAGACTGTAATTCAGTTTTTATAAACTTTGTTTCTTCTGCCTGTTAGTATTTCATCTTGCCATGTTGCCACCTGTTAAAAGGAATTCTTCACCCCAAAAATGACCATTTGTATACAAATAACTCTCCGTGTTACCTTGGATTTGTTCATTTTTCTTGCATGCTTCCACAGTGAACAAAGACTCTAAAATAGATGAACATTCGTCATGAATTTAAGTAATCGGGCTGCATTTCAAAAAACAGTTTACAAACTCAGTACTTTCCAAACAGATGCATATTTGCTAAAACTTTAGGACTTATAACTGAACTAAAAGTGAAACTTAGGAGCTGTACACATGCCGCGTCTTAAACCACCTGGAAAACATGAGGTCGTGCGCTGGGCGCTACTTTTGTGCTTTTTTTTTTGTGCCAGCTTTCAAGAGCGCAGCGACAAGTTGCGTCTTAGGTTGCTAAGCCACCTCAACAAGCACTGTACCATAGCCCATTTACCTGACATCCTGAGTGCAGAGCTGATCTTCTTCCAGGAGCTGTTATAAGTGTGTGGGCCTATCATCCGTGGGACAGACGTAAAGCTCTGGCAGCCCTGCACTAAAATGATCAACTTCTCCATATTTTTCTATATATCGATATTTAAAGATATCTGTTGGCTGTGATTGCTTGTTCCTCATCACATGACGTGGTGTGCGCCGCTGCTTTCCAAAAGTTGAACTTGGTTTATCTCAAAGCACAGCCGTTGTGTCTTTAAAATGGGCTCTTGGGAACTTGTGCGCGCTGCAATGATGTCGTTCCGGCTTTTGAGCGTGCCTGCCACATGTCTACATTGCAAACAATGAATATGAAGCCGTAAAAACCCCAGCATGTGTACAGCCTCTTATCTATGGTCTCTTCAAAGCCAGACTTCATTGACAAAAACAGTAATTTTACATCACAGAACACAGGAGCTGCTGGTCTACCGCTGCCTCAGTCAGTTAGTTTATTTGCATTAATGTGTGACTTTGGTGAATTTGATCGTACCCTTTAAAACAGCGAAGTCACACAACAACAAAAACAAACTCACTGAACGAGGCAGAGGTAGACCAGCAGCTCTCGTTTCCAGCAAGGTAAAATTACAATTTTGTCAATGGAGTCCGGCTTTAAAGAGAGCAAGTTTTACTTTCAGTTCACTTAAGTACATTTTTCAGATTCTCTCTTCACCGTGGAGGCATGCCAGAAAAACAAAGTTTTTCTCATAAATTCAGTGTAACACACAGTGAGTAACTGATACACAAATGATCATTTTGAGGGTGAAGTATTCCTTTAACACACAAAAAACTCTTTCTGAGGTGTCATGCATCATTTCTTGCAACATTTGCATGCATTTTAATCGCACAGATAACCTCACAGGAGCAGGTCTTTAAGAAGTGTTGTCTGATATGATTTATCTGTTCATTCTTTCTTAAAAAAATCAAATCAGACTCGATAGCTTGCCAATCTCATGTTATTCTCACAAAGCATAGCACTTAATTCTTAAGCCATCTAACCAACAATAATCAGACAGCACTAGTCGACTGGCTCATGGTTCTGTCAGTGTCATTTTGAATAGTAATGAGGAGTTAAAGCAGTCAGGTCTTAAGCTTTCCCACCATGTTGTTTTGGATTTATACAAAGTGGTCTTAAAGGGTTTTATATATGCAAGGACAGTAGATTTGTCTTAATCTATGAGGTTATGGAAATACAAGAAAATCACCAAAGTTGGAGTTAGAATATGAGGTTTTTATGACACGACTTCACTTTTATATTTACTCTACATGCAGCACTTGTCTTGTCAGCTTGTGCATGCCTGTTTTTCCCCACATCTATGATTGTATCACCAGTCCCCCCCCAAATACATACACATCAGGAGAAGTAGCATGCCTTATTCTCCAGGTTCTACTCTTTGCTGTTGTATGTTACTCAGCCCGTACACAGACTAACCACAGACGTATGCTGACAACATATGTATGCAATGCATGGAGATTCTAGTTAATGATCTGACCCCTCAGGTCTTTCATACTTTGTAGAATGTAAATCACACACCATGTTTAGAAATAGGATGGATGCCCCTCTTGTCTTTTCTTTTTTACACTGGACTCAGGACTGTACAATATATACTGTAACCTGAATACAATACATAACTATTTCTGACTATTAAAAATACCAAATGCATCTGGGGTAGAGAGTCATCAGACTATGTTACAAAGAGGTTGTGTTCAGTCAGTGCTTACTTTTTCAGTCACAACAGAACAGTAGACCATTTGAGATCTGCATGTTATGAAGTTTGTAGGATTAAATGCACGCCTTTGATGATTTTATTATGAGTATATTTAATATGACTTGTTAAAGTCTTACATAACCACTATTGATATAATTTCTAATAAAATCCAGTCACTGTCCCTCCGAACGAGTCTGCATGTGGAGAGTAAAGATGCAGAGGCCCAGTGGGATTTTACACGCTCCCATAAATCTGTGAGTGTCTGTTAAGGGGCTGTTGTACAACATCAGACCCGGAGCCCGCTCTATAAAGTGAGTTGACCAAATAAACCAGGCTTATTTCAGATAATTGATTCAGTTTTATAAAGAAAATTCGACATAGTTAAAGCTCAGTTTCTGTGGCAAAGTTATGCTGGGAAACTATCCTGGTCTGGGGAAGGAAAACTGTTGGGCTAAGCCTGAGTTAATGCTTAATCAGAGTTCCTGGAACACAAACCCATAAGGAAAGCCAAGATTTTACCACTGACTTTATGCTGCCATAGTATTTTCATTTAAATGGCTCCAAGAGACTCTTTTGTACGTCTTGGGGTGTCACATGTGTCAACCAAGTTTCATACATGTCTGTGACACCAGCTCCGGGAGCAGCTTCGTAGAACTTTTGTAGGGGGCGCTACTGAGCCATTTTGTGACACCCGTCATCCAGACCCATATCAGATGTAAATTTTCGCCAATTCTGATGTGTGTGCAAAGTTTCACGAGTTTTCAAGTACCTTAAGCCCTTCAAAATGTGATTCTTTCACTTTCAATAGGGCCTTTGCGACTGCCTGCGGTCAGTGCTCGGGCCCTAATAAAAAGTAAATTGAAAAACTTATTCAATGATAAATGATAAGTTACAAATCTACCTCAGAAATGAAAGCTTAAATGAGTTTAATGGCTGTATACAATGATGACAAAGTGATACATTCATTCCACTGGTGTTTTATCAGGACAGGAGGAGAACTGAAGTGTTGCTGTGAGGTGTTAGGAAACAGCTCCATCTCCTGGCAGCAGGGCTTCATGTCTAAGTGATGCAGCTGATTCACCTTATTACACTGAAAATACTTCAGTGAGAGTGATGCAACTCCTTCCTGCAGTGTGTCCACTGTAGCCAGAACTGATTTCATGGATTTTGGATTCGAAGGTGCAGCAGATGTTGTTGGGTCAGAAACCCTTGTGACTATATGAGGGACAGCCCGTACTTGTTGTGATGATGCCAGCCTTATTTAGATTCATGTGCCCTCTCTTCTCTGGTGGACAGATGCCGCATTTACTCTCTTTTATCAGGAGTCATGGAGAGATAAATTTTATGCAGACACAGGTATATAGAGTTTCCTGGCATGGGTCCTTTCACCTTTTTTATGCATATACGTTATGTCTCTTGTTTAATACACTCTACAACAAAGGGTTTTGGCAAAGAGACATTTATTGTACTATTTTGTTATGATAATGATATTATCATAATATGACTTTTATTATTAATATTACCAGAAATACGATGTTTTTGTTCTCTATATTAATGGATTTGGAGCTCAGCCAGCATGAAACAGCTGCTCTGTTGTTTCCACATTTGTGTTGTTGTTGTAGCAAGTGACTGTTACCTACATCAACTTTAAATCTTACAGTAATAATATGACAGCCCATTTCTGCCAGTGTGATGCTAAAAAAAGTTCCTGTAAGTCATAATGAGAAACTTTCTCGAAGTAGCGATTTCTTAAAAAAAAAAAAAATGATCCGCTATCTCAAAAATAATGGGAAGCTTTCTCAAAATAATGACTGGGTATCTAAAAAAATAATGAGTCAGTAGCTCATTTCAAAATCCTGAGAAACTTTCTCAAAATAATGACATAATGTCTCAAAATATTGACTTCATTATCTAAAAAACAATGAGAAACTTTCCTGAAACAATGACTTAGTATCTCAAAATAATTAGTGACTCAAACTGATGACAAACTTTCTCAAAATGATGACTTAGTATCTCAAAAATAGTGGGAAGCTTTATCAAAACGATTAATTAGTTTCTCAAAATAATGAGAAACTTATCTGAAATAATGACCTAGTATCTCAAAATAATTCGTGACTGAAAATGATGACAAACGTTCTCAAAATAATGACTTAATATCTCAGAATTAATGTATTAGTTTCCCAAAATAATGAGTTAGTAGCCTGTCTCAAAATCCTGAGAAACGTTTTCAGTATCGTGACATATCTCAAAATAATGATATAGTATCTAAATAATGGGAAGCTTTATCAAAATAATTATTTCGTGCCTCAAAATAATGAGAACATTTTCTGATGTAATGACTTAGTATCTTTAAATAATTAGTGACTCAAAATGATGGCAAACTTTCTTAAAATAATGACTTAGTATCTCAAAATTAATGAGTTAGCCTATTTAAAAAATATTTTCATATCTTATAATAGTGACAAAAATAGTGCCTTTTTAAAAAAATCAAAATTATTAAGTAGTGCCTCAAAATAATGAAAAACGTGAAATCATGACTTAGTATCTCAAAACAATTACTGTAGTAACTCAAAATGAATGAGTTCATGACTTCGTAGCCTCATCTCAAAATACCGAATAACTTTCTTAACTTGGTGACAAATCTCAAAATAATGACAAAGTATCTCAAAAATAATGGGAAGCTTTATCAAAACAATGACTTGGTATTGTTTCTCATTATAATGAGAAACCTACTAACTCTTTATTATTTAAAATAATACCTATATAGGTTTCTTATCATGATGATTTACATGATTTTTTTTTTCAGGACATTGGCGGCAACGGGCCTCCATATGGTGATGAAATATTTCAATGATGAATCTCGTTTCCAGTCAAGAGACAAAACAGGTGACCTTCTTCATCACGCCACAGGGGGCGCTGTAGGGTACGTTGGGGCCCCACATACATAACCAATAACTAACTAAAATATATATAGAAATTATTATATTACATTATACCTCGTATTCATGGAACCACGGTCGTATTTGAGATTATTCAAGACACCGAAAATAATTTTGTTTGACTTATTTCGCTTTTCAAGTATCACTTCCGGTGTAAAGGTCATAGTTACGATAGGTCAATGTGTCCTTCCACACGTGTTTTCGGTAATCCTTCAGAGGCAGCAGTCAACGCGGAGCAACCCGGCAGTCGTGTGCTGTCAGACTAATTTATTATTTATTCTTCCAGCGCCTTAATTTTTACTTTCAGCCATGCTGAAGTCAGTTGTCCGCGCGGTGGGAGCCGCTGTTCGCATTTCTTCAGCCACCACGTCCACAGCCCGGGCTCTGCCACTGAGCTGCCCGACACTGTGCGCACCAAGTTCGGCCACAACTCGGCCCTTCACCCGGTCTCTGTGGATGCTGAATAACAACGGAGCCTCGTCGGGATACAGACCGAAACTGTTCAGTTCAAAAGTGTTGGGTCCCTCGGTGTCGTGTGGATGTGGAGGACTGCACACAGAAGGTAACATTTAATGTGAAAGTCCTTAGAGAAGCTAGCTAACGTTAGCTTGTTTCGTATCTGGCAGTATTCTAGGTTAACGTATAACTATATGTATACAGAAGACCACAGGACAAAATGTCACTCAGTTAACTGTGGCTTTACTCATTTCTAAAGACACTCAACCCATTAAAAACGGCACTTTAGCCTTTTAGAAATGAAGGTAGCATTCACTCACTAAATGCATCCTCTCACAGGTAACAGCTAACACTCACCTTGACACCTTGATAGTTTCACCTGTCGTCCCAAATACATGTAACAACATAACCGGCGAAATAAAATGAGACGTATGTATGTCTCCGTGAATCAGCACAGATACAGTTACAGTTTACATCCATGCCTGTTCAGACTCACGTGTCGCCATGACAGTAGACAATGCTTCAGGTATGGATGTTGCTGCAAAGAAGCTCCATAGTTTAAAACATGGATGCTTCACACATGTTCAACCCGACAGCACAGACAGTCAGTACAGTCACCACAGTGTCACCAATCCAGCATTTAACCACGTTTCCCCATCTGTTCCTGAGTTATGACGTTGAATGATGGAAATAAAAAACATTTTGATATCACATTGAAGCTGACCTTTGACCCCCTGGATATATAATGCCAACACTTCATCATTGTATTCTGTTAGACATTTGTGTGAACTGTTGTCATAATCAGTGCATCAGTTCTTGAGCTACTGCCAAACACATGTATTGTGAGGTCGCACTGACCTTTGATCTTTGACCACCAAGATCCAATAAATTCATCTTTGAGTTCAAGTGGACGTTTGTGCCAAATATGAAGAAAGTCCACCAAGGTCTTCTTAAGATACTGCACTCACAACAGTGAGATGTATGAGGTTACAATGACCTTGACTCTTGACCTTCAAAATGTAATCAGTCCAACACATTTGGGGTGGCTGTGGCTCAGGGGTAGAGCGGGTCGTCCACCAATCGTCCGACGATCAGCGGTTCGATCCCTGGCTCCTCCAGTCTGCATGTCAAAGAATCCTTGAGCAAGATAGTGAACCCCAAATTGCTTTCAATGGCTGTTCCATCAGTGTGTGAGTGTGTTAAAACTGAGTAGCAGGTGGCACCTTGTATGGTAGCCTCAGCCACCAGTGTATGAATGTGTGTGTGAATTTGACTCGTAGTGTAAAAAGTGCTTTGAGTGGTCGGATGACTAGAAAGGCGCTATACAAATGCAGGTCCACTTACCATAAAGTTCATGTGGACATTTATGGCAAATTTAAGGAAACCCTCTGGGTTGGTGAGATATTGCGTTCACAAGAGTAGGATGTACGGTCTGTCTCCCGCTCAGAGACATAAAAAGAGTAATTTAAAACTATGGAAGCCTTAATTTTGTATCCAGTATCCAGGTCAATCAGAATAAGGTTTATTGGCTAGTAGGTTACACATGAATGGAATTTGGTGCATAAACAATAGACATCTTAAGAGAAAATAAAAATGGAAGATACTGCAAAAGTCACAAACATGAATAAAGAATAGAAAAACTTGCATTGCTTTTACTGCAGGATGATAAAGATTGAATTTTACCACTTGCACACATTGTCATAATTGTGTAAATTGTTCTACCTTTTTAACAGGTGACAAAGCATTTTGTGATTTCCTGTCTGATGAAATCAAAGAGGAGAGGAAAATCCAGAAAAATAAAGCCCTACCCAAGATGTCTGGAGGATGGGAGCTGGAGATGAACGGCACAGAGGCTAAACTTACGAGAAATGTTGGCGGAGAAAAGTAAGGCTGCCGCAGCTGGCGATTATTATCCGACCCTTGTTGACATGTGAGCACACTAATGAGCTCCTGATGTGTCTCCTTCTTTTCCAGAGTCACTGTCACATTCAACGTCAATAACAGCATTCCTCCTAACTTTGACGAAGAGGCAGAACAGGGACAGCAGAAGCCAGCAGAAGAAGAGGTGAGTCACAACAAACCTGTCAGTCCCCCGATGGTTTAGGAGAAAGGTGCATCACCTGGGCAAGGCAGGAACCAGCTAGTGGTGCTGCTCATTTGGCGATTATTGCTGTCCCACCACCGTAGATCAGGACCGCGTTGCTACAGAAACATTGTGCCCACCCTCCAGTCTCCCCCAGTTTGCCCCGATGAGTAAAGCAGAGCACTTATTCTATGCCATAGTCTGTCATACTCTTTCCCAGAAATGTAACTCCACGTCGCAGCGATGCAGACCTCAACTTTATTTTTGTAAACTGAAAGTGAAAATGAAGCTTTCTTTACTTTTATTTCACATATAACAAATAATAAGTCATGTCAACAATAAAGCCTCCACAAAAGAGCATTTTAAGTGTCGTGTGTGATTTATCCTGGCTTCTTAAGAATAGAGGGAAACACTGCTAGCAACTAGGCTAATTTATGCAATGTTAAATAATCTTAAAAATAACAGTACATAAAAATAGTCTTAAAAAAATAAAGGTGCAGTTTGTCTAAAAACTGAAAATATGTAATTAGAACAACTTCACAAGTCACACAAATGACATCATAGCCTCTCTCTCACCAAAGCTACGAGGCTTGTGTTACATATACTCATATGTTACTCACGGTAATCACCAAATGAGCGGCGACAGCAAGCCAAATACTGTAGCATGAATAGCTTATTAGCTCAAGTGTGTGTGTTAATGCAAATTAACCTATAGACTGGCATGCGTAACCAGTCGGAAATGTTCTCTGGGGTTAACCAATTAACGGCTAATCATTGACATCCCAAACTGATTAAAGTGATTAATAATAGAATATGAACATTATAATGATTGTAGTTTCTTTACAGCCAGAAATTGTGTCGACACCCAACTTTGTTGTCGAAGTAACAAAACAGGCTGCAAAACATGCCCTGGTGTTTGACTGCCATTTCCCTGAAGACGAGGTGAGAACACGCAACATTCATTTATACAGACATTAACATGTGATAAACTGAAGGCAGCAGCAGGTCTTTGGCATTTTTTTCTGAGTTAAGTTTTTTTTTTTTTTTAAGTTTAACGGAAAAGGCGATTTGCATTTTGTAGATGAGTCACGGTGAAGGAGAAGAGGAGAGCGACATCTTCGCCATCCGTGAGGTCAGTTTCCAGCCTGAGGGAGACTCGGAGTGGAAGGACACCAGCTATACACTCAACACAGACTCTCTGGACTGGGTAAGATTTGACAAGCATAAACAGCTTAGTACACATTATTAAGGTTTTAAAGGGTCTGTAAGTTCCTGGACATTTTCAGAGAGAAGTTAAGCTCGAGAATTTGGGAAATTTTGTACAATTTCAGTATAAAAATTGAAAAGCGTGTTGAAAATGATTCTCCAGGCTTCCTAGCAACTCCCCAAGCACCTCACATTAGGAGCTGTCTCCTCAGTGCTCAAAAAAGTGGACAGCCCAGTGTTAGTACAGCCTGGGCAAATGACCTGTTATATTCCTGGGTTTTTTTCTGTTAATTTCCATGGAAAATTTCCACTTTGAATATTCCCATACAGTTGAAGGCAGGAATTCTTGGTTACTGTTTGTAAACATGCCACAGAAAGTAAAGTTAAAGCCCATGCTGTTGTTTTTCAGGCTCTGTATGACCACCTGATGGACTTCCTGGCTGACCGGGGGATTGACAACACTTTTGCGGATGAACTGGTGGAGCTGAGCACCGCCGCCGAGCATCAAGAGTACATTAAGTTCCTGGAAGAGCTCCAAGGCTTTGTCAAATGTAACTAATGTTAGATATAAAACTTAAATTTCACCTTTCTTCAGTACACATCCAGGCAGAGTTGGAGGTATGATGATCCAGTTCTAATGATGCAGCACTGATGTATCGACTGATACCGTTGGCACTGTAAAGAGACTGATGATTACTTGCTTTAGTGTCCGTGACAGCGAGCCGTGTTGCCAGCAGCCGTCACATTAAGTCATGCTGCAAATGTGTTCTCAATGTTAAAAAGTGACTTTATTTTTCTGTAAGTTAAATTTAAATTAAATATATGAAGGTCATAAATGAAGCAGGTCACAAATGTCTCTCAGTTTTAGAGTTCCTGTCTTAACCACAGTAGTTTGATAATGGTCCATTCAATACTTGAGAATGTCCAACTAACCTAAAGCCAATAAAGGGACGATTTCTCAAGAAACTCCACGACATGAAACAGTTTACAGAATCAGTCCTTACTTCAATGTATGTGACAGCCTCTGGTTTTAAAGCTGGACAGCCGTGCCTCAGGACTTGCTTCCAGCTGACTTGGCAAGTCCACTAATATTGATTTGACTCCCAGACCATAATATCTGTAAGTCTGAATTTGAATTGTATACATTGGCGATTCTGCAGAGTATGAATGATCCTTGTTCAATAAAACAGTTTGATATTAATGCATGATTTTATGGTGTGTGTTTTTTTTTTTGATGTTTGAAATGCAGAAGTGGCTGAACTACATTTATTAGAACACCAAAGTAATGAACATCTGCATTTTATTTATTTAACCTGTGGCAAGTTGAAGGTAAAGGCAAAGGTACTACCTCCATGTGCTCCAGAGCACTTCTCTTAAAGCGACAGTAACATACATGACTGTCACAACATATAGCTTAAATATTGTTGCCTTTTACAAACCATCATGGTGACACGAACATGTATTAAATCAAATGTTGCTGACTTTTTTAACTAATTATTGGTTGTTCAATGAAATCAATTATTCATTTCCATTCACATTAAATGATAAACAAAATGCAGACTGCATTTATTTATTAATCTAAATCCACATAACCTGTATTCAAACAGGGAATATCATTGAGACACAGGGTCTTATTCTCACGAGAAAAATTATAATTAAAAAATGAAATTGGTCTAATGTGTGTAGGATTTAGTGGCATCTAGTGGTGAGATTGCAGATCACAGCTAACTGAAACTTCTCCCATGTACCGAGAACTACAATGGCTGACGCAAAAATGCAAATGGCCCTATCTAGAGTCAGTGTTGAGTTTGTCTGTCCTGGGCTACAGTAGAAATATCATGGTGAGCTCTGTGGAAGATGACCAGGCCCCCATGATGTTCGCCAATTTTTGTAGTGGCAAAATGGGGTGTAAAACAAATATTAGCCTGGGCTATTGATTTAAGTTTTACCGTAACCTACTTTATTAATATGCTAAAAAAAAAATCAAAAAAATCAAATTAAAGTCAAAATAATAACAAGCTTTTTTTGTACCTTTATGAATAAGAAATGCAGCTGAAAGTGCTTTACCATAAGGAAATAGAAAATGAAATGAAAATAGACGTAAAATTAACATTACAACAGCATCTAAAGGCTAATTAATGTAAAACAAAATAAGACAGACAAAAACAAGGTCAAGATAGAATACATAAATAAGATGGAAAATAAAACCCACTGAATAATCGTTTAGTAATGATGAAAATAAAGTTAAAAGATAGAGTATGTAGAATAAAGTGAAATAAAACAGTGTGCAAAAAGGCCAATCTGAAAGAGGCCTGTTAGTGAGTAGGCTACAGAGGAAGTGTTGAGGATTTCAGACAATATTAATAATAATTAGTCTATTAATAATTACCGTCTTCAGTGATTGGTGGAGAGAAGGACTTTACCACCATTGGAAGTTGACACAGTGATAGTATGCTCTTACACAACAGTCCACACACACACACACACACACACACACACACACACACACACACAGCTGTGAGGGACACGGGTGTCTCTGAGCAGACAGATGAGACACAGTTGTCTCTCGGCAGACAGGCCTCTGTGCTGTCTTCTCTCAGGAGACACTGGAGTATCTGGTGTAAACAGGAGGGTCAGCTGAGGAGAAAGTTCAGAGTCTGAGCCGGACAGTCACCACTGAATGTAAAGGCAGCATGGCGGCCAAAGGGGGAGTCTGCCCGGCCGGACAGAGCCAGCTCCAGGACTCCTCAGACTCGGACTCGGAGGCGGAGGCGGAGGGGGAACCCGCTCGGGGAGCCGGCACCGGGCCGTCCGCCGGCTCCTTCCCCCGCACACAGGTCATACACAGCGGCCACTTCATGGTGTCGTCGCCGCACAGCGACTCCGCGCCGCGCCGGAGGAAGAGCGGCGGGTCTATGAGATATGACTTTGACACGGTGAACAGGACCTGGTGCCAGACGTACCGGTACGGGCCGCTCAGCTCCGGGAGCCTGAGCATCGACCCCACTCTGACCCGCCTGTTTGACTGCATGTCCCTGGCCTACAGGTGGGTCCCTTTCATGAGGTCAGGAACAGGAGCATGAACCCACCTCAGACCAGTTCAGCTGCTTTTTAACTTGCAGATTTCCCCTGTAAATCACCCTGTAAAGCACCTTTTAATTTCTGCTTTTATTCTGTGCACTTTTCATCTGCAGGGACAGATCTGTAAATAAGTGGGTACCTTATTATGAAAGTCTTTTTTTTTACAGTGCAGCTTTCTGATGATATGTATAGATAATGAACCTGCAGGTATTTCCCCCCCCCTGCAGTGATCTCCCTCTGTATAATTTATAATTTATTTTATGCCCCTACAGACAGAGCTCCACATCAAAGTAGGCCTTTATCTGTGTTTCAACAAGTTTCCCCTTTTAAAACTCACAGCGTTGGCTTGTAATGTGTGTGGATGTGTCAGGAGAAGGATTTTTGCAGTCTCTTGTGCAACCGCTTGGAAAATCTTCACTAGAAACTGGACTTTGATTCTAGTTGGCAACACTGGAGAGATTACAGCGTAACTGAGGGAAAGGAGAGAGGATCCTGCAGTGATGTCACTGACTACCACTTAGAAAATATCCTTATTATCTAAATTTTAATACACACAGACACTGTGAACTGATATATAACATGCATTTTCATATTTTTCCCTGCTGTGTTTGCTGCTTTATAAAAAAAGTCTTGATTGAATAGAAGCGTAGTGACAGGTGTCCGGTACATGCGGTGACATAAACAGCAGCTGTTCTGTCTCTCTCCTTGACATGTGTGCGTAAGAAAATATAATGCTCTAACAGCTTGTTTATCAGAGTTCAGCCTTTGGCCTAAAGAAGTCACTTGTCCTGCAAGTGACTGTGTGCCAGTTGGGTGTTTTTTATAGTTGGATGATTGTTGCACAATAAACCCTGAGCCAGTTGTTTATATCTTTAATTTTTATGAAGGGCGTTTCCATTAAATTTATAAGTGCTATAGCCTATGTTAAACATGTACAGTATTAGGTGCCGCAAAGAGACTATTAGTGCAAAGTGCTGCTCTGCTGCACAGTGTTTGTCTTTGCTGTTAATTGGTTCTTCTCCTAATAGCTTTTTTTTTTAAGTAATATGCTGTGGGTGCTGTTTCGGGGTGTGTGACATGCAGCGGTGTCTCTCCATTAAAAGCACGTTGAAAAAAATTCTCCAGGCTTCCTAGCAACTCCCCGAGCACCTCACATTAGGAGCCGTCTTCTCAGCACTCAGCAGTCTGAGGGACACTGAAAAAAGGCCAAACAGCCCGACAGTGTGCTGGTGAATAAGCTGATGGGTCACCATTAGTCAAAATCAGGACAGATTTCTAGCAGGAGTGTAGCGGTGAGGCGACTGAGCTTTTTCCACTGTGTCCAATTATGCTCTAAAGGGTATCCAGGCACTTCTGCACGTGTCCCCATTTCACTGTTCTTAACAGAAAGCAACTTTTCCCATTTTCCATAAAGAAATGTACGGAAGCAGAGAACGGCTGTACTTGCAATTTTTCAATGCCATTATCTTGAGATCAAGATTGAAGGCCCAAACCGACATCAAAAAACTAGTGTCGACAATGGTGAACCGTTGTGTGTTCTGTGTCTCGGCCAAAAAGTTGCACTTGAACTACTACAATGACCACAGCCAACGTCCAACCAGCACGTACATTTTGCACCAGCGTGAGAGGGGTCTCAGAGGTAGAGTGGGTCGTCCACTCATCAGAAGATTGGCAGTTCAATCCCCGGCTCCTCCAGTCTGCATGTAGAAATATCCTTGGCAAGATACTGCCTGGTTTAGAACTCAGTGGCTAAAACCTCACCTAATAAAACATGTTTTTTAACCTCGTGCCCTCTTGACTTTAGTCGTGTGTTTGCTTTCATCGCCTCTGTTTCCCCTTTCATGTAATGAGCTGAACCCTCAGTCAGAGGGATTTCACTCGCCGACGGGCTCTGCTGTCTCCAATGCCCATTCAACACACTGTATCGGCTGAAAAACAGCTGGCAAAGGCCAACAGTGTGGGACACACCACAAAGACCTAGACGACAGATGCTCACTCACTGACATTGACCGATGGCTGACAGTCGGTCTGGTGTGTCAGGGCCCTTAATCCTTATGAACATTGCCCATTTTTCATAAACAAATATACAGATGCCAAGAACAGCTCTGCTTGCGTTGTTTTGCCAGTATCTTGAGTTAACAAAGCTGGTTTATCACAAGAAAACAACTTGTGATTTCTTGAGGTCTTGGAATAATGAAAGCAGGATTTCTGTAAGCCAAAACATGATATTTTCCTAACCATAGCAAAGTGTTTTTTGTGGTTAAACCTGACCACACGTTAGCCACGGCATTGTTAAAACGCAAAGTTTCAGCATATCTGTTACATTAAAACGTGCAAATGTAACATCCGTGGTTTGCAGAAATATACAATGTTAACACATTTTTTGGTGACTGGGCTGAATGATGCTCAAGTCTTTTGTTTTCTTGAGAATCAACATAAATTAACCTGTTATCAGGAGAAAAGTAATTAACTCGTGATCTTGGGATAACGGCATAAAAAAGGGCAAATATGGCCCTTCTCAGCTCCCATACTAATGTATACCTTAAGATTAATTGTGGGGTTTTTTGTTTTGTTTTTTGTACAGTGGCAAGATAGTCTCTCCAAAGTGGAAGTCCTTTAAGGGTCTGCGGTTGCTATGGAGAGATAAGATCCGTCTGAACAATGCCATCTGGAGAGCGTGGTTCATTCAGTGTGAGTCCACCGCTCTTTACCACCTCTCTTCTGCCATCATTATCTTTAACACCTCTCCACTATTACTTGTTGATGTTTATTTGTATCTTCTGTATTTAGATGTTGAGAAGAGGAAGAACCTAGCGTGTGGGTTTGTCACGCCGCTGGAAGGCTCGGAGGCAGATGCGCATCGAAAGCCTGAAGTGAGTGATTTGTGTCACAGGGGAATGTATTTTTATGCAGCTACAAGGAGGTTTTTAACTGGTTATGGAACAGTCTCAATTTGATACGGATGTCTCTTTATGACCTACATAAGCAAACAAAATAAACAGCGAGAAGACCATCTATTTCTATATTCTTAATGCCTGTCCCCGGGCAGAGTTTGGCAGTGAGTAGTACGTTAGCCAGTTAAAAGGAAGCAGGGGGAGATTTGTCTGTAGAGAATACACATTTTGACAAATACACGCCTGTCTCAATTAGAGGCCTGCTCTGGTTGCCAAGCAGTTCATTTTTTAATAGAAGTTCTTTGGATGTATAAAACCAGGTTGCCAGCTACCTCAAATTATGTGTCTATTCCTTGATTAACCTGCAAATTAACTATATTCCTTTAATCCGTAATAAAAATAAAAATGAATCCAAGTTGTGAGTATTGTTTTAACAGGATAAAGTGGCGGTATGCCGACTTCCAAAACAAATGCAGGCACTACCAGATCAAGATCTTGATAACACAAGGGGGTGGTGCTTATGGAAACACTACTGCTTTGGTCCACAGGCGGCGCCAAAATTAACACAAAAATGAAGTACCTTGTAGTTGTTTTAATCCGATCGGGCTGTTTAAGCAAAACTAGCATCTTTTTCAACAACACATTGTTTCAAATGTTTCAGTTAAAACATTAATGTTTATATTGCTGAGTTCACATTTTTGTTTTGTACACTGAAGAGGCAAGACACGTAAGGTGTACTTTGTGTTTTTGCATCATGTCAACAGGCCATTGTATTAGAGGGCAGCTACTGGAAGCGAAGGATTGAAGTGGTGATCAAGGAGTATCACAAGTGGAGGATTTACTATAAGAAGAGGGTGAGCATTTTATATTTCTATTTTTTACAGAACACATGTTTTATCTCTACAATATGTGGCTGTTGGTTGCTCCAGACTGAAAAGTCTCAACTATTGGTTGATTTGGCACAGGCATTCATGGTTCTGAGAGGATTACTCCTTTGGAGATTATCTGACTTTTTTTTACACAAGTAGGGTTCACATTTGTGGTTTTGAGAGAGATATCTTGACATTATTGGATGGATAGGATTGCTGCGAAATGTGCTACTGATATTCAGGGTTCCTGGAGGATTCATTCTAATAACTCTGGAGATCCCCTGATGTTTCCATTAGCACCATCAGCAGGTCAAAGTTTTCACTCATCCCAACAAAGATCAGCACTAAGCCTTTTACAGATGTTCATGGTTACCACATGATATATCCGAAGACCTTTCTTGATCATACAAGTTTTCCTCAAGCACCACCACAAGGCTCACATTTTTGCTTCGGACTGAAATGTCTCAACAAGTGTTGGATAGATTTCCATGAGATTTAGTAAATATTGTACCAGCAGAGCATAGCTGTAGACTCTTATGCTGTGTCTCAAATGGAATACTTCCGCAATGGCATGAGATTTTCACAGTTGGATAACCATTTCAGAAAACATTGCAGTTTCACAGTATCACGGTATAACAGAATTATTATTGTTATTATCTGTCAGAATGACCCTTGAAGGAATTAAAACAGAAGGGTTGTTTTTGATTTAACAAACGTTGAATTACTATATTTGAAACTTGAAACCATTTTTAATGGAAGTATGTGTAAAAAGTCTCACTTTTGAAAATATATCAAAGAAAGCTGAGATTTTCTGTCCAGTTGAATGTTTTCCAATATTGTAGATGAGCAAATCTTCACATAACATTCAATTTTAATATCACGGTATACCTTGAAACCGGTATACCATTGCAAACCTATTGAGTGCACTTGCGCAGAGTGCAAACTTCGACAGGGAGGTGTTGTTGCAAGTCAAACATGGCCGTTGAGTACTTAACGGAAAGGACGACTGCAAGATTGATCAGATTTTGGGCGGAGCATTATTGCCAACATTTGACAACGATGTCACTTCACAGAATATATGCTTGCGCTATCTTTTAGGGATGTCCCGATCCAGCTTTTTCACTTCCAATCCGATACCGCCTTGAGTTTTAGCTGATACCGGTACCAATCCGATCCAAGCGTGTATTATACATATTCACTTATTTTGTTGTCAGTCATGTTAGAAAAGGTTTGATCAAGTGATATTATTCTAACAAGAACCACTACTTAATCGGGTTAGTTCCACAACAGTTGGTATGAGAAACTGACCTGTTCATTGTTAACAGGGTTAAATAAACAAACTTTAAACTTGAACATTAACATTAAATAAAAAATATAGCTGGTTTGCTTTGGCTGCTTTGGCCCCTTAATAAATAGAAAATAAATCAATACAAGAAATCTTTAAAATGTCTATCATTGAAATTAAAATAGCAGCAAGACTTCACACACTTGTGCTTTGGCCCCCCTAATAAATAAAAAATAGATTAACGCCACAAGACATTGTTGACATTTAACAAACAACGCAGCCTTTCCTTTTCAGTGATTTTAGTAGTGTCAGTGCCAGCCTGGTGCTGCTGTTTCCTGGGACCAACAGAGGAGACAAAAAACCACACACAATATTGTACAACTGTTTAAACAAGCAATAGTCCATCCATGGCTCCAATTTCACTAATTGTGCCCAAAACAATGCCATCAGTGCTCTTTACTTAACCAGTAAGAGTGTAAACCAAATAAAAATATCACCCTCAAAAAACCAGAGCAGAAAACAAATAGTCCCTTAACTACTCTTCCTGCCCTCCATGGATTGATAGTAAGTGCTGGAGCAGATCACTGGAATGGACTGCTTGAATCGCGGAGTGCTGGGCTGGCCGGAAAACCTGGATCGGAGTTCTTGGATCGGCATTTTTCCATGCAGTCCGATCCGGTGCCGATGCACGTTTTGTGCTAATATCGGCAGCCGATACAGATCGGGACATCCCTACTATCTTTATGTTGACTACTTGGCGTCTTTCGTATTCATTTACCTATTGTATTAAAAATGAATGTGTTGGCATGGCAGGTTTCAACAACTATGAAGCTTATCAAATATCTGACCTCAAATCCAAAACTAAAATCTGCTACAGTGAAGATGACAATTCAGCAAGCGTAAACACCAAATGTAGCTTACGCCCATAGATCATATAGCTAACGCCACAACACATGTAACGTCAGTGCCTGATGATATAATGTGTTGCTGGTTGCTGCTAGCTAGCCATCATGAGTGCACCATCTGAGTACTCGCAGTGCGCCGCATTTCTCCATGCTTCTCAGAGTGAACATGCTCATACACTCAAAAGTACACAAGTATCTGATTTAAGGTGATTTAATACACAGCATTAGTCTAGTTTATTACCAGATATAACTACACTGTTTCTCTTCTTCTCTTTTGCAGCTTCAGAAAAAGAAGGATGATATTTTATCAATGCTACAAGAGGTATGACAGAAGTCCTGCTTTAGTATTATTCAATTGTTAATGTCTTACTTTACGCTTTGGAATAACTCTAATGCAGACAGATATTGATTTTGACCCCTTGGCTGATTGACCCAGGCTCCAGTGTGTGTTGCTGACCTGCCAGCATTGTTTACTTTTGACTCCACGCAACTATTTTTAGCACGTGGATTTAGCCTCCCTCTGTTGACCAGAGAGGATGGAGAAAAAAAAGAAAAACAGAAACGTGCAAAACAACTTGCGTCATGGCCCGGCACTTGTAGGCAATTGACACATATTGATTTCCAGCAGCGACAATACCCTACACCCCTCCAGGCTTTATCTTTATTCAGGTGAAATAGCTGCAGAATTTAATGCCTTTTAATCAAATCCGACCTACTTCCAGCAGCGCTTTGTAGACGCTGAGCAGCGAGTATGACAGTGACGTCACTGTGGCACCAACAAACAAAGCATCAGCAGATAAACATGGAGGTGGGAGGAAGGCAAAGAAAGGGAGGGACCTTGGGGAATCACCTCATTCATGATAGTATTCACATGAGAATGTGACATGTGCCCTCGCAAGTCACAGCCCACTATTCCTTCATTCACCTTTGGCATCATTATTTCATTCACTCTCAGATGCACTGTGTCGATGGAAGCCCAGGTATTAACTCAGGTCAAACACAGTATCCGACTGTCTGTCTGCAGCCCAAACTGTTGATGTATTGTGCGGCACTTCACAGGGCACATATCAGCACTAAGTTTACAGGTCAAAGATCACTAAACCAGGTTTTTATGCTCGGTGTTCTCAAAGCGTTATCTCACCTTTCTCTAAACATATTACATCCACTGGCTGGAAAAACATCTCAGTAAAACCCAGGGGTTGTTTTTAGTGTTGTTTCATATACTTTAAATGAGGTTTCAGCTCTCAGAGGCCCAGTGGAAAATTCAATTGGCTGTATAATTTTAGCTTCAGCTCCATTATTTTCACAGAATCTGTAACATTTGGCATCATCTTTCAAGACAAATTGCATTTTATACTGTCAGTCGTCATATTGAAACTCAGTTAAAGTGAAACACAGTTCTGATAAGTTACAAAATCAAGTCATAAATAAAGGCAATAACAGGAAAGCTGTGCTTTAGCAGGGGTGAACTGCACAACCTACGAGAGGTCTGTATATTGATTTAGATAGAATATTACCATTGTTTTTTAGCCATGCAAGCAGTGTGACCCTGGAAATGTTGGACAGTCCACCTCACTGGTCCGGACTGAAATATATCAACAACTATTGGATGGATTGCCATGAAAACTTGTGCAGACATTGCAGAGCAGTGGTTCTCAACCAGGGGCCATATTCACAAAGCTTCCTAGTGTGAAGACCTGCCCCGAGTGAAATTCTTTTTAAGATAAAAGTTGATTCACAGAGCATCATAGCCCTTAACAGAGCTCCTAAGGTGAAAAACTGGTAGGAGTAGGGAGGAGGACTTTTAAGAGGCTCAAGAGTTTCTTAGTCAGAGGAGAAAATGGCAGAAAGACAAAGAGGAAGGAGAAATATTCTCCAAATGCTGTATGACAGTGAGTTAATGAAATGCTACAGATTAGATTGTGCAGGGATAATATGTGGTTAATCTCATTAGGGGTTTGCACACATTCCCACCTAATGCTATAACACCTGAAATAAAATCAACAGAGATCAACAGTAAGATATTTGGAAAACTGGAAAAATGCAGCAGTGAAGACTTGGGTCTGTCTCAACTTTCCATCAGCAGTGACTACACTTTCAAAGTCTCATGTTGTCAACAGTTAATTTCATTTCCACCGGGTGTCCACACCTTGCAGGCTCACAAAGGGGGTGTGTCTGTGACAACCAATCACATCTGTTAAAAGCAAGCATCACCCCTAGCAATGGGGTCAACCACACCTCCTCATGAAGATAAAAGTTTCTGTCCTGTCCTTGCTCAGAGTTGCTCTGACAACTTTTCTAAATCACTCCTAAGCTAGGACTCCTTACTAAAAGTTTTTAGGCTAAGCTAGGAGCTCTCTAACAGAGAGTGTTCTCAGAACGTTTGTGAACACGGCCCCTGGGGACTTGAGGGAGTTGCTGGGAGGCCCCAGAAAAATGGGGATTTAATTCACGATAGAATGAGCCCAGTGTGAGTAAGAGTCATAAGAGTGACTGTTCTGATCATAGGTTTCACTTCCTCCACAGTTATCTCCTCAGCTGAAGTTGTCAGCTGAAGAATTCAGAGGCTGTGTTCACAAACATTCTGAGAACACTCTCAGAGAGCGCCTAACTTTGCCTAAACATTTTTAGTAAGGAGTCCTAGCTTAGGAGTGATTCAGGAAAGTTCTCAGTGAGACTGAAAAAGGAAGGGACAGAAACTCTTATCTCAGTGAGGAGGTGTGGTTGACCCCGTTACCAGGGCTGATGCTTGCTTTTAACAGGTGTGATTGGTTGTCACAGACACACCCTTTTGTGAGCCTGCAAGATGTGGACACCCAGTGTCAATGAAACGAACTGCTGACTTTGAACGTGTTGTCCCTGTTACTGTGATCACTGCTGATGGAAGGGACACTGCTGCACTGTTGCATTTTTCCGTTTTTCCAAATATCTTAGTGTTGTGATCACTTTTTTTTTCTGGCATTATCGCATTAGGTGGGAAATGTGTGTGTGTCCCTAATGAGATCAGCTACATATTATCCCTGCACAATCTTACCTGTAGCATCTCATTAAATCACTGTCATCATCAACATTTGGAGAATATTTCTCTGACCTCTTTGTGTTTCCACCATTTTCTCCTCTGCTTAAGAAACTCTTTGACCTATTAAAAGTCCTCCTCCCTGATGCTAACACTTTTTCACCTTAGGAGCTCTTTTACGGTCTGAGATGCTCTGTGAATATTTTTTATCTTTACAAGGACCTCGTCTTAACTTAAAGGGGAAATTTTAAGAAGAATTCACAATTCTAAGAATTGTCTTAGAATTTGGTCACTAGCAGCAGCTCTTAGGACTAGGTGGCTTTGTAATCACGGCCCCTGATGTACTGTATGTGTCCCCGAAAAGAGGCGTTTGGCATTAAAAATCTTGTCTGTGTAATTTAGTTTCATCCTACATCTAATTTCTGCATACTTTATTTATTGTCTTGTCATCTCCCTTCATCTCCGCATATCTCCTATTATTTCACATGAAAATATATTTAATGCACTGTAACACCTTGTTGCAGGAAACACTTCCAAAAATGTAAATAATGCCCATCAGAAGTGACAGAGGCTGAGGCAGCAGTGTGTGTTAGTCGGGGCCTCAGGTCTTCTTGTTTGCCTGCACGTGAGTGTGGCTGCCAGAATTAGGTCAGGGACAAAAGGCTGCTGCTCTTATTGAAACGGTGAGACATCAAAATAAAGAAATGAACAAAGCCGACATAATGATAACCTGTAAGAGGCTAGTGTTTTTGAACAATATGTCAAAACTGCTTTTTCATCATGCACTGCCCACACGCACACAGACACACACACACATGCATGCATGCATATGCACACAACAATCTTACCTTATTTCTACTTGCACACACTTATGTTCTCCCTCAAAGAAAACAAATTGAGAGGTAAATGAATAAATTGTAAGAAGGGATGTCGTCTGCTTAGACGTAATCAAAGCAGTTTCCGGCTCTATCTGGGCTTCCCTATAAATGTGGCGTCAGACTTAGAAGTGGAGGGTAAAGACAAGAAGGAAGAGGGTGAAGCAAAGCAGCTCAAACAGAGAGGCAAGGACCAGTCTGGAGCTTCATTTTCTGTAAGTGTTTTACGGGGTTTTAGGAAGAGAATGGGTACTTGGAAAATGTTGGCCTTACATGTCGTGCTTGATGTGATAGTGGAGGCAATTGTTTTTTTTAGTTTGTGGATGTAAATTGTGTTTTGGTGAGTTGGCATTTTCATATTTTTAAGGGTAACTGGATCCACTTATTTTGCCAGCCCAATTACCAGAAGAAACTGTATGCATTGTACATTTCTGCAAACCATGAATGTTATATTCGCATATTTCATACGGATCATATCAGCATTTCTAAAGTGACATGGTATATGAGCTGACTTTGTCACTGGGAGGTGGAGCGGGTGGTGAATGTCCTGACACCTGGGTGATGACCACTGTTTGAGAGCAACAAACAACAAAACCAGTTGTGATTTAATGAGTTATTGCTATGTTTTCTGCGGCTTTTTAGGAATTAAACATGGAGTTTTTGGAGCAACCTGTCGCTGTCTTTTACAACAGCTTTTTAGGCACTAAACGTGGGTGTTTTGTAGCAACCTGTCATGTTTCCAGCAGCATTTTAGAAATCAAATGTGGGTTTTTTAGCAACTCGTTGCTGTTGTTCTAGCAGCTTTTAGGCACCAAACACGGTTGTTTTTTAGCGACCTTTCATTGTGTTTCCTGTAGCTTTTTTAGGCACCAAACATGGGTGTTTTGTAGCAACCCGTCACTGTGTTTCCAGCAGGTTTCAGTCACCAAACATGGGTGTTTTAGCAACCTGTCACCGTGTTTGCCGCAGCTTTTTAGGAACCAAACATGGGTGTTTTATAGCAACCCATTGCTGTGTTTCCAGCAGCTTTTAGGCACCAAACATGGGTGTTTTGTTGCAACCTGTCAAAGTGTCTCCAGTGGATTTTAGCCACCAGACATGGTTGTCACTATGTTTCCAGCCAGCTTTTTAGGCACCAAGGTGGGTGTCTTGAAGCGTCCAGTCACTGTTTTTCCAAAAGGGATAGTGCCATTAAAAGCGGTTGTTGTTTACTGAGACATAGCTGCTTGTGCAGCAGGGATTGTACACCCAAACTAGGTATTTTAAGCCAAAATGTGATCTTTTCTGAACCATAACCAAGTAGTTTTTCTGCCTAAACAAAACCACGTTAACCACAGCGTTGAAGTTTCAATGTATTCACTTCATATAAGGTGCAAATACAACATATCTGTGGTTTGAAGAGATGTACTGTACAATGCCAACATTTCTTAGTATCTAATATATCTAACCATACTATATGCTGTAGCTTGAACTTTCTCAGTGCAAAAAAACAGGACAGGCTTTTAGGAGTCATTACCCTTCACGCTTTCCGTACAACACCAAATGCTGGACATATACAGGTGGAAGAGAACCAAATGCCATCACTCTGCCTTTTCAGTCATGTTTGTAGGGAGCACTCTAGTGGATAGATCAGGGATTGACTGTTCACTAAAAGTTGACCTTGTGTTTGGATCTGATGTGCTCCAGGGTCAGATCTGCCAGGCCAAGCTGGAGAAATGGTCCAATCAGATGTACCAGGAGCCTGAGGCTGCGCCGGCAGAGGTCCACATGTTTGACCTGGACTGCCTCCTGTCCGATATCTCCGACACCCTGTTCACCATGACACAAAAGCAGCCATGTCCCTGGGCCAGTGACCGACACGACAGTGAGTAGTCAGTCCCTGAGTGAATTTCAGCTGTGACTTTGTACTGGTCTCAAAACTAAATCAAACCATTGAAAGTGTTTTTTAATAAAAAGGATGGACACCTCGTGGCCTGTGAGCTGTATGACAGGATTAAAACAGTTACAACAAAATATAACACCTTGGCTTTTTGTTGCGGGAACAAGGGCGACGCTAACATCTGCGACTATATTGTTTTAATGTCATATAAAAAATACTTTTTCAGGGGCTTTAATATTCTTACACTTGGTGTGGCTGATAGGTCACATGGGTCAGCAAATCAGCCAAAGGAAGCCACCCTACAAATAAGGAAATTCCCTATGATGAAAGAAAGTACTCACAATAAGGCAGACACATTAACAGACTCACTCACTCATATAAGATGTTCTCTTCATCCTCAGCGTACACCAGCAATGCTGATATAATCCAGCCAGGCCTGACTCCACTGCAGCCCAACCTCGATGATTTCATGGATATACCAGGTACTCTACCTGTCCGTCTGTCTGTCTGTCTGTCTGTCTGTGGGATCTTCATATGCTGTCAGAACAGCAGCAGGTCAATACCCCTGATTGATTTTGTGTCTGAGTATCCATCCAGTTTCAGCTGTCACTGTGGCACATGTGTGCTGGATTTAGTGCAGAAAAATATATGTGATAGTTGATAGAAGACGTGTGAACTGATCTCGATAAGACATGGGTCATTAATCATTAACTTTTCAGCCTGAGAGTTTAGTGTCGATATTCTGACAAGCCACAGAACGAGGCTCTTATCCTGACTCAAAATAAAACCCAAAGTAATGTATTCTAGAATTAAATCTTACAATCTGAATTTAAGGTTTAATTGCTTAATGCAGAGGTTTGAATTTTTGATGTGTAAATTGTTTTTCTAGATGGCTTTTGCATCGAACAATCGGTTCTCGAGTGACACTCCTTCGTTTATGTGCTGTGTCTGCACTATATTGTTTTGTCCTCAGAGGTTAGATGGGGGACAAAGGCAGGGTGAAGCCTGGAGAATGGAGAAGTGGAAGAGGATGTATTTAGCTATGAGGCCAGGGGAAATAAAGGGACGGGCTGTGAGATGGTGGGATTTCCTTCTAAAATCAGCTCTTGATGACCTCTGAAGAAGATCATTCTGATGGTTACCTAAGCAGATTTGTAGCTTCATTTTGAACAAAGACGTCGTCAGAAATAAGATTAATAGCCTAAATAAATAATAAATATTTTTATTTATTTAGGCTATTAATCTTATTTCTGCACAGAGCATCATCAGAGAGGCTGAGGGAGGGAAGGAGCAAGAGACACTTAGTCCTGGAGAACCTGCGAGTGAGAGAGAGAGGAGAGATGCACACTGGCGTGGCTTTTCAGAAGAACAGTGTTATGCAACTTGATCCTATACTGATACAAACATTTCAGACCTTTTAATCCCTTATGAACCTCTGCGTAGTTTGAGATCCTCGGGCAGAGGTCTGCTGATGTTGCAAAGTCCAGACTGAAGACTAAAGGAGATGCAGCTTTTGAAATCAGGGCCCCGTGGCTCAGGGACGACTTAGCAGAAAGCATATCCTGATTTTATCAGTGCTGTCTGTTTCATTGCTATTGAGAAGCAGGGAAAGTTTTAAGATACACCTTAATTGATCCCCAGTGGGGAAATTCACCCATGGCTGCTTTCCAGTCAGCTCGACTGCAAAAAACAGAAAGCTGAAGAGTTTATTTATTTGCTCAGGGGCACAATGGCTGTGGTTGTTGTGGCCTTTGTGTTGTTCTCAGTGAAGCAGTCTTGCAGCCCCGTGGCTACAAGTCAGCCTTTGTAACCCACAGACAACCTGCTGCCCACTGCTGTAATATGTGTGTGTGTGTGTGTGTGTGTGTGTGTGTGTGTGTGTGTGTGTGTGTGTGTGTGTGTGTGTGTGTGTGTGTGTGTGTGTGTGTGTGTGTGTGTGTGTGTGTGTGTGTGTGTGTGTTGGGGGGTGTTTGTTCTCACAGCATTGGCAGGGGCCTCAGGGATCAGCTGTCTGCCTCTCTTTTGGTCACAAGATCCAGGGAGCTAGTGAGTGTCTGTCAGAGCGACATGGCCTTGAGTTTAATTTATGCAGACTGCTTCTCTTACATGGAAATACAGTCAGATCACTTCTCTGAGGCATGCCACTAGTTTCTCCTCACTGAGATGAAAACACAGACAGGCTGGTATGTACTTTCAGACTGCGTCACAATTTTTTGCAGTGTGTTCACAGAGCTCGTGTTGTACTGGATTTTGAATACTGTATGTGTTCATGACATGAAATCAAAGTTTCATCGACAGAAGCCAGTGAGTTCGTATTTGTCTCTCCAGCTGGTGAGAACTTGGTTTGACTTCGGTGCCGTCAGATGTGAAGACACAGTTTTAATCACAAATGGCAGCTTGGCACAGTCAGTTGCCAGTGTGGCTCCACAAATATGTGACCTGGCAGATATGAGGCTGAATGACCACCTCATACAAAGCGCCTCACTGCATTTTGTCTGCTGTTTTGGCTCTGTGCTTTTATATTTTTGTTTTTGTTGGTTGAATTATTGAACTGAAGCCATGACTGTGATATCAGACAGCAGACAATAGGACAATAGTAATTCCAGGCGACTTTCAGCCATATCTGTTACATAAACAGAAGCATTTTGTGCCTGCGGTGTCATTTGAGGTGGCAAAAATTAATCAACCCAATCTCTGGAAAAATGTTGGCATTGCATGTTTCTGCATATCACAAGTGTTATTATGTGGCAGATATGTTGAAACTTTACAATTCAATAACACTTTGCAACCCGTTGTTTTTAGCAACGGGTTGCTAAAAACCACCCACATTTAGAGGCTGTGGCGCTGCAGGAAATACAGTGATAAGTCCCTAAAAAGGAACTTTCATTTTGTGTTGATTTTGGCAGCCCCTGTGGACAAAAGTGGTAGTGTCTCCATGAGACCCCTCACCTCGTGTCATGAAGATGGTGCAAACGCACAATATAAATTTGTATATTGACATGAAACTACGTCTCACAATGTATTTAATGATTAAAAAAGACACATCTCCTGCCTGTCTAGGAGGAAGAGGTCATTGATTTTGAATTTCTTCAGATCCCGTATTTCTCTACATGTGTTAAACGAGCGACTGTGTTGACTCGTGTTGCTGCCCGTCCTCTATCGTTGTCCCCCATTGCTAGTTTTTGCTCTTTGGTGAATTCTTTTTGTTTTCTCTTTGCTGATCCTGTTGCCGTTTCAGCCATAACTACAAAATATATATATAATCTTCTCGCTGAGAACAATGTGATTGTTTTCTTGGCCTGTTTTCGTGTGTATCGTCTTTATTGTCACACCTGACAGTCTGATTAACAGTGTGCGTTCTTTCCTCAGATATCTTTATGAACTACAGGGGCCAGCCTGCTGAGCAGACTGGTTTTGCTGACTGTGGCTATTTTGAGAGCTCACCCAACACAGCGTTCGCTCCAGTTCCCTCCCCTGTTGTGACAACTCCTCAGCTACTTATCGACACCCAGCTGGCTCAGGTACTGACGCTGTAAACCGCTCCTCCTCCTATTTGTGACGTGTAACGCTGCAGGAATACTTCATTAGCAGTGCTGTTGTACAGAAGCCGAGAGCAACTGTGTTAACTTGAGATTAACAAAGTCATACTTCCCAACCTTGAGATCTCAAAAATAGGATTGTGGAACAAAAGGGGGGTCAGAGGGTCTCTGCCAGGAAAAAACTGAGTTTCGTAGACTTTGTTTCCTGCACTCTGGTGACTTTTAAAGAATGGAAATAACCAAATATAATGTATAAGATCATCATTTTGATGTTTAAAGTATTTAATTTGGATGCCTAAGCAAGGCTTAACAGTCTCTAGAAGACAGCTGGACACCACACCGCAGCAGAAGAGGGCAAGCCAGCCCCCCAGGGCACCCCTCAAATCCCTGCTAGAGCATCCCGTCAGACTTACACATATGTAAGTCATACGCGGTCAGCACAGAGATGAGGTGTCGGCCGGCAGCTGTGCCCAACTCATGCGGGTACGACGGGCTCTCTCAAGGGTCAGAGAAGGAGGCAGATAGGGGAAGCACACTTTTAAAGTCATAGACTTTATACACGCTGTACAGTACTTAGCCAGAGATGGGTTGTGATAACATACAGGACAAAAAGGTGTGAAAATTTGTCATCGTCATGTGTTAAGAAATACAGGAGAACTGTGAGGAAAACAGGAGAGTGCAATGAAAACTTGAGTCTCCTGGGAAAGCATGAACAAAACTCATTTTCTCAGGATAACCTGTTAAATTTTGTGGATTTTTGATAAAACAAAAGGCCGATTTGACGAGAAAATGACTTTTGCTTCCTTGAGATTGTGAGAGAATTATTCTGCGGTCCAGTGAGCTGTTGTGAGGAAGTCATTGTGTAAGTTGAGGTGACTTTTCCTTTAAATTTCTTAAAATCTGTACAGTAAAGCCATATGAACCTTTGCCTGTTCCTCGTCAGGGTCGTCCTGTACAGGGATCCATTGGAAATTTCAGCTAATCTACGTCGGGAACCTTTATTTAAATATAATACTATAAATATATCTTTTAACATTTCCATGCTGACCTTGTTATGTGTGTAAGTCCAACAGGATGCTTTAGCTTGGCATATCAAACGTGCAGCGACTAGTATCAATGAAAAAAGCGGCTAAGAAGCTGAGTAGGCTTGTAACTGTGACGCGTTCAATAAAAGCCATGCTGAAGTCCAAAGATGTGTTTTATGGTGATATGATAAACAAACAACTGAGATAACCAAAGCAAACTGAGATTAAATGATATGATCTGAGCCAAAAGCCACCACACCAGTAAATGAACAGGTAAAATAATGCGAAACCACACCCACCCCCCGTGACAAGTACAATTACCTGAAGTGAAAGTGACCAAAAGAATGTGTACAGCCTAAACAAATAATAAACAACAGAGGTTAATTACACATTCTGGCTCCTACAAAATGTGATTTGTGGTCTTTCTTCATCCTTTTTGGCTGCTCCAAGCATCTGTATCATAACAACAAGAATAAAGAAGCATCAAAATCCAAGCGACGGCTGACTTTACCGGGATTTCCTCGAATGATGGCTCACTTGACCACAATGCAACAAAAGTTATTTCCTCGTGATAAATTATTTTGTTGTCTTGCAAAATCAGCCTTTTGTTTTCTCAAGAATCAACATAATGAACCAGGAGAAAACAAGCTTTGTTATCTCATCTTATGCTTTCTTCTCCAGCCAAATCTGTCATCTGACAATTTGCTTCAGCCCTCCTCCTCCTCCAACACCAGGCTAGACCAGACCAGCCCGGGCCAGGATTGTGGTGAATACAACACGTCTAGCATCCCATCAGGCGCCATGCCGTATGGACATCAGTCATACCCTGATCCTCCCGTTTCTGTAGCATTCAGCTCCAGCATCGAGCAGCCGCCCTCTTCAAGTATCGCTTTTTTCTACCCTCTACCCTGCCACAAGTTTGGTTACTACACAACAACCAGCGTGACCCCCACCGTCATCACTCACACCGCCTCCACCACGGGGGCCCAGGGCTCCGTGCACCAGGCTCATGGCTACCCTCACACAGGGGACACTTACCCCCTGACTCCCTGCCACTCACTCAGTTACTCAGCCACCGTGTCTGACCCGGTCCACGCAGCGCAGCCCTCCGTCACCGCGGCCCACTGCTTCTCAGTCCCAGAGCAGGTGGCTGTCACAGGAGTCAGAGGGAAGCACAAGCAGAAGACAGGGGGAGTGAGGACGGTCAGTCCCTCCGTGGTGCCCCCGTCCACCACACCCACACCCACCAGCTGCCTGGCTAAGCTGCTCTCCTCCGGCACCCGTGAACGTGAGTCACATCCGTCACATGCTCTGTCTTTAACATCAGATTTTGTCAGGAAAAATGAACTCACTGTTGGTTTTTGTGCTTTCAGGGAAGCCAGCACTAGGATTTGATGCTCCTCTTGTGACGGTCAAAGGTCAGAGGTCATCATCTCCCAGCTCCTTGGTGAGCCTGTCTCTTAGTATCACAACTGCAGGGTTCATTTCAGTTGATAACTGCCTTAAAAAGCTGTAAAAACAAGACACTGAGGTTTAACAGGGGGGTTGTGGACTGAACTATTTCTTGGCAGACCATAATGACCCCCTAGGAGTCCAGGAAGTTCGTCATGCACAGTTATGAAAGTGATATTAAGCGTTTTATTTTAAGCTCAGTTCTGACCCAAGATTTGCGACGAGACGCAACCATTTTATAATATTGCAGAGAAAAGCCGTGGTGGTATGATTTGGCTCATCTCAGCTCAGTTCAGGCCGGCTGATACAGTCATCAGTGACTAAGCTTGTCAAGTCGTGACTGCCTGGATGTAGCCTGTAAGGCACGTCATTTGATTGAACAGCCAGTCGGTTGTTGATTTGTTGTCCTAACAACAGCTCCTCATCCCCGCCAAGCCCAAGTCTGTCACTTTATATTCCTGTCGGTGTTGATGCATATGTTGGTCTCTGTCCTCAAAGCGTGTCGGTGTTTGATGATGGGCTGCTGTTGCTGCTTGCTGTATGGGCGCATATCACATGAGTGCGTGGAATGTTTTAGGAAGCATCGAGAGTTGTTTGGTTGATTGGTGTGAACTGGCAGGTTTTTAGAACGTTCCAGACCAGTTACAAGGGCAGCAGTAACTCAGAGGTAGAGCAGGTCGTCTACTCATTGGAAGATCGGCGGTTCAATCCCCGATTCCTCTTGTATCGTTGGGCAAGATTCTGAACCCCAAATTGCTTCTGATCGCTGTACCATCAGTTTTTTTTAACCATTTCTCATTGCAAATAGTTGCAAGTTTAAACTTGTCTCATCACCAATCTTTGGTCTGCACTGAGCTTAACTGTCCTGTTATGGTTCAGGCTCAACAATTTACAAGATTATTATACCTTGGAATTATTTAATAGGATGACTAAACTCTTGTTCTTTTCACTTGTACCTTCATTTTCTACCATTTGTTATTGCCAGTAGTAAGTATTGTATGATTGCTCTGTATTATTAATTGTCAAGTTCTGTTTGGAGTCCTGGGCTTTATTTTATAACATTAATACTACATCCCTTTTCTTAATTCTATTAGAATTACTTCTAAACATGATTTGCACTAGTGGTGTTGACATTAAATATTTTGCAGCACTGTTGCTCCCAAAATCCCAAATTAGTCTGTTTGGATTTCTGTTATTAGAGTTTTAGAACAATTTGTTCATAAGAGGTTTACCAGGAATCTGTATGACTCCAAACACACATGTAACATCCCCGTCATCAAATGTGCAAGCTCAGTTTGTGGCAAAGGAAAGAGTTATAGAGTAAACACTTGCCTACATATTGGGTTTTAATATGGACAGAAGAAAAGTTAGGGAAATCTTGTCTAGCATTCTCTTTAGAAGAAAAACATTTTTCAAAAAGCACTGTGTGTTGTTCAGCAGTCAAGCAGCAGCACACATGTTGGAGAGGCGTCATCACAGCTGCAGCATGAAGCTGGTTGGCCTGCAGGGATCCCAGTGCTCACACCTCTTCACAGCCAGAGTGCCACCCTGGGTCACAGTGGACCCCATGCCAGCACCTCCAGAGGCTCAGCGGTTTCCGCCCTGCTCTCCCACAGCTCCACACAACCCAGCACCACCCTCCTTATTCCCAAGACTGAGAAACTATCTCCTGTGCAGCTCTACGGCACAGACAGGAGCAGCTTAACAGGTGTGGCCTCAGTGAAACAACATCTTGCTTTTTACAAATGCAATTAGGAATCAGATCTTCTTTTAACTGGTGAATGATAACATGATCGCTGCTCAGACCATGATGTACGATCATGTAACCCTGGTACAGAGTAGTGGCTCCAGTGCTCCATTCTCTGCCCAGTCGCCAGATGAAAATGTGGGCATCGTACATTTCTGAAAACCACAAATACAATACATGTGCATGTTTCATATGTATCATATCAAAGGTTTCTAAAGCGACATAGTGTATGAGCTGACTTTGTGATTTAGCAAATCACACCTGTTTTTCCTGTGCTTTCAGGCACCAAACATGGGTGTTTTGTAGCGACTTGTCACTATTTTTCCAGCAGCTTATTAGCCACCAAATGAGGCTGTTTTGTAGCGACCTGTTATTGCTTTTTTTCAGCAGCTTTTCAGGCGCCAAACATCAGTTTTTGTAGTGAATTGTCCCTTTTTATTTAGCAGCTTTTTAGCCACCAGACAAGGGTGTTTTGTAGCAATCTGTTACTGTTTTTTCAGTAGCTTTTTTGGCACCAAACATCAGTGTTTTGTAGCAACTCATCGCTGTTTATTCAGCAGCTTTTTAGCCATCAAATGGGGCTGTTTTGTAGTAACCTGTCACTATTTATCCAGCAGCTTTTTGGCAACTAACATAGATGTTTTGTAACAACCTGTCACTATTTATCCAGCAGCTTTTTGGGCACCAAACATGGGTGTTTTGAGGCGACCTGTTACTGTTCTTCCAGCTTCATTCCTAGGTTGTCAAATACCATCATTTTGAGTTGGCAGTCAGCCCAAACCACCAACCCAAAGCGTCAGCATTTCACGACCTGGGAATGAGACGCAACAATCAACTATCTTTCCCCAGAATTACATACAGTACCTTTAAAGGACATGCAGCTGAGTTTGTCATTGTAATCCACGCTGTGTGTGCATATATCAACAACATAGGTGAAGGTCTTGTGCAGTAAGAGAATATGCAGTTACAAACTAATGTGCATGTGTGAGAGGGACACGTTTTTGGACCAGTCCAAACAATAAGCCTGGCTACATGAGCTCTGCAGAGATAATGATTCATTTTTTAGTTTGTGAATAGATTATATTGTTAATCAAAATATTAAAATGGAGTATAAAATCATAAATCTTTATACATTTTTTAACCTCCAATCAGTTAATGAACAAACTAAAAAGCTTTTTAATTGTTCCCCTTTTCACCAATCAGCTGATAAGATAAATTAAAACTTAATTTTTTTGACTCACAAACCTAATGAACTAATCACTGCTCTGGACATCCATGAAGATGCACATCTCATCAGCATAAATGCATAAGAAATGTTAGCAATGTGGTGAGCAAAATGGGGAATACATGTATATAAATGATTAAATGCATGCCAAGGCCAAACAATTATGATAATGAATTGAAATGAGTTGAAAGTAAAATGAGCAAGTGAAAGAGAAATAGAAAAATAAAGTTTTAATTGACAAACTTTCCCTTTTGTCTTCAGTTACATTTTTGACTTGTCTGAAAACACTTTGCTAAATTTGTATTTGTTTGGGGACTGTAATTATCACACAGCATGATGTGTGTGTTGAAATGTTGGTATCTTCCAACAACACTTGGATGATTTTGGTTTCTTCCTTATGTTATCATTAACTGTGGGTGAATCTGGCTAAAATGTCAGTCAAATAAAGCTTGTTGTAGAAGTGTAAACTAAAATCCAAGTATGCCAGCATCACTAGCCATTGCATATTGTATAACTTTGTAATTTAAATCACAGTATGGACATGAAGAAAGTTTGGGTGCATATAAGTATATTGGTGATAAGTGATTTGTGCATGAGATCATGTGTGCAATGTAGCGGTTATTAAGTTTCCCTGCAGATACAACAAATACATTTTATTATCTGTCTTTCTTTTAGTTAATTTTCCAGGACATCCAGGCCAAACGTCACCACCAAACCCAGAGTCCCCACACTCATACTTCTCAGGACATGGGAAGATAGAGTCAAGTAAGGTAGGACACACTGTTGTTTTTTTTTTATATTAATATAATCAAGTTTTTGCTATACAAGTGGAGAGGAAACTGATCGTTGACTCAGAATGTGAAGTGTGATGTGCATATTTCTACACTGCATATGTCATCTGCAGCAAACAGAGACCAGGAGGATAACTCACATCTCAGCTGAGCAGAAGAGACGCTTCAACATCAAACTTGGTTTTGACACGTTACATAACCTTGTGACAACGCTCAGCTCTCAGCCAAGCATAAAGGTACTGTTGGGCGACATGCAGCTGTGTTAGAAAGAGGAGGGGCATCACTAAAACAGCTGAGTTGATGCACAGTTTAACTGGAATAAGATGTAAATGCAGCTAAGGAACCAACCACAGTAATACTGAATATTTGTGAGTAACTGTGTTGTATTTCTGACATGTGTTGATCCCTCCGTCTGCTGGCACAGATCAGTAAAGCCACCACGCTGCAGAAGACCGCCGAATACATCAGTAAGATGCAGCAGGAGAGAGCTCAGCTGCACGATGAGGCTCAGAGACTCAGAGAAGAGATCCAGCTCCTCAACTCTGCTATCAAGTGAGATTTTTTGCCAGCCTTGATTTCTGTGTGTGAGTGTGTGTGTTTCAAGCAGCAAACCCCAGGACTGAAAATTGAAGCCAACGCAGAGGTGCCAAAAACTGCAGTTCCACAAATGGCCACTTGAGACTGGCTCTAGAAATGGGACAGTACTCATAGACCCCCATGTTAAATACCCAGCTATACAGCAGAAATAAACATGTTTACAGCCTGGTAAAAAAAAAAAAAGTTTTTCGTCTCTTTAGCTTGTTTCCTAAATTTAATTAAGGCCTTAAGTTATGCATTATTAAGAGTGTGGCTGTCTTAGTGACGTGTGGATGCCATCCGATAAGAGCTCTTCTAGACTTTCTAAATGTTACTGGACCAAATGGATCAAATGCTGATAGCAAAACAAGTCATTTGCAGGGGTTGTGATGTCTTTTTCACAATGTAAATCAATGGGGAAAAGTCGTATTGAGCCCCCTGGCATCACATGACAAACCCTGACGGTGTTGTT
Organism: Epinephelus awoara; assembly: GCA_035609425.1. Classification (NCBI taxonomy): domain Eukaryota; kingdom Metazoa; phylum Chordata; class Actinopteri; order Perciformes; family Serranidae; genus Epinephelus; species Epinephelus awoara. The sequence goes on along the minus strand of CM069304.1, from coordinate 22,368,990 downwards.
CCGCTTCTGAATACAATGTAAAATTGGCTTCAAAATCCTGGGGCTTGTTCAAAACAAAAGTCCACAGTGGCTACGTTCATTATTTTATACAGTCTATGGTGTGTGTGTGTGTGTGTGTGTGCGCATGTGTAGGCATGTGAAGTATGCAGGATAGGATTGGATGGATATTTTGATTTAATGTTATACAGAGGTGATCTTGAGGTTTCATTAAAAGGATAGATTCTGTGGATTTTGCCCACAACTTCCACTGAAAGCGATATCCATTTAGAGGTGGTGACATTTTAATGCTTTGTGATGTAAATGTCCTGCTTTTTATTTTATTTTCTGTTAGCTTTGCTGACAGACAGCAGACTAGCCATGCTAACATGCAGATACATAGCGCCCACTGACCATCCGGTCTCCATCTGTCAGCAAGCTGTTCTGCACTGTGCACCACCTGTGTCAGGAGCTAGCTAGTGGCACCGCTCATTAGCGAATCACTGCTGGTAACTACGAAATGACAGTAGCAAATCTCCAGTCTTCCCCACAGATCAACCCGGTGACTGAACGGCTTTATTTTAATCCACAAAACCCTTTTTAGCAGTGTTTATTATGTTAGCACCACGAGCTGTGCTAACTCTGCTAATGGTGCTAACACAGCTAATAGTGACAACATAGCCAGCAATGCTAAATGAAGCTGCTTACTCACTGGGGTGATTTGGGGGGAGACTGGAGGGTGGGAACAAAGTTTCCACAGCAATGCTGTTGAGTACCAGACAGTTGATTTAAGACAGACTTGAAAAATTGTGAACTTATCCTTTAATATCATTGCTCTCTCCCTGCTGATATGAAGATGCACCACACTGCTTTGTGTCTCTTCATGCAGTGTGTGCCAGCAGCAGCTACCAGCCACCGGCGTGCCCATCACACGGCAGCGCTTTGACCACATGAGGCAGAAGTTCAGAGAGTACGTCCAGGCGCAGACGCTGCAGAACTGGAAGTTCTGGATCGTATCCTTATTAATGTAAATCTGCCATCGGGTCATTATAAACATACTGCCACAAACACAACTTAAAAACCTCTGCATAGATAATGTGACTACAGTAATACTCCAGTGCTGAGTGCTAAATGTGCCCGTCTGTTTCTGTGTGTGGGGCTCTTATGTGTCAGGACTTTGCAGCATCAACTGGCTTCTTCAGACTTTGGAGGAATACCAAATTTTGTTTTTCTCCCTAAACATTTTCTTTGAATCCAAATGAACTAATTACATCAAGCATACAGAGAAGGATGCTGTTTTTAAAGTGTAGCAGGGAATTGGAGCTTTTACTTTGGTGCCGTATGTGACGGTAAGTGACCAAAACCTAGTCTTTGTACAGATAAGTATGCTAATGTTCTAATTCATACAAAGCACATTATTCATCTGGGACGTCTTGGTGTAATCAGGCAGATCAAATAAATGCCTGTGCATGGCAAATTCCAGTTGCATGAAAAAAGTAATATTAATCCATAACTCTTTCCCTAATGATCACCAATCCGTTACTGCTGCCCTTATCTTGCAGGAAGATAAGACGATCAGATTACCATTTTATCGTCTTTGTGTGGTGCACAAAAACACCTTGAGGGTGTTTTCTTTCCATGAATACTAAGGTTTTTTTCTCTGCTCCCTCAGGAGGTTGAGCATTTATCTCACTGCTGATAAAAGGAATTAAAGACAAAGTTCTCTAAGAGAATCTTTTCTCTTTACAGGTCAAAACAGCAGCGTTTACTGTACTGTACGTCTCACTGCTCACTTTTTTGCCTCTCCATGGACAGCGCTATACAACAAAAAGAATTGACTTATTTTATCTTTATTGAACACTAGTTTAGTGCTGCCTCCAAAACAATGAGCCACTGAGGTGCAGTGTTAAGACTGAAATAACTATTAGAGAAGACAAAACAGTTAGCTCCCAGCTTGACACCCCTTCTTCCTAATATGTTTAGTAAAGGGTCCGCAGGTCTTAAGAAACTTGGGGTGTCATTTAGCCATTTTTAGGAGGAAACTGATATCCACTTTCTCAGGATAACCCTTTTCTCTATGACCATCCCAAACATCAGGGCTTGTTATAATGCTGAGGAGGGAAGAGTCAAAGAGTAGCTGGATCAACCCAAAGTCACAGAGTTATCTGTGTGCTGTATATGTTGCTGTACAAATTAGAAATGTTATCCCAAAAACTCTTGAGCCTGGGGAAAGACCAGAACTTTTTCGAGTAACATTTGCTTTAAAAAAAAAAAACTGTTTTAAAGGTGTATATCTGCCGTAGGAACCAATGGGCTTGTGACTGAGGATAGGGAAGTGTATAGAAAGACGTACTAACACTTGGTTCTGTTCTTTCTTGGGGACTTGTTGACAACAAGGAAGCTGTAAAATAACACCAGCTTTTTAGTGAATCACTTTGCTGTTGACATAACCTAAGACACTTTTTTGTCTTTATTTGCACAAAGAAAATATAGAAAGCGACAGGGACTAGACATACAAAGATAAAGACATTTGGCTTGTTTGGCTGTTTCTTTTTATTGATATTGTTAGGTTTTAAATTCTTTTATTGCTGTTGTTTTTGTGCGCCCTCTGGGACGAGCAAAAGATATAATTCAAAACAAAGATGGTGAAAATGACGCTACAACATGATCAAACACAACAAAAAAACAATAGGGGTACCACTATACTGAAAATAAAGACAGAAATGTTTTTTAGGCAAAAACATTCCAGTTGCCAGAGGGAAATGTTGGTGTGGTACGTTTCTGCAAGCCACGAATACATTACATTTCTCTTACGAATCATTTTTAAAGTGACGTAGTATATGAGCAGACATTGCCACTGTTTGAGACCAACAAACAACAAAACTGGTTCTTTTTTTAGCAAGACATCACTGTGTTTCCTGCAGCTTTTTAGTCACCAAACATGCGTGTTTTGTAGTGATCTGTTTTTTCAAGCGGTGATAGTGCTAGAAAATGTGGCTGTTTTTAACTGAGACATCACTGCGTTTCCTGCTGGGGTTGTGCCCTGAAAAACAAGTATATAAGCCAAAACATGATCTTCTCCTAACCGTAACCAAGTGTTTATGTGCCTAAACCTAACCACACATTAACCACAGTGTTGTTTAGATGTAAAGTTTCAATGTATTTGCTACATAATAATGTACAAACCTAATATAAGCATGGTTTGCAGAAACATAGAATGGCAACATTTGTTCTAGTGGTAAACAGAGGAAGGAGGACTGTAATTTAAGACACTGTGCAATGCTTCATTACCAATTCAGTAACGCTGGAAAAACGAGAACTCTAATGTGTCACATCCACATTTTTCCTCAACTCACTGTCAGTTCAGTATCATCATCGAGCCGCTGTTTGAGTCCTATAATGGAATGGTGTCCACTGCCAGTGTGGAGGACCTGTGTCGGTCCACTCTGTCCTGGCTGGACCAACACTGTTCCCTGCCTGCCCTAAGGCCCAGTGAGTCCAGCTGCTTCCTCTAAACCAGTGGTTCTCTTCAACTGGTCTATCCTCAGGACCCACATTTTTTCTTAGTCATTAAGTCGTGACCCAAATTTTGGACTCTCCACACACACTTCCTTGAAATGTTATGACTTTTTTCATGAAATAAAATAGTCTTTTGGTGCATATTTATGTCTGTTCATCATCTTGGCATTGACTATTGTATGTAATATACAGACTAACATTTTGAGAATTTCTAGAAAATATTTCTAGAAAAAAGTTGTAAAATTACATGAACAAAATTGCAATATTTTGCAAAAAGTTGTTAAATTTTTAGAAAAAAAGTCAAGATTTAAAAAAAAAAAAAAAGTCGTAAAATTTTGACAAAGAAATCATAAAATTTTGAGAAAAAAGAAAGATTTCAAGGAAAAAAATCACACAAATTTGGAAAAAAGTCAAAATATTGAGAAATGATCATTAAATTTTGAGACAAAATTCATAAAACTAAGAAAAGGTCATAAAAGTTATAGAAAAAAGTTGTAAAATTTTGAGAAAAAAAGTTACAATATTTCACAAAAGATCTGTGAATCCCCAACCCAGTCAAAATGACCCCGCGACCCACTTTTGGGTCCCAACCCACCAGTTGAGAACCACTGCTCTAAACTCTCACAGCATCTATGCATAGTTCGATAGTACTGCAATTATTCCATATGTTTCCAGCTGCTCTGTCACATTATCTGTAATCTGTGTTTCACTGTGTGCCCCCTCAGTGGTTCTGAGTTCACTCCGCCTCCTGAGTACCACCACGGCCATCCTGACAGACCCCAGCCTCCTGCCGGAGCAGGCCACCCTCGCTGTCACCCAGGGCGACCCCGCTGCTGCTGCTGCCCTGCACCACTCCTTACAGCCCGCCACCCGGGACAACGTACACCCCATGTGACCCTGATGAACAGACTCAGTGGAAACGCACAGGAGACCACGAGTCAGAGGAGGATTGATGGAAAGATTGAAAAAGACTCAGAGACTTTTAATAACGCATAATCACATTCCAATAAAACTCACCAGCTGCAGAAAGAATGTATCCCAGTTCACCCAAAAATCACAGGAGCTACATGTGATCTGTGCTTAAATTCTGATGAAAGCATAATGTTCTGTGCACATGTAGTTATTTCTCAGAAGCAAAATCATTCTGTTTAATTTAAATAATTTGGTTACATCAACTGACGACTGCATTTATTCTCAATTCCTTTCACATCTCAGGGTAACTTTACTCTGCACTTACTGCCTTCATTTCAACTCACACCTACCTTACACTGTATTTGGTATCCAACACCTGTGCCAGTATTAGAAACAAGTAAGAGAACCTGAATAGCTTTAAGTGACATGGAGTATTTCCGAATATTAAGTGGATCTTAAAGGTCTGGTGTGTAGGATTCAGTAACATCTAGAGCGCTGAGGTTGCACATAGCAACCACTTAGAACTTCTCCCATGTGTCAAGTGTGCATTGATGTATGGAGAGAACTCAATACAGCGTTCAATACAATGAAAGTTGCTCAGTGGCACATGTAGTCAAAAAAGATTGACATCCGGGGCAAGCACGCTAGAGACTTCACCAGCTAACCTCCAGTTTAGCCCTCTGATGACTTGAATGGGGATGAAATTATTTAATTATGCAGCTGACTTTCAAAATCTTATCGGACTAAATGGATCAAATCCTGATTGTGACACAAGTCATGGATTGTTACGCTCAAAAAAATTAATCTACTGATTTACAGACGTCTTTTTTTTCTATGTAGGTTTATGGGAAAATGTGTTTCTGGGCAACATGGCATCACGGGATGAACTTGGTAGTTGCAGTCACAAGATCATCAAGAAAATCATCATCATCAACAGGTAACGACCAGGAAGAGGCTGTAAAAGACCAGAATCGGATGCGATGGAACTGCAAAGAGACACAAAACAACCACAAAAAGACGCAAAACAACCAAACAATGACACAAAATGACTACAAAGAGACCAAAGCGATAAAAAAAAGACGAAATTAATCCGCCCATGGGAATCATATAAAAAGTTCCTAAATGTGTCGGAAAAGCTCATCTCAGTTTTGGGGTAGTTGTGCAGTTTATCAGTTGTTCTCTAATGTTACTGCTATCCATTGAATATCAGGGGTCATCAGTTTACACAATGATAGAAAAGAGGTCCCTTGAGGAAAAAGGCTGGGAAACACTGCCCACATTTTTTCCCTAAATTTCTTAAAGGTCCAGTGTGTAGGATATATTGGCAGAAACAGTAGCCCAGAATAAACAAACCAAACACTGGTTCTAGTTTTGGCGTTTCCATGTCACCCACCAAGTACCGGTTTAAATCAGCGGGTCTGATTGTTTTAGAGAGGAAGAGACCTCTGTGGGCTATGGTGCAGTTTATCAGTTGTCCTGTATTGAATATCATCTGAAATATCCTAAAAATGAGTCATTTAGTCATTTAGTCAGGGGTCATCACTTCATTCAATAATAGAGGAGGAAAAAGTTTGGGAATCACTGTAAACAACTCTGTCCGTTACGTTTCTACCTGTTGTAAAACTTAAATTAACAGCCTGCGCTATTATTTGCTTAAGTCACTGAACTCAAGAGGGTGTATATTTGGGACAGGCCTTAAATTCCTTTCACACAAAACTGTTGTTCAGCAGAGATAAGGAAACACAATCAAAATGTTTACTTAAACCAGTATGAATATTACTTGTTTCAAAATTAGGCTTTGAATAACGTATCAAGTATGAATCATTCATTTGATCTAGCTCTGAGAGACAGCACATTAGAGTGAGGACACTTTTTGTTTTTATGAAAAACCCTTTAGATTATTTTGATTGGTGGACCCTTCGGGACTAATAGAATATGAATAATTTACCAGGTTATCAAGGAATGGATACATATTCTGACTTTATGACAGCTTCAGGGCTAAGGAGTCACCTCTTTATTTTTGTGTCTCTTATTTACCAAGCAGGCTATCACAGGGCTGACACACAGAGACAGAAAACCATTCACACTCACATTCACACCTACAGGACAATTTCAAGTCACCAGTTAATCTGCATGTCTTTGGACTGTGGGAGGAAGCTGGAGCACCCAGAGAAATCACACGCTGACATGGGGAGAGCATGCAAACTCAGACCAGGCGTCTAATTGTAACAGGTGTTTATGTGTCAAAATGTGCAGCCACACCAGGGTAGTCAAACTAACTGGGAATTTAATTGGGACTAGACTTTAATTGGAAGTTTTACATAGTACCCCTCCGCCATTTTAAGAATGTGATTGGCCTGAAGCCACATGACCAAATATCCCATCTCTGTGTGGGTGGAGCTGATGTATATGATTGGTTTTCCTGCTCTACCCTGTTAAAAAGCTCTCCAAGGATGGGAGGCCACACGCTGAACGTGTTATGTGTGCTGCAAGTGTTGCTGGTGTGGAGACTTTTTCCCATCATGCACCGTGGACGCAGGTGAATTTGTGGCGGAAATTTTATCCTGTGTCTCAGGGTTTGCGTTTAAAATGATAACAGAATGTGAACTTCCTTGCTGTGGTGTGTAAGCGGAGAAAGGTTGTGAATCCCGACGCTAGGTGACGCTGTCTCAGTGCGCTTGGCTCCATGTGGCTGCAGGCTGCGGGCTGCGGGCGCTCCTCCGCTCCGACAGAGGGCGCTGTGCTGCGGGCGGCTCCGGCACAGGCGCAGTGTGTGTGGGGTTTTTGTCCCCAGCTCTGCTCAGTGCGCTGTCCACTTCAGCACCACAAGCCGAGCAGAGGCAGCGGGGCTAGCTAACGCTGAAGAGGAGCGACAGAAGACTCCACATCAGCACCCAGAAGACACACTAAATACCCGGCGAGGCGAAAGACAACAGGAAAGGTAAGAGTTTCCCAAAAGACGCAAGTTGTTGGAGGCGGCGGTAATATCCGTCTTCTTCTTCCTCTCTGGCTTCATTAATCCTGTATGAGCGCATTAAGGCGGTGTTTACGTTAGCTCCTTGTTGTGTCTGTCTCATATATTCATCCCGAGGTCAGTTTATTGGAGCGAAACGGGGCCGCTTCATTAGCAGAGAGCTTGCACGGTACCGGAGACGGTGTCCTCGCTGGGCAGCGTCTCCTCGCTTTGCAGATGGTGCTGTTTTATAACTCGTCGATTTCCGCTGCTTCACTGTGACCAGCTGCTGCTTCTTTATTTCCTCTGTGTGTCCGGGCTGCGGGACATTGAACACCACACACACTCCTCTCATGTTGTTTTGTGAATTAAATGGCTTGTGTTGTGTGGTTAACCGCCTCCACTCAGTTTACACACACAGCAGTGAATATAATTATACTCATAGTGTTGCCTAAAATATATTAATGTTAATTATAGTGAAAAGGATTCTCGAAGAAGCAGCAGAAATTTGAATTATGCTCGCAAAGATGCTGATATATCCTAACCTGGGAGGTTTTCTGATTTGCACTCATCACTTTGAGTGACTGTGGATATAACTTCAACCTGCTGGTCCTTTTTTAAAATACTTTAAGCACAGTAGACCAGTTTAAAGGACTCACACACACATTGTTGTGATGCTGATGTGTTTGTAAGGGAAGCAGTTGACAGATTTTATTAACAATGTGTGAATCCTTTCCTGCAGCGTTGTCAGCTCGGTGCACCGAGGATTATTTCGCACAGCTTCTGCCATTGAAACTTTGATCTGCGTAGAAATACAGAGAGCAAATCTTGTAGGCGTTCATGGAGTTTAAAGACAAAACCTTGCAAACATGTTCAGTTGGCTAGATCAAATTTTTAAGATTCAGAATGAGTGTAATTTCACTCCTTTTGCTGTGGCAGCTTCTGCAGTCTTCCTGAAATCAGAATAAGTAGGTTTTCACTCACAAGGAATTTGCCTTGTTCTGTATGTTTCCCGTTAAAGGGTTTTTTGGGGGGAGTTTTACCTTATCTGCTGCGAGGGTTCAATGGCAGAGAGATGTCGCATGCTGCAAAGCCCTGTTATCTGATATTGGGGCTTTTGACTAAAATTTAATTGACTTGAATTTGCTGCATACATTAAACATCCAGTTACATATTAAGAGGACATGAAATAAAGACAAAGTACTGCAACAGTCAAGAACTTACTTCAAACAAAATCCTGTAAGAGAACAAACATGTCAAATATAGCTGTTTCACAACGAGAAAGCTGAACAGTTTTGTGCAGGATGTGCAAGAATATCAATCAGGGAATGCCCAAAGTTCTCAGTATCGCAAATAAGTGCAATGTACTAGGATCATAGATGTGCGTTAATGTAACGCGTTTTTGTGGCTTGAGGTTTTGCTCCTGATGGACTGCAGTGTGCTGTCCAGGCTGTGAAAGATCCCCCTGCACATAACAACATATAATATAAGAAATATCGACACAGATATACACGCAGGGTATAATTTTCTATGTGAATATTATCAGTATAGTGATACAGAAGAAGATATAAATACATTAGAGTTCATAATGCAAGGATTTACTTGCTGCTCTGCATCATAATTTGGACTATGGATCGGTATTTGACGCCTTTTAAGGTATCAAACGTAATAACCCAAGTAGTAAAATTCTACAGTAAAGGAATACTTGTACTGGATCCTTTTTGTAGCCAAATGTTGAAAAAATTGACTATTTGTATGGTTTTATTCACAGCCACTCACTGCAAGCACTATCTGATATGATGCAACGTGTGATTGGTCCACTACTGCAGCTGCACAACCCATACAGTCTGTGGTGTGGTGACACTGAGCACGGCATATTTAATGGTAAAAAAGTTATCAGTACTCTCTTGGAATCTGTATCACTTTGAGGATACTGGTGTCGTAATGTTTTAAACGATACCCAGCCCTACTCATGATATGTGGAATATTATATGGTGACACAAAATGTTGACGCTATAGCTGAAACGATTTCTTCATTTATCAGTTAGTCAATTTGGAAATTTATTTGCAAATATTTTGATAATCTGTTAATCTTTTGAATCATTTTTCAAAGCAAAAATGCAAAATGTGTGATGTTTCCAGCTTTTCCGATTTTTTTTCCTTTTTTTTTTATATAATTATAAACTAAATATTTTTGGATTTGGGACCATTGCATGGTTTCTGTGGGTCCTTAAAATGTCTCAAAATATCTATCAGAAATATCAGGCCTTAAAAATGATCAGATTTTAATTTGCAAAATGTAAACATTTTATGTAATTTATTTTATCCATCTTTTAATTTATGTTTTTCAGAATGAGTCAGACTCCTCTGTGTGAAACTGAAAGTCCACATTTCTGATGTTACAAGTCTTTAGACCCACCACTGAACCTCATACTGTCTTTTTACTTTATACTTGCACTTACCTTAAATGTAGATTAATTCCAAAAATTAGTCTTAAATTTGCATAAAAAATTATCTTGAAAAGGTCGTAAAAAGCATTAAATTTAAGTGTCTAATACCTGGAGACACCCTGTGTTGGTCGGTGGGTCACCTTGGGAAATTGTTGAGACTGAATCAATGATTAAAACAAACAATAAGTTCGACTAAAGTCTATTTCATCCCAAAATAGTCATTAAACGCAATCTGATAACAAACTCACAGTCACATCATGCTGCTGTGAATTCCATTACGATATACAGCTGTGTGACAACAGTCACAGTCCATGCTGTTTGTCTCAGTCCTTATGAACACCCTGCGAATCAGTAATCAGTGCTCAGTTCGTGACATGCTGCTCGGGTAAGAAAGGGAAGTCAGCAGGAGCTGTGTGAGTGACAGGACAGCGACAGTGCTGACCAAATACTCAGCTGCATGCGATTTGAGCTCCACTGTGCCGGCCCGGCTGTGCTAAAATAACTGAGTGTATCTCGGAAAGCGGTCTTCCATTTTGTCGGAGCGCTGCTGTTGGCGCGATAGGCCCAGGTGAGGTGAGAGGCTGATAGAGGGATTAGCTTGTATTAGGATGTGGCTGCTCATAGAGGTGTGAGAGGAGTGTCAGTCACTCTCGCTCTATCTTCCCGTGCCGTCTGTCTCTCGTTTTTTTCTCCACAAAGCATCTGTCTCCTGCCTGCTCCACACTCACATTGTTCCTAGATGAGCAGTGATACACCACCACCTCCACCTCCACCACCACTCTGCAGCATCTCTTTGCTTTCCCTGATCACCACATGCAGCCTCTGTCAGTGCATGCCTTCCTTCACTCTCCTCTCATCCCGCTGGCAGCCTCTCACTGCTCCTCCTCCTGTCCTACTTCCCTCCTCTTCAGCTCTCCTGAAGGGCGAAGCCGCTGTTGGTGAAGCCTCAAGGGGAGGTGGGGGGAAGGACAGTTGAAGGGGTGGCAGAGGAAGGATGGAGAGGTCGTTTTTATCAAGTGTTTCAGGCAAGTGCTAATATCCAGACATTGTCTCACAACGTGATCTAATAGTGTGTTTTAAAAAAACAAACATACAAATTGCTGCAATGTGAGAGCGCAGCAGGGGAGTCTCACTCAAAGAAATCCATGCCAAAGAGACAGAAAATCAGCCTGAAACATCACTTTCTGATTCTCCTTGAATCTGCACTTCAGTGAGCTCGGCTGTATGGCATCACTGCAGGTGGTAATTCCTTTATGTTTTATGTAACAGGCTTGTCAGTCTGTGTTTCTGTCTCAAATCCAAGGCCACAGAGGGAGTATTTCTAGCTAAAGAGTTAAGTTTTGCAGCTGTGTCATTTGGGTGGAGTGGACATGAAGCGTGCTTTAAGGGAAGTTGTGTTTGTGCCGTTTTTTTGAAGCAAACTTCTTACAGTGGACAGAGTAGGAGACTGAAAAGGCCTTGCACCACCGTATGAAATTAGACCCCATCAGCATTTAGTGCAAAGATATTTGAAGTGTGTCATATTAAAAAGAAGCTGTAGAATTAATTGAAACCACATTTCTCAGGCGTCTCCGCGCTGCCTGTAAAACCTTTTAAGTTATACTTTGTCCAAAAAATGATAATTTGTATATCAGTTACCTGCCAGTGTTTTCTTGAATTCGCGAAGAAAATTCTTGATGAATTGAAGTCGTAGGGGTCCACGTTTACCAAGAGCTAAACATTTGATTACAAATTCTCAAACAACTTATGCTCAGCACTTTCCAAACACAAGCATTTTCTAAGCGATACAATATAAAACACTTCCACCTCAAAGTACAACCAGGTCTAATCTGAATCCAGCGCTTGGGCAGTGACTTGCGGCATCAGAAACGGATGAAAAAAGCCGTCCTTTAACGTTGGCATGTTACCATGTTATAGTTTAACGATGCTCGGCAGCGTCAGGTGGAAACACTGCGGAACAAGAATGAAAGTTAAGTGTCGAAAGTCCGCATAGAGTGGGTGGGAGTGGCAGTGGATGGGTCCAACAAACACTAAGGATGTTAGGATTCTTCGTTCACCATGGAGGGATACAAAAAAAGGGAAGTTTTCATAAAGAATTCAACTTAACACGGGGTGAGTAACTGATATATAAATGATCATTTTGTGGGCGAAGTATTCCTTTAAGTTCCCTTGTTTTTTCCCCCTCAAACAATTTGTAGCGCTGTATGTTCCTTGTTATTCAGTCACAGCATGTTAATGATTGATGGTTACAGTAATAGCCAGCTGTAAGTGATCTCATACAGATGATTGAACAAAGCAAATAAGTTTTAACCAACTGAACTCCTGCTGTTATCCCGCTAAAATAAAGTCAAGAAAATCCAATAAAACTTGACTAAAGACAGGCCTGGCATTTACAACAAGGTTACAGTAAACATTTCATAATTTAAGATAAAAACTGGAGGATTAAGTTTTTACAAATCACTTTATTTATTCCAAACAGCTTGTTAAACTTGATCCACACTCAGTCCAGTCTCTAGAATAAATGTTGCCATTGTTCCTTCCTTCAAACCATGGATACGCGGTTACATTTGTGCTTTTCATATGTTTGACATAGTTCAGATTACCTGTATATGAACTGATTTTCTTAGTGGGAGGAGGAGGGGATGATGGATGGTAGAGGCAAGACCGCTATCGTGCAGCAGACATCAGCAGACCACTGCTAGAGAACAACAAACGCTGTCATTTTTGTCAACAGTTTGGGACATTTCTAGCTGTGTTTGTAGCAACAAAAGCAGGTGGTTGTTTTTTTTTTATAAAGACAGTTTAGGATGTTTCCAGGGACAGGTCGAGTGCTTTTGAATGACAGTTTGTAATATTTGCAGCTGTGTTTGTAGTGACAAAAGTGGGTGTTTTTAAATGTGAGTTGGACACGTGTCTAGCTGTGTTTGTAGCTCCAAAAGCCGGTGTTTTTTTTTATTTTAAAAGACAGTTTAGGACATTTCCAGCTGTGTTTTTAGCAACAAGTTGGGTGTTTTTGAATGACAGTTGGGGTCATGTGCAGCTGTGTTTGTAGCTACAAAAGCAGATGTTTATTAAAGATGGTTTAGGATATTTCCAGCTGAGTTTTTAGTCACAAGGTGGGTGTTTTTGAATGACAGTTGCGGACATGTGTAGCGGTGTCTGTAGCGGCAAAAACTGGTATTTTTTTTAACAACAATTTCTGACATTTCCAGCCTTTATGTAGCAACAAAAGTGGGTGTGTTTAACAAGAGTTGGGGATGGGTCCAGCTGTATTTGTAGCAAAAAAAGCAGGTGGTTTTTAAAGACAGTTTTGGACATTTCCAGCTTTGTTTTTAGTGACAAGTCGTGTGTTTTTGAATGACAGTTTCAAACATGTGCAGCGGTGGTTGTAGCAGAAAAAGCTGTTATTTTTCAATGACATTTCCAGCCGTTTATGCATACACAATCGTGGGTGTTTTTTAACAACAGTTTTTTCCAGTTGGTTTTGTAGCAATAAAAGCTGGTATTTTAAGCTAAAATGTGATGTTTTCCTAACCCTCACTTGGTGATTTTTTTATTTGTCTAACCACATGTTAAACACAGCATTGTCACAACATAATACCGAAATGTAAAGTTTTAACACATCTTCCACATATGACATGAACAAATGTGATATATGGTTTTCAGAAACCTACAATGCCAATGTTTTATTTCACTGATTATGTTGCTGCAATTTAATTATATTTTTAGAAATAATCATAAGTCATAATTTTACTTACTATAGCTTACTATATACTTGCCATTAAAAGATTGCCTCATATTAGAGAAGCTTCGGATCATAACCGCCACTACTGGAGATACCTGATGCTATAACCTCCAACCATCTTGTACTTGAAGAATTATTAGCAGCTGCTGTAAGACCCTGATCTGATACAGATCGATACCCTCTACACTCTACACTGGTTGCAGACCTTGAGACGAGCTATGTGCTGTTGTTGTGGCGTGTTGTTGCCATCATTAGAACCTGCAGCAGCCAACTCACTCACAGGCACATTGCAGCACTGAGGTTACCTGAGATGAATTATCCCGGCAAGAAAATCCCCAAACCCAGCGCGGCCTGTGTCACAGTGCTCAGGCTGACAAAAGCACGCCACTCTTCCCATGTGAAAGTATGTCCATTTTTAATCCTTCTCCTCTGAGGACACACAAACAAACACACACACACACAAACAGGTATACACTCCCTCTGGCTCTTGATGGAGTTTCCTTTTGATGTTTTATCCCATTTCTCACACAGCACTTGTATCATCATGTGTGGGTTTTTCCAATGCTCGGTGTAGCAATACCAACTCACTGTGGGAGACTGTGTTGTTTTGTCTCATTCTGTATAAATGTGCCTCGAAGGTAGCTCACACTGCATCTACAGGAATATGTCCATTGATTCAGTGACTTAGCTGTGGGCTACAACTTGAGCCACACTATTTGTTGATGTTTTGTCAAATTGGCACCATTAATATGCCAATCAGCTTTTAGCAGCTCCTGTAGTGTACAGACACTCTGGGATGTGTCCAGACATTTTTTCAGCAACAAAAGTGAATGTTATTTAAGGACAGTCAGTACTTGTCAAGCCGTGTTTGTAGCAACAAAATCAGGTATTCTCTCAGCCGTATCATTAGTCACAAAAGGTGTTTTTATATATTTATATCTATCTATCTATCTATCTATCTATCTATCTATCTATAGAGATAGAGATAGATAGATAGATATGACAACACGGGACATTTCCAGCCATCTTTGCAGCAACAAATGCAGGTATTATTTAGCAAGACTTTGGGACATTTCCAGCCATCTTTGCAGCAACAAATGACATCTCAGGACATTTACAGATGCTTTTGTAGCGAGAAAAGCAGATTTTTTTTTGTTTTTTTTGTTTTACAAGAATTCAAGAAATTCCTAGTCATGTTCGTAGCAACAGAAGTGGGTATTTTTTAACTACAGTTCAGGACATTTCCAGCAGTGTTTGTGGCAACAAATGCAGGTACTTTTTCATAGCAGTTTGAGACACATCAAGCCATTTTTGTTTCAACAAAAGCAGGTGTTTTTGGCAACAGTTCAGGATATGGATGCACAATTTGGGATTTTTTGCCATTATGCCGATATGTAACAACTCATTTGAGTGATAATAGATTTCCATATTGATATATCCACTTGTTTCTCTACCTAGTTTTAGTAATCATCAAGACTTCTCTGTAGCGGAATTAACATCATATTGCATGCATACTCGTATCGTGATGGTCCAGCAGCAGATGGAGACATGAAATACAATACATTTCAATCAGTCAATCAGTCAATCAATCAATCAATCAAATTTATTTATAAAGCCCAATATCACAATCACAATTTTCAATATATATGATATGTATTCATTGTGCAAATTAAGAAAAAGCATGTTGGCCGATTCTGATGATGCACCGGTGTTATCAGTGTGTTGGCCGACTCCAATATTTCATTTTTAAGCCAATATCGTCTAATACCGATGACTTGGCTATATTA
Organism: Epinephelus awoara; assembly: GCA_035609425.1. Taxonomy (NCBI): domain Eukaryota; kingdom Metazoa; phylum Chordata; class Actinopteri; order Perciformes; family Serranidae; genus Epinephelus; species Epinephelus awoara. The sequence continues at coordinate 22,353,648 of CM069304.1, read as the reverse complement.
TCATGCATCCCTAGTTCAGGACATGTCCACTGCAATGGGTATTTTAAACCAAAACATAATCTTTTCCTGACCCTAACCAAGTGTTTTTGTGCCTCAACCTAACCACATGTTAATCCCAGCATTGTTAGAACATGAAATTAAAAATTGAAATGTAAAGACATTTAAATTGTCAACATATCTTTTACATTATTAAACGGACAAATGAGACATATTTGGTTTGCAGAAATGTACAATGCCAGCATTTATTCTGGTGATTGGTTTAGTTGAGGAGTTATAAGCAATGTATTTTGACTGAGGTGTGACTCTGTGAAGAGTGCTGCATGTGACACAAAATGCAGCAGAAAGATGCTAAAGGTTTTAAGGTAATTGCCTCTGAGCTGCGTGTCACAGCTGCAACTGCTGAGTGTTGGTGAGTGGGCGAAAACAGCGGACCAAACAACAACTAACTTAAGTTGTGTTTAGAGCACGGGCATGCACCTGTCTCCTTTCGCCTCACACAGTATCTCTGCCTCACATCTCTCCCTCGGGAGGTGCGTCTCACTGTTGGAAGACTCCTGCTATAGAGTATGACTCATCTTGATAACCAAATCAGACTGTGAATCTCCTGTATGGGGGATAGAGATGCCAAGATTAGCCCCAGCTCATCCGCTCAGAGCCCTTCTTCCCCTCACGTCCTCTTGAATCATACTTGACTCGTCATGCAGAGGTGGTTTTTCTTTCGATGGTTCGGATTTAGATCGTGTATTTCAGTAAAATAACTTCAGGTTCGGGGTCAGCCTCCCACTGTGGGAAGCATTTAAGCAACTTGGAAGATCAAGAGAAACCCCTCTTCATCTCCTGATCAAAGCGAGCTTAGCCCCAGATTCATCCTCATCAAGAAGCAGAAAAACATAACATAAAATTTACATCAAGGACGAAAAACTGAATAATTCAACCCAACTTTTTTTTTTTTTGTGCAGGCGTTTGGGGCCTGCTTCTAATGAACTTTGTCCTTTGCACAGTGGTAATTGTTAAATCAGAGAATGTTTTATTCAGTCGTTTCCTCAGATCTATTCTTACTCAATTAAATATTAGCCTTATTATCCATTAAAAGCTGTGCATCTTTCTCTACCAGACGTGTTTTCTGTCAGAGCTGGAGTTCATGTGCGTGTGCACGCTGGTGTGTGTTTGTGCAAGAGATTTGTGATAAAACAGGCACATGAAACGGCATTATTGAAGTCAATACAGTCATGAGAAACGGCCGCGCTCTTTTCGAGCCGGGCCCGTTTGAAGCTGTCACCCAGTTACTCCTCAAAGGGCACTGTTTGACTGCTTGTTAGCCATCTTTGGGCTGTGTGTGTGTGTACTCTGTGTGTGTGTGTGTGTGTGTGTGTGTATGTGTGTGTGTGTGTGTGTGTGTGTGTGTGTGTGTGTGTGTGTGTGGGGCACTGTCCCCTTGGGATCCCCTTCCTCTATCCCACTGACTTCAGAGCTGCTTTGAAGTTCTTCCTCAGAGGAGAGGTGAAGGGGAGGGGAAGAGGGAGACAAAGAGGGGCGGGGGGAGGGAGAAAACGCTTCATTTTTATTCCTGCACTGACTCTGCTCATCGCTGAGCTTTTTCCCCTCATAATTTCAGAATGATGTCATAGGCTGCATGGTGTTTTCTGTTTGACAAAGTGTTGGGGCGCGTGCGAAATCACAGGAGAACCCGTTGAGAGGGAGAGAAAGTGGCAGACGCCAGGAGAGCGCTGTGTTAGGAATTTACAGCATATTAGGGTGGTCATGTAGCTGCTCTCGGTCAGCTCATGAATAATGGAGGGGATCAGTGTCTAGTTCCATCAGGTGATCCCGGTGTACTTTTCAGGAGCGCCTTGTGTGTGTGTATGTGTGTGTGTGTGTGTGTGTGTGTGTGTGTGTGTGTGTGTGTGTGTGTGTGTGTGTGTGTGTGTGGGCGTGAGGGTAAGGGTGAGAAGAATGGAGAGAGGCGCAGTGAGAGCAGCTGCGACGGCCAACACACCCTCAACACAAAACCATCTGCCGTGCTGACTCCAGAGAACCAATAAACACACACATCCTACCCTATTCTCTCTTCAGTAAACACACACCATCTCTTTACCTTTCTCCAGGTTTTTTTATTCAAATTGAAATTTGAAACCAAAACACTTAACTAGCTAACTGTATATAAAGTAGTTACAAGTAGCTCCGCCTGACTGTTGCATCGCCTCATGTCACCTGTGTCTCAGCCAAAAAGTTTTTCTTGAATACACTGAAAAGACTAAAGCCAACAGCCAGCTAGCACATATGTTCTGCGCCTGCATGAGAGGAAATAGCTTTCCATACCAGCAGGTGGTGGCAGTCTGTATTTGTCATTCAAAAGGGAAACCAGAAGACAGACAGACAGACAGATAATTTATTGTCCACCTCAACTGAAATGAGTCTTTTGCTTCTCTCAGAAATCAAAGGTACAGACAGACACACAACACAATACACCATTACACATGTAAAAATGTTTTACAATATGTATAACAGTGCAAATAGGCAGGTAGGAACAATAAGTTAAATAAATAGTGAAAGAGAGCACATCTTACAAAAATAGTAGTGTTCGCTGTTGCAGTCATTCTGTTTTCATTCATTCATTCATGTGTTCAGATTCAAGACACTAGTTAGCCAGTTAGCACATTAAAAACACAACAGGATGTTTAAAAAAAGAACAAATAATAAATGCCATGTGCGAGCAAACAATAACACAAACAATTACAAACTGTTTCTTCTAAAGAGCTCAATGGCTAAAAACATGATCTTCTTTGAGTTCACTCCCTCTTGACATCAGAGCGCTTCCTCTCAAGTGCTCTGCCTGCCTTGGTGCCGATTCAACATCCTGAATGGGCTGGAAAAACAGCCGCCAAAGGCCGACTAGTGCCAACAGTATGGGACACACTAAAATTAGGGTCACGGACGCTTGCCAACGGGCAGACATTGAGCAAAGGCCAACTGTCTGCTTGGTTTGTCAGGGCCTGAAGTCACCATAGGTCCAACAGTTACCAATTCTGCTTTAGTTAAAATAAACCCTTAATTCACCCAGTTAGAGGTGAAAATAAGCTGCTTCTATATATGCTAAAATTACTCTTTATTTAAATAGTGTGAGTTGGGTTTTATTTATATATATATATATATATATATAAAAATTCTTTGATAAAAAGCTCTGTAGAGATCCTTTCCATGATATTCTCACACACTACAAATAACAATCTGAGCCTGACAGTAGCAAAAACAAACACTTTAAGTGGATGTACTTTGACGTTGCGAACATGCCCTGAGTGGTTATGTTGCAGCCTGTTTCACCACTGCCGGCTGCATCGCTCTCTCTGAAGACTGAATTAAAACATGGTTGTTCCCATTAGTCACTTACACACAGAAACATGGCAAAATGGGGTCCAGGTTGAAAAATACTGAACTTTTGCCTGCCTTTAATGTAGATAGCACAAGCAGAACTGCAACAATTAGTCAATTAATTGATTATTCAATCGACAGAAAATTATTCTGCAACTATATTGACAGTCAATCAGTTTAGTCATTGTAATATTACCATGTTGTTGCTTTCCTTGGTCCTGCATTATAGTCAATTTAATGTTTTGGGGTTTGTAAATGTTGGGTGGACAAAACAAGACTAGGGTTGAAACTCGCGATTACTTTTATTATCGATTAAACTGCCAGTTATTTTCTGGATTAATCGACATATTGTTTTGTCAAAGAACGTTATAAAAAAGTGAGTCATGCTCTGTGTAATCTCCCAGAGTCGAGGTGACGTCCTCAAATGTGACATTTGTTTTGTGATGAAAAACAAAGAGAGGCATCAAACTGTCACATTTAACAAGCATGAAACCAGAAAATGTGTGGCTTTTTTTTGCTTGAAAAAATATTTTAAAATTATTCAATGATCACAGTAGATGCAGATTAATTCTCTGTTGGTCGATTGACGCAGCTCGAAGATATTTAATGAAGTCACTGTAGGCTCTAGAATATTGTTACAGGCTGTTTCCACTGTTTTCTGTTTTGTAGACCAAAACAATCAAGAACATTATGTATGGATTAATCAGTAAGGAACTTAGTTGCAGCCCTAAACTCAAGTTACGCCTGTGCAACTTTTTAATGGGAGCTACTTTACAACAGCAGCACAGTATTTATTTGTTTGGGGTCAGGTGAACAGTGCTCCCAATTTTGCAATAATGTCAAAGAAAAAAGAAAAACCAAACTAATTAACCTTTTAATGTGTGAAAACCATAGAAATTAATGACTGAACTATATTTTAATTTGGAAGTTTGCTTTATTCAAAATCCACCAAAGACTTGACATTTAAATTAGCACCTGCAGCCCAACACACACACACACACACACACACACACACACACACACACACACACACACACACACACACACAAACACACACACACATTAACGCTGTTTTGTTGATGATGCTTAATTGCATACACATACAGCGATGGCAGGTGTTTGTCGTGCCTCTATGAGTCGTTCTGCGCCAGTAGATAGTGTAGATAAAGCAAAAGAGTGTGTGGGAGAAATGATCCTCTCAGCAGCCCATCCAGAGCTGTCATAATCCTGAGTGGGTGAGGTGCTGGAGAGGATCGGGCAAAGATAAGATGATGACTCAGGGAGCAGCTCTCACATGAGGAAATGAGACAGAGCCTCAATAATGGCTTGTTTGGTGAATTACTAACCTCGCTCTCTCTCACCCATTAAAAACAGCATTTACAAGGGTAAACTAATATAATCCCCCACTAGCTTCAGATCGCTGTTTATACGCTCTATTTAAATCATGTTGAACCTTAATAACATTTGTTTGGCTCACATGCAGTCTTTTGAATAAACAGCATTTTAATTGCTCTAGATAAACAGTATTGTCAGTGCGGGCGCGTGTAATGAGTGACAATGGTTCAGCGTGAGTGAAACCAGCAGATGACAAAATGTCATCAGTGCTGAGCTGCACCGCGTGGCACAATTCCATTTATTCACCCCAGGGAGATGTGGAAAAAAGGCCAAGGACGCAGAGGAATAAAAGCAGGAAAAGGTGATGCTGCAAGCAGGAAAGTGTGCTGAAAAGATGAATGCAGACTCTGACCTTTTCCATCTTTTCTTTGCCAAGCATTCTGGGAATTCATATCAGCCTCGGCTGCTGCAGCAGTCGCACTGAATCCTCCTTTTTAGAGCAGGCCAGTCCTAAAATAACAGTTTGTTCCCTTTATCCTCAGCTCAGAGCCGGCGTGCTGGAGGATGCGTCTGGCAGATTGACCTCGGTGCAAAATCTATACCTGAGCTCGGTTTTTAATTTACCTTGTTTTATCCATCTTCGTGTTGGACTCAGTCCTCCCTGTCAGAGAGTCATACAGCTGCCGTGGGGGAGGGGTGAATCAATCATGCTCTCTTTGTATGATTATGTAAAATTGTGTGTATGTGTGTGCGTGTTGACGAATGCGTCTCCCTCAGTGTGGCTGTGTTTGTGTGAGATCATCCATCTGAAGCCTCCATAGTTAGATGATTATGAGCATTATGGCCAAATGGCTCTTGGTAAATAATAAATAACCTGTTTAACAGAAAGACGAGCGTGTGTATTATTCACAGCTACCTCTCCAGCAGCTTGAGTTTTACTTCACCCTTTGATTGCTCTCATAACTGGGATTAATGGCCACTTAACACCACCTGGATGCTATTTTGTTTTTGGGGTTTTTTTGCACAAAGAGGGCTTCAGGATTAACAAGTGCTGTTCAGACACATCAAAACACATATGCACAATTAATCAGAATGTTAACCAAAGTGCGGCAGGGCCAAGTGCAATATTCAAATCGCAGATGTGTCACAACATGTCATTATAAATACGGCAGTGTGGTACTACAGAGATGCCCCGCACTAGAAATCATATTTCAGATGTAAGTGAACATGCTGGTTGGTACAGAACCGAATAAAAAGTCACATCATTGACATTTTAAAATGAAAAGAAAAAAGTACCATTCCCGCTACAGTCCAGTCACCAGAGAAGAACAGTGGAGATGTGCTTACATTTGCACTTTTTATACGTATCATGTAAAGTTTGTTTGTAAAGTGATGAAGTACATGAGCTGACTGTCATCCTGAGGTGGAGGCGATGATCGATGGCATGACATCTCGGCCACACACTTGCCAAACTGCAGACCGCTGTTTGAGACCAACAAACACCAAAATGGTTCTTTTTTTAGCAGGACATCACTGTGTTTCCTGCAGCTTTTAAGGCACCAAACATGCTTGTTTTGTAGTGACCTGTCATCATTTTACTTCCTCAAAAAGCAGTTGCATTTTTACTGTGACAACGCTGCATTGCCTGCCGGGATTGTGCCCTCAATATCAGATATTTTCCTCTAGAGTCACCTCCAGATGACAGTCAGCTCATATGAACGTTACTTTAGAAATGTATGATATGTATGAAACACACAAATGTAACATGGTTTGCAGAAATATACAATACTAACATTTTCTTCTGGCGACTGGCCTGATCTGTGTTTCTGTTTGAGTAGATATAAAACCTGACATGCTTGTTTTTTCAGATGCTAGGTAAATATGTATTTATCCTAACAAAGCAAACAAACAAACAAAAAAAAGACTGCAGACGGTGTGTCAGAGGAGTCTGCCACTTTATATCTGTTCGCAGTTCCAATATCAGGTTTGAATTTACAGTCTGGAGCTGTGTCTGCCAGACTCGGTCTGATGGTGCTTCTAAATAATTCACCATCCACTATCCATGTCCATATACCTGTAAACTGTCTCTCAGAAGAGGGTAGTTACCATAGATACACACAGGCTGTTTGAGGGGTACAGCCATGTTAGGCTCTCTCACTCAGAGTACATGTTGTGGATGCGATTTCACAAACAAGGGATATTTCTGTCCTGCTTTCTCTTTGTGCGTATCCATTGTGCGTGATTTATTTTGCCTGATTTAGCCCGCGCCTGCTGCCAATTTGTGTTTGTGAGAATGCTGGTAGTAAAATCAGTGGGCGTACGATATGAATATCCGCACACAGCAGGACGCCTCGTTATTTAAAGGAGCTGACTGCTGCTTTACAAAAAAAGCAACCCAACTAAGCATTTGTTAAAACTAGCTGTGTGAACAGTATAGTAAGGCAACACTGGCTTGTTTTTATTTTTTATTTATTTATTTTATTTTTTACCTGTAGCTTTTTCAGTGACACATCATGGCGTTTCAAGTGGCGTTTGTGCCACTGAACGTGTGTTTTAAGCCAGAGCATGATCTTTTCATAACCATACCCAAGTGGTTTTAGTGCCTGTGTGCGTTTTTTAGTGTTGCGAATATTAAAATGATTCACCGTAATTTGTAGCCAGTTTAACAAAAAACATGCATCTGGCTAGCTGAGTGTAATGATGTCAGACGTGTTGTGAGTATTCTGCTGGCGTACATCTGCATTGTGAACACATTACTGCAGTCAATAGAGGACATCCTCTTAACATCTCGTATGATCACCCCCTTTTATGTCTCCGCATCTCTGTCACCACTTTGATCTAGCAACCACAAGCAATTACTCCGACTAATTGAATCCAATTTATAGAATGAAAGCATTGGCAGCATGGGAATTCATCAAGACCTCTGAAAGGAAAATGATTGCCACATCGGAAAGATTTCGTCCTGATTACCTTTTATGATGGTGCAAACATTTGCTTTGGTTTACAAAGAAATCTGCGCCAGTAAATATCAGAGGTGGTACTTTTACTCAAGCACTTACTTGAAGCGCATGTACTTTACTTGAGTATTTCCATTTTATGCTACATTTTCCTCCTTCAGTTTAGTCGGAAACATTTTTACTTCATAACATTTGTTGTCACATGTAGTTACAGGTAACTTTACAAGGCTAAGATACATAAAAACATCTTATTTACTTATAAAAAATGTCTGGTTAAATATTAAACCAGTTGTAGGAATATTCAGGGAAGTCGGTTATTTCCTTTTTTCTTCCTCAGCATTAAAATATGGTTGTAAAGCCACAGAACGTGACTGCGCCATTACAGCATTTACAAGCAGCTCAACTCGTCTTTGTGAAATCCAAACTTTCTAGAACACCACAAGACCTTGTATTTATCTGGACAGATGCTGCTTCAGTATTCTGTTAGTTTCTTTTCACTGTCCTGTGTGTGCATGCTCAGAAATAAAGGAAGTAATGGTGTTCTTTCAGCTCAGCCCATGCACACTGGTTTCTGTCTAAGTTATCAGCGTTGATGTCGGTGGAAAAAAAAAGAAAAAAGCAATTGCATGCCGCATAGTTGCAGACTTAAGACTATTCTAGAGACACCATGCCAATATGAAATCATAAAATAAAACAATTTTGAAACTTAATCAATTTTTCTTTCCAACCTCCCCGCAGTATTTATAGTCATCTTTTATGGAACCGTGGTGGAGCTTTTCCCTCTGGGAATTATTGTTCATTTTACAAATTTATTATTTAATCTTTAGTAGCAGACTCATCTAAAATGTGCCATAGACTTTTGAGTCATGTCCTTTTTCATTTTTTAGAAAATGGGAGCTACAGTACATCTCAGTAATTGGAATATTTCAGAATCCACCAGCAGTTAGATGGATGGAGTTGCTATGATTTCCAGTCGTGATCCAGACGTCAAATCAAATTTTTTAAATGCATTACAATTTTGGGTACATTGGGGGAGTTGCATGTTTAAAATTCTACCTAGTGGTCACCCAACCCAGTTGCCAGAATAAATGTTGGCATTGCTTGTTTGCACACTGTTATGTAGCGGATACACGTAAATTTTACATTTCAAGAAAGCTGTGGTTAAAGTGCACTCTTTAAAAGAATCCATTGGTTCAACTTAAATAAATTAGGGTAACAATTTGCATGAATCTTTTTCAGTAGTTCCAACTCCAGCATTATTTAGTAAATCCTAAGAATCTTTTATAATCTGACAAACTCAATTAGTTCAGTACAACAAACATGATTTGCTTTGATTTAAAAAAAAATCACCAACTTAATATTCTATTTATTTGTCTTATTCCATCTTACTCAAAAATGCTAGCTTCTTGAAAATAGGTTGTCAACCAACTAAAACACTTTAATGTGAAAACATCATTTTTTATGATGAATAACGTTTTTAGTATTATCCACTAACTCCATAAATCATTTTTTAGAGTGTGGTTACGTTTAGGCACAAAAACCCTTTGGTTATAGCTAGGAAAAGCTTCAAGCTTAGGCTTAAAATTTAAAAGTTTTGGTGGCACAGTCCTGACTTGAAAAGCAGCAATGTCTCAATTTAAAAATTGCTTTTCATAACACTATCCTGGCAGGAAACACAGCGATTACTCGGTAAAAAACAACAACTTTGTGTGCCACTATCCCCTCAGGAAATGGAGCAGTGTCTAGATTAATAACTGCCGCTTCTTCTGCCACTATCCTGGCACAATGTCTTGATAAAAAAACATCACTTTTGATATCACTATCCTGGCAGGAAACAGCGATGTCTCAGTGAAAAACAACTGCTTTTTTTGCCTTAAAAAGCCGCTGGAAACAGATCGAAATCATAATCTGTTTTGTTGTTTGTTGGTCTCAAAGAGGGGTCTGCAGCTTGGCAGGTATCTTGCCCAGGTGAATGCCATCCACCTCTCGATGACAAAGTCAACTCATATACTGCATCACTGTAGAAACATTCGTGTATGTATGAAACAAAGAAATGTGATGGCTGTCGTCATCACAGAGCTAGTTTTAATTCATCCATCCCACCTGCACCACTGTGTTTTTAACAGGCTTATAACAGCTCTTTGTGAGCCACTGTTTTTTTCCCCTCCTCTAAATGCTCTCACTGTAGCAGCAATCTTTTTTGTTCCATGCCACTATCAAAGTTTCCCAACCTTGATTTAGTAAGCAATTTCAACTTCTGCAATCAGCAGAATTTGCACTTCAGTCATAAGTGAAATTATGCCATTTCCAGCCTCGTATGCTAATTAGGCTGATTAAACTAGAAGAAGATGATGAGTAGAAATCAGTTGTGGTTGCAGCCGCAGCTGAACCCCTTTCTGTCTTGTTTAAGTACAACACTGAAAACAAAGTTCATCTTTATCCACATGCACATGAACGTTAGACTCAAGAGAGTACAATGCAAAAAGAAAAGAGTAACTCATAATGAGCGACCCAGCTAGAGACAATAACACAAAGAGCTCTCAGTTCAAATAAAGAAGACAGAAACAGGCGCTGTGAAACAGAGCTGCTGTGGGAGCTCAGTGAGGCCAAACACCAGCCGCAATTCACACAGCACAGAGCCCGTGAACGTTTATGGACCCTGGCTGCCAATTTCTGTTTGGGAGAATGTTTGGCTTCATTGCTCTCTGTGGACCTTTGCTGGAAGAATTAGAAATGGGAGGCGGACGCCGAGGTGTGAGGATGTTGAGGCGCCCCTCCCAGGCTCCTCGCCCTTGTTAAGTAATGCGGGCTGTGATCGCAGGCGAGGGCTGCAGCGAGAAGATGAAGAGGGACATTTTACTATTGCTGTTGTGTTTGAGTCGGAGCATTTGTCGCTGGCTACACAGTGCTGCTATTTACCACAGGCGCCCACTTACATTAACCCATCTGATAAAAGAGACAGCCATTCTGAGGCTCCGTATTGACTTACATTTTGAACGTGTGTTATTATGAAGACTGCTTTCATAGCAATGGGAAGTTACAGGCTTTATAGCCGTCTTACATCAGCAGTGCAGACCTATCGTCCTTTGATACTCTGCAGTGCTGTTATTGCTGGATAATTGTTTTGTTGCAGGGAGGATGTTTGGCCGGTCTCATCTCCTCAGAAGACAGAGCGTAAGGGTTTACGAGGAAGATGAGAGAGAAATATAAATGTGTCTCTTACAGAGGCACATCTTTAAGGCTATTAATAATGTCTCTGCTACTTAGATCTATTGGTTTTATGTCAACAGCAACCCATCGAACCAGCGGAAGGGGTTTGGTGTAAAGCGTCAGTAGTGGGGATCTTTTTAAAAATGAAATCAGCATGAAACTTTGGAGAGCAGTTTAACTTTTCTTATTTTAAACAATGCTTTTCAAAGGAATGAACTTAAAGTTTTCATGGTGAGACGTACGGTCTAGAAGTGAGGATTGAAGAATGCAACCAGCTGAAACTTCTCCTGGTTCAAATTCCCTTAGTGTTCATTGATCAGGAGGCTCTTATCAGGAGCCAAAGTATCCGTAAAGGTCTCCTTCTCTGCAAAACAAATGGACCAGGTAATTCAAACTTGTAAAAACACTATATAAAACAGTTTCACATTACAAATAATGTTTCTGTTGTAGCTGTTTGGCACGTCCGAGCTGGCTGTTAGCCCGGCACCTACTTATGTGCGCTCACCTTTTTTATCTGATATCTTGAGATACGGACCAGAGCCCTGCGCAGGACCGCCCACACCCGCAAACATTCGTCTTCGGTGGAGTCACGTTCATATACCCCTGCTGTTATCTTCTTTTCCACTTTACTTGTAGATGTCGCCATCCTTTATATTAATTAATCTGCGGGACCCGCACTTTTGGCATGGCAAAGATAAAACCACCTGCTCCTGTGAGATTTACGTTGGGTCCCACGAGATCTGAATTTCAACGCATTCCTCTAATCAAGACGTTTGAGAGGTTTAAGCAGTAGACAAATTATCCACAGAGGTCCCTTCCTCTCCACAGCAAACGGACCCAGAGATTTAAATGACTAAAACATTAAGTAAAGCATGTTGAAAACATAGGTGTTTTTTTTTGGTTTGGTTGGTCCATTCTGGGCTACTGTAGAAACATGGTGGTGGACCATGGCGATCTCTGTAGACAAGTATCTACTCCCAATGTAGATATAAACAGCTCATTATAACAAAAACAGGATTCCTATTTTAAGGTGATTATATACTAAAGAAAACATACTTATTATATTATAATTTATTTCTGCCAATATATCCTCTTAAGTCCTACACACTGGACCTTAAAATAACAAACAACCACAGCGTGCTTCACATAATATTCTACTGTGAGAGTACTCTTTCAGAAGAGAGTGTTTTTCGAGTGACCCCGGCCTCCTCCAGAGCCGTGCTACAGGGAAAGTGTCTGACCTTTACTCGCTCAGTGAAGGCAAGTGGTCTGTGGGTGGCAGGCTGGGCCCGGGTGAATGCCACCTCTCAGCACCCTGGCAGTTTTTTTTAGTCCTGTAACAATAGGAAATGTCCGTTTGCAGGCCTGGAGCTCCAGGACCGATATGTTTAAAAAAAAGCAGGCATGAAGCACACAAATTTGAATCTTCAGAGTTCTGTCAGAGAAAGATGTAGAGGTACGGAGTTTGGTACTGTCTGAAGATGGGTCTCTCCCCTTATGCACATCTGAATCTCTCATCTGTATTCTCTCCTCGGTCCCCCAACCTCATCGATTAACCCCGCAGTGTAGAGCAGATCTTTTGCTGGGTTTAAAGGAGTCAGCTGTCAGGGGAAATTTCATGCCCAATGCCTTTTCCATTTGGGAGAAACAGGAGAATCTACCTCCTTGGGGGCCAACAGCTAGACATGGAGGACCTATAGGATCCTGTAGGTTTTTTAAAGCTCTCATTACGAATCACAAAGTGTGCGAGGTCATACAGCTCACTAGAGACCAATAGAAAGCAATGCCAAGTTCTATACCCAACCCATCTGCAACTGAGTGATGAATATACAGTTCAAAGTGCAAAAGCACACGAGGCGTTGGACCCGGGGCTTTTAGCTTTGGCAGCTGTGCAGTTGTTTAAAGGGTTTGTGAGGATGTTAGCCATTTATTCAGCGGCAACAAATATGATTACCAGCAGAAAGTGGGAAATGTGGGGGAAAGACAGGATTAGAGTGAGTGAGCGAAGACAGAAATGGATCTGTGATCTGGTTACCTTCAGGGTAAGTGTGTTAGAATCTGACACTGAATTTCGATTCATGCTGCCGGTTAGCTGAGCCGCAGCTCTGATTGGCTGGCCCGTCTTCTTGCAACACTACCAGCCTCCTGGCAGTTGTGCTGCTCTCCGTAACAAATAGTCTGACATTCTTGTGGAGTAGACCTATTTGCTTTCTTCTCTAGTTTGATGAATATACTGTGAATGTGTAGATGGAGCCAGCAGCTGCTCAGCTCAGGCCATGTTTAGACTTAAACGGACATTTTTGAGAATGAATCTCCTCCATCGGGGGTGTAGTGGTAGTTGATGAGGCAGATGCACTACCTGATAGATGGGCAGGTTACATCGCTCGTCAAAAAAATACGTGACTTTAAAAGTAATTTGCATTAACTCGTTATTAACGTGTTGACTTTGACAGCCCTAATTTACATGTATGCTAATAGAGATTAGCTAAAATTACCAGCACTCAGAAGCGTGGCTACTCAGGGTCAGCCTGAAATAGAGGTTTAATTGTCATCAGATCCATAACCTGTGGGTTCTGAGATTGGTCTAGAGGTAACAAAATCCACCACCAGCACCTCTAAAGCTCATGCTGCTTTTGCAAACAGAAGTGTAGATACGACCATTTGCCGTTTTACAGGGGTTTTATGTGCCAGACTATTTCTTGGCTGAGGGACGTTGCCATGCAACCAGTAGAGATTCCAGGAAGTAACTGCCCCCAGCCAGCAAACAGTCTGGCATACAGTCCTCTGTAAAATACTGAATTGTAGCTTATTTTGGTTTTAGTACGGATTAAACAAACAAGATATAAATAGTGAGCTTTAGAGGTCTTGGTAGGTGGTAGGTTTGTCACCGTTCAACAACAGAGCCAAGCTGCAGGCTGCAGCCTTATATTTAGTGTGCAGACAGAGTGGTACCCGTCTTCTCATTTAGGCCTGATTCTCCGCCAGAAAGCGACTAAGCTTATTTCACAAAATGTCAACCTTTTACTTTAAGTTTAGGGCTGCACTGAATAGTTTGAAGACTCCAAGCCTTATTTATAACACTGACATTTGGATTCTAAAAACACATTTTAAAGCTGCACAGCATGTGTACTAATTATGTCTAAACTCTTCATTTCTGCACAGTTGCAGATAAAGATTAGGCTACACTATTGAGTGTTAGACTATTAAATATTTCCAATAATCCAGATGTTATGCAGTCTAAAGGTCAAAATTGAACAAACCAAAAAGATAGATGCAATCATTTTCAAAATTCACAACATGTTTTTATCTAACAAAATATTCTACTTTAATCCGTATTTGTCAGCAATAATCCTTTAAAAAAAAACAACATTTTCAATGCGGGAAAATTAGCATTGGGTCTTGAGCTTGTTGCACACAAAGGGAGGCACACACCTGCATGTAGCAGCTTTCTAACAGCGCCATAAATTACATTTATTCATGATAGAAAGATGATTTTTAGGCAAAAGACAAACTCAATTTGGTATGGGGATCATCTTGATTCAAATGGAGGATTTTAATCAAGAATTCTTAATAAAATATGAGGACAGACATTCAAAGCTTCATTCAAAATCCTTGATAGAAGCCCACATGTCAAAGAACGACGTTCGGTACAGCCCTATGTAAGTTACTGTTATTTTTCACTTCAGTCTACAAGGATAAAGTGAAGGCCACACTTGGGAGATTCCAGGAATTAATGGGATCATTTTTGGATTTTTGGCAAACACAACAAAACACTAACAAAAACAAAAGGTGTGTCACCATTGCAGTAAGTACATTAAACTGATGTCAGTTGTTTATCAGTTCTGTCTGAAACACAAGCGACACAGGCTCGGAGGAGAAACAGTCATTTTATTGAAACATATACTTGCAGAGGAGCGCTGGGAGAGGATCGAGCGCTGAGGGAAAGTGAGTGAGTGAGGATCTGTAGCGTGTTAGCTTCACAGGCAGGGAGCCCGAAATGACCAGAGCAGACTCCCTGTGGTGCTGGATTGGAAATGAGGCCTCAGGAGACATATGGACAGAGAGATTTAAACAGCAGCCAAGGTTTACAGTTACATTTTCTATATGTGCTGTAAATTACAGACACCTTACTGTCAGGAGTTGGACAATTTGAGTTTGGATCCCACAGCATGAACAAAAAAGGAGAACTGCGTTTAAATATATATATTTTTTTTTACATTTTGGTAATCCAAAGAAATAGAAAGCTGAATTAATATTTCTTATTTTGCGTGTGTATATGTGTCTGCACTTACAGAAAATCCTACTGATTCACCGTTAGTGTCTACTGTATATTCTAACCCAGAGATTATATATGTACATTCAGAGCCTACTGGGGTAAATTCTCAAAGCGAGCCAGAGGAGCGGGAGAGACCAATGCTCAGCAGGGACTTACACCAGAGTGCTGTGCAGGAAACAGATGGCATTGGTGGAGGGAGTGACGTGAGGGGGGGGGGGGGGGGGGGTGTGTGCACAGATAGACACAGTGCCTGGCCAAAGGATATTACAGCTAGCCTGGACACACTCATCCTCTGTCCCCCTGCCTCCCAGGGGATTAATAAGCCCATCATGGCCGCTGCCCATATGGGGAGCCACAGACGGGATGTGACACTGAGGGGGTGAGTGTGTTACTGGTTAGCCATTTTGTCTTGTAATGGCTCACTTTGACTCTGTAATGTTTGAAGCCGTGTTATTGTTACGATCCAGTCAGCTTCACTTTGTCTGGTGATGGAGGGCAGAGGAACACAGTCAGATAGAGCGCTTAGAAAACTGCATGTGTTCATCTTTTACAACAGGTGACCAAGCTTATGATATAAAACCAGTGAGAAGCACCTTCTATCCGGTGTATTCCTGTAATACAGGTGCGCATAGTAGGGATGTACCCGAATCTGTTACTCAGAAAAGCACAAATAATGCAATGTAAACAGATATTTATTCTACCCAAAGTTGCTTGTCATTTTTGGGGCAAAACTTTGACATGTCGGTGCATTACGTTTCTCGGAATCGATCAATGTCATTGTGGATGACCACAAGATAAAAGCAACATAGGACTTTGATTTCACTAACTACTTTATTACATATTATTGAAAAGTGATGGCTGTATTTTGATCGTCCCCACAGAGACGGCACACAGAGGACGCGTCAGGTGCTGGAGTAGCGAGACAAAAGCCTGGTGTGACGTCTGGATTTCTTTCAAACCCACAAAATACATCAAAATGAAACGTAGAACCTGTAGTTTTTAACTATGTGGATTTATTCCCCATTTTTTAATAAAAACAACAA
The DNA here is from genome assembly GCA_035609425.1 of Epinephelus awoara. Lineage (NCBI taxonomy): Eukaryota > Metazoa > Chordata > Actinopteri > Perciformes > Serranidae > Epinephelus > Epinephelus awoara. The sequence goes on along the minus strand of CM069304.1, from coordinate 22,337,458 downwards.
CAATTTGATATATTGAAATAAAAATAGATGTTTTAACATGTATTTTAGTCAATATTCACCCGTTTAAGATGTAAGCTGAATGTATCAGCCATAGGTTTCATGGAGTTTTGAATACGCTAAGTACTTAGTGGTTATTTAAACAGATAACATAAAAAAAGCTGGGAAATTAATTGTGGAAGTAGGGAATCAAAGTCCCATGAAATAAGTAGAAGCAGTCCACTAAAAAAAGATCCTTTTTAAAAAAAAACAAAAAAAACCTTTATTTATTTATTTATTTATTTATTTATTTATTTAACTGTATTGACTAATTTCTATATTTATATCGACATTCTCTCTTTAGGTATGTATTTATTTCTTCATTTATTTTTTTCGGGATTTATGTCATAAGTATTCAGTTTAGTTAAAAAAATAAAAGATAAGAAAAAAATAAGAGAGAGATGATAAATATAGTATGAGGAGGTATGCATGTATTTATGTCTCATGCATTTCATAATTAATTATATGCCAATAATTCGATATGATGCGTTCAAGGGACAGAAAAGGGTTAGAAAATTCAACATTTGCTGATTTAACATGACTGCCAGTGTAAGCCACGCCCACTTCCGATCTTCTATCCAAATACAGAGACAGAGACAGATAATTTTGCTGGTTGAACAGTAGGGATGGCACGTCATCGATATCGCCTTTAAAATGAACTATTAGAATCGGAACCATGCATTTTCTTATTTTGCACAATGAATGAATGAATATTACAGACATTTGAAAGTATTCTGTTTCATGTCTCCATCTGCTGGTGGGCCATCATGATAAGAGTATGCATGCATAATATGTTAATTCCACTACAGACAAGACTTGGCAATCACTTAAATTAAGTGAGGGTAGAAGTGGATGTATCGATATTGGTATCTGTTATCAGCCATATCAGTTGTTGTATATCGGCATATATAAGCCCAAATGATCATTGAACAGAAAACACAAAAGATAATGACCTAAACAAGCAGCATGTTACATTTGAAATGAATTATAGATATATATTATTGACTGAAATACAAGGTAAAACCTTTTTCTTCCCCCCAATAATCCAACTGATTTTTTAAAATGGAGGAAATGAACACATACAGCCACAAATTACAGGTTCTTTATTTTCATATATAATTTGTCAGGGTTTGAAAGAGATCCAGCCGCCAAACCAGGCTTTTGTCTCGCTGCTCCAGCACATGATGCCTCCTCCTGCTAATGCACTCTCAGCCAGCTGCCTGCTGTGTGCTGACCCAGTGGGGGCGATGAGAATAAACCGATGACTTTTCAATAATGTGAAGTAGATTTAACTACCAGTTAGTGAAATCTGATTCTTATGTTGCAGATCTGAAGAAACATGTTAATTTTTTACCCAAATATCACGAGCAACTTTGGCGAATAAATATCTGTTCCTATCAAGTTATTTGTGCTTTCCCAAATACCTTACTCAGGTTTGGGCACATTGCTTTCCTCTGACCTGGCCTTCCACAGAAGGACATTTAACCTGTGACTGAAATGGCTTTCTAACAAAGGCTGGAGCATTCAGTGTGGCTGCTGCTGTGTCAGTATCGACTTTGTCTGGAGCTCTATTGGTGTTGGTGACATTTCTTGTACTCTCACATCACCTCTGGTGCGGCCAAGGGCTCTGTCTAACCTTTGAGGCGCCAAGTGGTAGCCCACTGGAAGAGCAGCAGCCAGCTTACCTGACCTTTATGAGTGCTTTCAAAGTGAGCCACCCCCCCCTCCCCAACCCAGCCTTCTCTCCAGCCAACTCTCAGTGTGCTGGCTCCTGTAGACCCCGGTGTCTAGTGCTGACAAGCTGGATCTGCTGCTCCCCAGAGAGTTGGCTGGCCTCTGCAGCCTGTCTCCAGGCATAGACTTGCAGACAAAGATGGCAAAGGAGAGCAGACAGTGAAGATAGATACTTTTACAGCGGACGTGCCAGGGACTTCTCTCTGTTGGGCTACGCTCCCAATCACTGACTATGTTTACATGCACACAATATTCCGGGTTTTGCTCTTATTCCAAAAAAGACAATATTAACTCTAAGCTGGTTACATAGCTAATTAAAATGGGTTTACAAGCAGCCGTGCATACTCTGATTAACGCACCCTGGCATGGAAAAGTGGAACGGCTGGAGCCACTTTGCCATGTTGATATTCAACTTGTTTGATAGTGTTTAAAAGTAGGTGTGTTTCTTCTTCCAACCAGAAGTGTGGGCTTTTGTTTTGGGCATGCATCTCTACCCTGGCTTTCAAACTGTTGGTTTGTTCCAGTGTTAACTTTGGCAGCTATTTTAGATTTTGTATTAATATTTAGATCAAAATGCTTATTAGCTTTAGTTACATTTCAGGCATTCTTATCATTCATAGTAAAAGCCCAGTTTAAGTGGACGAAGGTCATTGCATTTTAGTTTTTAAACATTGCTTTCAGTCAAAATGTTTTTTTCTTTCATTTTCTGAAACCACTTATCCTGTTGGGGGTTATGTGGGGGATGGAGCCTATCCCAGCTGACATTGGGAAAGAGGCAGGGTACACACTGGACAGATCGCCAGACTATCACAGGGCTGACACATAGACAGGTGTCAGAAATTGGAATCAAGGTGACAGGTTGTGTCAGCAGAGTTTTTTACAGGTTTACAGCACACACATACTGATCATCATTTAAAAAGCTCCAGTTCTCAAACTTTTAGACCATAAATAACTCATCCGGGACAACTAGAATTTGTACCCTGGTTCAGTGTAAACTGTGTGAGCTACCAATCTCAATATACAACTAACAAACTCAAATCCATTTAAAAGCCCCACTGGCAGGAGCTACATTTGAAATACCGCATGTAGACATGCAAGTCACTGAATCCTCCACAACAAGGTCCTGCAAAAATTTCACAATAAAAGCCTGTTTAGAAAATGAAGGGATTCTCTCAACCGAAGTTATAAGGGACTTTTAATTTGAAACAGATACAGGAAGTGATGAATTTGAAATGAAGCCTTAACTTTATCAAGGCAAACAGGAAAGGATTAAAAGTACAAATATAAAAATATATAGGGAATAATATCTAACAGCCCGTTTGTAATATCCTCCATTATGAAGAAATATTGCTATCTTAATATAATGATAATATATAATAATATAAGCTTGCATTGTTTGCTAGCTTGATGTTAATGGCAGTACTCAGCGGGTTGCTAAAGTGCCTCTGCTGTTTCAAACCATTATTTTCCCTTTTTACTCTGTGTGGTAACGAGGAAATATCTAAAAGGTTGGGGTGTTGCTGTCGTACAGTTTCCACGGCAGCAGATCGCTCTGTGTTTCTATTGGTCAAAGTGACGGCTGTGACGGGAGCAGTCGTGAACGACAAAAAGAAAATCAAACATGCTAGACCTTCTGTTGGAACATCATGTGGCGTCCCAGACATGGTGTCAGTTGTCGTCTACTATGACACGCTACACGAGATGAAGCGATGGATTGTAGCGTACAACACTCATTATTGTTCACGATCCGAGTTGACACTGTACGACGCTGCATTGGGCTATAATCTGTCTTAGTGGAATATCAGTGTACATGCAAACATAGTCAGTGTTGCTCTGTGAGAAGGTAATTTTGTGATTGACTAACACATCCTTCATCTCACAAGCACATTTAGCCAGCCGTAAATTCACTGCATTGTCATGAGTTGTCTTCTGTTATTTAGTTGAAGCGTCACAGTAGGCTCAGATGAAGGTGACCTGCAGTCACAGCCGTCACCGCAGGTTCCTGATGATGACATAAATATAGTAATAATAACAACAGACACGCTGCCTGCTACGTGAATGCACTTCTTGATGGTGTTAACAGTTAACACCTCCGAGATGGATGAGGGATGAAATGAGCTTCATTAGGCTCCAATTGAGTGATTAAATAGATTTTTGATTTTGCTGAAAAAACCCATTTTCTAACCCCAGTCCACTTCACATCCATAAAAACATGGTCTTAATGTTACTTAAATAACTTTAGTAAAGAAAGGTTAGCTCTCTCTAAGATACACTTTTCTCCTTCATGCACAGAAGTGATCCACATCCGCTTCACTTCCCAGTTTGTGTATGAATATACACACTGTTGTTTGTGCAGAGGCTGGGGATTATAGCAGGATGCCTCCTCTGAAAGGTGCCTTAATCCTGCTCCCAGCCTGCAGATTAGAAGCCCCTGCTTTTTGAAGATTTTACTCAATATCAGCTCCTTCCCCCGGCATGTAAACACATTTCAACAGTGATTAGCCCAGAAACACTGCTTTAGACCCCCCAAAACATTCAGCCCTCATGAGATATCAAAGGCATTACTGCGTTCACATATGCATGCGTGTATCGTCTCTCTGGGCAGTGCGGGGGAGTCTGCATTAATAGTGGAATATCTGCCGCTTCATAGCCCATGAGCACGTAGTCCTTTCTGACAGATGGCCTGAGGAGATGTGAAATCTGAGCAGGCCCGGAGAGGTGGGATGTCCATTGTGGCATCATGGTTTGTCTCATGTTATCTCCCTTTTGGCATGACTTGGGTGCTTCATGCATAGCCGCCGATATGGGAGCGCCGCAGATTGAGATGTAAAAGCAGGGGAGAGGGGTAGGAGCAGCGCAGCAGGGGAGGGAGGAGAAACTGGTCTCACCTTGACAGTTTCAGGGAAGCTGCTGAAATGTGTCTCCCTACAGCTGCAGGGTGTGTGCGTGCGTGTGTGCTCCGCAGGGCAGTGAGGTGTGAGGAGCTGATGACAGATGGTCATCATCACTGTGAGCGACAAATCTGTCAGTGTGTCCTCGTCTCCACCTCTCTCATCTCATGATGGAGGCCTGTTTTTTCCTCTTTAATCTGATCCTTTCTTTTTCTCACAATATGGGGACGGACTGGAGGTCACAGAGGATCACAGGTGATTGGGAGGACCTGTGCGTCGTCTCAGTCCTCCTTCAATCCGTCAGCCAATCTGTCTCTCTTTTCCAAGGCCCCTCCTGTTTTGACATTCAGTGTTTCTGTCACTCAGTCTTCTAGGTTCTGCTTTTCAGTCAGTCAATATCTGTGCTAGATTGATCTTGTCCTTGGCTGCGCCTGCCCTCGTGGCTGTTTCCCTTATGAAAACATTACAAACTCATCACACGTGAAACATAATTTCAAAAACAATAAGTCACATGTGGGTTTCAGATGTTTTACATGTGGTCCGTTTGCAATCACATGTGATTCGAGGAATTTCACATGTGAAACATTCGGTGTCACGTGGTTTTCAGAAGTTTGTGATTGTCAAACATTTCACATTTGATGCCCTTGGGGGCATATTTGGTGTGTGGACGTCCTACATGTGAAACATTTCGAGGTACATGTGGATTTTGGATGTTTTACATGTGATGCATTCAGGGGCATGTGTGGTTTTGAGACGTTTCATGTGTGAAACATGTGCACACACATGGATTCAAATGTTTCATATGTGATGCGCTCAGAGGCACATGTGATTCCAGACGCTTTCGTTATCAGACATTTCCCATGTGATACAATTGGGACATTTGACTTTAAAGGCACTTTGGTGGCAGTGTGGGTTTCAGACATTTGACGTGATGCATTCAGGTTCACATGTGGAGGCATAAGTGCTTTTTTTTTTTTTTTTTTTTTACGTTTCTCATGTGATGCATCCTTTGCATCCCCCAAAGCATTCTGAGGAACTGTAGTTCCTAAACTCAGAAAATAAGAGAGCAACAATAGGAGTGACAAAATCCATTCATGTGCAGATACTGCTCTGCAGATGTTGTCTGCACAGGCTGGTCCAATTTTAAGCTTTGCATTTTTCAGTGGAAGCCATTACTGAGAAATCCTGTCGAAACAGGGCTTTTTCGCAGGTTGACCTTGATTCAGTGGAAGCTATCTATCCTCTAGTGCTAGTTGATCACTGCGTGTCTCCTCGTAATGAAGAGATTGCTTCCTTATCGTGACAGCCAGTGGACCTGTCAGTGATTTTGGGAGGAAAAAGACTCAAACTGAGGCCCAAAAATATTGGGAAAAATGACAAAACCTTCTCTAATCACTCTCCTGTGGCGCAGCATCAGACAGCGTTCCCGATCTGTCAGCAATCTCTCGTGCGGTCCCAGTGGACTCCCCCCAACCCCCCATCTTCACACACACAGAGCAGAATTATATGTACACACTGCGAATTCAGAGAGGGAAGAAGGTGCAGTCACAATCCTGTCTCTACTGTGGATGAATTGCACGTATTGTATGACAAGGTAGAAGGAGGAAGGTGTGTGTGTGTGTGTGTGTGTGGGTGTGGGTGTGTGTGTGGGTGTCTTATCTTGGTGAGAAGGGCGACACAGTGTACTACCTCTGAAAAGCCTCCCCGGTGACACTTGTTCCCTCTCATATCTGTGTCTGGTCTATTATTGTCGTTGAAGCCAGCGACGGCCAGCGACAGGGCCTGAATCTAGATATCACCACCTGACATCTCTAATTGGAGCACGCATGCAAATAATACCCTTGTTTATTCTTATAGATGATTACATCCACAAGCAGCCAGCCGTGAAATAGAAACCTGTACGCTTCAAGGCCAAGCTGGCCATCGCCGAAGAATTTCAATGGACAGGTTACATCCCTGTTTATTACCAGCATTTGATGCACAGGCAAGCCCTGATCATCCACACTGAGGGACTTCTGCTAGGAAAATAAAACTACAGGTAGTAGATAAGCATTTTTACCATCATCATCAAACAGCCACAGTCAGTGAATGAGAGTTGCAGCTCAATGCAAACGGTCGCCTCCTGATTTCAAGAGGCACACAGAGCAGAACCGTCTTTAATAGACTGACATTTTGCCCTGTGTCTTTTTTTTCCTCCCCTGAAGATGGAGCGAAGCCTCCGCTGTGTGCTCGATTTATAAAAGCGCTACTGTCCAAATTAATTTGAAATGGAATGTCGGGGTTGCCTTGGAGACACGCTGAGGCGGAAGCCAGTCATTGTAACTCACCTGAGCTGTCATAGGGACGGCCGCCTCCGCGTTTTTAAGAAATGAAATAGTCATTTCATTGTGGGTTGCGGTGAAGAGGGTGAATCATAAAGGGAAATAGTTAGGATTTGTCAGTGCCATTGATTTGTCAAGGCCTGTGTATCTACAGCCCCCGCTGCATTTTACAACAGAACAGAACATCAGAGATTTCTGTTTCTTTCTTCTCTGTGCTCTTCTTCCCAGTTTGAAGTGTGCACTGTTTGAAAGGAGTGATGTCTCACATTCAGGATTTAACAAGTGGAGTACATTTACTCAAGTGTGGTACTTAAGTACAAATTTGTAAGTAGTAATTGCACTGCAGTTCCTCTCTCCTACATCCCAGAGCAAAATATACTTTTTATCGCACTACATTCAGCTTTAGTTACCACATGACTTGGACTCTAGTCACACACTTGCTGACTTTCAATTCAACTTGACGAAATCAAAAAAGACTTTGACTTTAGCACCCATGACTTCACGTGGACTTGAGCCTTGTGCCTTGAAAGTACTTGATACCTTCTGCCAAGCCTGAAGATTAAAAAGTACATTATTTAAGAAGTGTGCCACGAATCAATTAATTTCCAGTGTCAGCTAATGATAACGCTATTCATTCCCAGCAAGTCGTCATTAAAGACCCAGTGAAATTAAAAATAAATGTCCTAGTTTTAATCCTGTCTCTGCACTAACTGGTCATTTATCTCTTGTTATATGCCAAAAAATTATGTAAATCAGTATCAGAGTGTTTTTCCATCAACATCCCCGTCTTTTCTTCTTCTGTAAAACAGTTTGAAATGTTTGATGACTCATCCTGCACTCAGGAGCGTTTGCAAAGTTCATTTAATCAAACCAGACTTTTTGCAACTAACTAGCTGTAAAACTGCACTTCACTGTTTGTGTGGGTTGTAAAAGGTAGCAGAGGGATACGGAGAGAGATAGGAAGATATGTGTGTTTGGATATCATTGGGAAAAACTTCTGTTTTCATTTCCAAAACAATGTGACTGAGGTTTCATTCATCTCTCCCTCATCCTCCTGATCTAACAACGAGGGCGTGTTCAGCACCGACGAGTTGGAGCAGAGTGTTTGTTAGAACAGAAACGGTGGTGCGTTTAATGCCCTGTTGTGTAACCAAGTGCTCTGCATTTCAACACAGCAGGGTTTATATGTAAGTCACTACTGATTTGGTAACACCTGACACACCCACCAAATGAGAGAAATTGTGCCAATATAAATATTATTTATATTTGTATATGTACTTTATATTGTTTAATGCATTTACCATTTGACCTCTTATTGACCATAATGGAAACCAATGGCCACTTGCAGACTGCATTAGAAAATAGTCAGCAGAACTGTTAAGTGTACATAATTAGTAGTTAAAGAGCTAAAAGTTGCGAACACATGTGGTCCTTTAGGAAGGTAAACACTTGTCCAATGTGCTGATCAAGGAGGTCTGCCTAATGAATCATACAGCTCTCATTGTAATGAGCTTATTGTTGCTGTGTACTTTAGCTCACTGCTCTCTCTCTGGCTTTTCTGCTAAAAACACTAATTAAGAAGAAATGCCAGTTCAGCTGGTTGAATCCAAGCATCAGTCCTGTCCTCCTGCAGTTATTGGTGTCCCAGATGTCACAGTGTTTTTGGAGCCTTACCTTGGCTCACTGAGCATCTTCCTGTGTATAGCGTCTCTCTGGCCGGTCTCACTGTTCTCCAGTTAACTAGCCAACAAGGCGACGCAGCACGTTGCCTTCTGCTCTGACAGTCATTGGTTGATTTTAAAAGGCTTCTCCTGTCGATACAGTCCCGACAATACAGCAGTAAATCTTGTTCTTTGAAGGTGTTTCGTTGGAAAGGAATGTTCTCACTCTCCCTTTGATTCACTTTTTCCTCCCATTTCCTTTTCTCTTTTTCCTATTCAGTTGTTCCATCTTCTGTAGCTTCAGAAACCTATCTTTTTCTTTTCATTCCTCTCTCTTCTGTGCAGTCTTTGTCTCGTTTAGCACACACAGTACTAGTCCCCATTATCCTCTCCTCTTTATCTGGAGGAGCCTGGTGGACTGTCCTAATACAGTATGTCGTGCTTGTTCAACTCTGTATCTATAGCCAGTAGACCCACTGATCCCCAGCCAGTGTGACCCTAACCTTCTTAAAACTCACTTTTATCTCCCTTTTTTTGTGTTCCGCTGTCCTTACATGAAAGTGGGGTGAAGAGAAAACTGCGTCTGATTTGCGTGCAGGCTCATGGCTTGAGAGCCCTTGGCTGACAGCTGTGAATGCCATGACTCAGAGGACAAGCCAGCAGCTCATGCTTCTTATGAAGTCTGATTCACCCACTGAGCAGGGCGGCAGCGGCCACTGGGGGATCTGTGTGTGCCTCTCATGAAATGAAGCACAGTGCAATACTTACAGGATTGGAGGATTAAACCCATCTTCATAGCGGCTGGTGTGAAAGTTGATTTAAGCTTTATGGATGCATTGTTATGAATAGAAAAAAAATTGTTACATTAAAGGGACAGTTCACCCCCAAATCAAAAGTACATATTTTTCCTCTTACCTGTAGTGGTCTTTATCGATCTAGATTGCTTTGGTGTGAGTTGCAGAGTGTTGGAGATATCGGCTGTAGAGATGTCTGCCTTCTATCCACTATAATGGAACCAGATGGCACTCAGCTTGTGGTGCTCAAAGCGCCAAAAAAAAAAAAAAATGCATTTGAAAAACTCAACACCACAGACCTTGTTGTGAGCAGTATCATGTAGGAACTATTTTCTTTCTACGGAATTATACCAGCTGTATCACAGTGCAGTGCTACTGCAGAAACATTGTGGCTGCCCTCCGGTATCCCCTTAGGCATAGGTGAATGGTCAAATATCTTCTCAATGGTTAACAGATTAACGGTTAATTGTTAGCATCCCTAAATGAAATGGCACTTGGCTCGTGGTGCTCAAAGCGCCAAGAAACAAAAAAAAATCAGACATCATGACCTGGTTAAGATAATCCACAGAACTTGTTTAGTTTAATGTAGGAAACGACGCCCGCCAACCATGTCACCACGCAGAAGGAAGTGTAGATCTACTTGACGAGAGGCTCGTGCATCTGTCGATGCGGGACAGAAACATTAATGGCGTCTTCCTTGGCTGAGCTGTAACATTAGCTAGCTCAGTGGTGTTCGGTGACCTAGCAGTAGATGCATGCTTCCTGATGAGTGTAGCTCAGTAGAAAGAAAATGGTACCTACATGAAGCAAGGTCTGTGGATTGTCTTGAGAAATAAGGTCTAGATTTCTGGAAGGAGATTTTGCTGTTGAGTTTGTCAAACGTATTTTTTGGCGCTTTGAGCACCACAAGCTGAGTGCCATCTGGTTCCATCATATTGGAGAGAAGGCAGACATCTTTACGGCCGATATCTCCAACACTTGGCAACTCAAACAATAAAGAGCACTTCAAGTAAGTGGAAATATATGTATTTTTGATTTGGGGAGGGTAAACTGTTCCTTTAATGTAGCCTGAACTGAAAAACAAAAATCACTCCCTGTCTCCCACTTACTGCAGCAGATAAAATGTTTTTTTAGCTACTCTCCAGAAAATAAATCTTGTTAGCCTTGAGGAAACATTTTTAAAGCTCCTTCCAAGGGCCAACTTTAGTACCACGAAAATGTTTGAAAAGAAAATGTGAGGTTGTAGTGCTTTGCAGCATAACATCCATTATTTTATTACCATAGCAACCAGTGCACAGATTTTCATTTTTATGCATTATGAAAAAAAAAAAGCCCACAGTAGAAATAAACAGCGAGCAGGACACACGGAGCATAATTATGGCTATTGTCATATCTTTTAATAAGAGTACAGTGATAGATGATGAAGAGGCAGTCATCGGATATTATCTACGCCTTTAATCACTGTTCTGTTAAATCATCTCAGTGCTGTATACACTTAGTCCTGTTTTTTCTTTGACAAGAATAGAGACCTCTTCCTCGTTTTAAACCGCTTGCAGTAGTAGCAGCCAGTAGAGCACTTCCTCAGACTGTCTGTTGATAAATGGTGTGTAGTTGCCCTTGTCTAACCTAAAATCCACCACCGATTTTTCTTCTGCCTCCCACTATTTTAAGCCCTGTCTGTGGAGCATGCTTCATATTGAAGGGCTCATTGTTGTCCGTTAGAAGCCCTATGACTGAAAGGAAAATACCATCTGTAAGTTTATATACAGGGTCTGCAGGAAGGGTGATATGATTGCTTTTGGAGAGGTGCTCATAAATAGTTTGGTTCAGCCCGACTGCAGAAAAAAGAATAAGATGACCTACCACTGTGATTCAAGGTTTAGTTTCGATCAGTGACAAACCTTGGACATTATGCGCTGAGGTTTAGAGCTCCAAAGATTACTTGATTAATCAATTAGGTGTCAACTATTAAATTAATCACCAACTAATTTGATAATTAATCAGTTTTAAGTGATTTTTTTTTTTTTGAGAAAAAGAAAGTAAAATTTTGCAGAATCCAGCTTCTTAAATGTGAGTATCTTCTGATTTCTTTACACTTCTATAACAGTAAACTAAATATTTTTGGGTCGTGGTCAAAACAAGACATTTAAGAATGTCACCTTGGCTTTGTGAACCACTGTTTGACATTTATTTTTTACCATATTATGATGTATTTTTGACTTGGATTGTCCGTTTTACTTCCTTTTGCATTCGATATCCTTACACCAATTAAGGGTTAACTAACCAGTTAATTTTACACAACATGACGTGAAGTACAAGAGGTCTTTCCTTTTAGCCCGGCACATTGACTCAGTTAGCTGTGGCGCCGCATTACAAAGCGCTATCCATTTAGAGGTGGTGAAATTTTAATGTTTTATGATGTAAATATCTTCCTTTGCCAATGCCCACTGCCCAGCCTCTGGTCTCCACTGGTTGCTGATGTTAGCCTTGGGCACTCTGCACTGTGCAACACCCAGGTCGGGTGGGAGCTAGCTGGAGGTGCTGCCTCAAGATGAAGCAGCAAGATGAAGCTATAGATGTACATGTGTATCCGGTCAAAAATACTCTCTGCTGTTAATTTGGTGGTTCAGTATATTCAATGATTTGGGGTTTTTTCCCATAGAAAGTTTTTAAAGTTTGAAGTAAACGAGCTAACTGCATGAACAAAAGATTGGAAATGTGCAACAACATATTTTGCTGACACTGTATATTAACCAAAAGCCAGAGACTGTGTCACATTATGTATGTTTTTGTTGTGAATTCACCCCCTTCTAAGCAGAAGAAAAAAGTTATCTCAAAGCCTTATAATGTGAAGCCTCTCTTCCTCTGGGCCGCTGCATTGTGTTCACAGCTCTCTGTACCAAAGAGTAGCGTGAAAGTCAAGAGCGCTAACTACACCAAAAAATCCCCAGAAGTACACTGCACAGCACAAAATAACTCTGACTTTCAGGGGGCAGCTCTACACGAAATACAGTTTTCCATTCTCTACCAACCAAATAAAGCTTTTATTTTTGTTACATGGCCACGACTGGCTTTGACCAGTCTGAATACATAAGCCTTGAAATGTCAACAGAACTGCTGGATATTTTTAGACCTATTTTGATGAATTTTCCTTTATGGTAATGTGTGCCATTGTTAGATCTAACAATGCACAAGGAAAGACAGAAATGCATGCTGGATATTATTAAAGCTTGTAAACACGTTAGAGGGCCAACAAACCATCTAATTAGTGGGTGCAGGAGAGAGCGGTACATATGGACAAGGCTGTGACTATAAATAAGAACGTGGCGTCTCAGTCAATATGCCAGATTTAATAAGGGCTGAGATGCATTGTTGGCTACGCTCCATTTGGAGTCATATGTTATACTCCAGCAGCAGATGCAAGTACAGTCTTATTAGGCTGAAAGGAGATGGAGCTGAGGATGTGTCTGCTGTCAGCTGGAAGAGGCTGAGATCTGAATGTTTCTCAGTTTTTAGCCATGTTCTGTGGCAGTCGGTCAGTTTGTTGCTCCACCACTTTTGTCCAGGCTGAAACATCTGTGGATCCTGGATCTGTGGTCCTCTGTCCCCTTCACTGCAATTCCATCCATCCACCAGATGCCCTTAGACTTTCCCTCCTGTCCCCATCACCTGGCTACCTCATCCATCTTCACACCTGTTCCCTCTCTCCTCATCTGCTCTGCAGTTCCTCGGCCTTCCCGGCCCGCCTCCTCACCTGCATCTTATTCCCTCATCCGCCTCTCGCTCTGGGTGCTTTTCATTACGCCAACTTACGCCTCCTCAAGTCCTCTCACCTGTGACCTGGAAATCATTCCATCTCTGCCATCATGCAGGATCTTCCCATCCTTAAAGTGTGTATCAAGGAGACAAGGAGCAGAGAGAGAGGAGCTATCTGAGGGGGCTTAGAGCAATAATAAACACAGGTGTATCCTACCTGTACGGGCTACGAGTTAGGGAAACGAGGAGACACGTTAGCATAATAAAAAGTACCCTCTGTATGCTGGCCCAGATCCTTTGTTCCTGTTGGTTTGTGCTTTTGTATTTGTGTCTGTCATTTGAATGTTACCTGGACCTCTACCCGCCTGCCTGTAAGCTATTTCATCAATGAGTCACTGAAGTCATCCTGCTGCCTGCTCATTTTGCGTTCAGGTCCCATCCCTGTGTCCCTGCATAACCAGCTGTGACAGGTGGAGAGATTGCTTTGGAATCTGGTGCAGATATTTTTAAGTTCCCCCTCAGGATTTTTAGAATTTTGGTCCTCTCAAACCTGCCATTCCCATCAGCCTCAGCCGTGTTTGTTTTTAGTGCTAAATAGAAAATGTTAGCATGCTAACATGCTAGATTATCAACATGTTAGCATTGAACCAAACACACTGGTGGCGAACTGTACATGTCCAAAAAAAAATGTTTCTCCTCACCATTGATGCATAAAGAGAACGTTGTAATTGTTGCTGTGCCTTGTGTGTGTCAAAGAATGGATGAGGAGAGATGCATTGTTAAGGTCGAGAAATATCCCGAGCTAAACGACCCACAGTCTTGACTTTATAAAGACCATGGCCAAAAAGATATTGCCTGGTGACTCATAGCTCTGGAGATGCCAAGAACACGGCAGGCAGAACATGTCCAACGAGGTGCAGAGGCAATCCTCAAAACTTGAGGCTAGGAATTTAAATGTGACAGAGAGGAACTACTTTTGGGTAAATGCTGGTTGTGGCACCCACTTCAGTTTCTACCAACTCTCTGAAGATGCTAATAATTTCACTGTAACAGCATGTGGTTGTTTGTGCTGATCTTTGTGAGTGTTTTTTGGAGTGTTTTTTTTAATTTGCGTAAAAAATTTTGTGAAAAATATTTGCATATTACCAATTTTAAAAATTTGCAAATAGCACAGGAGCACTGAGATGCTATTTGCTTTGCACAGTTATGGGTGCATTTCGCCTTTTGTGTTTGCTTTGAGTATTAACCCTTTAAAAAAAAGAAAGAAAAATTGCACCATTTTGCTTTTGTCTGAAAGTAGCACAAGAAAAGTGATGTCGCTCCAGCTTTGAAGGGGTTAATCACATCATAAATGTTTTGGTAATCAAATGTTAAAACCACAACCGAGCAGCAAGTAGTCACTTGTGTATTTGGCAGTCCACTTGAAACTGAATGATGTGTTAGTAGCATTTAAAATGAAGGAAACAAAAGCCCTCACGCTGCATTACAGGAAGTTCAAATGGTATGGCTGCTGCAGGAACATTTTACAATGTCAGTAAAGTAGCTGTAATTGCAGCTCATTTTCACCTGTTTAAACATTTTCTGTTTATAAAGCCTCTGTTTACACCCTCTGCTCCTTTCTCAGTGATACACTGCAAGTTTTGACACAGAGTTAGAAACTGCCATTATTTTTGGTGCAAAGTAGTTAATCTAAATAAACACGATGCAACATAAAATGTCTTTGAGAGTCAATAAACCAGCCTGGAGTGTCCTTTTACATCCCAGCTCTCATCATTTTAGATGAAGAAGTACTCTTTGAGGCAAAACCAATAAACATGTCTCGGTCTCTTTGGGATCTGACCTTCCTCTCTTGTATCGGTGTGAGTGTGTGTGAGATGGTTATCTATCATTCATCATTTTATTAGCTAGAAGGTTGTACAGTATCTTGAACTATTTGTGCCACTTTGTTAAATTACCACTATAAATGTAAAACTCTTAAAGGAGCAGTGTTTCAGATTTAGGTGGATTTAGTGACATCTAGTGGTGAGGATGCAGATCGCAACTGGCTGAAACTTCTCCTGGTTAGAATTCCTTCAGTGTTCATTGTTCAAGAGGTGATTAAAACCGGTAAAAACACTGAGTGAAGCAGTTTCATGTTACAAATCGGTGTTTGTCTGATGCACCTTATTTCCCTGATAACTTGAGATCCAGATGTTCAGGAGGCTTAACCAAGAGCCGAATTATCCACAGAGGTCTCTTCCTTTCCGAAACAAACGTGCCTGGTGATTTAAACCAGAAGAAAACACAGCATAAAGCAGTTTCACGTGATAAAAAAAAGAAGTTTTCTGACACTGCTTGTTGTGGAGGGTCTGCTAACCATGGTGTTCGACGCAAAAATGCGTATAGCTCTATCTAGAGTCAATGTTTTGTTCATCCCTTCTGGCTTACTGTAGAAACATGGTGGTGCAACATTGCGATCTCCATAGATATAAATGACTCATTTGAAGGAAACAAAAACACGATGACTCTTATTTTTAGGTAATTATACACTAAAGAAAACAATCCATCCATCCATTTTCGTAACCGCTTATCCTCTTGAGGGTCTCGGACGGGCTGGAGCCTATCCCAGCTGACACTGGGCGAGAGGCAGGGTACACCCTGGACAGGTCACCAGACTATCACAGGGCTGACACATAGAGACACATTCACACCTACGGCCAATATAGAGTCACCAATTAACCTGCATGTCTTTGGACTGTGGGAGGAAGCTGGAGTACCTGGAGAAAACCCACACTGACAGGGGCTGATCATATCTATGTATTACTAAATAAAAGTATTTTTATTCAAGCAAAAAGTGACCTGGTGACAATCAGCTTATCATGCTGATCACTACAGCTCTGAATTCCTTCAATTCTCATTAATCAGCTGGGTCAGAATATTTGAACTAAAACAAAACAAATTGGGTGTTAGCTGGTAGGGAACTAATAACAGAATCATTTGGTTCATTCGCCTGGAGCTAAGTGACAGAGAGCCTGAGTCCCCCGTGTAATTAACCAGAGGTTTGAGCTCATGACTCATCAGCCTGCATCATTTCTGGATGCATAAAGCTGTGAGACGGCGGTAGAAGGCCGCTGGCTGCTGCTGATTACGACTTGAGAAGGTGTAGGTAGCAAACCTGTATTTAGAATCAGCCCTTTGGCTGCACAGAGCCAAACAATACCTCTGCAAACCCCTGACAAGTTTTACTCCTGTGGGAAATGAATAGGGGCTTTGTGTGAAAGTTTGGGAGATTTTGTTGTTGTTGTTGTTGTTTCGCTCTGATTGGTAGGAGGTGGTTGTTATGTGGGATGAAAGATGGTGCTGCACTTAGCAGCGGTGGAGGTGCTTTAATGCAGGAGTCAGAGAGGTGTCCCTGCAGTCCAGGGGTGATTGCAGTCAGGGAGTGGACGTCTGCTGCTAACTGACAGGCATCACTTTGTATCAGGAAGCTGATCGCTCTGCGCTCCAGAGTGCTGTGTCAATTAAAGAGCAGCAGCAGTGAGAGCAGGCAGGCGGGGAAGCGGACAGCCTCGTCTCTGTGCTGCAGCAGTCTGGAGATTGGCTTCAGATTGCTGCAGGCGTTGACTCTATTCAGCCAACTCTCTCTTTGACCGGCTCCATCACCCACACGCAGCAGGCAGGTGGATCAGAGAAAGATTTCATCCATATCAATACCGTGTCTTCAAAGCATACAGTGTGGAAACATGATTAAATAGGTGGAGCGCTGTGTAGTTTGTGAG
Organism: Epinephelus awoara; assembly: GCA_035609425.1. NCBI lineage: Eukaryota > Metazoa > Chordata > Actinopteri > Perciformes > Serranidae > Epinephelus > Epinephelus awoara. Next base: position 22,320,507 of record CM069304.1, on the reverse strand, counting down.
AATTCCTCACTGCGGTTTTAAAGAACCGACAGGAATCAGACTCACGGAGGCCACCTGTGATGATTTGTGTTTGTGTTTCCTGCAGTGTCTGTTCCTCTGGACTGTGAAGTTCACTGCTCACTGTAACCCTGATCACTCCTCAGTGACCCTTTGAGGAGGAACCTCTGAGCTGCTCTGTGCCCGGAGCACTCTGCCTCGACTGGCTTTTTAAATTAGGTTTTCTTTGAAGCTGACACTGTGCAATACATGTTGTAGGTTGCATGTGCTCCACCGTCCTCACCCCTTTGAGAAACCTGTGGTGAAACCTTCCCATTCTGTTTGAGTTCAAGGTTGTGGTTTACGTTGATAAATGCAACACTTTCTAATGTCACAATGGAGGGACAACTACGCAGGTTGATTTTAGCACTGCTCATCGTGGACTATATTGCTGTCATTGTTCATTTTAGTCAAACCATACAGTTTGACTCCTCCAGGACTGTAACATGCTCATGTTTAACCCAAACAGTGTGTCATGTGACTGCAGCTGGTTCGGATCAAGGTGAGAACCGTCAATTAACGTCCTCTAAAAGTTTTGCCACTGACAGGCTCAGATTGTTATTTTAAGTGTCTGACAATGTAACGGAAAGGATACCTATAGAAAATTTAAACATTTTTCCTCCTCTTAACCTTTTGCTAATCTGTTTGTCATTGTGACCAAGTCTCGTCTCGTTTCATCTCACAAGAGGCGACTTCTTGCACAAAAACAGCGGTGGAAATGTCAGTGAGAGTTGGAGAAAAAAGTATTAGGAGGCGTTTGTTGGGTTGAAGAACAGAGAGTTAGTGTGATACCTTAGTGTTACCTAAAAGGTTTTTAGTAGCATGGCTGACTATTTAGCTGGTTTCGACAATGAGGAGAAGTCTGCCAGAGTTCAGAACCTTTAGAGAGACCTTGTAAAAATAACAAAAATACCAGATCAGTGAAAGGTGAGAAAAAACAATTCATTTTTCAGAAGGGTCTTTTCCTGTCAGTGGCAAAAACAAGCACTTCTAGTTGAAGTAAATTGACTGTGCACAATTGCCTGTAGGGATTACATAACAGCCTGTTTTGCCAATGTGGTATTGGGCAAATTTAAAAAACTTATGTCTCTATTTGTTACTTAGACACAAAAATGTGGGAACGCGGGGTCCAAGTTAAAAAATACAGAGGTTTCCCTTTAAAGGTTCAGTGTGTAGGATTTAGGGAGATTTAGTGGCATCTAGTGGTGAGGATTGCAGATTGCAGCCAGCTGAAACTTCTCCTGGTCAGAATTCCTGTTCATTTTTTAGGAGGTTTTTACCAGGAGCCAAATTATCCACAGAGGTGTCTTCCACTCAAAAACAAACGGACCAGGTGATTAAAACCAGTATAAAAACTGAATAAAGTGGTTTCACATTGCAAATCAGTGTTTCTCCTAGTTTGCCCTACCACATGCTGTGGTGTGCTCAACCTTTTTCTTTGATGGCTTAATGTGCGCTCACCCTTTTCTGATGCAGAAGGTCAAGAGATGATGATGATTTTTGACGCTGACTGGCTCGTCATGGAGGGCCTGCTTACCATGGTGGCCAATGCAATAATGCTAATGGCCTTTTTCACTCAAGGCTACAATAGAAACATTAAGGTGCAACACGGTGATCTCCTGACCCTAAGGTACTACAAACACAATGATTATTATTAGGTGATTATGCACTAAAGAAAACACTTCAATTTCTGCCAATAATCCCCCTGAATCCTTCACACTGAAACTTAAGATGACGCTGTTGGGAGGTCAGTTGAACTCAACATGCATAGAAGCACTTGCTGGTATGGTGATGAGCTAATCTGCTTGACGTTTGATAAATTCTATAATGGATGGTTGGTTTGGATGGAGAGTGCATAGGGCAGGCTAATCTGCAGATAGCTCTTTGACATTCCCGGCATGAGACAGAGACAGGGAGGGAAAGAGGCCACAGTTGAGGAAATTGCTCTTATCGCTATCCTTGAAAGATTTTTTTTTTTTTTTTGTTGAAATTCCACTGTTCAATTTCTGCTGCCCTCTAAGTTAGACGAGTCACACGCAGAAGTTTGAAGTTCTCTGGGTTTAATGTGCACTTGAGGAAGAAAGAAGGCAATTTATTGCCTCAGTCTGAAAATGCAGTAAGACTCCAAACTGAGAGGTTTTCAGCACCGTACAGTATTGTGTTGCAGCTAAATTTCCAGCTCCCTCTCGTCAGCACACCCCGGCAGTATCAGGAAAAACTGCTTTGTTGGCTGAAACAACATTGAAGCTTATAGCTGTGGAACAAAGGCCAGAGCAGCTGATGAAACCTGAAATGCAACTTAAGATGGATCTGCTGAGTAAGCAAAGACACGTGATGGAGGCTGAATCCATTAATATGCAACATACTGAAATGTTATCTCAAAGGAAAGCATGAGCTTTTTCTTTGGTAGCTTATTTAAGTTTTATTTAATGAGATCGTCTCACTTTAATGTAAACTGTCCTGCAGGGACAGAGGACGTATTGTTCTGTAATTGAGGTGACTCTGTGGCAGCTTTAAAGAAGGCTGCAGTAGAGAAATCATATGGCTTTTAGATATGCAGGTGTGTCCCTCATGCATCTTATCAGTGGATTCACTGCTTTATGGTTATGTAGTTGGTAGGTTTCGCTCTCATAGGACAGGACAGGGCAGTGCTGTTGTAGGCAGTCAGTGAGGCTAGCATGAAGCTAGCTGATGGTCAGTTAATACCTCCAAACTGTAGCATAAAAAAACAAATTTACTGAACGTAATCTGTCAGTTTTCACTTTATGTGGTGATCAAAGTATGCAAAATTAGCAAACCTGTTGTAAAGTCAATAATTTAATTGCACGTCTAAGATTTTTAATCCATCAGGCATTCGATGTAATTCGAATAAAGCTTGGCTCAGTTTGGTGCAGATAGCAAACCTACGAAGAGAAAATAAAGGCTCAGAAAGTATTGCAAAACTCAAAAACATACCGGCTATATAAAAGAAAAAAATTACAACAGAAGTATGAAAAAGATGCTATAAGAATAGCACAACAGATATGTACAATATAACAGTTTAGCGCAGGCTGTGCAAATATATTGATCAGGGGAAGAGATTTGAGATAAATAAAGGTGAAATCAATAATCCTACATGATCAGTTTGAGATTCAGGACAAGGCCAGATAAAGAACACTCAGTGTTTGCACAGAGGGAGATGTGTTGTGTTGTGTTGTGTTGTGGAGCGTACTGACAGACAGCGACTGACTCAGGCACACAGACCTGGGCCTGTCTCTCCCCCTCCAGTGACCCCACTAATCGAATCAGAAGCAGTGCTATGCTAATCATTCCTCCCCTGAGACACTACACATGGCGACGCGCTGGAGTTTATGAGTTTGAGCAGTGTGAATGTGCCACGAGCCACCCGGAGCAGATGTAAACCTGCTGAAGAGTCGAGTACAGATTAAAAAAAAAAAGGCACAGTTTGATCCGTGAGGAGCTAAACAGGGAAAACTATTCAAAGCCCTGTCCTGAGGTCAAGTGTGTATTCAACCCAGTGCTGAACTGTGCGCCAGGATGAGCCCAGATGTCACCTTATAGACGGCATCTCTGTCTTCCTTTGAGGTGACTCACAGTGTTCTGTCTGTGTGGAAAAGTGGGACAGGGGTGGGTTATTTCTGTCACACTCTGTCTCTGAGCTTGCCAAGGATGTTTCTCAGCCAAAGGCCACAATTTTTTCAGCCGCCTTCTCGCCTCACTCTGTTTCTCTCTCATAGCACTCATTAGTATGTTGATATCATCCTGTTTGTGTTATCTACTTAGCTCCAAATGATGCACAAAGTGCCTCTTAGCTGTGCACATTAAAGTGTAGTTTTGACAGAGCTCTGCATCTAAGAGAAGAGGTGTTTGCAGCTCTGAATGCTGTAGTTTGAATTCTTTAGCACAAAAGCATCAACCAGGCTCCAGCAGATGTTTTGTACCAAGTTATAGCTGCATTTCCAGCAGCAATTGTGCCCCTAAATGCGGGTGTTTTTTACTGAGCCATAGATATGTGTCCAGCGGAGATTGTGGGGACTGTGCCACCAAAATTGGGTGTTTTCCGCTGGGCTATAGCTGCATTCCCAGCGGGAATTGTCCTTCTAAATGTGGGTGTTTTTTCACTGAGCCATTGTTGTGTTTTCAGCGGGAATTGTGGCCCCAAATAAGGGTGTTTAGTACCATGCTGTTGCTGTGTGTCCAGTGGAAATTGTGCCACCAAAATCAAGTGGTTGTTTTACTGAGCTACAGCTGCATTTCCAGCTAGGATAATTTCACTAAATGTAGGTGTTTTTTACTGAGCCATCGCTTTGTTTCCAGTGGGAATTGTGCCTCCAAAAAAGGGTGTTTTTTGCTGAGCCATAGCTATGTGTCCAGCGGGGGCCTGTGCCACCATTTTCATCACGGATTGTTCAACCAAAAGCTGGTATTTTAAACAAAACATGATATTTTCCTAACCATATCCAAGTGGTTCATGTGCCACAAAATGGCTGTTAAATAGCTGATATAGCAGGAGCCTTCTAACCTACATCTATAACATTCAAAATGAGTGCACCGTACTGCAGCTCCCAAAGCACCAACAGAGGGATATGTGAAACTCTTTGACAACAAACAGTCTCTTTAATAAACTGAGCTGAATGCTGGGCTGTGGCGGTGTATGAATTTACCAAATGAGAGCAGCTGCTGTGTGAAAATGTGCCAACTGAAGTCTATCTCCCTTGAAATATTTAGTCTCGTTGTGACGTGCTAAATTACACAAGTGGCAGAGCTTTGGTAAACAGCGGTGAATAAGAAATTGCACGCATTAAAACTTTTGATCCCCCGTTTAAACTTCAAACAAGGCCACTGTGCACGACTATCCCTTCTTCTCCCTCTTTTACCATTCCTTAGAGCTCCTCTGCTCATTTTGCATGCACCTTCCATCCAACTACGATTATAAAAAAAAAAAAAAAGAAAAAAGAAAAGAAAAAAGAGAGAGAGAAAAGTTGAAGCAGCTTGTTTCCCAGCGCCCAACAGCAATCCAACGTGCCTAGAATGAAGACAGCTGACCTTGGTAGAGCTGAACACATCCTCTGGGTGCCAAAGTGCTAAAAACAAAACACGAGCTTCCAGCCAAGGGGCAGATTATTTTGGAGGAAAGGTGTGATGGAAAGCGGGAGATAGGAGACAAAGGGAGAGGGGGAACTTCAGTGAAAGCTGCTGGTGACAGGAGATACAGTCAGGTCTGACTACGACATGTGCACACAAAGTATACCCAGAACACCTACCTCGACTCTGATTTCTTTTTTCCTTTTTGAGAGATAGCGACCCAGGATGTTTTTCAGCCTCTTTCTGACAGTCTCAGTCAAGGTCAGGCCCCTTGTTACTGCCACCCTGCAATCATGGTTGAGGTGCAGCCACCGCTGAGTGAGATCCAATCAGCGGAGCCTTTGTGCACAACACAGAGTGACCTAGCTTGCTAAGAGAGAGGGGCAAAGCGTTACAGAGGGAGAGAGAGTCACCTTTTAGAGAGGAGAGTGGCAACAAGGAGACCAGTCCCACCTCTCTGCTTTCTCCTCTTGAGTGTGGCAGGTGAAATGGGATCCACTTAAACAAGCCTAAGATTTTCTCAGGCACGCCATTGTCTTCCTGTGTTTTCCACTCTGATTGCAAAGTCAGCTCCATTAACCTATCAGTAGATTTTAATTAGGCATCAAAATAAGAGGCAGACGATATGATGAGATGGAACAACAATCTTCCTGCTATGAAACTGGAGTTTTGCAATGGCCAGCAGTGATACAACAGCACTTAAGAGACATTCAACCGTTAGTATTGATGTCATGTCAGTGTAGGAAAATCCATATTGGCTGAAATAATCTAATACCCCTGCCTACAGTCAAGTGCAGACTCAAGTCAACCACTATCTACGCTTATAACTGCAAAGATTTATAGCAGAAATTTAGAAAATCACATAAACAACCTGTTGACTCTCTCCTGTCTCTCCTCGCATACAGACAGGGCTGAATCGGCAGAATTTACATTAACAGGTCCATCACGACTAAATGTACAGATGGCCCTACATATGTTCTGTGCTCAAAGTGTTCTGCTGTGTAGATTCACCATGTGAAAAAGCTGCACTATATACATATAATCAGATACACAAAACACGCTGTATAAAGAACAAGCTGCACATTTTCTACCAGCTCTGATAGAGCTAAATTTGGTTTTATTGATACTCTAATATTCCGCCTCAACCAAAAAAATCATTCGCTAGAATACATGTTGGAATCGTATGTTTCTGCAAACTACAGATAAGTTACATTTGCGTGTTATTGTGTAGAAAATATGTTTGAACTTCCAACAGTGCTAAGGTTAATGTGTGGTTAGGTTCAGACACAAAGGTCACTTGGGATGATCATGTTTTGGCTCAAGGTGCATGGTTTTAGGGACACAATCCCAGCTGGAAAAGCAGCAGTGTTTTGGTAACACACATCCGCTTTTTGTGGTGCTATCCTCACCCATAAAAACCATCCATGTTTGCTGGCTAAAAAGCCGCTGGAATGTTTTCAGCAATGACTCGCTAATTCACGACCTGTCAATTTACAAACGTTGATGGGAAACAAATAAAAATCGGTGGCTCACCAAATTGCAAAAAAGTTCTAAAGCTCACCTGAGGTGGTTTTTGCATTTGTTGAAAAAGAGTTGATACAATATGGAAATGCTTTTGCTGAATAAGTTCTGACATGGCGAACATTTAACTCACATGACCGATCAGCTGTTTCCACTGTTGGTTTTACCAAATGTTCCCATTACGACATAATTAGTCTTCATCGTCAGACAGCATGAAACATGGCTAATGCCAGCTGATATGAAAAAAACAATTGGAACAAATTCCTGAAGACCTCTCTCAGTTTTTCTTTCGTAGATGGATTAGATCAAGTGGTTCCCAACTGGTTGGTCATGGTCCAAAAGTGGGTCACAGGTCCACTCTGAACGGACCACATGTGACTCGTAAACATGTAAAGTTTAAAAAAAAACATACTTTATTTTTAAGTACATTGAATTTTCGGCACAGAGCTTTTATTCTGAAGGGTTGTTTCCTGCTATAAAGTGTGTGACTAATTGAGAGCTACTTGTCAGAGACAGCAAACTAGCTCGACAACATAGCCAAATGCAAGAGTGACGCTTAATTTGTTTCCTGTTCACAGCTTCTACTTCTTCTACCCTGTGTACTGGAGGATAAAAGCCACTGTAAAGCGTAGCCTACACCACCAACGTCTGACCAAACTACACTTGTACACTTTTTTTTTTTTTTTTTTTTTGTAAAGATACTTTTTGGGGCATCTTTCAACTTTTTATTTGATAGGACAGACAAGCGTGAAAGGGAGAGAGAGAGAGAGAGAGAGGGAGTAACATGCAGCAAAGGGCCACAGGCTGGAGTCAAATCCGGGCCTCTGCGGCAACAGCCTTGTACATGGGGCGCCTGCTCTACCACTAAGCCACCGACGCCCCGATGGAAGCATATCTAATTCACATTTCTTTTTTGAGACATTTCAAAAGTTCGTGCATGACTGTTGCTATTTCCGGCAAAATGTCATGAAGATCTAAAATGTATCGCAGCGACTGATTGTAATGCTAAATAAATCACTCCATTACAAACAGAAAATCATCGATCCACTTAATGTTCAACGCCTTGTGTAAGTTTCTAATGATGTCTGAAGTTAACTTGTAATCTATCCATCAAACATCCCGACAGATTGCAGCTCTCGGGGGCTACGGAGTAAAATACAAATTACGTCTTTTCTTAGTGATATATCCCATAAAATCCCTCATGTAAAAAAAAAAAAAAAATTGCCATAATCACTGACTGTGGCCCAAGTCCAGGCAATCCAGTCTCTAATGTCTCATTAGCCTAATGCAACATTAGATTCCTAATGAGACTGAGATTTTTTCACAGTGTAGTCACTGTGGATGTTATCCTTATTAATTGAGCTTTAAGTGCATGATCCATCTCGTGTCTATCAGACGAGTCTGCCCTGTGTGGGCTACCGGCAATTGTGTCATTAAGAGATCATGATGCTTGAATGGGAATTACAGCAACCCTTCAACATTTAGTGAGAACTGAGAATCTCACACCCACTCTGATGATTTTATGGCCCTGTGTTGTTGTTGTATGAGGTTTGCTGTCAGCAGAAGATGGGCTGCAGTGCCGACTCAGCAGAGACTTCGACAGCAGCAACATCCAATCAAGCAGACAGCGCAGGAGAGCACGGGCAAAGGTTAAGACAGACAACAGGAAGCATCTTCTTTCAGTCGATGGAGAGAAGGCATGATGAGCTAATGGCTCCTTTACTTCTAAGCAATCAGTGACATTGCTCCAGAATACAATATTGAATGTTCAAGTGCACATTATCTCTTTGTGATTTCAAGTGAGAGTGATGGTGACACTTACTGCATGTGGCTTAACAACTTCACTTAGCATAATGACTAATTACAAGCAGTGTTTGTTGGGATGTGACAGTCTTATACGCCCTCACAATAATAGCACAAGAGGTTGGCACCACCATTAATACAGTAGCTCCAGATAACCTTCAGTCCCCGCAGAGGACTCGCGCACAATTAATTGTGTGCTCTGCTGCCTTATCAGCTCACTGACAAGTCTCCCTTTCTGCTCCCAATTTTTTTTTTCATTACACAATTAAATGATTTAGTTGTCTTGACTTGAAAGAGAACAGATTTTTCGCGTCCCCCCTCTTGGGAACAAAAGGAATGACTGTGGAATGATGCATTAGTATAATGAGATGGCTCGATATTTACAGCATGGTTTAACACAGACTGGCGCTTGGCCCGCAGCTTTTGACTCTCACATCTGGCATTGTGGAGAATTTCATTTGGGATGGGAGGGTCCTTTCCCGCCGATTTTCAGATGATATCTTCACTTTATTTAAGCTCATTACAGCTGAATTTCAAACAGCGTCTTGTGTTTTGTTGAGTGCATGTGGTGAGACATCGTGCGGTTTGTTACCAGGAGCGAGCCAGCGGCCAAGACATGATGTCCAGCACAAATGGGATTAGCAATGGTCCTCCCCTCCAGCTGAAAGATCCAGACCTGAGCTGTCCAGCTGAAGCTTTCACAGCCAGTGGTCTAATTAAAAAAACCTGCAAGACAGGAAGCAGGAAGAGCAACCCATTGTTTCTCCTCTGACATTTCAATTAGTGGAAAACAAGGTCATATTAATTGACTGCCGTCCAATCACGTACACTGCAAAAAGTCAGCTCTCAAAAGCAAAGGAAAATGCTTTTTAATATAAGCAAAATTATCTGCCAACAGAACAGGAGAATTTCACCTGCCAAGATATTTTTAACAAGTCAAACGATCTCATCGGAAAGAACACTCAGATATCTTAAATGTCATGTTTTTAGTCTGGCTGCATGAGTTTTATCTGGATACAAATAAAATATCAGTTTTTTCTCTATGTTGAAAAATGGGCTTAAAATGAACAAATACGACTGCCATCACTGAACCAGGCCCTGCAGAGTCTCAAGTTTTGGGGAAGAAAGCATCAAGTGCCCGCAGCAGCCCCAATCATGGAGACTCAAGTGTTTCTGATAATGACTTTTACCTGCAGCAATGTTATGATAGGCTAGTTAAACTTGCATGGCTTCATCTTTGAGATGAGTATATACTACTGGCAGAAATGACCAGGTAGCCCTCGTACACGGGTCTGCACAGACACCTGCTCAACTGTGTGCTGGGGTGAGGGAGCCCTGCTGTTGGAAGCAGTGGGGCAAAGCGAAGCATCCATGCGGGAGCCTGTGGGTGAGAGGACAGTGCATTGGGTTTGAGAAACATCGTGTCTGGCCTGCCACTTAAGCGGGGAGGTTCACGTTGGTGGCTGGGAAACACTACGAAGGATGGTAATCGAGAAGTGCTTCTAGTTGTTTCCAAATTTTCCAATCCATCGGAATCGTATGCCACCGCCCATATCAGTTCCCTTCATAGATGCTGGCATGTTTGTCTGACAGCTGCACGTTGCAACAATGGCGTCAAACTCATGTATACGCTGCTGGAAACTTGTAACATGAGGCTGGTGGTTATGGTTAGTAGAAGAATAAAACAGCTGTGTTGACACTGAAAAGCTGTGAAGGCCTACTTTTTCCACACAGAAAATTGATCATGAATCAATGAGGGGATCGATAAAGAACTGGGCCGATGAGCAGAATCAATAATCGCAGCTGTGTCAATGAAATCTTCCCCATTCCCAGCCCTAACCATGACCCTGCGATGGGCTACGCTGTCAGCTGAGGCAGACAGGGCGTCACGGTCACGCCCGGGTGCATAAAGGTGAAGCCACAGCTCACAGGCTTTCCGATGGCGGGTCGTGGTCACGGTTGGCAGTCCGTCAATGTATTGTATGATGTCATATGAGTGTACAACATTTCAAATAACTTATAGTGCGCTCCCCAGATGTGAAACGTGTCTTTATTCTGTGCTGTATTTTATCTATGAGAATACATGATTGTTGTTCTGTACTACAGTGAAATCTATTTGTTCATTATCTGTTTTTAATACGTGAAGAGCTGGAAGGATAAGATGCTTGAAATTAGAAATTCTGACTTTAATCAACACTGACATTTACAAAAATCTGCCTTGTCAGACAGCTTTATAATCCTGGTAATTCTAGTTTTAAGCATCAAGCTACTCAGAATGGATTGCTAAGCACAGAAAAGCTTGAAACAAGTGAAATGCTCTCACATAAAACCTGCCCCGCATCACGTCAAAAACAAGCACGTATCGCCTTGATTTAAGATATTTCATCGTACTTAGATTTCAGTATTTGCAGCACACAGAGGGCCTTTATGTTGTTCCTGTCTGCCTGAATGTTGTTTTAAAGTCCGCTCAGAGCGACGGAGCGCTTTTCTCCCTGGAATATTAGACAGAGTTGTTTTTTGTGACGAGCGTGTGCAGATGAGAGATTGCTGTCATGGAATATCAAGTGCTGATTTACTGTATAATAGATTCAGCGATGATGCCTCCTGCTGTCCTGCCACCTGTTCTGTCAGCCGAGAGCTGTGTCGCCTCGCACACATCCACGGCTCGTTTACCAGCTCGCAGCACTTCAAAAACAAGCACATCCCTATTAACCAGTCAAAGACTTCCAGTAGCAGCTCAGACGCAGAGAAGCGCCTGACTGCATGGAAAGAGCTGCTCACACACTTACCAGCAGTAAGATGAAATAAGTCGGGATAAGGCGAGACGTGTAGCTCTGGATGTTTGTCCGTCCAGCCTCAGTGTCATCGTGTCTCTGCTCCTCCATATGTGACAATGATGAAGTGCCTCAGCTGGGCTGTTTTGGCTTCTCAGTGAAAAATGAAGCCATTAGTGGCAGGGTGAGACGAGCGGAGCTGGGCAGCCGAGGCTCGTGGGCACGTGAAGGCCGTCCTCTCTTCCTGCATGTTCTTCAGTGGCCTCAACAGGACAATTCATCTTAATCAGAGTCCGGTCCATGCAGCACTTGTACCAGACCACTTTTTTTCATTCACCAAAATGACAACCTCATCCTTTCCTTGGTAAACGAGCCAGAGACAGAAAGGTCAAGAGGTCAAAAACAAGGAGTGCATTCAGTGCTGACACAATAATATCAAGTTATATTGAGGACAAACTGATACTTTCTACATGTTGTTGATACAGACCTCTCCCAGTCTCTCTGTCATTAAACTGCTTCGTGCCTTCAGCCCTGTTTACACCTGGTAACGTATGTTGTATGGAATGCCATTAGCATAGTAAACTTGTTAGCATAGCGAACCTAGGTAGCAAGCTAATTGCTGACCCTGCAGTAGCTTACAAGGTTTTGCTTAGTGTTACTGAGGATATTGTTAAATTGTACTAACTTCAATTTAGAAAACTAGCTTAGCTCAGAAGAAGCCCAAAGGAGTTTTGAAAAAAAGTATTTTTGATTGTAGACAATCCCTGTCCACTTGGCCAGCTGCATATAGAGACCAATGTTACTTGTTCAGCTCTTAGGGTGGCTCTTATTTTCTTACTTATTCTTCACCCCGTATGGGACATAAGGCTTCATTGAGCTCTCTCCGTTGCATTCGATCGTTGGCAGCATATTGTACCTCTCCCCATGACAGGCTCATCGTTTCCAGCTCCAGTGTCACATTTCTGCGCCAGTTGGTTTTCATGCCTTCCGTGTTATCTTTTGCCCTGTGGTGTCCTTCTTAAGGCAACTCTCGTGATCCGGCCCTGTTCCATTCTTAGCACATGGCTTGGCCATCTCAAACGTCTGCGTGTGATTTCCTTGGTGATGGAACCTGTTTGCATGTACAGTTGAAGGTTGGAGATTTTCTTTGGCCAGATGTGGCATATTTGTCCATTGAGATGAATATTTTGCTGAGTTGTTGATCTGTAAAGTTTGAATCTGTGAATATGTTTCCAGCTTTACCAAAGTATACATATAGCATGATGAACCACCCTCCAGGTAAAAACAACACATCTGGTCTTTGTAAACTAAAATGATGCATGTGTGTATTTGAATATGAAGCGGGGAAGTGAGATCCGAACACAAGTGGTCACTTGAGATGCCAGGTGTGAACAGACAGGCGTAGAGCTGTCCATTTGGGATGCGGTCGCCCAAGACGCCAATTAACACCAGATGTGAACAGCCTCTACCGCTCTTTTCCTCCTCTGGCTCTCAACGTGCTGTGTGTGGTATATGACCTTGGTTTACAGCTTCAATTTGGCCCAGAAGACGAGAGAGTTTTAAATAGGAATTTAACTCACACTCTCTCGCCCCTAACCTGCCTTGCGGCACTACTGGGCTGTTGACTCATGCAGAAGTTGAAGTTGCTGCCAGCGCTGTCGCTGGCAATGCATGTCTACATGTTGGGAAAGTGCGTGTGTGTACAGTATGCTGGTGTGTGTTTGAGGGTACTGCTCAGTTCAGGCAGAAATGCTGCAGCCTGTCTAGAGGTATTAACATCTCGGCTCACCTCTTAGTGTCTGTGGTGTACTGTATGTCCAAATAGGTTGTTGTAGAGACAGAATGTGGCTGTGTGTGTGGAAAATATCTGTCAGCTTTGTAGTTTATATATTTCAGGTAATGTATGCCATGTGTATGAGTGTGTATTCACTCCCAGCACTATTAACACAGCACATACTTTAGTAATAAAACAGCCGAAAGCCAAAATCCTCCCAAATGAGACCTTGTGTTCATCTGACAATTTCTCTCCATCATCTGTGTCTCCACAGAGTTCAGTAATCATGTACGATGCGGCAAGGGTGCCGTCTCCCAAGGATGGTGCAAACGGGATGGCCCAGCCCGTGGTGCCTGGAGCAGGAGCAGGAGCAGCTGCGGGATCGGGAGGGCTGACGCCGACCTCAGTCCTGCAGGCTAAAACTGAGGAGGGACAGCCTTGTACAGAGGAGGAGGAGGAGGAGGAGCCCAAAGCAGAGCCCATCCTGGTGAAAAAGCCACACAGAGAGATTCTGGACCACGAGAGGAAGAGGAGGGTAGAGCTCAAATGTATGGAGCTCCAGGAGATGATGGAGGAGCAGGGGTGAGTAGCTATTGACAATAATACCATGTGCCGTTTGGTCAACTTCAAAAATATTTTGGCGACATGTTTTAACAACTGTTTTAACAATCACTTTCCAGTGATTTTCCACACATGATTCAACATTAAGAAACATATCTTGTGAGTTTTGTTATAATTGGACAAACCGTTTCTGATTTGTGTTATGCTATGTCGTTTTTTTTGCATTTGCAGCACCCCCTTGTGGTCAATTAGATTTTTTTTAGAGTATGTTTAAGTTACTTATGTGGACATATCCTGCAAGTTTTGTGATGATTGGCCCAACTGTTGTGGAGCACGGTCTATTTAGGTGCAGAGCAATGCCCCTTTAAAGTTCATTGGTCAGTATGTTCAAGCTTTATGCAACTCTTGCTAAGCTTTGTCCAATTATGACTCATAGAAAGAGTTGGTACAAATTAGACCTATGGTTTAGGAGGTGTTGATCAAGAATTCAAAGTAGTGGAAAAATCTAATCCGGTGGACTTTAAGTGCACTTGAGGCACATTTGTGCAGTAAGTATAGGTGGATGTCTGTAGCTAGTCTTTGCAAACTGAGTCAGTATTTTTTCAGATGTATTTCCTTAATCCATCATTCGAAAAAAATTGTTAGGTACAGAAACCTTGTGCACTGATTCTGCACTGTGTTTTATTGTTCTATTCATTTTGAAAATGACTCCTACATCTCCGCCTCCTGTCTAATGCTTAATTTCCATTGCATGGTTCGGCCCAACTTGTCTTATCTCGACTGTTTCTATGGCCGGCTGTGGCTCAGAGGTAGAGCGGGTTGTCCACTAATTGGAAGATTGGCGGTTGGATCCCCAGCTTCTCCACATGTCGATGTATCTTTGGGCAAGATACTGAACCCCAAATTGCTCCCGATGGCTGTTCCATCAGTGTGTGAAAGCATGTGAATGCTAACTGAGTAGCAGGTGGCACCATGTATGGTTGCCTCAGCCACCAATGTGTGAATGTGTGTGTGAATGGGTGAATGTGACTCAGTGTAAAAGCACTTTGAGTGGTCAGAAGACTAAAAGGGGGAAAACAAGTGCAGTCCATGTCAGTACCAGGTCATTTTCTTTATTTTGTTTTCCACCTCTGATAGTACCCCCTCAGTGTAGGTGGGATTCTACGCTGATCGCCAGCAACGCCACATGAAGCTGCCATGACATTATCTTCAGCTCGACGCTTTCTGAAATTCATTCACTGGCAGTCAAATAACCACCAATAACCAATAACATCTGCACTTTGTCAATTGTACGGTGAAGTTTTCCATTTTTCTTATAATCTGATTTGGATAAATAAAAAATTTACGGTTGCAGTTAACGGTTGAATCTCACCCACAAATGGATTGGACCTGTTAGTTTGGTTTAGCAGTCTGGGGCCATCAATCATGCTTATGATCAAATCTCATTCATGCGCAGCAACTTGTGCAAAGCTGGCACTCATTAGGTCAAAACAAGTAATTTATGACAAGTTAATGCATTTGAGAGATTTTAATGAATCTGAATTGGAACACTTGCACAAACAAGCCTCACAGAATAAACAGGTTTCAGGAGATGAACACAAAAAATGTTTTCGCATGAAGCCCAGTATGTTTGAAACAGAAAAATTCACCAACCAAATAAGCTCTCCAGTTGCACTGATGTCAAGTCACATTACTGTTTCCAGTGAAACAGCAGTTGTTTATCTTTACTTAACAATTCGGTTATTGGGGAGCAGGTTGGAGTGCGAGCCATGAAAGCATTCTCTGTGTGGTGGAGCGCTCGACATTGACAGGTATGTTCCTGTAGGGGTGCTGAGTTCACAAGCTGCACCAAAACATTATATTCAAAATCTGTTAGCTGCCAAAAGTCATTTTCATCGCAATTGTGGGAAGAAGAAGAAACACACAAAGAAATAAACCCCTGCAGAGGAGTGTGGTAAACATAAGGAGCTGTGTTTTGTTAGGAAATGGTGCATAGCAGCTGTGTCTTTAGCAACATGGTGAAAACAGGATGAATGCAGTATTCAGTAGTCGTGATTGCTGGTATCTATTATGATTGGTAATGGAGTGCTGTACTGGATAGTCCAAAGCTTTGTAGCTTTTTTCAAAAAATGTCTATTCATTCTGTTACAACCAGGTATTTCTGCACAGACACATAAAGATAAGGCTACAGTAATATTAGTTTTGTACTGGAATTAGATTCCAGCGGTGGCTGCAGAAGATTGTTTCTGTTTCTTGTGATCCAAACATTTTAAATTGTAATGTCAAAAAGTCAAAATGTATCAAAAAACAATCCATGTAGTCATTTCCCAAATTCATAGCATGTTTTTATCTAGTTAAACATTTAGCGTCAATCCATTTCTGAAAACAACATTTTCACTACAGGGAGGCACCAACCTGGACTCACAGTGGGGATGGGTATCATCAAGATTTTATCAAAACTACCACTCTTATGGATACTTCTTATTGGTTTGGTGCTTTATTGATACTGTTATCTGTACTTTTTCATTTCTAAATAATTGCTTTTTAGAAAATATATTAATTGAAAAAGAAATTCAGAACAGGATTATTGGGTTTCGGTACCCATCCCCGTCTCACAGAAATACATGAAATAACCCTGACCTCTTAACACCGCATTATGTGGTACTGATGCTAAAATTACATGCTGCTGTTGTGTCAAATAGAGCTACAAGCTCAGTATGGCCTACCAGTAAGGATAGAGCTAGCAAAATCTGTTACTATCTCTATAAATGTGATTAAAAGTTTGGTTGTGTCCTCTAGAATTTTAGAGTATGCCTATCATGTGTGTGGTAAGTTCCCTAGTTATATGACGTCACGAGTTGGGTGATAGTTAATGGTACGACCCCACTAGTAGTAAAAAGAGCAAAAAAGTCTGTGTAGGGAGGAGGTCAGGATGGATGGGTCAAACAAACACAGGTCTTTCATCTAGGACACTGCTGTTTGTGTCCAGTGTGAAACAAAAAGTCAGCAATGACTTCTTTTAGTTTTACGCATTTCTGTTCTTTACATAATAACATCTAGGGGTGAGGAAAAAAATCTATAAAGCATAGTATCGCAGTATTTTTGTGTGGTAATACCATATTGTCACGTAGTGCCAAGTATTGATTTTTTTTATTAAAGTAAAACACATTTCCAGTCCCCTAGATACCTTTTGGTGCGGCAAAAAAATGCCTGAGGTGAGATGAACAGACAGAAAACTTTGTCTGATTAGATAAAACTGACAAAGTTTTCCTTTGGGGACCTAATTTGTATCATGACCTATCTGTTGTGATAGTATCGTATCATGGATCCTCTGGCGATTCCCACCCCTGGTGACGTCATGCTACGTGCTGTACTGACATCCTAACAAATGTAGTTATTCTAACAGAAACCGCTTTTTCTAAACCTAACCAAGCAGTTTTGGTGCATAAACCCACCTGTGCCACCACGTAATGCAATGTCAAGAAGTCGTTGTCATTTCACATATTTCTGTGAGACCACTGTGAAAGCCACACATCTATATTAACAGGGCGGTCAAAGAGCAGTCCAACAGCACCATAAATTGTAATAATTTAATAATTTGTTTGAAGGGTTTATCTAAGCGTGATGAAGTCATAAAAGATGACGAGACATTTAAAGCTTCACTCGAAAACTTCAATGAAAGCTTTGAGTATTTAAAGGAAGACATCCAGTACACCCCTATAATAATGTCATAGTTTTAATTCCATTTAAAAGCAATGTGTGTTCGTGTGATATTTATATGATGCTAACTTTTTAGTGGAGAAAAATGTGAAACAAATTTGCCATGCATCAAACTGATGTCTTGATGTGGAGGGACGCTCTGATCCTGGAGGTAAATGTTTCCTGGAATAAGAAACAGTTCCATATTAGTTGAAGGACTCTACAGGGACCATTTTGGCAGAGACCTGGGTGCTTCCCGCTTGGCCAGCTGCCCCTTTTAACATAATTGGCAATGTTCACAATCAGCAAGCCGCTGAAGGACCAGGCTTGCTGGTTGCATGCCTGTGGAAAGACAGGGAGGCGTTGAAGAGCCTCGCTGCCAGGTAAAAAGAAGAGACCGGTGACTGTACGTGTGTTGGGATTTCTTCGCTGCCCCCGGGCCAACAGTGGGAGTTAGTTGTGACAAGAATGGCAGCGTGCTGGGAGTTGAGCCTTTAAAACTGTGAGAGACAAGAGAGAAAAAAAAACATTTCATGGGGGAAAAATATTGTATTTATTTTCTGAATTCAAGCTTTTGAATTGAATGTTTTTCATGTGTGTGTGTGTGTGTGTGTGGCTTGGTTTGAGCAGGTGGGAGCAGCAAATCCTGGATATCCCCACAACCAAGATTGCACCATGTAACTTTGTCATAAATTACAACAGTGACACAAATTTGACCCCACAATTTAATATTCAAGGCCTTTATTTGTCCCAGAGGGGCATTTGGTTTTGTCGCAGTAGCAATAAAAAAACTAGAGCTAGACACACATTATCAAAAGCACACATACATAACCACATATAATAAGAAGAAAAAGGAAAAACAGTTATGTTTGAAGGTGTGCTGCTGATGCTAACCATAGGCCTGGGTGATATAGAGAAAATCAAATATGATAGTATTTTGACCTTTTTATTGATAACAATTTTATGTAGACCAATAATTTTAATTATTAAAATAAGTTAAAATAAGCTTTTAGAAAGGTGCAGAACTAAAGTTTAGCTTTATTATGATTGTGAAGAAATCATTTTATTGAGAATCCAAAAAAAGCTAAAAAAATAAAATAAAAAAACGGCAGGCCAGGTCCTCCCTAGAATTACATCTCAGACGGTCCACTACTGACTCAATGTCCTATTTTTATATATTTTCACGTATTACCAGTTATTATACTTCAACACTGCATAACACGGTGAAAATCTTATAATGATCCAAATCAACACAAACTCCACTTTGCCTTTTATACAAGACATTGTTCACACTCTTGTGCCTGTATTCTAGATAGATAGATAGATAGATAGATAGATAGATAGATAGATAGATAGATAGATAGATAGATAGATAGATAGATAGATAGGTACTTTATTAATCCCAGTAGGGAAATTGTTGTGTCCAGTGGCTAATGCACATACAAAGTACAAGTACAGGTAGGTCAAGTAAAAACCAGGGTATAAATGAGTAATATAAATATAAATATAAAATAATTTAAAGTAAAATAAGAATAAACATAATCTACATGTGAACAGTGTACACAATAAAAAAAAGTAGAAAGTGCAACAATGCAGGAGGGTGTGCAGATGGAGTAGGGGAATGAGCCATGTGCTCCGTCCCCCAACCAGAGCGTTGAAGAGTCTGATGGCTGTCGGGATGAACGACGCCCTGAACCTCTCAGTCCTGCACCGCAGCGACAGGAGATGGTGCCTGCGGCTGCTTTTTTGTCCAGCCAAGTATGCACTGCACCTTGCATGTCAAATCAACACAGAAATTTTAATATGTGCTTAAGTGGCTCTTACACCCAATAACACAAATTACAATTTCCCTTAGAGGGCTTTAAAACATATGACATCCCTCTCTCCTGGACCCTCACATCAGAGAAGGAAAAACTCCTCAGAAGAACTCCCTAAACGTGGTAAAACAACAAATAACGCTGATATCATGTGTTATTATGGTGTCATCAGTGATCAAGAGCGATCATAGCTACCAGTTGGGGCGGGGGGGCAAACACTCAGTTCAGCGTCTGCTCAGTTAGCACAAGCTAATACAGCAGCAAGCTGTTAAACCGTCCCAGAAAACTCATACCAACACTGTAAAACAGCTCGACGCTGTTGTTAAAACCCCTTAATAACTGTAAGGCAACGTTAGTCGTGTGACTTGTGATGTCAGTTTTGATTAATTTAGCTTATAATAGCCCGACAACCTTTATCGGTAGCTACCTGGGTGAATTTAAGAGAGGAAAAAAAGAGAAAAGAAGTGAAACATGAGTCGCATCCCTTTTAATCTTGTGCTCCAAGGACTCAGTGAGCTTTAGCACCGCATTCCAAAGCAATACAGAGGTGGTGAACTTTTAATGTTTTGTGATGTAAATGTTTTGCTTTATCTATAATTTCCTGTTGGCTTGGCTGACAGACAGCCGGGTAGCCATGTTGACATGCAGAAAGTTAGATCCCACAGCCCACCTTCTGGTCTCCACTGGGCAGCTAACGTTAGCCTTGGCTGCTCTTTACTGTACACCACCTGGGTTGGTTGGGAGCTAGCTAGCAATATCACTTATTTGCGATTGGCTTGTAACGCAGAATGGCGTTGCTGCGAAAACATGGTGGCCAGTGTCCGGTCTCCATTCACGTAGCCCTGTTGAGTAAGCAGCTTCATTTTGAGCCACAAATCCCTTTTAGTGTTGTCAACTAGTGTATTTAGGACCACTAAGTGTGCTGACAATGCTGACGGTGCTAACGGTGCTAACAGTGATACATAGTTAAAAATGCCAAAGGGGTTTTGCAGTGCAAAATTGAGACTGGAGGGTTGCTCCCCCACCCCCTTTTCACTGCATTACCGTCACCACACTGCTGTTGCTTATAGTACAAGCAGTTGCCAGTTTATTGCTTAAACACAGTTCCCAGGGTTAAGATATGGAGATACATGCATCAGCAGCGGCCATGTTTGCTTTACCATCTTGTTCATGTCACAGATGCAACATTACTCATCCCTGATGTTGTCACATATTTGCAGCCCCCAACACTTGAACTTTGTATTAATGGCCTCATCCTCAAGTAAGGGTTATCAGTGAGGTTGCCATGGAGACAGCCAGCGAAGAACGCAGGCCAACCCAGTGTAGTGTGTTTCATTAGCATGATGTGTGTCCTCCAGCACAAAGTTAGGAGGAGCTCTGTGTGCGCCAGTGCCAAGGGCCATGAAGAATTGTAGTGACTGCTGTTGTCCCTAATCCACAATCTCAAGGCTTCTCCCAGGCTGACATACACACACACACACACTCACACACTCACACACACACACACTGCTGCTGCTTGAATAACCACAGCTTGCAGGCGAACTCCAGGCTAGCTGAGACTGTAATTAATGACGAGCTTTGTGATCCTGTGTCGGTACGGAGGAAATTCACTTTCCCACTGATACCTCGTGACATTTTACTCACATCACATTTGTCATTTATAGAAAGCCGGCTAATCCTTGATGCATTAGGGGAGGCTGGTTTAATTGAATAAAGGGCAAGCTAATTAGTGAGGGTTTTTTTTTTGGGGGGGGGGGGGGGGGGGGGGATAAAGGCTAGATATGAGAGGTGACAGGCAGTATGTGGGACTGGTGTCTGTTTCCCACTTCTGATTGTTTGTTGGAGTATGGAGATGAATTAAATTGATGCACCCCCTGTGGGGGTGAGTTAGAAGGTGGAGATGGATTACACTTTTCTTCCTCTCATTTTTCCACCCGTCCCTCCTTCCCTGAGCGTGACTGGGCTTGTCGGGCAATGGGGCCTCGTTAAGACTGCAGGGTAATGGTGGAGCTGCAACAGATTGATGTAGCAGAAAGGGGACTGCTGGACTTTACTAAGGAAAAAAAAAATAAGGAGGGGGTGCGCTGCGGCCATCTGTCAAGGTCCACTCATCTCCTAGTTGCTCCTGGTTTGAGAGCGATGTAAAAGAGTCATGATGTCGAGTGGAACAGTGTAGTGGCAGGCAGCAGCTTGGCTAATGATGACAGAATACAAGGGGACCAGACACCGGGGCTGACCAGCTCGTCAGCCTGCACGAGCTCGGCTGGCAGACAGTCGCACTTGAAGGACGGCAGCTGAGTGTTAAAGCTCTGGACGGACTCGAGTCAACTCGTTAAGCTATAATAAAAGGAGAATCTCATTTGCCAGCTTGGCTCAGCACAGCTCCCCCTGCCTCTCCAATTTCTAATGTTCCTCTTTAAATGAGAGAGTGTGAGTGCATGTGTGCAGGATTAAGGGATCGAGTGGGGGATGAAACACTGGGATAGAGAGGCGCAGCAATGCCAGGCATTAGACACAATTAAAATGGTGGCTGGGGTCTGTTTTCATTTGTTGTGGATATAAGCCAGCAGGCTCAGACTCTACGTCACCCCCGAGTCCCCGTCCTAACTGAGGCCTCGGTGAAGGATTAGGCTGGGGGGCAGGTTGGACGCCTGCCTCCCTCTCTAACCCTGCCAGCATGGCAGACACTCCCCTCCTCCCTTTACACACATCTAGCCGTGCTCTTCTCCAGAGATAAGACCAGGATAAATAGTCTGTCATGAGTGATGGCCTCACCCCGGGAGCCAATTAGACGGGCTCAGCAATTAAAGGAGTCTGTTCATTTAGCTATTCAAGGCCTGGCAGCATCCCCCCATCACTGGTGCTTTGCGGCTGCAGGGAGCATTGGCCTTTTACTTATATTAGAAGTGTTGAAGGTTACATACATTTGATCTGTGAGAGAAGATCTTGGAGGGGATGATTCATTACTAAAGCTCAGTGAACCTCATCCTGTCACCTTTCCATCAAAACACAATTATGTACTGAGCCTGCTCACCTACCTTTAAATAACACACCTCCGGGTTCCAGCGCATCCTTAAAAAGTCTTAAAAGACATTACATTCATTCTTCTAGAAATAAGGTCCTAATTAATCTGTCAAAGGTCTTAAAGTCCCCATGAAACGGGAGTCATAGCTTCTGTACTATGACGTGTCTCCCAGGGATACAGGATATTTGATCAGAGTACAGTTATAAGACCGATTGGACTGATTGGACGTCTAAAAAGTGGGCGGGTTTAGAGTTTGGCAGAGCTACAGGAGACTGCAGGCTCAGGGTCAGCTGGTGGCTCCAGTGTTAGATCAGGAGGATGAGGGAGAGGTGAGTGAATGAACGAGTAAGACCTCAGCCACATTGTTTTGGAAATGAAAACAAAGGTTTGAAAGTTAAAACGTAGGCGCCTCATAATACTGAGACTCTGATGATGTCAACATCAACAGGACAATAGTATCTGTAAGGGAGAGAAAGAGGAAGTCATTCATATGCTCCACGTAACATTGGCTGCTGAAGTAGTCTCACTGTAAAATGTCTTGAGCATTATCTGGAGCTGTCACAGATACCACTCTCCATAGGTGAATAAATTCTACGTCACGGTCCATAACCACAGTAATTTAGGGAAACTAAGACACACTGACATGTAGCATGCTGTTGCAAGCTAGTTAACTAGTTCTGTGTGGCTAAAAGTGTTGGATTGGTGGGTGGGTGTCATGGTATTATTGATTGAAATTGGTTGGTAAAAGTTGCAGTCGCATATGTTTTTAAATAGGTGAGTTAAAAGGCAATATTTATTTAATCTCAACTTTAAAATTGCTAAAACATAGGAAGTAGGATTTTATCATTTTCTCTGACATTGCATTGTAAAATCTTAAGATAATTAGAAACATCTTTCTTTAGTAACATTTTGAATTAATGAGTGCCTCTCACATTCTCCTGACACAGATCAGGATAGTGGAACAAACAATACTCATATTTGATTTCCTGCTGGGATGCTCAGAGCAGAGGATAATCTGTCTCCTAGTTAGCTGTCATTGTACTCTTTAACAGAAACTGACTATTTAACTGAGATGGCCAACATTTGCAGCAAGGCTGACCCTGGTGCAAGGAGATGCACAATAGGATGGAATCCCACATGCATAGTGAGTAAATGAGTAAATCGCAGAGAAACCCTCTGACAAACACCAGGTATTTCTCAAAAAAATCCCGTTTTCTGTTGCACTAAACATTCGGGCAAAACTGTAGTTTATGTTGGTTCATGTTTTCTCTCTGTCTTCAACTTTAGTTATTCTAAAATTGGTCTTAAATTTCATTCTGAGTGGCTTTAAATAAGCCTTAAATCTGAGCTGTAGGAGTCCTGAGCTCACTGACACATTTCAGGCTTGAGGGCTGCTATGCATGCGAGGGTCCAGTTTTTATTTCTGAGGCGTCTTTCCACATGTTGAGACATAATGATTGGGCATGATTTGAGCTCCTGTGGTGTTTGAGCCTTTTTCCAGCTCTCTAATGAGCTCTCTTCACAGGGCCTCACTCACTCTAAACTGCAGGCTAAAAGGGGTTATGGTTAGGAAAAGATGGCTGAAAATACCTGCTTTCAGGGGCATGATCCCCTCTGGAAAAATAGCGATGACCAATTTTCTTCTTTGTTGGTCTTGAACTGTGGTTTGTGGTGGTCTGCAGCTGTCTCTCCGAGGTGTCACACCATCCACCATCCCCCTTACCACCAGATGACCGTGTCTGCTTATATACTATGTCACTTCAGAATCATCATCATATGATACGTCTGAAATGTGTTTGCAGAAGCGTACACCCAACTGGTGTGTGGGTGACGAAGTGGATGATCGTGGAATTGTAACTTTTACATGTAAATATCAAAAAGGATAAATCAATCAAGGCTAAGCTGTGAGAAGGAGTGGAGGTGGAGGACAAGGTGACAAGTCTAAGAGAAAAAAGAAAGAGAGGAGGTGATGAAGAGGAAAGAGGAGGAGCAGGTAGCTACTAGCTGTGCCCAGGATAGGATTAACATTATGTCCTTTATTCTGTTCAACAGGAACAAAAGCTGACCTGATCCAATGTCATTATTACAATGATATACTGCATGTGTCCTTTGATAACTGATAATTAATTTATTATAGTGTATTAAGACAGTATCATTGCATTAATATATTTGTATTACACATATTTCTGTAAGTTAAATCCAAAATGATGCTGTGAATACAGAGGGTGAGACACTGACAGACACTGTAAAGATGAGCAATTGGGGAGACAAGGAATTGCGCACCCTCCTTGTCCTCACAAATGAAGAGGCCATTAACCGTCAGATAACGGGGACGGTGAAGAACAGGCCAACTTATGAGAGAATCGCAGAAGGACTGACCAGCCGCGGCTTCCCTCCCACGTCACTGTTTACGTCACACGCTGAGCTACACGTTTTGTTACTTGCTTACGCTTTCCTGCAAATTTGCACAATTCCTGTTTAAAAAGGGCTAAAGAGTCAAAGTGTAGTACAATACAGGCAAAATAGGTTCAACATAACACAGAGATACTGAATTTATGTTTTTACATGAACAAAAGGACACACAAGCCAAATAACACCAAGACAGAAGAGTAAACTGAGACAGAAAGGGGAGAGGTTTATTGTCGGGAGCTACATTGCTGTGTTTTGGCCACGGCTGCTGTGGTATTGCTTTATTAACATCTGCAGTGACACTTTTTGAATTGCAAGAGATGTGAGTAGTTTGGATCTTATTAAGAGAGCTGCACTCAGAGGCCGGAGCAAATAACTATCTCCGCTCTGATGGAGGTTTTCCTGCGAGCCAAAGCCTGCGTCATGAGACGATAAGCCTGTGTCCTGCAAGACTGAAAATTAGAGGAGAGGCATCTTGAGGAGAATAACCCACTTTATTTTTGTCACCGGGGGTTCCTCAGCCAATATAGCAGGTCCATGCTAGACAAAAGAGCTTCAAATGCTGTTGTCACAGAAGGTCTTGGAGAAGATGAGCAATCAGAAAGAGTGGTAACAGCAGATTGTGCTGCTCCAGCCATTGATCTGCTTACACTGCGGGGGAGGTGAAAAGGGCAGCTATATATAGTGAGAGAAAGGGGTTCTCTTTCTTTGCTCCTCTTTCTGTCTGGTCTCTGTTATCTAACCAGAAAATCTATGACTGTGGAGAGCATCAATTGAAAGTCCTCTCCACTTGAGAGTTAAACTATATCACTGTGGCTCCGCAGGTCGTTTTAATTCTGCCCCTGAAATAGAAATGTGGGGGTGTTCAGGTTTGCTTTCCCATGTTCCCAGCGCCATTCAATCTTACTAACTACATTGGCATCGCTTTGCCTCTGTACTCTTTGCAGCAGGATTGATGGCTGCAGAGTTTCATAGGTGTACGCAGCGCCTGGGGATGACTTGTGGAAAAAGGCTCCTCAGACATCAAGCGCAGAAACATCACTGGCAGTCAGAAGGAGCGCACACACCCACTCCACATGTAGACACGTCCTCATCAAATCGATGACTATCAGTGTAAGGATGGTCTCTGGGCCACAACTATTCATTTTGCAGGATTGTGAGTTAATGGGGGGAATCTGTGGGTGCTCGGAGCTGTCTAATTACTCCAATCAAGTTCTTTAATCGTGGTGATTTTTCATGGGCAGGGTGGTGGGGAGCCCCTCGCTCTGATCGATGTCCCCTGTCTCTCTCTCTCCGCCCAAATCACTTCAACTCTGTATGCTGTAGGCAGTGGGTCTGGGCTAAATGGCTTTCATTTGGATCCACTTGACTAACACTGGCCTCTGAATAGCTTCATCTCATACACACATACACAAATGAAAACACACAGGTGCCAACCCAGGCGCCAGAGTAAATGGTGGCATTGTACATTTCTGCAAACAAAGGATACGTGACATTTGCACATTATTATGTAGTAGATACATAATGTGGTAACGTGGTTATGTTAAGGCACAAAAAACCACACCACACTCACAAAAAGGATCATGTGTTGGCTTAGAGTGCCCAGGTTTGAGGGCACTATCCTTGCAGGAAATGCAGTGACAAAACAACTGATCTTTTTGACACTGTCCTGAAGGAAACACAGTGATGTCTTCCACAAAGCAACCACTTTTTTGTGGCTCTATCCCTGCAGGAAATGCAGTGCAGCAAAACAGCAACCACAGCTGGAAAAACACAACGGGTTGCTAAAAAACACCCATGTTTAGAGGATAAAAAGCTGCATGAAAAAGAGCAACAAGAATAGCCACTGGAAACACAATGATGACTCTAAAACAACCGGTTTTGTGGTTTGTCGGTGTTGAACAGTGGTCTACAGCTTGGCAGGATTCTCGCCTAAGTGACATGCTGTCCACCATCCCCTCCACATCCCGATGACAAAGTCGGCTCATTTAAAACGATAAAATATGTATGAAACCTATAGATATAGACAAGCATATCCGTGCTTTGCAGAAACTGCCGACTGGACTGCAGGTGCTGTGCTCAGTTCAACATTAATTTTAATTTGAATTCAGTGTTACCCAGTCTGGCTGAGAGTGACCGCTCCATCTCCCCCTCCTCTGCACTGTGTCAGGGCAGAACAGATGGTATGTTATGCAGAAAGCAGCTACCTTTACAGCTGCAAGAAGTGCTAATTAAATGTGCAGAGGAGAGAGGTGTTGTTTCAGTGTGCTCATCCTAATATCCACTGACAAACATCCAATATGTGGCCATTTACACAGATTGATTCAGAGCCCACTTTTGCAGACTTCCTCTTGCATGCATCTTAAAAGTTTAGCAATCATGTAAGAGAAAGCTTTTAGATTTCTTCTCTCAGGCTTCTTTTCAGATTTTCATCGCTGTAGGTAAATCTGCCCACCATTCGCCAGGCTCCTGCAGGCACTCAGGTGCTGTGGGGGATTCTTCTGGCTCATACCTCTCTTTGTCGAAGCAGCACCACTGCTGGGCATACACTCTCTGGCTTTGGTTACTGAGCGAGACTGATCAAAAGGAACCCAACTTTGCTGCTTCATGCTGCGGAGCTGTGCAAAACTTCAGAATGGTGCAGTTCAATGGAGGACAGAAAGAGGAGATGGACATTATAGGTCATATGTCAGCAGACGCTTCAGCTTCACAAGCTCCGACTCCTCTTTTCTTGCTTGAGCTGGAGTCAACAGAGATAGCTGCAGGCGCTAACATCCTCACCATCATCAGCACAATGGGAAGGAGAAAGCCCCACAGCCATGGCGTCTGTTCGCCCATTCAGCCAGTATCCTTTCAGAGCCTTCTCACCCTTCTACCTATTGTACACCCTTCCTCGATAAACGACAGCTGAAAGCAGGAGGGGACTGCTATAGAGTCGCTGGGATGCAGCTAACGTGTGGCCATGTGCATGGAAAGCCACGAATATAAAGTGTGTGTTTGTGGCCTCCTTTGTGCTGAGTTGACACCTGCTGGGCTGAGAGATTGCCGTACAGCGGGACCCGACGGTGCTGTCACACCGGCTGGCTTCTTGTCTGCTGGGCCATCTTCCAGCTATTTCAGCTCTCTATCGCACTTCTCCTAATCTCATTCTCCACACTGCCAATGTGCTGAGAGCACCAAACTCGGAATACATGGTATCGGCTGCTATATTTAATCTGGGAAAAGCTAACACTTCTCAGGCTAATGCCATTTCCACACTGTGATGAGCCACTGGTTAATTTACAATCCGGTGTATAGGACTGGTCCTGCCTTGAGCCCCAGCTCAGAGAAGGGAAAAGAATCTGTTGCCAAGCAGGAGTCCATGTTTCAGCACTGAGTGATGGACAGTTCCCTTCTGCACTCCTGCTGATTGCAAGTGGAGCTCACTTGTCAGATGGCCTGAGGAGCTTTGTGTACTCTGGGTCTGAGGCTAATATTCATACTGCCAGTCAGGTCTTTTTAGCTACGTTCAGGCCCTGATCACACAGGATGTGTTTTAGCAGTTGGAGTTGGCTTTGTGTAATAATTTTTAATGAGAATGAAGCTTTGTGTTTGCATTTATTGTGTTGCGACACGCCCTGATTTTCTGCACTCTAGGCATCTGGCATTTTTGCTGGGGTGCTCTGAACTCAGAGCAGAAAAGCACAAGCGCCCCTCTGTGCGGAGTTTGCATGTTCTCCCTGTGTCAGTGTGGGTTTTCTCCAGGTACTCCGGCTTCCTCCCACAGTCCAAAGACATGCAGGTTAACTGGTGACTCTAAATTGTCCGTAGGTGTGAATGTGAGTGTGAATGGTTGTCTGTCTCTATGTGTCAGCCCTGTGATAGCCTGGTGACCTGTCCAGGGTGTACCCTGCCTCTCACCCAATGTCAGCTGGGATAGGCTCCAGCGCCCCCCGCGACCCCCAGCAGGATAGCGGTAACGGAAAATGAATGAATGGATAAAAAAAAATTCAGCAAACATATTAAGAGGAAGAGAGATGTAGTAGAACATCCTGGTATTTTGACATACTGCATTTGACATACTATGTTTTGAGACAATCTTTTTTCTGGCACACTAGACAGTTTGGTAGTATGCGGATTGGAACGCACAGTTGTCTCCATGGGCTGTGTCACGATCACTTCTGCTGCTCCAACTGCTGAGCATGTTGATCAGGTTTCACCCGACAGTATTTTTCTCTGCAAAAGAGCGAATAAGCATGTTCCTCAAAATGTTGCTGTAAGAGTGACAAAGAAAAATTGTTGCCAAGTAAGAGTGTTTGTTTCAGTACAAAGTGATAGACAGTTCCTCAATACTTTCATTATTACAAGTGGCGCTCACATTTCAGATGTTATCACTTACTCATACCCATTTTTAATTGTGTATAATTATTGAATCTTTATCTGAGCACACTGCCACCCCTCACATATGCTCTTGTTATACTTAATACGAACACTACAGTATATTATTAATGGCTGAGGCTTCCAGTCAGTCTATGTCTGGCTCCTGGCTACACTTTGACGGCTTTATTAATTCCCCCCCCCCCTCCTTCCTCCGTCCTCTCCTCTCCCTTCATGTTTCTCTGCCTCTGTAGCTCATTACATCCCATTACCACAGCCCGAGCAGAATGTGGAGATGGTGTGAATGCACCAGGAGATCAGCTCGGTGTACAGTGCATTAAAGAGGCCATGCGCTGTCAAGTTCTCAGACATAAGTCCCCTATGAGAGTCTGCAGAATGGCACAGGACAGAAGCTGCTTCATTGTCGCTGTCGAGGTTGTTCAGCCTGGTTGAATTACTACTGTCCCCCTTGCCGAGCTGTCAGCGGATACAGTCTTACAGTAGCAGCCCCGTGCTCAGACTCTTACTTGTGCTATTACAAACTGGGAGGATGGAGCCCAAAGCTGTGTGTATAGAATATTTAAGAAGAGTTTAATGCATTCATTATCTACTTCACCAAATAAAATCACAATAAAATTAAAGGGTAACTTTGTTTTTGTGATTAATGGGAACAACAATTTTTGAAATTGCTCCAGTATTGAGCGACACAGGCTGCCACTCACGGCATGTTCACACCATCAGTGTGCAATGACGTAGTTCAATTGCCTGCAGGCATCACATTGCCACTGGTTTCGTGGCCGCTAATTTGTTGTTCCCAGTAGTAATTTAGACACAGAAAATTACCAGAATTACCCTTTAAAGTATAATTGATTACTTTAATGCTCTTCTGTTGCATCCAATGATAGATGCAATGTATCAGAATTTTAAAAAGCCAGACATTTTCAATTAGAAAACATAAACCGACATCTACAGTGTGGCACAGACAGTAATGTCTCGCTGCAGCAGTCTTCAGTATTCTCTCTGTCAGCCTGCTGAAAGCTCCTCCCACTGCCCCACAGTTACTCTCAACTCAGCGCTTTGCTTACAGAATAAAACATGACACGCAGCCCGGGCCTGAACAGAGGACCCGCCGGGGTCAGCAGAGGTTGACAGTGAGTCATCAGAATATACATCATTCGGGCCGCGTGTCATTTTTGCTTAGGAAACGGTCAGAGCACTGCTCTTTGCCATTTGTTGGACCCTGTGTGATAGCTGTGGATGACATGGCTCCTACACGGACATCTGGCAGTTATGACAGATGACAGTTAGCTTTGCCAGTAACCATGCTGCATTCAACGCTGCTGCTTCAGGTTGAAATATGTTCATCATTCACTTTCGTTCCTGTCTGCTCACTGCTCAGCCGAATAGTCAAACCTGCAGTACTGATACAAACATGCATCGCATTGATGAGTGTGTGTGCAGGTGTAGATTTTAGCGGGGATGCAGGAGGATACGTCCCTGTCAATATTTAGAACATGTGCATTTGTCCTTCCCAGTAACAACATGAAGGTAGCAGAGGACTTTTATTCTGACTGTTATTCTCATTTACACCATAGATTGATGCAGAAAAGGTACGCACTGCTCCTGTCTGTGTGTGTATGTGTGTGTGTGTGTGTGCGCATCTACTAACTGTTGTGTCTTTGTGTCCAACCTCAGGTACACCGAAGAAGAGATTCGACAGAAAGTGAGCACGTTCAGACAAATGCTGATGGACAAGGAGGGCGTCATCACCAGAGAGGGCTCACACACACAACCAGTGTAAGTAACTGTCTGTGATGTGTGCACCAGGTGTGTAACACAGAACTACTGTCTGTCCTTTTATGTCACAAAAACATCTGTATTTGGCAGTAGTGCTCAGATCTTCTATGATTATTTGCATTGCTTCATTTTAATGTTGTGTATTCGAACCAAAGAAGTCCAAACTGAGTCTAAACAGAAGCTGCCAGTTACATTTCCAAGTGAAAACCAGTAATAGAAACAGAACAGGGCGTTACAATACAAGAAAGACACTGGGCCATATTCCATGATATTCTTTCAAAATTGAAGAAAATGGGAGGAGGTGTCCCAGAAGAAAATAAAGTTTGTTTGAAGTGTCAGTGAAAGTGCGGAGCCTCGTGAGGATCATGTAGTAAAAATAACCTGCAACATCAATTGAGCCTCGTGCTGCGCTGCACAACCAGTCTGATGAAACATTATTAAGGATGATAATGTCTCATAATGTGAAGTTACAAGGAGCACTTGATTTTCTTAATAACTATGGACATATGATATATCCTTGATGGACAGTAGTACAGAGTGAATGATTGTAGCAGGATGTGTGTGATATCTGTGTGTTCAGATTTGACTGAGTAATGACTCTGAGATGAAATGCTGGTGGGTCCCAGAAATTGTGTCAATCAGATGCAGCCCAGTCGCCAGAAGAAAATGTTGGCATTGTCTGTTTCTGCAAACGACAACACCTTACGTTTGCATGTTTCACACATGTCATACACACTCACCGGCCACTTTATTAGGTACACCTTTGCAATTGCTTGTTAACGTAAATAGCTAATCGGCCAATCACGTGGCAGCAACTCAATCCATTTAGGCATGCAGATATGGTCAAGACAACCTGTTGAAGTTCAAACTGAGCATCAGAATGACAATGAGTTCACTGCACTCCAATGGCCTCCACAGTCACCAGATCTCAGTCCAGTAGAGCACCCTTGGGATGTGGTGGAACGGGAGATTCTCATCATGGATGTGCAGACGACAAATCTGCAGCAACTGCGTGATGCTATCATGTCAATATGGACCAAGATCTGTGAGGAATGTTTCCAACACCTTGTTGAATCTATGCCACCAAGAATTAAAAAGGGGGTCCAATCAAGTACTAGCAAGGTGTACCTAATAAAGTGGCTGGTGAGTGTAATTGTTTCTTAAGTGACTCTGTTGACGTGGAGGGGATGGTGGAGAGTGTATCACCTGGGCAGGACACATGCTAAGCTGCAGAGCACTGTTCAAGACCAACACACAACAAAACTGGTTGCAATTTAGTTTGTCACTGTGGCTTTATAGCCCCCAGATGTGGATGTTTTGTAGCAGCGTGTCGCTGTTTCTCCAGCAGGGATAACACCATGAGAAGCGGTTGTTTTTAACTGATACATTGCTGCATTTCCAGCGGCGTTAGCGCCTCCGTTTTCTGTCTGTATAGTGCCACAAAAAGCGGTTGTTTTTCACATTTCTGGTTTTCCAGGGGAGATCGGACTTCCAAAATCAGATATTAAAGCTACAACAAGATTTTTTTTTTAGCCATAACCAAGGGGTTTTATTTGTGCCTAAATGTAACCTCATGTTTTCAGTTTATAGGTCAGGGTAGGGGGAGAATATTACTGCTGAAATCTGGATTCAGATCACATCATCTATGCATATCCAAACAATATGTTTAAACCTCTTGTGTGCATTCACCTAACCTCCATTCTGTTGTTCATTCTCCAGCTAATTCATTAGGGAACCATAAGAGTTTTGTATCCCTGATGATAAATGAATTAGAGTAAATTAATCTAATAACACTAGACAGCCATAAATATCAAATACAGGCTGAAATTGATTTTTAAAAGAGGTTATGAGAAATGGCCTGCAAGTCTAATAATGTCTTCAGGCGATCGGCTCCAAACAATATGGACCGTAATTGCAACAGTGCAATAAATTTTAATTTGAATCCTTGGCTTTTGACTGATAATGCCTCTCTCTGGATACACAGGGAATGGTTAAACCCTGATGCTTTGAAAATAATCAGCAGCATTTTAAAGTCTATTCTAAACTCTGCTGGAAGCCAATGAGGCGAAGATTGGCATGATAATTGTCAATTTGTTTAGCGCTATAAGCCTCGCTCCAGCTCCAAGCACGAGGCGGCATGGAGAGTGTCACATCTGAGGCGAGCAGAGGTGGCATTAAAAGAAGCAAAATAAATGATCGCATGTACGTTCTCTGTCCAGATCACACGCAGACACACGCTCGCACAGGACACTGCTTCAGTCGTCACACACATGAGACATGGCAGCAGCAGGATGTGGGCGTGGTGTCCCTCCTGAGTCAGTCCATCATACTGTATGTGTGAACGATGGAGAGCGGCAGCGTGTGGTGGCGACGTGACCCGCTGTCTGCAAACTAATGACTGCTAATGATGCTGATGCTTCCTGTCTCACAGACTCGACTAATGACTTATCCTCCCCTGCACCTCAGTCGGCGTCTGACATTAAACCAGTCCACGCTGAAACAAGGAGGGAGTCTTAGAGGACAGTTGAACTCAGCAGGACGAATGTAATAAACTTGATTTAATAATTTGTGGCCCAGAGAAAGTACACTCTGAAGATATAGAAAGCTTTGTTTGTTTTGCTTTTCGGGTTAGTTCACTCTCAAGGGCACTTCTGACTCGGGTCAATTTGGGATTTCAGAGCTTCTCTCCAATTCTGCAACTTTCTCTCTCCAGAAAGGCCTTGATGTGGAAAATTGAAGAAGGTTGTAATTTGCAGGGTTGTTATCCCCCCACTCCCCTCGCACTCAACACTCCCCCAGGCCCTTTACACACACATATACACACTCAAACACACACACACACACACACACACAACTGCAGACCGCTTTGTGTAGTAATTTACATCCCTCTGACCACCACTCTGACTTTAAATGTGAAGTGCCTCCTTCTGAAATATTATATGAAGTATGCCGGCATGAACCCGTGGGTTGGCCTCAGGGCAAAGCTGTGCTATAGGCCCCCTGACGCTTACTGCCACCAGCAATAAGCAGATCAACAATCCCCTACATTAATAGAGAATATGGTACGGGACGCTCACATCAGTTAACGTGGGCGCACAGGGGCCCCAAGAGCCTACAGCTAACAGTATACTCAGATATGCAAGTGATCTCATATTAGTATAAAGGTTGTGTCACTCTTCTTTATAGCATGCAAGGTTCAGCATTAACGTCTTGTCAGGCAAGTGGGTCAGAAAGCTACTCACCGAAGTCAGTTTGTACTTGCCCCCATACAGATTGTTTTATTTATAAGTAGTTAACAACAAAGACTAACATTGGAGTTTCACCCACATCCATACTGCTGAGACCTGGTATGTCTCCAAAACGAGGGTCCTTGTTTGTTTCCATTTCATTTTATCAATGCTAGTGGCACAGCTCTAGGGATGGCAGTACCAGTGGGTTGGTCCACCACTTTGGTCCAGACAGAAATATCTCAACAGCTATTTGATAGACTGCCATGAAAGTCTGTACATTCATGGTCCTTAGAGAGTCAAATCCACTGTGCCAACACGAGCTGAAAATCAGCTCACAACTTTTTGGACAGATCTCAACTCCTCAGTGAACGTGCACTAATGTGGCTCTCTGGACTCTGTGCTCAGTGGATGTGACGGAGCAGCAGCAAGTTCAGCCGGCCAGTCATCAGCCAGATAGAGACGTGAATGAGCTGTGAATGCTCATTAAGTTGATTGCCATTGTTTGTGTAACTAGGAATGTGTGGATATGTGCACGTACATGGTCGCAGCTATTGCGAAGTTGTGCTTGTTTACATTAGATAGATAGATAGATAGATAGATAGATAGATAGATAGATAGATAGATAGATAGATAGATAGATAGATAGATAGATGTGTGTGTCTGTGTATAGTGCTGTCGACCACTGTTTCTCAATCCAGGTGTGCCAGGTGTACCGTGGGCTTCTCTGATAACCACACACTATTACTGAAATATTCAACTGCGCCTATACAAAAAGTTATGAATGAATTTTTATTTGACTGTGTCAGTATGTTGTGTGCACCCATTTCCTAATAACGCAAAGGCAAGGCAAACTCTAGCCAAAAAATGTCATTTAATTTAATTCAATTTTTAAAAAAAAAACTTCACAGGGTACCTATTTGTCACCATTTGCGTGTGGGGAATTATAAATGTGTGGCACATCAAAAGCCCTGATTGGCAGCCAGTGTTGTGGTTGATAACATTTAAAAGGAGAAAGCTGAGAGTGGGACAATGGATCGCTTTATTGTACGGAGCAAATTACAACAAAGCACTAGCATAGACGACCTACTGCTGAGAGAAAAGAGAAAAAAAAACTGTCTGTCAGTAGACAGTATAACAAAAGCTACCTGTCTTATTTTTTCTCGTTTAATTGTCTTATGTTGTGATAAGAGTGATAACACATGTTGCTGCTGTAGACTCTGTCTTGTTTGACTTAAGTTTTACCTGCACTGAAATCTAATAGTTTGATTGAAATTTGAAAGATTTTGCAAGTTTATGTGACATACATGAACAAAGTTAGTTTCAGTAAATGAAAAAAATGAAAATTAAAGAACAAATATAACAAATAATGGAGAGTAAAGAAGAGTAAAAAAAAAAGAGTAAAGGTCATTATAAAGTATTTTAATGATGTCACCAATCACAAATTTTGTGACCAGCCGCAGTTAATTATACATCGTATAATCATATAAATCATATCACTCAAAATTAAGGTACACACTGATGTAAAACAGAGATTTATAGATGTAGATAATGGACATACTGGTAGATAATCTGCTAAATGAGAGGAGGCTCCATCACGATAGCGCTGCTGCCTTCAGTGAGCGTGAGTTTGCTCAGCTGTGAGGTTTTATTCAGATGCCATCTTTTCCACGGGGACTATTACTATTGACATGCTGCACCGCTCAGCTGTAGCTTAATACTCTTACACACTAGCAGTAAACAGCCAGCAGTAAGCATGGATGAGCTAGCTCATAACTCTGTTTACCGATGTCCCACATTGATTTCCTGCAGAATGGATGGGAACACGGGGCCGAAGAAGGAATGCAGTGCGTAAAGCCTCTTACACACAGAGACTGTCCGAACAGGGCCAGATCAATGAGGAAGCTGATCCTGGGCTTCACATCGGCAATCAATATCTGATGAAATGCCTGAGACGGACGTTTCTCATTAGCAAACAGTTGCAATAAAAATGGATCCACTGTTCGACTGTTGCGCAGATAATCTGGGTGCACCCACAACATCAAGGTTTTCCCCATGATCACTGAATTGATCAGCGTAAACCTCCAGGCCAGTCGATCCTTCATCCTAATATGACCACCATAAAGCTAGCAGCTACTAGATTTGCCCCCACACTCCTGCTGCAGAGCAATCAATCCGACCTCCACCCACCTCCTCCCAGAATAACAAACTATAACTCTGTGCAGCAATAGAAATATATCCGGGCCTTCAGTGGCAGAGTGGCTGTCTGAGCTCGGATATGAATGGGCTGCACTGCTATGTGCTGCAGCCCTGTGGAGGGCCTTGGCCGTGGTCCATCACTGCCAGGTCTCGGGGACAGCGGCTGAGTTAGGGAGCTTCCCTCCTCACCAGGGCACCATTAAGCACAGGGACACTCACTCATCTGCCTAACAGGGACGCTGCGTTGATCACCACCGGGCTGGACAGATGTCTCCGGCATATTGGAGCATGGCATCGCTTAAGAGATTAGAGACAGGATGGGGAATTAGTTGATTTATCTCTAATGACTAAGCATGGGACCACTAGATAGTTTCAGTTGTTGTTAATTGCTCTTCCTGGCATTCGCTCCCAGCCCTACAGGGACACTAGCCTTAGCCAAAAACAAATGGCATTTTGCATTTTTTTTATCGATCTAGAAAATAACATATTATCATGAATGGTGTCCAATCAGGCTTTGCTAATGACTTCTAGTCTAATTTAAATGCAGTGTAAATTGCTTCATTATTAACACACTAACCCCATAAAATCACGAGGGACCTCATTCTGTGGGATAGATAAATATTCTATGTGCATCTTCACTATTAGGAGCAAAGCCAAGTCACCAGAGGAAAACACTGGCTTTGAACATTGCTGCAAGCCATACATTACATTTATACCTTTCAGACGTGTCAT
Organism: Epinephelus awoara; assembly: GCA_035609425.1. Lineage (NCBI taxonomy): Eukaryota > Metazoa > Chordata > Actinopteri > Perciformes > Serranidae > Epinephelus > Epinephelus awoara. Next base: position 22,283,692 of record CM069304.1, on the reverse strand, counting down.
ACCAAGATAAAGTGATGTAATTCTGATTTTATGTGTATGAGCTGAGTTTATCATGGTGGATGGTGAGAAACCTAGTAGGAGTGTAATGATACATTGAGCTGGGTCGATATGTCAATTCAATAATCAGCAGTCCAATATCATATGATCAAATATGCAAAGTAAAAAGACAAGGCATTTACAAACAAAGATACAAATCTGTGGTGCACCCAGTGGCTTTGTGGGTAGAGCAGGTGTCCCATATACAAAGGCAATGTCCTTGCCGCAGTGGCCTCGCTTTTGATTCGAGCCTGCGGCTCTTTGCTGCATGTCATCCCCTCTCTGTCTTCCCCTTTCATGCTTAAACTATCCTATCCAATAAAGGAAAAAAGCCAGAAAATAATCAGAAAAAAAAAAGAAAAAGAAATCTGTGTCACCATTCGCCCAAGCCCACTTCCTCCTTAGACCTTCAAACAGTGCTAGTGGCCAAGCACCAGGCAGACAATGACAAACAGCCAACAAAATGACAATGAGGATTTTTACTGATGTTGATGATAGGCTGCCCCTTTGAGATGGTCCGTCGATTGAGCGTAGAGCCCACACTGTAACTAACTGCACTCCCTTAAGAAATATTATCACATTTTTAGAAAAATTGAGTAGTGATTCAAAGTTTCCCTGCTTCCCTTCACTGGTTCCTGTACAGCAGGGTCGGTCTTTGTTTCACTGTTATAATCATTAAAAAGCAAAAGCAGCATGTGTACACATTCAGTAGGCTATATCTTCAGTAGCTAGCTAGCTAACCCTACACTTTTCAGGGTTTGATTCTGGTTTTGGAACAGGGAAGAAACGTTCTGTCTTTTTCCAACCTCTCCAGGTAACGAGTATCATTAATTCACGACGTGCCCCAGGCACAACATTTAGCTCCAAATCCACAAAACCAGCCTGAAAATGAAGAAAATCTGAAACGATTGCATTAGAGTCAGTCAGACCCTGGTCTGAGCTGGCCAGATGCCAAGTTATGATTGGCCAGTCTGTGTCTGGGGGCGGGACTTAGGGAAGGGTCGGATGATTGGATTATAAACCATTTTGACGACAGTCATGTTTGTTGCAACCAAACCGGGTATTCTAGATCAGGGCATGATCTTTTCTTAACCCTAACCAAGTAAATTTTGAGCCTAAATCGAAGCAGTGTTGTCACAACATAAAATTGAACAATGAAATGTAAAGTTCAAGATATTAACAGATGTTAACAGTTTTCTGGTTTGTAGAAACTTACAATGCCAACATTTTCTTCTGGCAACTGGGTTGAAGAGAACTGTCCATTAGGCCTGCTGCCATATCAAATGAATATTTGTTTGATGTTAAATTCTAGCATCTTTTGAGAAGAATATTGACTATAAAAACAATGTACAATTTACCAACTAAAGGTTCTGGGTCAGGTTCTTGCATCTAGATACAGGTCTGAAATTCTTTCTTTTCATACTTTTACTTTCTATTTATGCTTCATGCTGCTGCAACTCTTTTAAAATCTTACATGATTTTATGATTTATAGTTTTACAACTCTGATATTATGAATCAGTTCTGTTTTATGTCCATTATGTCTATTTTATGTGAGGCATATTAATAATGTGTTTGGACAAACCTTCTTTACGAATGCCAGCTCTGATAAGAGGGTGAAATTGAAACTGAATTTCAAAAGTAACAAAACACGTGGCTTCTACTTGTTTCGTCGTAGGGTTATGCTAATAATATGGAAATCTCCACCCCACAAGTTGACAGGATTGGTTCCTTATGCTTGTGACGGATGAAAATCTGGCTGTCTGAATTTGAAGTTTTGTCACCATCATTGGTACACTGTAGCTCTAAGCTCTAACTGTAGCCATCATCTGGAAATCCTCAGCCATGACAATGACTGCTTATCTTGTAGCATATAAACACATTCTATGGACATATACAAGGTCAAAAACTTAATAATCACTGGAGGTGGTTTTAAAGCCCTGAGTCATGTTTCCAGTCTTCTTCTCAGGCTGCAACCTGCTGCTGGAAGAAGTCTGCCTGGTAGGCTTTCTGCCAGAAAGACATGTCTTGTTAAGGTTAGAAGAAAAATGTTTGGGTTAAAGTGAATATGTTTCTGCCACAAAGCATTTGTATACAACTTCCACCTCTCAGAGGGTAGGGTGTCAGCCTGCAAGGCAAAATGCAGGGCATGTAAAGTCCATAAATCATTCACCACTCCTTCAGCGGCTCCTGTCTTCTTTCACTTCATGATTCAATAGCTGGACTAAGAAAATACTGTTACAAGAGGTTTACGTGTGTCCTCTGCTCAATATTTACATGTTTTTCTCAGTAATAAAATGAGTGCCATCAACAGTAGTGTATCTATATTGAGTCTCAGTTTCTAACTTAATAGAGTTCCTAACTTTGTTCACATTAAAATTCCTTCTCCCATGTGAACTGTGTCACGCCCACACTGCCTGCAGTTGTTTACTTCTCTCCCCAATTGATTCTGTTTTCGCAGACTGTTGTTTTTGTTGCTCAAGTTCAAATTAGCATGATTTTTGTAATGCAAGTTTATTCATCAGAGCGCGTGATGCAGTGTGTGTGTGTGTGTGGGGCTGCAACACTTCTCTGTGCAGAGAAAACGCTGTCATTGTGAAGTGAGGTTATTTCGCTGGTTCTTGGCATCCCTGCTGTGCCCAGTGGTGCTCAGCCAATTAAGAGCTTTGCTGCCTCATCTCTTCCTAACTAACCATCAGGCTTGTGTCCTGTTCAAATCCTCCACACTCTCTCCTTCCACATTCTTTACACCACTTCACTTTTTTCCTCTGCGCCAGCTCTCCTCTCTTCACTCTGATGGTGTGTTTGATCTCCTCGGTAGAGATGCACCATCCTTTGCTTTGTCATCTTCTTTCTGTGTGTTGCTCTTCATCTCATTAGTCCTGCCTGTTTTCATCTCTCTCCTACTAATCGAGGCTGCATGGTTCGTCATTGAGGTTGTGTCTCTGTCATTATCACTCTAATCCAAGTAACCTCCACTTCCATTGGCAGCATCTCTGCGTGAAAGGTACCAGAAAGCCCAGAGCATGGCCTGCTCTGTTTATAACAATACAAGGTCAGAGAGATAGGACTGCATGGGGGAAAAAATAATCAGTGTGGTGTGTTCTTTATCTGTTTCTTTAGTCCGTATGGAGCCTGCAAGGTCAGATCTGGTGGATCAGAGGAGGCCACATAAGAGAGGAGGGGGTAGCGGGCAGACAGGATTAGGGAGGAGGCTGCTGCCATCTGTCTGTATATACAATACACTGTGTGTGTGAGGAACAAGTGGGAAGATATGAATCCCACAAGCTGAGCTGTAAGAGTGAGAGAGATGATGATATTCTCACTGCCGGGATGAGGGAAGATTACAAATGTCAGTGTAAAACCATAGTCACAAAAAAGTTCAGTGAGTGAGCATCACATTTTTATATATTTAACTTAATGTTTTTTGGAACAAAGTTAGGTACCAGATGGGAAGGTGCACGCCAGCTACATTCATTATCCAGCAGCATAGCTTCACCAGGTCCACCCACCACTTTGATCCAGACTGAAAAATCTTAATGACTATCGGGTGGATATCCATTAATTGTCTACATTTTTGATCCCCAGAGAATGAATCCTCTGACGTTTCCTCTAGCGCCACCAGCAGGTTCACATTTGTGGTTTTGAATGAAATGTCTGAACAACTAATGTATGGATTGCCATAGATTTTTTTCAACCGTAAAATGTCCCATTTTTTTATGTAGCACTGTCACAATTCTTAAAAAAATTCAAATGATAGGGAGGTAGGTAGATAGGTAGGACAGTTTATGTTACTTCCACCCGATCATTAGATCTTTAATCTTCTAAAGCTGGATTGTCCAACTTTTGTCTCCGCTCTCTGGCAGTAAGTACATTACACAACCCCTTAGGGCCTTGACACACCAAGCCCATGGTCAGCTGTTGGTCAATGTTGGGCCATTGGTGAGCGTCTGTTGCCCTAGTTTTTGTAGTGTGTCACACACCTTTGGCAGCAGTCGGCTCTTGCCTCCTTTTTTCGGCCTATCAGAGACTGCAGAGCACGTCGGAAAGACAAATCACTCTGATTGGCAGTTCAGTTCAGTGCATGAGACGCAAAATAGAAGTGAGTGAGGAAAACAAACAAAAGACGAAAGTTGAGAGGGAATGGGATCGAAACAAAGTTGTTTTATTTGGTAAGACTATGTTTTAGCCATTGAGCCCTCTGGCAGAAATGGTTCACAGTTGTCTGTGTTATTATTTATTTTATTAATTTTTTTTTATTTAACCTTTATTTAGCCAGGTTAGTCCCGTTGAGATTAAGAATCTCTTTTTCAAGGGAGACCCGGCCAAGACGGGCAGCAGCAGCAAAAACACAAAGTTGCAGACAGAGACACACAGGGAGACAAATTCACAAGCACTAAAATTTTGTTAAATTATTGTTGTGTCATGCAGGGTAAGTGTAATTTGTTCTTTCACAATCGGGTTGTATTGTTGAAGTGCTAATTGGCTCAATAGCATCTTGAGTTCATCCTGTTAGTCTTCAGGTTAGAAGACTGACAGGATGAACTTATGCGCTAGTTGGCCGTCAGCTGTATTCTTTGCAACTTTTTGTCCGAGACGCAGGACACTGTTGCCATTAGTTCAGTCAGCCACTTTCGTCAAAGAAAACTTTATTACATTTGGTGGTATGACTCTGTTCTGGGGCCTCTCTGCCTTTCCTAGACCTACGCAGAAAGCCTCTTCCATGCGCCTACGAGGAAAGCCTTAAGGCAGGGAGACCACACCTCTCTGCCCTTCCATGCGCCTACATGGAAAGCCTAAGGCAGGGAGAGCAGCAGCAAAGTGATTCCAGTATTGCAAGTACCATATCAAACTGGATCACTGACATCCTGAAACAGACCTTGAAATGATCAGGATGATTCAGCTGTTCCTTTATCAGCAGGTAAACTCTACTTTGTCTGCACTCCTTCTCAGGATTGGATGGGCCCAATATTTTTCCTTTTTCAAGAAGACTCCATTTTGCTTTGCATCAGCTTCTGTGCGTACAAAAAATACCGACTTGTAGAACCAAGGCTTTACTCCTCTCACTCTCAACACTCACACTCACACACACACTCCACTTTTATGACCATTGACTCTTGTGTTTCCAGGGTCAACCACCTGCATTATCGGCCTGATGGGTATGAAGAAGACCCTGAATTGGTTGGCTATCAAGATGGAGGCTATGACCATGATTACCACAGCGACAACCGGTAAAGCACATGTTTAAACACACACATGCTGTTTAATGGTGATGTGTTGACCAGCTGTGACCCCTCAAGTGGTGAATTAAATCAGCCACCCATTATCTCCTTCACATGACCGCCGGGTCTTTCCTATGGTGCTATCCATAAATGAATCCCAAGATGAAATGCTCTTCACTCCACCACACAGTAACAGCATGCACCTGGAGATGAACATCTATTATTATTTATGTTTGCAAACCATAATGCAGATGGTTATTTAGATTTTCTGGACGTGACACTAGGCAGAAAAGATTAAGTGTCATTTCCTCAAAATGATTTCCTGTTTCCATTGTCTGATGTATTGCATGTTATGGCAGAATGAAATGAGGAAATGAGAAAATAGACCCTTATCGCCTCGCACAGCAGCAAATAACTGTAATCAGAAATTTATTCTTTCTGGAAATTATTATAACAATCACTTGTGAATTATTTCTGCCTCTCACTCTGGATCTCACTTTCGATCTCGCTCCCTCTCTTGTTCTCTCCTTCTGTGGCCAATTCAGAGTGAAGAGGAAATCAAGCAGCTCTCCATCCCCTCGTCCAAAGAAAAGGAAGAAGAAGAAATCTGGCCGCCGAAGGAGTCGGTGAGTGGAAACGGCTTCCGCTGATGAAGTGGTTCAATTTTTCTCCTTTCTCTTTTTTCCTGCCGCCTCGTTGACAGAATAATTACACTGTGGTTTTGTGAAATGGAATTCCAATTATTTTTGTGGGAATATTTCTAACGAGCTATCGGATACTGCAATCACAGAGAAAGGGGGGGTCGATTATAGGGAGTCATTAGCAAAGTCTCATTTCCCATTGTCTTTTGACGAGGTCAGCAGAAGACAGACAGAGTGAGAGACTGAGAGAGAAGGAGACAATGCTAAGAAGAAGAAAGGATAAGAAGAGAAAGGCAGAGAGATGAATGGAGTTGGGGACAAAGAGGGAAACATCAGCTGTCACCTTTGCTAACAATGATCCCCTCTGAGGTGTGAAGTAATGGAACACAGTGATGAGTGAAAAGCCAGAAGCTGGCAGCAATCTGAGGCTCATTTTGCATCTTTGTCATGGCATGCAAATTCTTCCCTTCTCTGCACCAAAAGGTTCGGCAGCTCCTCACCCACTCACAGAGAGAAGAAGAAAAAGAGTGGGAAGAAACACAAGCGAGACAGGTGAGTGTGTTCCTGCTGTGTGTGAGTGTCATCATCAGTGACATGTCAGCACAAGAAAGAGAAGTGTGACTCTTTGAGGGTTTATGAACAGTTGCCCTCACACTGATGGGTGTGACAGATGGGTGAGAAGAAAAGGTGAGGCGACAGGGGGGAAAGGCAGCAAGCAAAAGGAAGGGGAAGAAGGAAAGGCTAAATGAAAGATAGGAGGACAGGGAAAGGGGGAAAGTTAAAAAGAAGAAGGAAGGGAAGGAGGAAAGGAACAATATTGAAAGAAGGAAAGACTAAAAGATAAAACTTAAAGGTAAAAGATAAGAAGAAAATGTAAGTAAAAATGAGAAGAGGAAAGATAAGAAGAAAAAGGAAGAAGGAAAGGAACAAAAAGTAAGAGAGAAAGGGAAAAGGGAAAGGGGAAAAAGACACAAAGTAAGAAATGGAAAGAGGAAGTACTAACACATAGAGAGACAAAGGAGGAAAGACACAAAAAAGGAAGAGAGGAAGGAAAGGACCAAAAAGAAAGGGAAGTAGGAAAGACTGAAAGATAAGAAGAAAAGGGCAGTGACAAATTAGGAGGAAGGATAGGAAGAAAAAGAAAAGGACGAAGGAAAGAGGAAAAGAGGGGAAAAGAAATGGGAGGTTAAAGTATTTAAAGACAGGAAGGGTATGAAGTAAAAAGGAAAAGATGAAGGTTAAACAGAAAATGGGGGAAGAAGGAGCAAAAAGGAAGGAAAAGGAGGAAAGACTAGAAGACTGAAAGAACAATGGAAGTGAAAATGAAAAGAGGAAAGCTAAGAAAAGGAAAAAGGGGAAGGGAGAAAGACAGGAAGTAAAGGAAATGGACAGAGGAAGTATTAAAACACAGGAAGAAAAAAGAGGAAAAACAGAAAATATCAAGAGTGGAAGTAAAGGACCAAAAAGAAAGGGAAGTGAAACATTTAAAGAGGGAAGATAGAAAGAAAACGAAAGGGAGAAGTAAAAAGGAAAAAGGTGAAAAGGAAGGGAAGGTTGAAGTATTGAAAGACAGGGTGTAACAGGAAGTGAAGAGTAAAAGAAGGAAAGATCAGAACACAAAGAAAGGGAAGGGAAAAGACTAAAAGGTGGGAAAAGGAAGTGAATAAAGAGGAAAGATAAGAAAAAGGAAAGGGTAGAAGGGGAACAAAAAGAACGGGAACCAGAAAAGGAACAAAAAGAGGAAAAGAAGAAACATTAAAAGAAAAACAGAAGTGGAAATGAAAAGAGGAAGATAAGAAGAAGGAAAGTAGGAATGGGAAAAAATACAGCAAGTATAGAAATAAACAGAGGAAGTACTAAAACATAGGGAGAAAAGGAGGAAAGACAAGAAAGGGGGACTGGGAGGGAAGGAAGAGGGAATGAAGGAAGAACAAGAAAAAAAGTAAAGTTTAAAAGACAGGAAGAAAAAGGAAGTGAAAAATGAAAAGAGGAAAGATGCGATGAAAAGGAAAAAGGACAAGAAGAAAAAGAGGGAATAAGAAAAGACTAAAAGATAGGAAGCAGAAAGTAGTGAGAATAAAAAGGGGGAAGATGGGAAAGAAAAGTAAAAGAAGAGAAGAAAGAGCAAGAGCTCATCAACAGATACTCATGCAGTGCCTTGGGATATCATAACGACAATAAGCAACTGTCTAGTGCCCTCCTCCTCCTCCAATTTCTCCCCTCTCTGTGAGCTCCTGACTCCTGGGGGAGCAGGGCTAAATGTGTTGCTCTAATAACCCAGCCTGTACAGAGGAGCGCCACACAAGAAAAATGAGCCTCTCACCAAACTGTTGAGCATCACTGCACCTCCTCGCTCTCCTTTCACACCTCTCATCCATCCCCCTCCTCGCTCCTCATCTCCACACCTCCTCTCTCCTCATCCCCACGCCTCCTCTCTCCTCATCCCAATGCCTCCTCGCTCCTCATCTCCACACCTCCTCTCTCCTCATCCCCACGCCTCCTCTCCTCATCCCCATGCCTCCTCTCCTCATCCCAATGCCTCCCCTCTCCTCATCCCCACACCTCCTCTCTCCTCATTCTCACGCCTCCTCTCCTCATCCCCACACCTCCTCTCTCCTCATCCCCACGCCTCCTCTCCTCATCCCCATGCCTCCTCTCCTCATCCTCACGCCTCCTCTCTCCTCATCCCCATGCCTCCTCTGTCCTCATCCCCACGCCTCCTCTGTCCTCATCCCCACGCCTCCTCTCTCCTCATCGCCATGCCTCCTCTCTCCTCATCCCCAAGCCTCCTCTGCTCATCCCAAAGCCTACTCTCCTCATCTCCAAGCCTCCTCTCTCTTCATCCCCACGCCTCCTCTCCTTGTCTCCATGCCTCCTCTCTCCTCATCCACTGCACCTCCTCTCTCCTCATCCTCACGCCTCCTCTCCTCATTCCCAGGTTTCCTCTCGCCTCATCCTCACGCCTCCTCTCCTCAACCCCACGCCTCCTCTCCTCATCTCCACGCCTCCTCTCCTCATCTCCAAGCCTCCTCTCCTCATCTCCAAGCCTCCTCTCCTCACCCCCACGCCTCCTCTCCTCATCTCCACGCCTCCTCTCCTCATTCCCAGGCTTCCCCTCTCCTCATCCCTATGCCTCCTCTCTCCTCATCCTTACACCTCCTCTCCTCATGCCCAAGTCTCCTCTCTCCTCATCCCCATGCCTCCCTCCCAGCCTCACACCTCCTCTCCTCATCCTCACGCCTCCTCTCCTCCCCCCCAGCCTCACACCAAAGCCGCTCTGCATTGCAGGTGCTGTTGATGTATGAATAATGTATGGATGGTGCAGAATGCAGGGTTCCTCCCCAGAGAGCATCCGTCCTCCCTTGATGCTCGGAGCTAAAGAATTCATCCTCCTGCTTGTTTGTAACTCACTTTAATATAACAGCTTCATTGGGCTCGTTGAGCTCGCATGTGTCTCACATAAAGTATCCATGTCCTTGTGGTGAGGGGAGGTGAGGGATTCAGCTGTGACCAGAGTGTTTGAGGGAGGAGGAGAATAATTAAAGCTGCAAGCAGCAATGACCGGGCCCTCGCACCTTCATGTGCGTCAGGGTTGCTGGTCGACACGATGTTTCCTGCTTGGAGTGCATTGTAGAAATGACCTATTGCAATTTTTGTTGATAATCAAAACCATTGTTGATACTGTGGGAAAAGCTGACCTAGTAGAACAGGCGCCTCATGTACAAAGGTTCACGTCCTTGCTACAACGGCTGTGGGTTCAATTCCAACTCCGGTCCCTTGCTGCCTGTCATCCCCCCTCTCTCTCCCTATTTCACACTACAGCTTTCCTATCTAATAAAGACAAAAATGGCAAAAAAAAAAAGATCTTTAAAAAGATATTGTGACTCTAAAATTGCTTGTAAAAACAACGTATTAACTGTTAACAAGTAGAACACAGATACAAGTTTCCTACGTAACAATTCGTATCGGATAGTTCAAGAGGTTTTTCAGTTTTTACATCAAAACCAAAAATTGTTCCAACTGGCCCGGTCTCCTCTGATCAACCCTGTGCTTTCAGTGTCAGAGACAAAATGAGTCAATAGTTGTGTCTCAGTTCAGGGGCTGCAGCCTTTGAAGGACGCGGCCTTTGCAGTCGATGTTGGCCACGTCCTTTGAAGACCGCATTAGCCAAACCAAACGGTTTCCAAAATGGGACGGTCTGATCTGCAGAGGATATCCTGGTTGCATCACCAGTTGTTCTCACCCCAACTTGTTGGTGTTCCTGTTAGCTAGCAACTAGCTGCGCTTGACGAAAAAAGGAGTAAGCAAGGAAGTTATTTGGCGCTAAATCATGGACCCAGAGATTGTTATTATATAGATGTTTTTTATCTAGTATTTGAGGGGATGATTCACTGCCAGAGAGACTGTTGTTTGATATATTTCAGGTTTTCGGGTAAACTTATTAAATTAGGATTGTTTAAGCCGTGTGCTTTTAGCTAATAGTAATGTTAACAACAGTTAACCATTAGTTGATTAACAACTGTTGGTTGACTTAAAATATGCAATATCTTGGGATAGGCTGAGCCACAAAGGATTCATCCGTTGCACCCTCCAAATTCTGGGAAAGAAGGCTGCATCTCTGGCCACATTTGAAGGAGCCTTTGAAATTAGACAGTCTTGGTTGCGCCAATGTGACGGAATCGGTCTTCAAATACACCCTTCAAAGGCTGCAGCCCCTGAATTGAGACACAGCTAATATGGGCCTGTGATGTCTTCAGGTCCGGATTCTTATCCATCATGTGAAGTCTGGTGCAGATTGGTCTGTAAAGTCAACAGCTTCTTGTGTCACGTTGAAACGTGCTAACTGCTCGCCTTGCAACGAGCATGAAAACCCAAAACCTTTGCCGTTCAGCACTGTGAATGTCTTGAGATTCTGCTGCCCAAACTGAGATGGATCTGTTGAATCCTCTCGAAAGAGTTTCGTAAAGTTTAATTCCTGTAAAGTGCCCAAAATGGCGTGTTCTCACATGACCTATGACATCATGGCCCCCAGCTCTTGAATATTCCTTAACAATTTGGAATCACAGTAGTTGGAGGGTTGTACCACCCAAATTTTAAACAAATTCGATTAACCCCCCAGGAGGAATTTGTAAAAGTTTGCATGAAATACATGAAAAATGCACAAAATTCAAAATGGCAGACTTAAGGCCAATTCATAGTTTCCTGTTACATGTTTCTGTGAGGGTCCACTTTGGTCCCCCTGATGTGAATTTCGACATCCTCCAGTGTCTGCATATCTGTGGGCTGTTTGCCATCCTACCACCAATATCAGGTGAAAGTGAATCCAAGAAGACGCTGTTGGTGCCGGATTAAATGTCTGCTGAATATCCAACTTAAAACTAACTTCACTGCAGTGCGCCAACTGTGGCTGGCTTGACCGCAATGTGTTGAACTGGACTGGAGTGTGGAACAACAGATTATATTTTGTAATTGGAGCAGTCACAGTTCACGTGGTCACAAAAAATGGGCTGCATGCTGACATCCACATCGCCGTCCATATAGACCTTTGCAGACATGCGGAAACAATGAATTGGCCTTTAGTGGAGCTAAAGCGACCCAGTAGAAGGTGATGTGAGGGATTTTATCGTGACCAGTGTGTGTGGGAGAAGAAGAAAAATGGGCTCTCCAGAATAATGCCTCATATACAGTAAAGTCCCCAGTTGATTCCCTCCAGTGGGGAAACATGTGCTGCTACCGCTCTGAGTCGCACATCAGCCACATATACATTACTGTGACAGCTTTATTACTCCCCTCTCAGTGGATCAACACACTTTGTGCTGCCACTGCCTCCCACTCCACTGCACGCTGTAGGTGTGTAAAACAGCAGGGGGGATGAAGTGCTGTTCAGGAAAATAGCAGCAACTCGCAGACTGGCCTGACTAATCACCATGGAAACTGCAATGAGGGTGAAAGTGATATGGAGGTGATGTGTCAGTTGAACGCTGAGGACTGAGGAATGGCCGGCCTCCCCGTCATTACTATGCGCTAGATACGTGGTCAAAGGGTAACTGAATCTGGGGCTATATTGCTGCTGTATCGCAGGGAGCAGCATCGTCTACTGTACAGGCAGCAATAGGAAGAATAAGCGTGACATCCACAACCTGGAGAATAGCAACTGGAGACGCCAGAAGTGAGAGCTCCCTGTGGACACCTTTGTAGATATGGATGTATGCATGTGACTCAGAATGCATGCACATCATTAGGAGTGCAGAAGTACATGCTGAAATATTCCATGTAGGAGTTGGCACATGAAAATACATGATCCTCCTGCTGTTCACAGAATCTTGAACATGTTCATATTCTGTGACAAAACTAAGCCTGAGACTGGGAGCTGTACCCTGACACAGCTTTGTATGTCTGTGTCTGTAATATTTAGAATCCTGTGTTCATTAATATGTTGAGGCTTTTTTGTCATCATACGTACACAGATGTTTTATTGAGTATATGATGGGGGGATGGGAATCACCAGAGGCTCCACAATACAATATTATCACGATACATAAGTCACAGTATGATTATTGCGATATTATTATTCTGATTTCAAATATGTTGCGATCTGGCTCCAGACTGTTCTGAATACTGATCTGAAGGTTTTTCTGTTCTGGCCACAAGCTCCAGACACGCTACTGCGACATCACATACACTGCTACATGTAGCTACCTGCTAACATCAGGGAAATGTAATCTTGTTGCAGTCAATTTCCCCCTGATTTCGGGTCATATTCCTACTGGAAAATGTCCAGTTATGTTTAGAAGCTTTTTTATTGGTGATATTTCATGGTAGTTTTTTTTTTTGTGGGGGGCAGTTTTTCCTATCCGCTGTGAGGGTCCAAAGACATAGGCATGTCATATGCTATAAAGCACTCAGAGACAAATTATGATTTGTGATATTGGGCTTTATAAATAAAATTGAATTGACATTGAATTAAAATACGAATCTGAGAATGAACATAGTAGGTCCACTTTAAAGTGAAAGTATATACGTTGCAGTTAAATATCCCCTGTCAGTCTTTTCCTATCCTATCTGATGTTTTTGGAATAATATTACTGTGGCATTAATGTGTGTGTTGCATTTTACTGCTGCAGGTGTTTCAGGTTGTGCTCATTTTAACTGCTTTATATACTGTTGGGAAGTTTTATCTACAGCGATGCATCATATTCTAGAAGATCATTGTATGTTTCTGCCGTGACTGTCCTGTAAGAGCCACAGATCTCTAAAAAGTCAACCTTTCATGGTGTCAGCAAAACACTTTTTGTGACGTTGCATTTTCCAGCTGATCCAAGAGGGTTTTTGAAAAATTTATTTAGTAGAGAAGTAGGAGAATTTAGAATTTATTAAATAGTTTAAGTGTGAAAGGAGGAGAGAGAGGGGATAAAGTGTAGCAAAGGGCCACACGCTGCAGCCACTGCAGCAAGGACATTGCCTTCGTATATGGGACGCCTGCTCTACCCACTACGACACCGGGCACCCCAAGAAGGAGAATTTTCTCAGCACAGATAGAGGACACATCAGCCTTCAGCTAATCACAAACATTTAACACCAACATATTTAGAGATACATGTTTTTATTGGACAGGAAGAGGATGAAATATGTCATCTGAGAAGCTGTCAATGAAAAAGTATTTACCCCTGACATGTACTACATGTACATGTCAGGGGTAAATACTTTGCTAGAGGAGAAGCATAAAGTTGCATAAAAGGAAAATAAAGTACAAGTGCCAAAGTACAGCACTTGAGAAAACCTACTCCACCACTCAGTATACGAGTTATATGAGTAGTTATCGGTGTAAATACACTGCTGCTAAACACAAGCTTACTCACCTCCAGAGTAAATAGAAAAGTGGCACACAGCACAGATTAGACTTTGGGTTCAGCCTCCAGCAATTGTCCAAAATACTACCTCTGATGTCCCAGAATTTAATTCAAGAAGCAGTTTAGTAATTCCCAGAACCGCCTCAAATCTGGAGCATGGATGTAAAAATACCTTCTCTGTATAAAGTTAGTGAACCTGCTACTTGGAACAGACACCTGGTTCACAGCTGTAGCATTACTGTATATGAATTTTTCAGACCATGGTGATGATGATTGTTGTGTTTTTACCTTTTATAGATCTGCGTCTGGCTCCAGGAAAAAGAGGAGATACAGGTGTGTATGGAGCAAGAAAACCCCCCAATACATTTTAACATGCATAACGTATAAGGTGTGTGTTATTGTCGTTTCTGCCTACTGATTGTTCAAAAGACAATGCAATCCATATGGGTGAGTGGTGCATTGAGTTTCCTTTTTTTGTACAAAGGGTGTGAATGTGTGTTTGCTGTGCTTTAAAGCACACAGCTTCATTATCTCTCGTGTGACATTTGTTTCAGATCGGGCAGCCCAAAGAACAAACACAAAGACAAGAACAAACAGAAGAAGAGGTGAGATGCATATAGAGTCACTGTAATACCATATATGTCAACCAAACACTAGGGGACTGTGAATAGACTTTTAAGACATGTTCAAAACTACAACTAGATTCCCTTGGAGATTTTTTTTTCCCATCCTGCTCTTGGTGGTAAACATAATACCAAACTGCCTTTAAGACATATGACATATAAACAATTCGTGATGTGTCCACAAAAATACATAACTCTAGAAGCACAAGATAAAAGGTGTCATATATCAGTAATTGTTGGTATCATAACAGTGTTCTTGACAATTCGGCATCAATATAACCCATTTAAATAAGTTATTTGATTACAAACATTACATTTTGGATTTCGTTGCATCAACTTGCTACCAGCCTCCATTGGTTATCTGCACTATTAAAGTGGGAATGAGAGGTGAACCATTTCAAAAATTAAATTTTGACCTGGGTGTAAATATGAGCGTCCTAGCAACGTTGAAATATGACGTTAACATAAACAGGTCTCTTCAGCTATTCTGCTAAAGTTTACACTGTCGCCTACACCCATAGCTTACGCTGTTGTCAGCATTTATACTTGTGCGGTGGTGTGTCTGTGTCACTCTGCAGTTACACCTCCAAAACACTAGCGTCGGAAGTTTCTTTGAAGAGCTGTAAAGTTTAGTTGATTCAAAACACACCAAAAAACACACATTAAACATGGCTTGGCATGACAAATTATCTTTATCTGGACACATTTTCCTCACAAATACAACATGCTAATATTTTTAGCACAAGCCTATGGCATTTTACATTGTATAAATTAGCCTAGCGGCTTGCGGACTTTTCCACTACCTATATAAAGCCTGGTGACAACAGCAACATTTAACAAAGGTAACATTACAAAATTCAACTCCGTTATAATTGTATACATATAATATATACATTAGCCTAGCAACAAGCAGAGATTTCCTCTGCTCATGTGAGGCCAGGATAAATCCGGAAGTATAAATCCCCGAAGGATATATTACACACAAAACTTAAAATGCTATTTTGTGGAGGCTTTTTTGTCTTCAAAATGTATTGTTTCTTATCTGTGAAATTAAAATAAATAAAAGCTTCATTTCCACTGAGGGAAATGGTTTCAGCTTACAAAAATAGTCAGGAGGTCTGCGCCGCTGCGCCGTGCAGTAACTTTTCTGGGAAAGTGCGTGTCAGGGTAAAGCGTAGGGTACTGCATCCATGCAGTGCAGAAGTATAAATCCGGCATAATACTTCAGCCACATCTTAAAATGATAAGCCAACATTGACTCACACAGGAATTCAGCCCCAGTTTCCTGTGTGGAAGTCCTGTGCTTAACCTGCTCACTCTTTACAGTGTGTGATCTGACTTTCTGGCAGTACATTTGAGTTTTTTCTCTAAATTTTAATCACCAGAGAATATCCAAGATTGGCTAGTACTAGCCCAAACCATGACTTTTTTGGCCTTATCCCAACCAATGCCAGCCTTGACCTGTCAGTGTGTCGAGAACCAGCCAATAACAGCATGCAGTGGGATCCATAGTAATGCTGCGTTCGTTGTCCAAAAAGCTGCAGTGTGACTATTCTCACCCAGGTGCAAATAGACAAGTTTGAATATTTCTGAACATCATATCGAGGAAAAGTCTGACAAGACAGCTCGGACTGAGCATTATGACCACCTTACAACAATATCATGGGAGTCACAACTCGCACAAAACTATCATGACTTTGTACTGACTTTGGAAATGTGTCAGTGATAGTGAAATGGCTTGAAAAGTCGTTTGGTGTAAGGTTGGCTTTGCATGTTGTTGCTGAGCTGACTGAAATAACAACACATCTGCTTTTTGCTCTACAACAAAGTTTCACGTCATTATCACATCAGTCAAATGTGATGTACATATACAGTGTGTAGTGTGTAAGAATAAGCACAATTTGTTCTCTGCACACAGTAAAACAAACAGTACTCTCAGTCTTTAACAAGAGGTACAACTGGAATCACGTTCAGTCTCTCATAAATTTATATTGGTATTTTACACCCATTATCTCACACTGACACTCTCGGAGAATGTTAATGACTGTAGCAGATCGCATCTTCTAAGCACTAATGTGTGAGTTCAACAAACCCCCCGTGCCATACATCGCACCCTGTCCTGATTAGAATATATATTGAAGATGTTTGGCAGTGCATGAACTGTTTTACATATCACGAGATTGTCGACTGAGCTCGCTGTGGCATGTGTGTCCCCGTGATGTATGCGTACATACAACATGGCTTTATGTATGCATATGTATGCATGTGTGTGTGTGGTGTGCGTTCGTCCATTGGTTGTCATTCATCAGGTCCCCCGGTGAGACCCCCGGCAGGAGTTCACAGCGTCAAGGCAGCTGCTGCAGCTCCCGTAGCGCCTCCCTGTCCTCCACTCGGAGCACTTCCAAATCTCCCGCCAGGTAGACTCCTCAACACACACACACACACACACACACACACACGTATCAACACCTACACTTGGCTTTGTCACACACTGGTGTTGCGCAACTAACTGCCAAGCAGTTGCCCTGGTGACCGCCAGTGTCATTTACACTCTGTCCTCTGGGAATATATTAGGATACAAATAGCGCTCCTATAATTGATTGATAGTCACTGTTGCTAGCACTGTTAGTCATTTTATGTAGCATGGAACATCTTTTTTTTCCACAAAGCTAAATTTACTGTATGCTCAAAGTGTTCCTTACAGAATCACTACAGTGATAGAGTGAGATTCTGTTTGTTTTGCTAGAGACAGCCCAGAAATTACCATCTCTAAACCCACCAGACTCCATTTAAGTAAATAGTAATTTTAGTGTGTATAGAGCCAGCATATTATCACATCTAACTGGGTGAATTAGGATTTATTTAAACCAACCAAGAGTTGGTGATTATTGGAACAGTGGAAAGAGGACCCAAGGCTTTTTTTGTGGATTTTATTTTGTTTCTATTGCCTTTGAATGAACTGTGTTGTATTATCATACAATTACTGTTAATTTAAACTGACAGGCTCAGTCGTTATATGTGTCTGACAACATTACAGGAAGGATCCGTACAGAGATGAGATGAAAGGGCCGGGTGTGGCTTAGGAGGTAGAGCAGGTCGTCTACCAATCAGAAGATCAGCGGTTTGATCCCAAAGCATCCTTAGCTAAGATACTGAACCCCGATTTGCTCCTCATGGCTGTTCCATCGGTGTGTGAGTGTGTGTGAATGGTTACTGAGTAGCAGTGTGTGGTGCCTAGGCCACTAGTGTGTAAATGTGTGTGTGAATTGGTGAATGTGACTTGTATTGTGAAAGCACTTGTGGAAGGCACAATGGTGAGGAGAGGAGTCAAGCTGCCATAGGAGCAGAGAAAAAGAGCTGCTACGGTAGCTGGTTTGTACAAGCAGAGAGGGAATGTGGAGGAAATGCATTTAATTCTGGGGGCAGTAAGGCTGGAAATAGGACAGTGGTGTGAAGTGTTGTGGGGCGATGCGTCCAGGAGCGCCAATGTGCATCTAGCTGCCACCAGTGTGGGGTTGCACATTGAAAATAATAATGGCATATTTTTGACGTTCACCAACGCAGTGTTTTGGCCTATAAACCTTTTTGTTAGAAAGTAAGATTTTTTTTTTGCTTAACCAAAAACAGCCCTGAAATTGCCATCGCCAAACCCACTAGACTCCATCTAAATAAACCATGATTGCATTATCATAAAACACACGTCATTCAAAGTTGACAGAAACGAAATAAAACTCACAAAGTCTTGGTTTTGGTTCATCTTTCCACTGTTCCAACAATCACCAACTCTGATTTGGTTGAAATAAACCCTAAATTCACCCGGTTACTGTAGATGTGAAAACATGCTAAGTTTTCCTGTCTGATGCCAGTTTACATCCTGTCTTATTCTGTTTTTTGTTTTTTGTTGTTCTGTTATGTTAGACAGCATTTAAACATTTTTTCGAACTGTTCTTAGTGCCAATGAGGTTATAAAGGAGCAGCTACAAAGATTTCTGCTCTCCCGCAAAGTTTTTCTTTCTCTGAAGAAGTCACTGACAGGGCAGAATGTTTATTTTATGAAATACAGCGTCACATTTATCCAAAGTTTCTGAGCTTGGATTCGTCAAAGCTTGAAGAGCCAACTAATGACAGAAAAAGTTCTTTGCCTAGTGAGACACAGTTGTCAAGTGACATACAGCCACTTAAAGCAAAGAGAGAGATCAGAAAAGATGCACAGATATCATCTTTTAGCTTGTTGGAGATGAAGATTTATATTACATCCTCCCATTGTTCATTCTTTATATATATATATATATATATATATATATATATACAATACAATATGGTGTTCTGCAATCCTGTGTGATTTTCATAGACAACCCACAACTTTTCATAGTGGAAACAGAAAACAAGCGTACCGAACTGAACAGCACCATAGGATACTGCTCAGTGGAAACAGGGCTAAAGTTTTCTTCACAAATTCAGTGAAACACAGAGTCAGTAACTGGTGTACAAATAATCATTTTGTGGGTGAAATATTCCATTGAAGAGAAGAGAACTTTGGGCTGTAATTTCGGTCGACAGAAGTCACAGTTTCTGAACATTATTTTTGGCTGAACTTCACCTTGTGTGTTGTTGTGTGGCTCTGCTCTTCCAGACTGAACTCCAAGCACAAGACGGACGGACAGAAGGCGTCCGGCACCTCGCTGTCCCCGGGCACCAACACTCCAGCCGCGTGGCACAATGGGGACCACACCCAGCAGCGGAGCCGCAACGGCAAGGCCGGCAGACTCAACCACGGCGATGGCGAGAAAGGGCACGATGTATGTAATCTCCTCTATTTTGCTCCCACACCCCCACCCTCCCACACCCACTACAACGGTATCTACCACAGTCTCTACAACTGAGTTTTATCTTGCTCCTTTTGTGTTGGTTGACATGAATTCTCATCTTGTTTGATATTGAAAGATTTTTTTCATTCTGTTACCAGTTATTCCTAGGTTATAGGCCAGTTTTTATTATTGATATTATTATTTGTGACGTGTAAAAGACACTCCTGCCCTGTGTAAAACTTGCCGCTCCTGCTGCTTTGTTTCTGGCTCTCTTTGACTCCTCTGCCATCTTGTTTTTTTGTTTCGTTTGTTTGTTCTTGTTGTTTGCCGGTAGCGGAGGGAGGGAGCAAAGAGAAGAAAGGTTTTAGTGTTTCTGTTCAGCACGCATCCTCTGAGTCGAGGTTGGCATACCACACCTCGGATGGAAATAGGAGCCACACTGGCACACAGTGTTTCCAAATGAATGAGCAAAAAGATGTGTTGTTTCTTCCGAGCGGGTGCCTGCTTAGGCATAAGACACATAAAAACAGATCAGACAGGGACAGGACTTTAAACATTTGCTCCCCCCTAAAGGTCCTTGCCCGTGAATAAACATCAAAGAAATATGTGTCTATCAGGAGCAAGAACTTCTCAGTTTTACTGCAGATAAACTCGTAATTAGCCAATGATGCAAGAGTCACGCTCAAGCATCTGATGGTGCTTTAAAGTGATAGCAATCTGTGATTTGTCCTTGAACTGACAAATGTAATTACTTCTGGAAAGTCTTGATCCAAGCATGCTAAAATGAATTGTAACAAGGTGCAGCTCTCCATGCCAGGTATCAGCTGTTAGTGCTAAGCTGTATGGAAGATTTAAAATGCCAAAGAATCCAACTGAAATAAAATGCACATTGTCACATATAGATACATCCTGTTTATCCCTCATCCACATTGTTTGGAAACAAAGTTTTTGCCATCTTAAAGGTCCAGTGTGTAGGATTTAGTGGCATTTAGCAGTGAACTTCTCCAGTGTGCCAAGCATGTAGGAGAACTATGGTGCCCAACATGAAAAGGCAAACGGCTCTATCTAGGGCTAATGTTTGATTCGTCTCCTCTGGGTTACCGTAAAAAAACATGGCAGACTCCATAGAAGAGGACCTTCCCCCGTAAGTAGAAGTAAACAGCTCATTGTAAGATAACATTAACACAATGTCAACATAGTTATTCATATTATATACCATTTCTGGCAATAGATGCTTCTAAATCTGACACACTGGACCTTTAAATCCAAACTAAGGTATTGCTCTTCTAACTACCCACAAACTAACAGTCAAGTGTGGTTTTATATGACGGACAGGTTAGCTTGTTTCCCCGATCACATTTAATTAGATACATTTATGTAACCGACCCTGAGTTCAAGATGAGTCATCAAAAATATTTTACAGGAATAGAAAAGAAAGATATTTTGATACAAAAAATATTAAATATCAAAAACAATCTTGCAATGAGGTCACTCCAGCTGCGATGCAGCGGCCTGCAACGAAACACTAATGTGGGCAAGGGGCACTATGTAATTTCAAACTATCCCCATCTCTAAACTTGGCCTTCAGTTTGATCTCTGCAACACAGCTAAGTTTTGCAACTGCATCTTGCACAGCAGAGTCATGCAAGGGTCTGATTTTCAAGACCCTGCCCGCCACCAGGTACAGGATCCACAGCCCAACCTGAAACCACTAATCCATAACCATGCACTATTCAAATAATTTGGTTAGCCAGCATGTTCAAAGTGATCATTTTGGGACGTTTCATACATGTCTAACTAAAATATTTAAAACCAAAGTATATATGTATATATATTTTTGCTTATTGTCATAATAGTGAGCAGCACATCTCCACAGTTAACGTGACTGTTAGTGACGCTCCTGACTGAAGCAGCTCTCATATTCCAGCTGGAGCAGGGGACAGAACCAACACAAAGTCAGCAGTCAGAGGATTAGAAAATAAAAACATTAAATTAAATTCTGATTATTATAATTTCTCTTTATAACTGTATCATCCAACGACTGCGAACCGACACATGAGGTCTTTTTTTTTTCGCCCAGCACCGAACCCAAAAATAAATTAAGACAAAATATCACCAGCCCAAGTACCAACGGGACTCTGCTTCACAGTTGTGAAGCTTTCACGATGACAAAACCTTTCCAAAGACAGAGAGACGTATAAACACCTGCCAAAGTACTCCAAACAGCTTCTGTGGTAAATCCCGCTACAGTAGGTGTCTCCAGCACCACATTTTGCCATGATGGCACACACGCAGACTCACAAGATGAAAACAATGTTGACCGTTGCAGTGTTGTTGCCGCTGGTAAAAAATATTGTGTTTTTAAGTTTGCTGTGTTTCTAAAATCAAATCACAGCTCAGAAAACAGTGAAAAAAATGCATTTAATTCCATTGTTGTCCAGCAGAGAGCAGCATAGATCTGCCAGGACTACATGTAAAGCACTATCATTAGTTCATGAGGAGCTGAAGGGAGCGTTCTCTTTTTTGAAATAGAAATGCATAATCGGGGGCGGGGGGCTGGAGCCTATCCCAGCTGACATTGGGCACCCTGTCAGGTACACCCTGGACACGTCACCAGACTATCACAGGGCTGACACATAGAGACAGACAACCATTCACACCTACGGACAACTTAGAGTCACCAATTAACCTGCATGTTGCATTGTTGGGGGAAGCTGGAGTACCCATTTCTGTGTTGGATTTGTTTTTATGTTGGCATGTTAAATCTTCCATAGAGGCGAGCCGCATCCTAAAATCTATGTTGTGCAAATGAATCCAATCCAGGGGGGCTCTTTGTTTAATAAAGGCGTTGCAACTCTGTTCTTAAAGTAAAAAACAGCCCAGCACACTGTCCACAATAGGCTCCTGAAGTGTTACAAATCATATACATATATAGCTAAGTTCGGTTTGGAGCAGCTGCTTGTCTTTGTTCTTTTTTTGGAGTTCCTTTAAAAATTAACATTTCTGTTTGTCTCTTAAAACCTAAAAGACACTGAGTTTTAAATCACTTTATGCTATTATGGAAACAACCTTGGTAGCCCATTCTGTAAATGGATCATCAGAGCTACAGTAGGAAGACAGCCATTATGTTGGAGTGAAACAAAAGACACTTAGACCGATGTAAAATAATCTTTCACTGTTGAATAAGCATCTAAATGGGCTGCGAACCCCCTCCCCCCCCCTGTAAACACTCATGTCAGAGAGCTGATGTCTTCTATTTTTATATTCGCATGTGTCTATGAGGTCTTATCTGGTCTCTCTCTTTCTCTTTCTCTCTGCTTATTTCATTCATTACTGTTTCTTTTTTTCCTTATCAGTTTAAGTGGTATTTACCCATGAATAAATGCCCAAATTTTTCTGTCTCATTTATATAAAAAGCACTCAAATGCTTTGGAACTGGACCAAGTAGGTTAACTGGGTATGTGTAATAGTTTCTTCTTGTCAATACAGTTGTCTTTCTTCTCAAGCACATGCTCTGCTCAGTGATAGATCCTCTTCTCCTCCAGGCGTCCAACAGCTCCTGCCAAACCACCAGGAGTTTAACACATGCTCCTCTCTACTGCTTTACTTTACCATGTCGATGTGCATGTTGCCCCTAGGTGGCAGTGTCTCTTCTGTCCCTGGCGTTTTGTTTCTACTCTATCTGCTCAGGCCAGTGAAGAATGGCGAGGGAGGTCTGTTTGAGCCATTCAGTCGGGGTGTAGTGAAAGAGGAGCATTTAATTGGCTCATTTTCTTTAAGCTGCATCTTTGTAGTGTAAGGTGATGTTGCCACTCTTGGTAATCTCCACCAAAAGCTAAAATATTTGTGTCATGATAATCCCCAAATTGACACGTTTGCACAGGAGGGCGGTTATGTGTGACAGATCCTGGATCCAACTGAAGTTTGATTTTACTGCAGCAGTTGTGTGGTTTAGCAAATGTTCTGTATAGCAGCTCTGGTTGTCTCTCTATCATCTCAGTTTGTGTTCCTGTAGTCGTCCAGTAGCCCCGTTTGGACCGTCTCATCCACTGTGTGAGGGAAACTCTGCATGCTTCCTGTACAGAGGCTCGAGGAAACAGCTGTGCACAAGACGTGGAAAAGTTAAGCAGGTGTGCAATTTGCCAAACCAACAAGTTTGTCCTTCTCCTTGAAGCACTTGAAAAGCTGAAAATAATTTCTCTAAAGCATAAATCTTATCTTTGTGCAGCTCGTTCAAGTTTGTTTTTAAGCCTGGAATCCTTGCTGCTCTTTGTGGCCTATGGTGGGAAACCACCATCAACAACAACAGTTCCCACCAACCATAGCGTTAGCGGGTGTTTATGGGAGACTCTCACTATGATCTGTGGGGATCATGAGAACGAAGGAGACAGCTAAAGGTGTCACTGGGCTAATTTTTAGTAGCCTTATTTGTTAATTAGACCTGCAAGTGTGCAAAGAAACACAAAACACAATCGTCCATGGAAAAATTAATAAAACTTGAGCCAAGCGTCCTACAAAATATGACATTATGGGCCCTATTTAGATGGTCTAAAGCCAATGGCGGAGGGTGCATAATCCATGTCGCAAGTGTCAAATTATTTGACCAATCAATCATTTTTTTGATTGAAAACCAAAGCCCACACATTGCATTTATTTTAACATGTTATACTAGGCTACATTACATTATATCATTATATTGTTATCTGAGTGTAGAGAGGACACACATGCAAATAAGAGGCAGAACACAGCTCTAGGAAACATGTGTAAACAATTAACAAACGTGGGTGGGGGGAGAAAACGCTGAACAGGTCCTAGCTGCAGGATCAGCACCTTGGGGAGTTCCGCTGCAGTCCTGAAAGCTGTGCTCTGTTATATGATGAAAACAGGTTTGAATAATATTCCACAGATATTTAGTAAGATCTTTCTTGTATTAGTGATCCCACGCCTGCTTTACCTCGGGGAGCTTGGGTGCCTGTCTGCTGTCCCCGTAGATCTGGTTCTGAAGGGCCTTCACCTCCCGCACGAGGAGATCCGTCTCCTCAGCTGTAAAACGCTCATCCTTTCCAGTTGGTAGGTCCTCCATCTAACTAGCTCTCCGCCATGTGCTCTAATCGCGCCTCTTTTAAAGGGAATGAGAAGTGACACTGTGATTGGCTTATTGAATGATACGCCCAAAACACACCCATGACTAATTCACAGAGTAAGTCCAACCCTTTTAGACTCTCCACCAGGGCGCATAGTCTAAAAATGAGCTGTCTAACTAGCAAGTGACTGGGACACGCCCATGCACTGCACGCCTGGCGCTTCGCGTTTTAGACCATCTAAATAGGGCCCTATATCTTCTATGAATATTCAAGCAAACATTACCAAATGGACCCTTCCCTAATTCCTGTACCTCTACTTCCGAACCCTCTTATTTGAGCCACCCTCATCTTCAAATTTGGCCTTTAATTTGATCTCAACTGCACACCTGTTAAGTTTCGTGACTGCATTTTGCAGAGTCTTGCAGGGGTCAGATTTTCCAAACCTGCTCCTGAACCAGTGCCGCAACGTGCAATACCACACTGGCCCCACAGCCCGACCTAAAACCGCAAATCCTATAATCATGCACTGTTCAAATAATTTGATTAGGCAGCACATTTAAAGTGATCATTCTGGGTCATCATTATCAGCGATGTAATTTTCTGAATCAACACTTGAAGCCTTGTCCCAAAAACTAGCCGTCAGCATATGACAGAAATATTTAGCAATGCTAGGAGACGCAACTTTGAGATGGCATGTTTATTGCTCAGGACCAATGGGAGCACAGTGTTGAGTGTGAAGTTCTTGAGACAGCTGCAAGCCACAACACCTGAGGCCAAGCGTGCAGCCCATTCTGAACAGGCCTTTTTGGAATTCCTACTTAAACATATACATCGTACCATTTTCTTTTTCGAATAAAAACTGACAAAACAGCATTGTCAAACCTACAGCCAGTACTAGTTTGCACAGCAGTTAACATAGCAGCAGGTTAGTGCTAGCTCAACCACCCCTGTTGGTTACGTGACCCTTAGCTTGCAGGTCATAGATGCATTATTATGGATCCCAGTGCTTTTCTTATCAAGTCTGACCTTACTGTGCTTTAATTGGCCAGTACTACCCCAATCATAATCTCTTTCCCCAACCCTAACCGTCCCCAACCTAGGCACATCAACATGACAAGTATAAGCCAATTAAAGCACAAGTATAGGCCAAGTACAGCACAGTAGGGCATTACATGTCAAGAAAAGCAGTTGGATCCATAATAGCATGTCATAGCCGTCTGTTGAGAGTCTCCCTGATGTTTACTGCTCTCTGACCACTGTGGGTAATACTGGGCTCATTACAGCTTGGTGCACCAGAATGAGTCAAGGAAGACGCAGCAGGGTCTTCCCCTTGTTGACAAGGTGGTATGTCTCTTGATTTAAACTGGCATCCCTAAGGGTGCTTTCAGACAGAGAGTTGTCTTGCTTCGGTCTGAATCAGGGACTAATTTCGTTATAGAGCTGTATAATTGCCAAGAGTTGGTTCGTGTTCTCACGGCAGCATTTACAAGCAGACCAGATCAAATACCCTGCACAAGAAAGCTGCTCTTGGTCAGAATTTCATGTGGGAACAATCCAGGAAGTAAAGCAAATGTTGAAGAAGAGTACACTTGCAAGATAAATGTGACACTTTCTAATGTCACAATGGAGGGACAACTACGCAGGTTGATTTTAGCGCTGCTCATCGTGGACTATATTGCTGTCATTGTTCATTTTAGTCAAACCATACAGTTTGAAAACGAGGCGCGGCTCCAACTACAAAACAATGTTTTGATGCATTGGATGTGCTGAATGTGCATATTAAGGCAGTACAGGAGGAGGTGCACATTAATAATCCTCCAGGACTGTAACATGCTCATGTTTAACCCAAACAATGTGTCATGTGACTGCAGTTGGTTCAGATCGAGGTTCCCACTACAAACAAACCGCACCAGAGTTTGTTTGTAACTGGACCGAGACCGCCTCTTCAAGAAGGTCTTGGTCCGGTTGTTTTGTTGCGCACCTGAGTGCAACTGCTGTGTTCACACCTGCCCAAACAAACCGCTCTTAGGGGCAAACGAACTTGAGTTCAATTGAACCGAACCAAACAGGGCAGGGCAATGCATTTTGAATGATAAAAATCTGTTCAGTCACTGTGATGATATCAGTGTCTACAGTCCAGAGTACCGCAAAACGCACAAATTTCAGGGTTTAGGTGTCAATGAGTACAACATCAGTAGGCAAAGAACACATTTCACCTCAGCAAAGACATTGCTGAGAACATAAAACAACGATTCGTTCCTGATTAAAAAATGTACTTGGATATGCTGCACAAAGATGAAATGGATCATTTTTGGAAGTCTTTTGTGATACGATGTTCTGAGGACTGTCTGGCTCGTTTGGTAAACACACGAGCTTAACCTCCCCACAGCTGCTTCCTTAAGCTTTTTAAATGAGAAGCTTTCAGGTTTGTC
Organism: Epinephelus awoara; assembly: GCA_035609425.1. Classification (NCBI taxonomy): domain Eukaryota; kingdom Metazoa; phylum Chordata; class Actinopteri; order Perciformes; family Serranidae; genus Epinephelus; species Epinephelus awoara. The sequence continues at coordinate 22,256,998 of CM069304.1, read as the reverse complement.
TCCTACACAGCGAGCGATTCAGTCCCAAACTGGGCTGGTCGTCCTCTTGCTCATTATTAATGGATGTCTTCAAACACTTCAAACACAAAGTACATGGACTCTTGAATAAAACTAGGACAACTCACACATTTATTAACATGATTATTTTAAAGGGACCCAAGCCATTTTTGAACGTAAGCTCCCTGCTGACGGCTAACAGCTTAAACAGCCGATTTGACAAAGCTCTGTCTCACCGTACGTACCTGTGTTTATAGTGATAAATAAATAAAGACTGCCTGTGTGAAAGTACAGAGTAGTGAAGTGCTGCCACTGAAGACGACCCAGGCCGAAATGTGACTGGGGTCCCTTTCAAATGTGCTGACTCTCTAGTTGTCCATCTTAGCGGTGACTGCCCCTCCAACACTCTTCTACCCCTCCTCTTCCTCCTCCTCCTCCTCTCCTACCTGTTCATCCGTGTCATGTGTGACTCACGTCTCACTCTTGCATTTTTCTTCCCACGTATCTTTCACATCTGCCAGCTCTGCATGCCCTCCCCCTCCTCCTCCTCCTCCTCCTCCTCCTCCCTCCTAGCTACTCTTCTCTACATGGATGTCCACTAATATGACAATTAACTCTATCCGCTTACCTCTATCCTTTCCCCCCGTTTTGATACAAATATGGCTGCATTTGTACAAGCGAAAAAGACAAAGCAAATCATGTAGTTTATAGATTCATCCTTTGTTTCTAATTTTAGTTTGAATTCCATCTGGATTTTTTTTTTATTTTTCTCCCCTCTTATTATTTTCTTTGTACTTTTTGGTTTGTTTATTTCTCCTTAGTCTCTGGACACAGTATGTAGCTTTGATACTAAAAGAGGTCATTGTCTTTTTCCCATTTCGCTGCGGAGAACATTCCTTTCTCCTTTTTTCTTTTTTCTTTCTTTCCTTTTTTTTGTTGATATTGCATACGTGTCACTGATTGAAATGGAAGGTAGGTAATGCTTTGCCTACGCACGTGATCTTTATGCAGATGAGAATGTGACAAGCACCCTAGCCTGAGTGACGTCAATGTTTCTCTCTCTCTCTCTCTCTCTCTCTCTCTTTCTCTCTTTCTCTTTCTGTTATTTACCAATGGTCTTTAACCAAAATTGATTTTACCTCATCAATTATGATTTGACTCTTAAAAGATTGGATTACGTAGAGCTCTGGTTTTTCTCTTTCCTCCTTAACTTCATTCTGAAGTCCAATATCCCGCTTTATCTTCCAGGTCCATTTCTTTCTCCACTTTTCTTTTTGTTTTGGTAGAATGCATTCCTGTTTGTCCAGCATCTCTCTGTTTGTTGGTGAATTAGTACATCCGTCTTATGATTTTCCACCATATTTATTTCCACTGACTGTTTCTAACAACTGTCATGAGCACCAGTGGTTGTGTGTTTTCTTATTATACCGCTTAGTTGTCCTCTCTGTAGTGGAGAACGGCTCTTCTTTCTGCAAAGGACCAGTCGGTGCTTTTGTTGTATCTCAGATTACGAAGGAGTTTCAGACAGCACATGATAATGCATGCGCAAGAGCCAGCTGTATTTGGTTTCACACAAAATGCCTTTTTTGGAGTTCTACCCTCTTTTTATGACCTGCTTACACTGAGCAGTGTGTAACTGTGCATCATAAGTTTCAGTCCCCGACTCCCACTGAATCACTTATCCAAGCTCTATTTTGGTTGAATGCTTAAAATAGAGGTTTAGAATATATTTCATACACAGATCAATGGATAAGGCTGGCATTACATGTCTTTCTTCCTATGAACAAATCCCATGAAAAGACTTAAACCACAATGTGTAAGTCTGTCAGTACTTTCTGACTTCCTTCTTGTATCTGTCCCAAATCTGTGAGATCCTATTGAAGATTTAAGATTTTAAAAAGGGGTCAATTTAGTGAACAATAGAAACGCTGACAGCCAATTGAAATCCATCCAAAGTTACATCACGTTTGCTAATTTAGGCTGAAAATAACACATCATAAAAAATAGTCATTTTACCTAAGACATGTTGCCAAGTGGGCTTAAGCGCTGATATGGTCTCTTGAGTTCATTTCATCCACGTCAGGATACCTTGAAATTGATATCTCACACAGAAGTATACATAAAATTTGTCTTCAGAAGAGGCAACTATCACCTTCGAGTTACAGCTCACTCAGTCACACAGCTCATGTTTGAAATGCCTCATCACTCCAATCTTTGCCCCCCTATAGCGAGAGCCTGCAGGTGGATGCTGGGGCTGAAAGCGCAGGCAGCAATACTAATGCAGGGCAACACCACAAGACAGACAAGGCAGGGGCCGGGGGAATTTCTGCAGCTTAAATAGATCACCAAAGTGGGAGGGTTTGTTTCATGTATGATTTAAGGAGAGTATGACACGTGCGTTTCAATCAGAGCAACTGGAGTTGACTGCCTGAACTAGCTCGCAGGCGTCACTCGATCTCTGGATTCTCCTAACGCCTCTCTTGTGAATTTTAAGTCTGAACCTGACCCGAGCCCGACGCAGTAATTTACCTGACATAGTTATTGTTATGGACAGTGTGTAAATGACCATGAAAAGCCGCTACGCACAGTCAAACAAGCCGCACGCAAAGCAGCACAGCACAGCGCAGCACTGCACTGTACACACACTCAATTGGAGTGGAGCCTATGTTGCATTCAGGCGTTGTTACATAAATAACAAATTGCAGCACTTGAGTAGGCCATAGCACAACACAGTAGCATGTAAAGTGGGCCGAACCAGAGCAACATTTTTGATTTCTTATCACATCGTTAGCGTTAGAGTTCTTGCTATATTTAACGTTCTTGGTGTGGACAACCCTTGAAGAGTCTACAGCCACATCTGTGGCTCACTGAGGCCAGACACAGTGGTCCTGTGAACTAAATGCTAACGTCAGCATGCTAACATGTTCAAAACGACAATGCTAACATGCTGATGTTTAACACTGATATGTCTTTATTATTTGTCAGACAGAATTGAGCTCCGTGTCACAGAGGAATAAGCTAGTTTAAAGTATCATTGTAGGATCAGTTCATTGTTGAGTTGTCTTTTCATGGGATTTATTGACAATAAAGGCCTTTACATATCACGATTAATGTGCACATCAGTATATTTTATAAACTGTTGTTTTTGTCATGAGTACTTTAAAAAAAAAAAAACCCTGAATAACAGTGCCAGAAAAATGACTTTTTTTGGGAGAAGGTTGATTTTTCTGAGCTTATGCACTTATGAGGGTCATAAAACAACACAGAGGCTCCCTAGAGACTTGATATGAGACTTAAATTCACTAAATTCAAATAGCTTACACTTGCTTTAGAAAGACTGCCAGCTGCTGCTCTGGGTCAATAGGATCCTGGTAGTTGTTGTAAATTTGCATCGCTGCAAGTACGAATAGTTGTGATGTGTTGTTTATCAGTAACATCCCTGGTGTGTAAAGGCCTTGAGAAAAATACAAAATATTGCCGGCCTTATCCTTTAAAACTGATTATTTCAAGACCTGCTAGCTTCAAGGTAATTGAGTCTATTCATGAATCTAAAAGTAGCTTTTCACTGTAAAATACCAAAGGATCTATTCACGGTGTTGTTTCATCAGTTAGATGCAATTTCACAGACCAAATGGTTTTTGGGGGTTATAACCTCTGATTGACATAAATGTGGTTGAACCCAAGTGTCCGTAATAACCTAACACTCACTGTTATGTAGCAGCAACTCCCTGGAACGACAATAACAGAGAAGTTGTGACAAGTAGAAGTGTCCTGTATCAGCACAACCAGTGACTGTAACCAGTAGAAGCTCAGGTAGTTACCCTGTAAACGTGTCAGGCAGTGAAAAAACGCCTGCCCCTGTGGTAGATACAACACGGAGAGGAAATGGTAAAGAAAATACCTTTTAACTCCCGCCAGCAGTTGCTCTGTGATGTTCAGTAAGGTGCCTGGGCCCAGAGGATTTACTCTCTGTGTGAGGGATTCCCTGCACATTGTGGTTTTCCTCTTGCTTTTGAGTTCTTTTCCATTGATTTCCATGCATTGTCTCATGAGTCACTGGCAGGGAAGGGTTTTGTGTCTTTTTCTCTTGCATTTTGTGAATCTAATGATGCACTTATGTTGCCCCACTTTTCCCTTTTCTTCATACCTTACCTACTAAAGGAGGGAATACCACTTTATTGGTAAGTGGATGTTAACCAGAAGGGAGTTAAACAAGAGTAACCATTAAAAAAAAAACAAAGAAAATGGGTCGCTGTTCACATCTCAGCAATTGTCTACAGGAAAAAAAAAATCCAGACAGAGAAAATTGAGTAGCAGACGATTTGTTTTCTGATTCGATTGATTCAATAATTGTGATCTTTATTTTGTTCCTTCCATTTCTGTGATGTTCCGTCAAGTTGTCTTCTCTTTCTGTTTTGTTTCATTTTTTTTAACCATTACTAAAAAAAAAAAAAAAAAAAAAAAAAAAAAACCTGAAGAAGTCCTCTTTTTCTACTCTACAAAATCTGTAGCTCTGTACTTTCTGCCTTTGCTCTTAAACTTATTTGGTTCACAGTTTTGTTTATTTTTTCCCTCTCTTCCTCCTCCTCCTAGTTTTTTTTGTTTGTTTTTGCGATTATGATTTCTTCAACTCATTATGGTTTTGCATGCCAAGTATTGCATGCGCTGCACCATAGAGGACTATCTATAAGCCATATGGAGAAAACCTAGATCTTTTTCTTTTAGATGTTTACCTTCTTTTGGCAAGTACACCGTAGCACTCAATCACCAACCTGGAAACACTCTAATGCTCTTTTTGTCCTTTTTCTTTTTTTTTCTTTTTCTTTTTTTTTCTTCCTTTGTTGGTCATCGTTTCTCTACAGAAGCTCCGTCTGCTGACCGCGAGCTCTGCAAGTATCCAGACCGCCCTGCTGAGAGAGCACAAGCTCCACAGCACCCCCAGCAGGAGCCAAGCGGGACAGATGTGCGCAGCAGGAGAGGCTGGGAGTGTGGACGGCAGGAACACAGCTGTAGGGAGCTCCGTAACCCAGACGTCAGGGAGGAGAGGGAGCCAGAGAGGCCAGAATAAGGCCTCCCACTCCCCTGCTCACAGCAGCGACTCGGCCCACTCCCAGCACAACCACGCTCACAGAGGGAGGAACTCTCGCCACCCGAGAAAGTGAGTACAAAGCCTATATCTAGGGCTGAGAGATATGACATATAAAATAATACATTAAACACAATATATATCTCAATGTTTTGAAGTCTCTAAACTACTTTAAACTACTAAAATAATAAATTAGCTACTATTACATTCAAGTTAAATAAAGTACTGTTAAAATAAAGTTTTAAAAAGTGTTATTTTAATCAATTAGATAAAGTACTGTTATTATAAAGTCAAAAGTACTGATACAATAAAGTTAAAAAAGTATTGCTACAATAAAAAGTTAAATAAAGTACTGTTGTTATAAAGTTAAATAAAGTATTGTTATAATAAAGTAAAAAAGTGCTATTGTAATAAAGTTAAAGTACTGTCACAGTGAAGTTATATAAAGTACTGTTATAAAGTCAGATAAAGTTCTATTTTAATGAATTTAAATAAAGTACTGTTATTAAAAGTTAAATAAAGTACTGTCATAAAAAGTTAAATAAAGTACTGTTATGAAAAGTTAAATACAGTGCTGTTATAAAAAGTTAAATAAAGTACTGTTATGGTACAATTAAATAAAGTACTGTAATAAAAAGTTAAATGAAGTACTGTTATATTAAGATTAAAGAAGTGTGAGGTATCATGTTAGTGAGGTTTTTTGTGTCTTCTTGTGCCATAGCACGAAGCAAAAGTCCCAAAATGCCACAGCAGGTCTAATGCCCGTGGCTTAAAGAAAGTGACGTGACATTTTATACACGAAGCTCACCATAAAGTTATTTTATACTTCCCACTTTAGTCAAACTGCGAAACATACTGAGAGAGAAATATTTGACATTTGCTGTATCATACTGTCCATTACCCAAGGACAAAAGGTGGCCACTCTTCCAAGCGTCATCACCGCTCCAGTCGGGGTCAGGCACACCACCGGAGCCAGTCAGCATCTCCGGGACGCCATCCACACACGTCGGGCAGGAAGAAAGAGGAGTCTCGGAGCAAACCCAACCTCCGGCAGCGCAGCAGCTCCTGGAGCAGCGGGCGATCGTCCTCACGCTCAGCCTCCAGAGACAGAGGCCCCAGCAAGGCCAAGTCCCCGCACAACAGACAGAACAACTCCAGGTGAAACTTTGTCACACCTCTGTTACACTGTGTTTCAGTTTTTATAGAGCTTCAGTTTTATTTTGATCTCATGTGCTGTTCCGTGTGTCGTACAGAGAGCGGGACAGCCCCAACCGCTCTGACACTGACAGCCGAGCTCGCCGCCGCTCACGCAGCTACTCGCCCATTCGCAAAAGGAGAAGAGATTCACCTAGCTTCATGGAGGCTCGCAGGATCACCAGGTAACTCAGCTGTTGAGCATCATCCTGATATTTTATTGAGATTAGATCACATTGTTATTCACAACTCACCAACCGTGTGGACTTTCTTCCAGCAGAACATCAGAAATACGGCTCCTGTGAGACGGTTTGTTTGTGCTGAATTTCATTTTCAGCTTTTATTTCTTTGGAATTAACAGCACTTTAACACAACACACTTTTTGCCCGAGGGCACGTTAACACTCCGCAGTTAAAATGTTTCGCATAATTTTACTGCACCGCACTCATGCTGGGTGAACATTGTTCCTCCACAGCTGCAAATTACAGCAATGACAAACAAAAGGCATAAAATAAGGGAATTCCTCTCTGCTTTAACTCACAAGTGGAAATTTTAAGAATCCCATCCAGGGCCATTAAATCCTGCGTGTAGAGTAGAAATGAAAATCATTTTTGTTGTTATTGTTTTCACCCTGAAAACATGCGGTGGAAGTTTTCCTTTCAGCGCTGAGCAGCGGCTGCGAGTGTTTGTAGTGCTGTTGAACTTGTCTTGTGTTTTACTGTCAGGTGTTTCTGTCCATTTACTGAGGGCAGCCTGAACAACAGGCCCCTCTCTGTGTGATGGACTACAGTTTAACAGCACAACAAACTACCGCCTCCAAAATGACCATAAAGTTGAATCGCCACTCCTCTGAAACAACAAAAACTGAACCATATAACCTTCATAAATGTAACCGCTGACATCAGTCTCAGCCGGCTGCTGTACCTGAGACTGATAACCGAGAGTACCTCACAATAAGAGCATAAAATCCATACAGAGGTGACGTATGATTATAAAGGCTAATAGGACTCTGTATTGATTTATTTAGTCTGTCTTGTCTCTTTATTTATTGATGTGCTGATTTGTTTGTGTGGTTTTGTTTATTGTTCCATTGATGACCATTTACAAAGCTCCTCCACACTGAGAGCACATTTATACCCTGTATCCTGCTCTGTTTGAATACACTTAACACTTATATGAAAGTCATTATCAATATGTTTTACTATTTCACTACTTTTTACTATTTTCAAAGTTTCTTATCCATCATTTGATCTGTTGATCTTTTCCCACTGAAACATGGAAATATGCTGTATACGATAACATTGTTGAATATCAAGGTAACTGGAGGACAAAAAATAACGGATCAATCAAAAAATAAATGTATGAAAACGAATAAATAAATTAATGTATATACAAATACAGCAATAAATAATTAAACACAAAAATGAATAAATTAATGCATAGATAAATGTATGGATAAATACAGGAATAAATAAATATAGAACTAAACAAATAAATGTATAAGTAATTAAGTACAAAAACAAGTAAATGCTAAAATAAGTAAATAAATGTTTAAATAAATAAATGTATAAGTAAATACTAAAATAAGTAAATAAACATTAGTAATTGAATATATAAATACATAAATGTGTAAGTAAATACTAAAATAAATAATTAAGTGTTTAAATAAATAAATACTAGAATGACTAAATAAATAATAAATACATATATGTAAATCTGAATATATACAAGAAAACATAAATAAATTAATATAGAAATAGGAAAATAAATGGATAAATAAAAAAACATATTGAGAAATATATAAAAAAAATACATTTAGTTTGAAACTGTAGAAATAAATTGATGTATTCCGTTAAATTATCAACTTTTAATTTTTTTTATTAACTGTATATATGGATTTCTGCATTTATCCATTAATATATTTATTTCCATGTTTATTTATTAATTCTGCTCATTATTAAATTATGCAGTTACTCATATCTCTTTCATTTCAGCATTTCTTTTAACCTTAGTTTTTAAACCTGTTATTTATTGATACCTTAGTCATTTGTTGTCTTTTATATGGATATTACTATATAGATAATATGGTGTGCTCAGTTTTCTGCTGTTGAATGAAAAAAATGAAAGGAAATAATTTCCAACATTATTTATTCACCAAATCAAACACTGAAGAGAACACAAAAGGCACCAATAATAAAAAGAGTGACAGGTTTCTACTGATATTCTCTTCCATCTAACTCAAAAAGTCCCTCAGCACAATATCGCACTCTTTCAGAATGTATTTATCACACATGTTGACATCACAATGACAATAAAATGATAGACTGTGCAGCCCTTATTAAAAAGTGGTTCATAGTGAGTTATTAGAGGTACAGAGAAAGCTCACACGCCCCTGTGAAAAGAGAAAAAGAAACTCTCCGTGTCACCTCTCTGCCCTCTCATACAAGTGTTAATAGACATAGGTGAAATGTGTGTCATCTTTCACTCCAGTCCTAAAGGTCCTGACACCACGACGACAGGATGCTGCTGAACTGAGCTGCTGCAGGCTAGTTGCCCCGGTAACAGTTGCCGCACAGCGGGATCCGACTAGTCTGTCTCCTGGAGCTCGGCTGAACGGCAAACCATCAGAGCTCCCCTGAGTAAACTGGGCCGCCTCCTGTTTTTTTCTGTCCTCTCTCTGCTCCTTCATCTCCTTCCTGAAATTTACACAAAGAAACTCACACCCGCTCTAAAGCTACACCCCTCTGCGGCGATGCACTAATGCTGTAACACGGGGAGATTAAAATGCTATCAAGGTTTATTTAAGCGGATATCTCTCCACTGCACAGGCTGTGGATTCCCACGGCAGATACAGAAGACAAAAGCTCAGGCTGAGTTATCTATGTGCCGCTGAAATGACGAGGTGAAACACACCTCGTAGCAGCAGGGATACCTTGATAGCGTTTATCTCTCCGCGCACTGTTGACTGTTGATTTCTCTGGGTGTTGGCCTCCACTGAGAAGATGAGGTTCTTATGGGAACTAACAGCTAATTACCTTACAGGAAGCACTTCCAGGGTGGCTATTAACAAGGCAATCTAGGCTTAAACTAACGACGTGCATTTCTCTGCTAAGGGTGTGTGTGTGATCTGAGCGTGACTGTGTGTGTGTGTGTGTGTGTGTGTGTGTGTGTGGCTGAACAGCTTGGACTTTTTTTTAACCCATAGAGCTGCTCTCTTTCAGATCCTGTACTGATCATAAGTCTGCCACCTCTGTTACCTAACAAGGGCTGGGCGATTTGATCAAATTTTATTTTACAATTTTGGCTTCCAGCGATTATGAAAACAAAATAATCCAGATAAAATTATTGTTAATTTTTTTATTTGTTTTTTAAATGAATTATATTTTAAGTTCAAGAAAACCCAAAAAATATTTTATCTAATATTATTAATTTTATTTATATATTATTTTATTATTTTATTACATTATTTTTGTTTGTTTTTTTAGTTGAATTATATTTAAAGTCCATAAAAATTATTTATTTATATTTTCTATACATTTTTTTAAATTTGCTTTTCAGCTGAAAAATGTTTTAAGTTCTAGAAAACACAATATTTTGCAATTATTTGTATGTATTTAGCTTGTTTTTCATATTTAATTATATTTAAAGTTAAGGAAAACCCACAGTTAAAAAGACACGTTTTTTATTATTTACATATTTTATTTATTTATGTCTTTTTTTCCCACAGTTTTTAATTCATTTATAAAATGAGTTATATTTAAAATTGAAAAAATGAAAGGAGACAAACAAAAAAAGAGATAAGTAAGTAAAATAAATGATATAAAAACTCCAGAGTCAATTAGTACTCAAATCAGTACTCTGATCTTTGACATAATCGAGCAGCCCTAAACCTAACACACTGATTTGCTCTCAACCAACTAAATCTCGCCTGTGTTTTCCATCAGTGTCAGACGAAGGACTGACCATGACACTAACTCATGAAACTCATCTGATATAGCTGTTAACACTCCATCCTCCCCCTCTCTCCTCTCCTCAGTGCACGGAAACGTCCGATCCCGTACTACCGGCCCAGCCCTTCTTCGTCCAGCTATGACAGCAGTCCGTCGCGATCCAGCCGCAGCCGTAGTCGCAGCTACAGCAGCTATAGCCGCAGCAGAAGCCACAGCCGGAGCCACAACCGGAGCCACAGCAGAAGCCGGAGCCGAAGCCGGAGCTGGAGTCGGAGCCGCAGCCAGAGCCGGAGCTGGAGCCGCAGCAGGAGTCGCTCCCGCAGCCACCACACTTACTACAGCCGCAGCAGCTACGACAGTCCCGGCTTCTGAGGTGCAATGCGCAGCGCAGAGGAGCAAACAAACAGAGGAGAAGTCCTGTTAAATTTACTGTGCTCTGGTTCAGCCATGATCTTTAACAAGCCCTCCACAGACTGCCGTACAGTCCAGGGCCCAAACTCCTCGACCCCAGATCATCATCTCTCTCCAACACAGAGCCCGGATCAAAGAGGAGAAACGTCTTTTCATATAGCACATTACTATGAAATTGGCTGTCACTGCTCATGTCTTCACGTAACAAGGTATTAAAGGATAAGGGTTACCACATGTCAGAAATTAGTTTGGTAGAGCCCAAAGAACAAATCTTGCTGTATGTTAGCACTTTCTATCTCTTCTTTCACAACGCAACCAAAAATGAATCCATTAAGAACTATATACTATATAAATATATATATATATACTATATCCTGACAGTAGGAGCTGAGTAGAAGACAGAAAGAGGACACATCAACGGCTTACTGTACATCTCAGATTTTTTCCCCCCTCATCATCTCCCCAAAGACTTCCATTTCATCGAAGCACAGAGATCAACAAGAGTTAGAACAAAAGGAGAAGTTGGCGGATGAAACGGGAGCAAAAAAGAGAAGGAACTTTTTTTTATGATAAAACTTGTATTGTATAGGTTTGTCTGTATAGATGTAAACTCTCTTCAGTTCTGGCTTTGTAAACTATGCACTGTATATTCCATCTAGTTTGACGAGGTTTGTTTCGCATGATGCATCAGGAGGGACTTGCTGCTGGAAGGAGAGTACCTGGCCAACATGAGAGGTGCCAGGGTGCATCTGCGCTCCCCGCTGGCCGATACAGTATGTCAGCCTCCTGCGTACAGAGGTGAATGGGACTATTTATTATGTACTTTTACTCTTCCCTGTTTAAATTATGTTGGTTCTGCTACTCCTGACTTTACGTGAGAGTGTGTGTTTGTGTGTGTGTACCTCCTCTGCAATGATCGGTGAGGTAATCATTGATGTGTGCGCCGCTGTAGCCTGCACCTGAGGCTGCTGTGTGGTACTGTACAGGTAAACTGTCTGCAAAAAGTCTCCATGCACACATATGTGTTGACCACAGCTATTTATGATTCTACTGTATTTATTTCTTTATTATTTATTTATTTATTTATTTATTTATCATTTTTTGCAATGAGCTGTAAAGCAGTCGGATCATGCTTCGAAGATGCTGCAAATGTATTCCCGTTTTAATATGCACTGTATATGTCCATGTTTTACACAAAATCGGTCTCTCATTTTGGCAAAGGCTTGCTGTCGCTATCAGATTAGTGAGCAGGGTGAAGATTCACCGCTGTGTGTTTTTAAAATGTCTCTGATTGTAGCCAGTGGAAAAGGAGCCTTCGCCCACAGCTACTCCCACGACTGCCATTATGGCACCCCCGGCCTTTTGTAGTGGTTCATTTTCACACAAGCCATTGTGGCTCTGCCTGTGCTGAGGAGCGAAGGATCAGAACAAAACCAAACATCTCAAGAGTCCATTATTCTACTCAAGTGTATGTTTCCACCACATATTCTAATCCCTTGTATAATGGGCTGCAAAATGTTTCTGTCAGAGGTCCCCTGGTTACCAGCTTCAGGAGGAGGATGTATGTGGTGTAACCTGGTACAGCAGAGCAACTCAATCACCAGACAAAATGTTGGCATTGTACATCTCTGCAAATCATGGTTGCATTTTAGTTGCAAGTTATTATCACGATGTTACTTTGAAACTTTATGTTTCAACAACACAGTTTTTGGGACATGCTTCAAGCTGGAAATGCAGCTGTGTCTCAGTAAAAAAAAAATCACATTCATGGCACAACCCCGGCAGGAAATGCAGCAATACTTCGGTTAAAAACAATCGCTTTTCGTGGCACTATCCCTGCAAGAAGATCAGCAGCGTCTCAGTAAAAAACATGCTTTCCATGGCACTATCCCAGGAGGAAACGCAGCAACATCTCTGTAAAAAAACAACCATTTATTGTGGCACTACCCCTACAAAAAAAGCAGTGGTGGCTCAGTAAAAAACAATCACTTTTCATGCCCCTATCTGCTGGAAAAACAGTGACGGGTCATTAAAAAACACCCATGTCTGGTGCCTAAAACCATCTGGAAACACAGCAATGAATTACTAATAAAAAAAACAGCGTTGTTATTTGTTGGTCTTGAACAGATATCTGCAGCTTGCCAGACATCTTGCCTAGGTGTCACACCATCCACCATCCCCTCCACCAGTCATCTCAAATACCACGTCACCTTAGAAAGGTTGATATGAAACATATGACCCATACCAATGTAAGGTTTTCATGGTTTGCAGAATTGTACAATGCTAACATTTCTCCTGGCGTCTGGGCTGAGCAGAGACAGCAGCAGGCTCTGTAACACCTCCTCTGTCTTCAACCTCAGTAGAACGGTAAACAAACTGGCGATACAATCAGGGATCATCACCCTAAGTCTTCCTTACCATCCGTCCGGCCTCCTGTCATTCACACAGTGTTGCATTTTCAGTGTAACCAGACCTAACCCAACTATGATACTCTGCAAACCTGTTAATTTATTCCAAGTATAGCATTGCCCCTTTGGTTCTATGAGTCATTCTTTGTAGTGTGCAAGTTATTATACCTGACAATAAACAGAAACAAATGGGGAAATAATTCAACTCTCATGTTGTTCTTTCTCTTCTTAACATTCAGGTGCAGTGGTATGATGTCATGCAGTGTGTATATTTCCCTACAGATGGCACTGATGAGAACTTTCTGGTACTTGATACTCATGACATGAAACCTCACAGAAATGAGCCAGAATGTTCTCCAGCTCTGCCGAATTTTCTCAACCTCTAGTTCAGCCCAGACTGAGGGGAGGAAGTGGTCTATTTTAGGGAGTGTGTAGATATACTTACCTCACACAACAAACAATAAATAGCTAAAACAAAATTAAGAGTGAATGAAAATAATTAAAAAACCTTCCCTCAAATGCAAAACCTACATTTAAACTGTACAAGAGTGCCTCTGTGTTGTCTATTTGTACATATACTTGTGTAATTGTTGTGATGTAAGGCTATTGTTATGGCCACACATCTTCTACTGTTTGGTACAGAGAGAGGAAGATAAATACAGTTACACCACTGATGGACTTGCTGGCCAATAGTAGCTCCAACTGCACATGAGGAAGACAATAGAGTCCCTATGCATGAGATGTGAGGCTTCCTTCAGGGTCCCCAGAGGTAGGAATTTCCTGTTTGGCCACACAAAGCTAAAGGCCTTTATCTACTTGTACAATTAATTTAACTCTTAACTTTTTTGAATATTGTCTATGATAATATTGTTTCTCAAAGTCAAAGATGCTTCCTTGGAAGGACGGGTCCTTCCAAGTTGGGTCCTACAGAGACTAGTCTAGCGAATGCCCAGGTGTGCATCATTGCAGAGGCCCTGCCTTCGATTCTGTCAACTCACTGCAAAGAATTGTGGGTCCTTCATGCCCTCTGATGATACACACATGCATCCTTAAAAATTTTCTGAAGGAATAATTCGGTTATAGAAGAATTCAAAGGATCCTTGACCTTGAAACAGTCCTCCTTCGGCGGGATGTGATGATGCTTGCAGGGCCGCCATTGTAAATAAGAATTTGTTCTTAATGACTTGCCTGGTTAAATAAATGTTAAATAAAAAATAAAATAAAATTCAGAAGTAAACTGTTACACTGAAGTAAAGGAAAAAAGTCTGTGGCAGACTGTGAACCCTCCGACTCACATTATAGCTGGATCTCATAAGCGCAGGGTGACGGGGTTCAACGCTGAAGTCTTCTCCTCTAAAGGCAGAACATCTCATGAGAGTGTCAGTGCGATGCTGGTGGGAGCATATCTGTGACATACAATAAAGCAACACAGTGGCGATAACAGTCTGTCAGGCTGTCAGCAGCTGAGAGAAACCACAGTTTATTCACTCCCCGTTTATGACATTAATAACACAAGGGGCTGCGGAAAACGTCACTAACACTAATCTGATAACAGCTTATTGTGAATGTGAGCTGAATATTTAGCATAGACCAAATACTTTGGCTCCCCGGTTCCTTCATTGCATCATCCTTAGTGTAATTATTTGTGACCTCAGGATGAGTCAGGAAGTCATATCACACCCAACTTTTTTGTCTTTGTGACTTTTAACTGTGTGTGTGTGTGTGTGTTTATGAGTGTTCGAGCAACATTTACTTTCATCCATATCACATCCTGACGTTCCACTGCGCATTTAATATGTGGCTGATAATAGCATGGTACTGTCTGTGCTGTATATCACATCATGGCCTATAAAGAGCCATGTTAGAAATAGCATGCTAGCCTCATCAAACTCTTGTGTTGTGTGTTCAGCAGGCCCGGTTAACTCCCAGAGAAAGGGAGGCAGGTTCAACAGTGCACTGGGCAGCTGTTACTGGGGAGGGCCTCCCTGCTGGATTCCATTCCTGTGCTACGTCTGCCCACAAATAGATATTCTAGTACTTTCCATAAAGGCGCTGGGGGTGTGAGTTGAGGGGGCTTGAGTCAGAGGGGAGGGCTCTGTTGACAGGGGTGGTGTCAGTGTGTATAAAAGCTCTCAGCTGTGAGGCAGACAGCACGCTGGAAAAAATTTTCAGAGAGGCCAAAGGGCTCTTCGTCTGCAGCCAGCAGCTTTTCGTCACAGCCACCCTCCTCTGCCGCCTAAACACAGCCGCCATGACAGAGAGACGTATTCCTTTCACCCTGCTCCGCACCCCGAGCTGGGACCCATTCCGTGATTGGCACCAGAGCAGCCGCATCTTTGACCAGACCTTCGGCATGCCAGCCCTGCCTGAGGACTTCACCACATTCCCCACCACCCACTGGCCGGGGTACCTGCGGCCCTCCGTCCTGACCCCGGATATGGGTGCCATGGTGCCCCATGCCCCCATGATGTACCCAGCACCCATGATGGCCCAGCAGGCCCGTGCACTGTCCCGCCAGATGAGCAGCGGCATGTCAGAGATCAAGCAGACCCAAGACAGCTGGAAGGTGTCCCTGGATGTCAACCACTTCTCACCTGAGGAGCTGGTGGTGAAGACCAAGGATGGCGTGGTGGAAATCACAGGTAGGCACTCATTTCTCCTAAACTGATCCCCTGCTGGTACGCCACTGTTACCTACTGCATGCAGATTCAAGGAGCATAGTGTAGACAAAAAAACCCTGATGTGTTGAAAGTAGTTTCCTGTCAGGAAGGGCCAGGCTTTGATTGGACCAACATAATAACATCCAAAAGGTGCTTTAGATACATATAGGACAGGTGCATTGGCAGGAAAACAACAAAATATTTCACCTGCTGTACGTAGGTTTGTCTCTTTCATGTGCAAGAGAAACTGCTCCAGTACTGCAAAAAAGACACAAGATAAAAAGGCAGATGCATTGCTGCAGAGTTACATAATGTCCTGAGACAATATCCTGAGATCCAGCACACTGGAGGGCGTGAGCTTCTGGATGCACGCCTGCGAGATGCAAACAAAACACAATTCAACATGTGGGAGTTGACTTTTGCAGCAGCTCACAGACGAACACAGTGCAGAAAGAGTTTTAGTGAATAGCCAGTTTGCCTCTTGCTGTGAAATGGTTTCATTGTCCATCCCAGCATGTGAAGGACCAGAGCAAAATGTGCAAACCTGAAGAAATAAATGTGTGGAATGGATCATATAATAGCTTAGTTCTCTGAGGCCATGAGCTCCCTTTTCTCGGAGTCAGTCTCAGCCTCTCTGTCTCCCATTTCACAAAGAATCACTCCCTTAGAATAAGGGATTCAGCCCTGACTCACCCAGTGTGTCTGCTACTTTAAAAGGACTGCTGGATCTTGTCCAGGTACAGGGTCCTGGGCCAGACTATGGCCAATACCTCACTGCTGAGAGACTGGGTCTAGTCCGAAACAGATAAACAAAGCACAGGCTAAAGTCCAAGTGGAATTTGCCACCTCATGTTTCTTGTATGTCACCAGAGAATGAGGATTATACTGTATGTTTAAAGATGATATGATTGGCTTAATGAAGAGTTTAGTGCACACGCCAAAGTGCAACCTCTTTATACAACAATCCTTTTCATGCGACTAATGACCCTTCATGTGGTGGCTGAAAGAGTGAGGACTTGGCCCAGACACACTCGCAGTGGCAGTGTTGTCCTGTTGAAAAGGGGTCAGGTCCCAGTGGAGAGCAACCTTTATCAGCTGGTTGTCATAACAAATGCATTACTGTATTTAGAGCCAGAATGAAGGGCTATGTTTCAACATCACAGCCAGGCGTCTCAGTGCCATGACAGACTGACAGAGCCCGATGAAGACTGGTGAGGAGCTGCAAGAGATAAAAATACCACCACAAAGCCTCCACAGGCGCAAAATAGCACAGTCATTGTACTGTTTACATGCGGCCCTAACACACACACACAGTATAGTATTAGGTGAATGTCATGACATTTTGGAAAAGGATGCTTATTTACTTTCTTGATGACAGGATTGATATCAGACAAAGTTAGCACAAAGACTGGAAGGGCCCGACTATATCCTGGCCGGGCACTGTGACTTCCTGGAGTCAGTATGAGGCTGCCTGACATTTCTTGTGCAAAGAAATTATATCCTCTCCTAAGCCGCAAAATAATAATAGATGTGAAGCTATAGCCAGGAGCTTGTTAAAATAGAATATATACATTCCTTAACACATTCAGGGGCCACACATGTACTATATGTTATGAAGGACTTTTTTTTTCTCCAATATTTTTAATGGCATGCTGTACTTAAGCATTTGAATTTTTATGGGCAACCTATACAATGTTCATTTATTTTATGGTATACAATAATATGACATTTTCATAAATGTTTATGGCATAATATGCAATATCATTTTTCATACATTTTTATGGCATACTATAATATGGCTTTTATTCATTTTTTGACATATTATACCATAACATTTTCATACATTTTTATGACAAACTTTATTATGGCATTTGTTATGACATTAATGGCATACTATACTGACTATTTATTAACTTTTTTTTTTTTTTTGGACACATTATACCATGACATTTTTATGACAAACTATCATATGGCATTATTCATACATTTTTACAGCATACTATACTATAACATTTTTTCATACATTTTTGTGGTATAACATAACATAACATTATTCATACATTTTTATGGCATACTATACTATAACATTTTTAATACTTTTTCCTGGCATACTATAATATGACATTTTTCATACACTTTCATAGCATACCATACTGTGACTTTTTATTAACGTTTTTGTTTTGGACACATTATACTACAACAAAACACATTTTTTGGCATACTTTACTAGAATTTTTTTCATGCATTTTTATGGCATACTATAATATGCTATTGTAATACATTTTTATGGTATACTATACTAACTTTTTTTGGACACAAGATGCCATGACATTTTATGATGATATTTTCCTGACATTTTTCATACATTTTAATGGCATACTATGCTGTGACTTTTTATGAACTTTTTTTTTGTTTGGGACACATTATACCATGACATTTTTTATGACATACTGGATGGATGGATAGATGGATAGATAGAGATTTTCAAATTAGTGCCACATTTAAGTTAAGTATTTTGTCTGTGTCCGTAGGCAAACATGAGGAGAGGAAAGACGAGCACGGTTTTGTATCCAGAAGCTTCACCAGGAAATACACGTAAGTAGCTCATTGTTTCCAAAATTCACTATCAAAGAAAAAGCTTGTAAAACAACATTTCACTATAATTAGTTTTGTTCTTGATCACTGTGTGCATGTTTGTAGTCCACCTGATGAAAGGAAGCTACTGGCCATGCAATATGTCGACAACTCACTTCAAAACTAACAGATTTCTTATTAAAATGGGCTTGTTGTGGCTGTTTGTTGGTGGATTTACGGTGAATTTTCATGGAGGAAAGGCATTTCTCAGGCTGGCTTCAGGTTCCTGTGATTCTTTTATTGTGGGTTTGCAGCTGTGAGTCTCTTTGGTTTTGGTTTGGTCCAGCCTGTAGAGGGCTGGCTGCTGCTGATAGCAGAATTTCATGCTCTGAAAAGCAGCAGCAGCAGCAGCCTCCACCTCCTAGTGTTCATCCATCTGAGCTAAGTTTTTAGCTACATAGGACTCTGCTGCCATCCAGGGGCCACAGCACACACTGAGAAGACAAACTGGGCTGGCCTTGGATCTGATTTTACCCGAGGGTGACTCAGGCATTAATGTTTCAGTCAGTCTGTGTTTGAGTAGAGGCCGTGATGCTGTTTTCATCAAGACTGGAGCTCTTTGTAAATTTACTGGAGTGATTTCTTAGACTTATAACCTAATTGTGTTCTCCAGCCTCCCCTCTACAGCTAACATTGAGAAGGTGGCCTCGTCTCTGTCTCCTGAGGGGGTGCTGACCGTGGAGGCTCCTTTGATCAGACCGGCCATCGAGTGCTCAGAGACCACTATACCTGTCAACGTGGATAACAAAGGTGGCGTGGTGAAGAAGTAAAGAAAAGCTGTGCAGTGTCTCCCACACAAACACACACACACACACATATTCAAATACGCTCTTCTAGAAAGGTGAAGAAGCAGCTTATCGCTCTTCCCAAAGCAGGCTTGTTCACATGCCAGAGGGAGGGAAGGAAGGGATTGCCCTTGCTCCTCTCTTTCCCCTCTGTCTCTGGTAATGAGCCAACCCCAGCTGAGTGCACTGTGTAAACACATCTGCAGTAGTGCCATATGCCTGTTCTTTATGCCGTAATTACACTCTTTATCTGAATGTAGGAGTTTAGCCCTTAGCTCACAGCTTTCTTCCCTCTTTCCCTCCCTTACACACACACACACACATACACCTTTCTCATTTCTGTTGAATAAATCCACTCCATGCTGCCTCTACAGACACACTAAATACAACTGTAAAGCGGACTGTAATACCAGTGATCTTGTAAATTAAAGAACAAAGGTCCAAAGTGAACATACACACCACCAGTATGAGTCTTGAAGAATGCCTGGACTGGAAATAGACTGGTTGTATCTGCAAAGAGAATAAAGAACAAACAACGTATTGAGTCTCACCTTTATTTAAGCTCCAAACTGTGTATTTGCATGCTGGTCACATGACATCAGAGGTCGTCCTCTTCATAGGAATGGAGTCCTGAAGCAGCTACTGTGAGCTGTGTGTATCATAACAGTCTGGAAACAGGAAGATGATAACTACGTGGGTATGCTAAGCTTCTTAATGTGGTGGTATCTTGTGCTAAATAATTCATCTGATGGTCGTCCATGCGAAAGAGAGCAAGTAAAACATGTCAGCCCTCATGAGTGATGCAGGCAGCCCACGACAAACAAGATCCCACGTCACTGTTGTAATTTGACAATTAAAAGTAGTGCCCCCATCAGGCTGTCTGATCCCTACTGTCACAATGCACCAGGTTTAATTGGAGCGCTCCAGTGAGTCAGTATAAGATTAGAATTAAAAAGGAGTTAAAGGGTAACTTTGGCATTTTTCATTTTGGAATCTATGTTCCCATGTTTTTCTGTCTAAGTGACTAATAGGAACAGCAGGCTTTTAAACTGGACAAGTATTGAGTAAGACTGTTGCAGCTGCGAAACAGGCCTACTAAAAAAAATATTTTTTTGCCACTGACAGGCTCAGAATGTTATTCTAATTGTATGACAACTTATGGGAAGGATCCCTACAGAGATAAACCTTTTCGTAACAGAGTAAGCTCCTTTTTGTTTAACCAGAAACAGCCCCGAAATCACAATCACCAAACCCACCAGACTCCATTTAAAAAAACAGTAATTTAAGCATGTATAGAGTCAGCGTATTTCCATATTTCACTGGGTGAATTAAGGGCTTATTTCAACTAAACCAGAGTTGGTGATTGTTGGAAGAGTGGAAAGACAAACTAAGATGGTTATTGTGAGTTTTATTTTGTTTCTGCCATCTTTGATTGAAGTGTGTTTAAAAATGATAAAATTATGGTTTATTTACATGAAGCCTGGTGGGTTTGGTGTTGGCAATTTTAGGGCTGTTTCTGGTTAAACAAGAATGATTTTTCTCTTTAACAAAAAGGTTTATCTCTGTAGGATCCTTTCCATAATGTTGTCAGACGCTTAAAATAACAATCTGAGCCTGTCAGTGGCAAAAACAAGCACTTTTAGTGGGCGTACATTGACGGTGCAAATGTGGCCTGCTGGACCAATTGTTCGTCACTTATACACAAGACCATGGGAAATAGAGTCCAGGTTGAAAAATACTGACCTTATCTTTAATATCCTGATATTAATTACACACATACCATATATAAAAATCAGCACAAAGGACTCGCTCAGTGTAGAAGGAATGTGAGTTCATCCTGACACTGACATGGCTCATGATCTGTGGATTACAGTGCCAGGTCTGTATTTTATGAAGTGAAGAAAAAGTGATAAGCCAGCTGATATGCGAGATGGGTGTCATATGCACAGAGATATAGGGCCATTGCTGCACTGAAATGTGTCCTAACGCCCAAAATTGCATAATTCCATCATACAGAATGTCTCTGATGAATTATTCATGCCCAGATAGATACATAATTGATGGAGATTTGCTCTCTACTCTTGACTGAGCAAGGTCATTGAAAACAATTGCACCAGGCATGGATGCCAGTGGAAGAATGAAAATACTGTAGAGTCTGGCAAAGCCAAGAGGTGCATGTATGATACTCTGAGTGCAACCACTAATTATTTTATTACTTATTAATCTATTGATAGTTTTAAGTGAAGCTATTAGATCTATTACATGTCAATGAATCAGCCTATCACTTTGGCTGAGACTTAAATATCTCAACAAATATACAAGGTGACCGGACATTTTGTGCAGACATTCAAGGTTCCTAGAGGATGAAGCCTACTGCTTGTGTCATAGTTCCTCTATGAGGTTAAGTGCAGTCCATTTGGGTGAATTTGATATAGCCCAATATCACATAGACTGGCATTTGTGGTTTTATGTCTCAACTGTTAGAGGATGAATTGTCTTGAAATCAGCAACAGATCTCAAAAATGAATTAAAATAATGTTGGTGATCCTCTGACTTTAAATGTCACGCTATAATCAGGTCAAAACTTCAGTTTGTCCAATACTTTTGATTATGACCAAATACGGCCTGATTTAATGACTTTCCAATCAGCCTTGGATGCACTTTGTGTCAACACTACTTTGCTTTCATTAGCATGCTAACAAGCTAAATTAAGACAGTGAGCATGGCAAACCTTATACCTGCTAAACATTAGCATGTTAGCATGCATACATTAGCATTTAGCTCAAAACAGTACTGTGCATTGAAATATCAAAAACGATGCGTATCGCAATTTGCCAAAGCCCAGGATGATGTCTTCAAATCAAATCAAATCAATCACGTTTATTAATACAGCACATTTAAAAAGAACTACAGTGGACCAAAGTGCTGTACAAAATAAATGACACACTAATATATAGCAATATAAAACGTACACAAATATAAAACAGAGCAACACTTGTAAGAACAATTACACGTTAAAAAAAGATTATAAAATACTAAAATATAACACCACTATAAACAACCAAAGGCCATTGAAAACCTGTACGTTTTAAGATGTGTCTTGGAATCGTCAGTGGAGGAGGATTGTGGAAGATGTGATTGAGAGTGGAAGGCTATTCCAAAGCTTTGGAGCAGCTACTGCAAAGGCACAATCTCCCCTTACCCACCAGTTCAGCAATATACTGAGGTATCCAAGCCCATATATGGCTTTAAAAACGAATAAAAGAAACTTAAAATCAGTCCTGTATTTGATAGGTAGGCTAACCACGTAGGGATTGCCGGTTACATTTCGTAAACAGAATCACCGCGAAAATGAAAGTGAACATTTTTATAGCTTCCTCTTTGATGTGTGCTGCTTATGGTCTGGTCTCTGGTCGCTAACCTTTTATGAGGTCCCAACCTGAGCACTGTACCCAGAACGCCCTGACCACAGCAATATTAGAAAGAAAAAGGTAAATCCAGGCAGAGGGCAGAGTCTCTGCATATCAATTCACTGCCACACACTGAAAGTGAACCATAAATGATGATTGAGTGGGATTACCTCTGTATGAGTAAATATATTGGGTTTTTTTTTTAGGAAAATCCTGCATAATATAAGCCTACCTTTAAACCTTTGTTTAAACAACAGGCAAAAACCACAAAGGTATTCATTTTATGATGATGCTGTGTGAAGAGCAAGTATTAACTTAAAAATAAAGCTGCAACTAAAATTAGAAAAAAAGCCCTTATTTTACTTGATGAAATTAATAATTAATTAAGTCAATAATCTAATAAGAAAATCTGCAGAATTTGAATTTGATTTTGCTTGCTTGTAATGTGATATATAATATTCATTTCAGATAACATTTTCCTTTTTAAACTTGTAGAAAATCTGCAGCGGTGTTGTCAGAATTCTGTGTACGCCTATGTGGGCCTGGTCATGATAAAGAAAATTTAGACCGTGGATATCTTTGGAGGTGATCTACGTTCATTCCCGACAACTGACAGCAAGAGGTAAAAACAAAATCCTCCGTCACTTACAGCCATATAAACTTGAACCCCTCTCCCATGGAGTACAACAGCAAAAGGGCCATGTTGCATTCATTTCAGTACAATAAAACACAGAAAATATACCTGACAGCAAGAGGTAAAAACAAAATCCTCCAGCACTTACGACCCTATAACTCGAGCCCCTACACAAATTAAGTGACACTGCAATATGTCAGAGAAATAAACTGTAAGTTTAGGCTGAAAAATAAACTTATAAACAGCTTAACAGTGTTAAAACATGTAAACTACTACGAGAACAATGTTACTTACCGTACATTTGACTTTATATGATTACACATATTACTGCTGTATAATTGACCCTGTTACACACACACAAGCATATATTTAGGAAACATACTGGACTGGACTATACTTGCTTGAACAGAATGTCTAGTTTCACACTGAAACATAACTGACGCTCTACAGGAACTCTGATTTCTATCACTGCCATGATGCCTTAACAGGAGCTACATAACTCAAAATGGTGTGAGCACAGATTCAATTCTTACATCCCATTTTCTTGTGATTTTATCAGACAGTCAAGAAGCAGATTTGGATTTGTGTGCTAATCAGAACTTTGGAAATTCTAAAGCAACATTTCTGAACATTTGTTTTTCACCAGAATTAAACATGCCGTAAGTTAAGTCGTGTTATCAAAGACTGTGCTCCTCGTGGTGGAACATCCTGCACATTTTCACATGGATAGGATGCGTACTAAGGCGCGTATGTGTAGAAAAACACGCATGGTCAGGATATAAGTAGAAGAACTAGGCCAGGGGGCAGCCACTGGAAATTACATCACCAACCCATATGAGCTGAAGGCCCTGTTGCAATCAATACACTGTACAGCTGCATGAATGAAGCTGATGCTAAATGAGTATTTCTTAATGTTCACTTCCCTCCAGTTAATCACCAGTCAATGCAGGATGAAATGAAAGCTGTAGCAGCACAACTGGTGACGCTCTGAGGGGCTGGTGGTTTTCATCACTTCTTTTTCTTCTTCTCTGTCAACTTCCAGTCATTCATGTTGCGTGCCAGCCCACTAATGCACATACTAACTCTACTCCTGACTCCGAAGCTGCAGGGGAGATCTATTTATAGAGTGCTCTGCTATGCACTGTGCCTCCAGCATGTTGTATAGTTACACAGGGTAGATAGCGCACATGAACTGGTGCTTTTTCCCCCTATGGACGCAGACCTGTAATAGGCTGCTTATCCGCTATTGTTAGCTTGATCTCATGCTTCTCTATTTTTATTTGACTGTATTATACACACAAACGTATATAGTGTGTTTTTAAACATCTGCCACAACAGATGTATTAGCTGATCAGCGTATTCATGCATTTATACTGAACTGCATGCAGTGCTGTGTGTGTTTAGTATTTGTATCTGCTACACAATGAGCTCAGTGGAAGCTCTGCCATTCATGGAAGCCAGGCAGACACTGCCTTACAACAAGGCGGCACTTTCTAAACCACTTAGCATTTCAACTTTTCCTCTTCCATGACTCACCATTTCCTTCCAGTTTAATGCAGGCCTAAATTATTCATGCCAATCCCCATCAATCCAGGAGCCAGCCAGTCCTTGAACTGGGGAAGTGCCTCGCGTGGTGCGCTGTTAGCCACCAGGCTGCTGATTGGACTCCACTCAGATCTCTACATCCTCCCTGCACTCAGGCTGACAGGCCGAAGAGGCCCGGCTTTTCGAAAGAGGTTCTCAAGTGATCTTGAAGTGGAGCGGGGACGGATAATTTAAGAGGAAAATCAGCTTTAATATGGTGGACATTCTCTGCAGGAAAGAAATGAGCATAGCTATGTTTTCACTTGAGGGAAAAATGGTCATCTAAAGATGCTTCTGTTTCTCTACAGTCCAGTTTATGGAGCCCACATCATAAATATTAGCGTAGCTTTACTCTTACACAGTCAGTCATGACTACATAGTGTGCAGATTATTTTTTAATAGGCCTTTTTTACAGCTGACGTTTTGACTTGTCATAGCAGGAAAATCACCAGTGTACTAATTACATTAATGATGTGTTACAGGAAATTGTGACAGTGAGTCAGCATGCACAACGCCAGGACCCTGAAACTGAGGCAGCCACCGTTAGTTATATTATTTACATGTATTTTTCCTAAAAATGTCTCCTATGAAAAAGGCCTATTGTTGATGTCTCATTTTAGTGCACTTACAGTCTAAAGAGATGAGATGATGCCATAATGACATTACAGTTTCCATAGATTCACTGTTTACATATAGTCTCTTCTATACGATGGCCAACAAGGGCAAATGCATTACAACCGCCAAAAAAAATTTACTTTGTGAGAAATGTGTTGCAGCTTCAGAAATTATGCCCGTTCAAAACCCAACCCAATCTCACTCCGAAGTCGTCGAAATCCGGTGCTTGGGCAGTGACTTGTGGCGTCAGACACTGATGAAAAAAGCAACTAAACTTTACAGCACTTCACAGCAACTTCCGCCGCTGACCAGTATTTTGGAGGTGTAACTGCAGAATGACACAGACACACCACCACATAAGTATAAATGCTCACAACTGCGTAGGCCACGTGCGTAGGCGACGGCTCTGCATAGAGCTGACGCACAAGTATAAATCCAGCTTTATTCCTTTACAAGATTATAAAACAGCAATAGATTCACATAGCTCCCCCTAGAGGCCTGGAGAATTTTTCCCATTCACACACATTTT
Organism: Epinephelus awoara; assembly: GCA_035609425.1. NCBI lineage: Eukaryota > Metazoa > Chordata > Actinopteri > Perciformes > Serranidae > Epinephelus > Epinephelus awoara. The sequence continues at coordinate 22,231,101 of CM069304.1, read as the reverse complement.
CACTGTTGTATTTGTTTTTGATTTTTATAAGTATTTTTGAATTGGAATCATTAATGAAGCTGCAGCAGATTTATCCTAATGGAAAAGCTGTGCACCATTATAGCGCAACAGGTCAACAGTGATAAAGTAGAGATGTTGTTATGTTTTCACCTCATTTGAATTTATGTTGGTAATTATACACTGTGTTTATTGGAAAGATCTGCTGCTATGGTGTTATTACAGTAGGGATATGGAGCAAAGTCCAACACTGATAAAAGTGAAACAACAGTAACAGCTGGGGATATGAGTGGGTCACATTGTAGGGTTTGGCAGCAATAAATCATTCTCACCTAGATTAATTTCACTATGGCACATGCACAATACAAATCAACCTAACCAATTATCAATGTGTATTAGCAAGGCTTTTCACCTCATAACAGATATATTAAACTTTAAATTACAGCCGTAAAAGCATTTGATTGTACATGTGAACGTCTTTCAACTCCAGTGCTGTGTCTAACTGGGCCACCACAGATTCTTGAAACACTGACATCATTTTTTATAATAAAAGATGATCCACTTAAGGTCTAATATCGTGTGTAGCACATGTATATGTGTGGACTGAAGACCTCTGAGCAGCTCACCGAGCAGAGCAGGTGGTGTGCTTTTTTTGCTCCTTAGCAACGGCTTGGGATTGGCTGGTGTCAACACCTTAGACAGGGGGTTGGTCCAATTGCATGTGAGAGTGTTGATTGCCTTTCAACCAATTAGCACTCACCAGATGTTCAATAATTAGTTCTCCCTCAGTGATTGAAGATGTTCATTAGTCCAATCGGAGCTCTTGATTGACATTAATTTGCAGTTTTTCAGTACAGTCATTCCTGTTTTAATGAAATGTATTCATTGTGCTCAAAGACAGAGCTCTCTCTGTTATTTCAGTTGACTTACCTGCTTAGAAATTTCTGTATTTAATGCAAGACTGGGGCTGACAATCTTATGAACAGTATAATTGTGTTCACCTGTTCTAGGTCCACTTTAACGGTGGCAAGGCTGTCCTTGTTCTCATAAAAACGTTATAGAGTCAAAGCATAGCCTGAAAAAAAGGCATAAAAAGGCATGCTATATATGCCATAAAAAATGCCATAAGACTTCATTTGGGATGTCATTAAAAAAAACAAACATAAAATGGTCATAGTACAGTGTGTCCTCAAATCTCATAGTAACCTCATAGTATAGTATGCCTAGCATGCTATAGAAAATGTGATAAAAATGCTCAAAATAGTCTAACTGCAGCAGCATGGCTTTGAATGTGACCTGTTGATTTTTTTTTTTTAGAAACACATGAAAGTCATAGTATAATAGTATATCTAAAATCATAGTTTTGTATGCCATAAAAAAGTCATAGTGTAGTATGTCATAATAAAAACAGAAAAAAAGTTATTATATAGTATAGTTCTAAAATATTTTATTTAAAAGAAGTCATAATATCAAAACAAAAAGTTATGGTAAAGTATATCGTGAAAAATTCATTTAAAAAAATTTAATGTATGCTGTAGTACTGTAAAGCATGTTGTATAAAAATAATAATTGCAAAAATTATAGTGTAGTTTGGAATTTTTAAAAAAATTGTATTATTGCATTTCATAAAAAAATCAATAAAAATCATAGTATAGTATGCCAAAAAAAAAAAAAAAAGAATAGTATGCTGTAAAAATGACATAGTATAGTAATTCCTATAAACAAAAAAAGTTCGAGTATAGTATGTTGTAAAAAAAATCTATTAAAAAGCCATGGAATAGTATCCCATATATAATGTAGTATGTAAGAGTAAACAATATAGTATGTCTTTAAAAAAAAACCCACAAAAAGTCATAGTATAGCATTTATTAAAAAGTTTCATTAAATAAGTCATAGTATGGTATACCATGAAAAATGTCACATTATTGTATGACATAAACATTTTCATTTAAAAAGTCATATCAGCATATTAAGTCATTATAAGGTCATAGAATATTGGTATGGCCCCTGGGATAGTGTTGTGTTGTGTTGTGGGGTTGCTGTGTGCATTTGAATGTCCTGGATCCTGCAGGAGGTTCAATCAGGGAATTTGAGGCAGCTGGCCACTGCCTCCATGTTCCTTTAAAGCTCGCCTCATCCTGGTCTTCTGGTGGCAGACTCCTTCTCCCTGGCACCTTGTAATGTTGCTGTGCTAGCTCTTTTTGCTTTGCTGTATAGTTCCTCTTGCATTATCATAGTTTACATGACAGTATAATTTTATTGTAAGCTTCTTTTGTTAGTTCCAACTTCATTACATTTGTTAAACATGAACTCTTGTTGAATAAAGACTGTTCTTTTGAGGTGTGCTTCCTTCATTTGTTATGGTTTCAGAGTCAGACCATAACAATGACATGTTGAAAAAAGTTTAATTGTGAAAATAATAGTATAGCATTTGAGGGGAAAAAAACATTTAAAAACAGTAATAGTATGGTATACCATAAAAGATGTGGTGAAGTACGACAAAAAACAAAAACAAAAAAATAGGTTATACTTTGGTATTTTAGAAAAATAATCATTTAAAAAGTCAGATGATAGTATGCCATAAAAAGTAGTATAATATGTCATGAAACAACGAACACTATAATATGTATTACAAAACCACATGAAGGTCAAAATACAGTATGTCTTTAAAAAGTCATAATTAACTCATATATTGGAGATCTTAAAAAATTTAATTGAAAAAAGGAATAATAAAATCAGGATAGTATATTGTCCAAACCATGAAAACAAGTCATAGTATGTCATCCAAGACAATAAAAAAAAAGGTCATGGTATAGCATGTCGTCAAAAACCATGAAAAAAGTCATAGTATTGCATGTCGTCAAAAACCATGAAAAAAGAGTCATGCTATATTATATTGTCGAAAACAATTTAAAAAAAGTCATAGAGTAGTATGTCATCAAAAACCATGAAAAAAGTCACAGAATAGTATAATATAGTATATGGTGCAAAACCGTGAAAAAAAAGCTATAGTATAGTATAATATAGCATGTTTTCCAAAAACATGAAAAAAATGATAAAAGACTATATCGTCAAAAATCGTGAAAAAGTCAAGGTATGTTATCGAAAACAATGAAAAAAGAGAAGAGGATGTCGTCCAAACCCATGAAAAAAACAAAGTCATAGTATAGTTCGTCATCTAAAACGATGAAAAAAACATCATAGTATATAGTGTGTCATCGAAAACCATGAAAAAAAGTCATAGTATGGTATGTCATCAAAACAATGAAAGATAGTCATAGTATAGCATGTTGTTCAAAACCAAGAAAAAAAGTCATAGTATAGTATGTCGTCAAAACAATGAAAGATAGTCATAGTATAGCATGTCGTCCAAAATCCTGAAAAAAAGTCATAGTACAGTATGTCGTCAAAAAAAAGTCATAGTATAGTATGTCGTCAAAAAAAGTCATAGTATAGCATGTCGTCCAAAATCATGAAAAAAATGTCATAGTATAGTATGTCGTCAAAAAAAAGTCATAGTATAGTATGTCGTCCAAAATCATAAAAAAAAGTCATAGTATAGCATGTCGTCCAAAATCATGAAAAAAATGTCATAGTATAGTATGTCGTCAAAAAAAAGTCATAGTATAGTATGTCGTCCAAAACCATGAAAAAAGTCATAGTATAGTATGTCGTCCAAAATCATAAAAAAAAGTCATAGTATAGTATGTCGTCCAAAACCATGAAAAAAAAGTCATAGTATAGCATGGCGTCCAAAACCATGGAAAAAGTCATAGTATAGTATGTCGTCAAAAACCATGAAAAAAAGTCATAGGATAGTATGTCGTCCAAAACCATGAAAAAAGTCATAGTATAGTATGTCGTCCAAAACCATGAAAAAAAGTCATAGTATAGCATGTCGTCCAAAACCATGAAAAAAGTCATAGTATAGCATGTCGTCCAAAACCATGAAAAAAAAGTCATAGTATAGTATGTCGTCCAAAACCATGAAAAAAAAGTCATAGTATGGTATGTCGTCCAAAACCATGAAAAAAAGTCATAGTATAGTATGTCGTCCAAAACCATGAAAAAAAAGTCATAGTATAGTATGTCGTCCAAAACCATGAAAAAAAGTCATAGTATAGCATGTCGTCCAAAACCATGAAAAAAGTCATAGTATAGTATGTCGTCCAAAACCATGAAAAAAAAGTCATAGTATAGCATGTCGTCCAAAACCATGAAAAAAAAGTCATAGTATAGTATGTCGTCCAAAACCATGAAAAAAAAGTCATAGTATAGCATGTCGTCCAAAACCATGAAAAAAAAGTCATAGTATAGTATGTCGTCCAAAACCATGAAAAAAAAGTCATAGTATAGTATGTCGTCCAAAACCATGAAAAAAAAGTCATAGTATAGCATGTCGTCCAAAACCATGAAAAAAAAGTCATAGTATAGTATGTCGTCCAAAACCATGAAAAAAAGTCATCGTATAGCATGTCGTCCAAAACAATGAAAGATAGTCATCGTATAGTATGTTGTTCAAAACCATGAAAATATGTAATAGTATAGCATGTCGTCCAAAATCATGAAAAAAAGTCATAGTACAGCTTGTCGTCAAAAAAAAGTCATAGTATAGCATGTCGTCCAAAACCATGAAAAATAGTCATAGTTTAGTATGTCGTCCAAAACCATGAAAAAAGTCATAGTATAGCATGTCGTCCAAAACCATGAAAAATAGTCATAGTATAGCATGTCGTCCAAAACCATGAAAAAAAAGTCATAGTATAGCATGTCGTCCAAAATCATGAAAAAAAGTCATAGTATAGCATGTTGTCCAAAACCATGAAAAAAAGTCATAGTATAGTATGTCGTCCAAAACCATGAAAAAATAGTCATAGTTTAGCATGTCGTCCAAAACCATGAAAAAAAAAGTCATAGTATAGCATGTTGTCCAAAACCATGAAAAAAAGTCATAGTATAGTATGTCGTCCAAAACCATGAAAAAATAGTCATAGTTTAGCATGTCGTCCAAAACCATGAAAAAAAAAGTCATAGTATAGCATGTCGTCCAAAACCATGAAAAAATAGTCATAGTTTAGCATGTCGTCCAAAACCATGAAAAAAAAAGTCATAGTATAGCATGTTGTCCAAAACCATGAAAAAAAGTCATAGTATAGTATGTCGTCCAAAATCATGAAAAAAAGTCATAGTATAGTATGTCGTCCAAAATCATGAAAAAAGTCATAGTATAGTATGTCGTCCAAAACCATGAAAAAAGTCATAGTATAGCATGTCGTCCAAAACCATGAAAAAAAGTCATAGTACAGTATGTCAAAATAATAAATAGTAATATCAAAACAAAAAGTTATGGTAAAGCATATCGTGAAAAATTCATTTCAAAAAATTTAATGTATGTTGTAGTACTGTAAAGCATGTTTTAAAAAAATAATAATTGCAAATATTATAGTGTAGTTTGGAATTTAAAAAAAATTGTATTATTGCATTTCATAAAAAAATCAATAAAAATCATAGTATAATATGCCAAAAAATAAAAGAATAGTATGCTGTAAAAATGACACAGTATAGTAATATTTATAAACAAAAAAGTTCTAGTATAGTATGTTGTAAAAAAAAATCTATTAAAAAGCCATGGAATAGTATCCCATAATGTAGTATGTCAGAGTAAACAATATAGTATGTCTTTAAAACAAAACACAAAAAGTCATAGTATAGCATTTATTAAAAAGTTTCATTAAATAAGTCATAGTATGGTATACCATGAAAAATGTCACATTATTGTATGACATAAACATTTTCATTTAAAAAGTCATATCAGCATATTAAGTCATTATAAGGTCATAGAATATTGGTATGGCCCCTGGGATAGTGTTGTGTTGTGTTGTGGGGTTGCTGTGTGCATTTGAATGTCCTGGATCCTGCAGGAGGTTCAATCAGGGAATTAGAGGCAGCTGGCCACTGCCTCCATGTTCCTTTAAAGCTCGCCTCATCCTGGTCTTCTGGTGGCAGACTCCTTCTCCCTGGCACCTTGTAATGTTGCTGTGCTAGCTCTTTTTGCTTTGCTGTATAGTTCCTCTTGCATTATCATAGTTTACATGACAGTATAATTTTGTTGTAAGCTTCTTTTGTTAGTTCCAACTTCATTACATTTGTTAAACATGAACTCTTGTTGAATAAAAACTGTTCTTTTGAGGTGTGCTTCCTTCATTTGTTATGGTTTCAGAGTCAGACCATAACAATGACATGTTGTAAAAAGTTTAATTGTGAAAATAATAGTATAGCATTTGAGGGGAAAAAACCATTTAAAAACAGTAATAGTATGGTATACCATAAAAGATGTGGTGAAGTACGACAAAAAACAAAAACAAAAAAATAGGTTATACTTTGGTATTTTGGAAAAATAATCATTTAAAAAGTCAGATGATAGTATGCCATAAAAAAGTAGTATAATATGTCATGAAACAACGAACACTATAATATGTATTACAAAACCACATGAAGGTCAAAATACAGTATGTCTTTAAAAAGTCATAATAAACTCATATATTGGAGATCTTAAAAAATTTAATTGAAAAAAGGAATAATAAAATCAGGATAGTATATTGTCCAAAACCATGAAAACAAGTCATAGTATGTCATCCAAGACAGTAAAAAAAAAGGTCATGGTATAGCATGTCATCAAAAAACATAAAAAAGTCATTGTATAGCATGTCGTCAAAAACCATGAAAAAAGTCATAGTATTGCATGTCGTCAAAAACCATGAAAAAAGAGTCATACTATAGTATATTGTCGAAAACAATTTTAAAAAAGTCATAGAGTAGTATGTCATCAAACACCATGAAAAAAGTCACAGAATAGTATAATATAGTATATGGTGCAAAACCGTGAAAAAAAGCCATAGTATAGTATAACATAGCATGTTTTCCAAAAACATGAAAAAAATGATAAAAGACTATATCGTCAAAAATCGTGAAAAAGTCAAGGTATGTTATCCAAAACAATGAAAAAAGAGAAGAGGATGTCGTCCAAACCCATGAAAAAAAAGTCATAGTATAGTTCGTCATCTAAAACGATGAAAAAAACATCATAGCATATAGTATGTCATCGAAAACCATGAAAAAAAGTCATAGTATCGTGTGTCATCCAAAACCATGAAAAAAAGTCAGAGTATGTTATGTCAAAAAGAATCGTAAAAAAAAACCCAAAGTCATAGTATGGTATGTCATCAAAACAATGAAAGATAGTCATAGTATAGCATGTTGTTCAAAACCATGAAAAAAAGTCAGAGTATGTTATGTCAAAAAGAATCGTAAAAAAAACCCCAAAGTCATAGTATAGTATGTCATCAAAACAATGAAAGATAGTCATAGTATATCATGTTGTTCAAAACCATGAAAATATGTAATAGTATAGTATGTCGTCCAAAACCATGAAAAAAAAGTCATAGTATAGCATGTCGTCAAGAATTGTAAAAAAAAAAAAAAAAAAAAAAGTCAAAGTATAGTATGTCATCAAAACAATGAAAAATAGTCATAGTGTATGATGTTGTTCAAAACCATGAAAAAAAGTCATAGTATAGCATGTCGTCCAAAACCATGAAAAAAGTCATAGTATAGTATGTCGTCCAAAATCATGAAAAAAAGTCATAGTATAGTATGTCGTCCAAAATCATGAAAAAAAGTCATAGTATAGTATGTCGTCCAAAACCATGAAAAAAAGTCAAAGTATAGTATGTCATCAAAACACTGAAAAAAAGTCATAGTATAGCATGTCGTCCAAAACCATGAAAAAAAGTCAAAGTATGGTATGTCATCAAAACACTGAAAAAAAGTCATAGTATAGCACGTCGTCCAAAACCATGAAAAAAAGTCATAGTGTAGCATGTTGTTCAAAACCATGAAAATATGTAATAGCATAGCATGTCGTCCAAAACCATGAAAAAAAGTCATAGAACAGTATGTCGTCCAAATTCATGAAAAAAGTCAAAGTATAGTATGTCGTCAAAAATCATGAAAAAAAGTCATAGTATAGCATGTCGTCCAAAACCATGAAAAAAAGTCATAGTATAGCATGTCGTCCAAAACCATGAAAAAAAGTCATAGTATAGCATGTCGTGCAAAACCATGAAAAAAGTCATAGTATAGCATGTCGTCCAAATTCATGAAAAAAAGTCATAGTATAGCATGTCGTGCAAAACCATGAAAAAAAGTCATAGTATAGCATGTCGTGCAAAACCATGAAAAAAGTCATAGTATAGCATGTCGTCCAAAATCATGAAAAAAAGTCATAGTATAGCATGTCGTGCAAAACCATGAAAAAAAGTCATAGTATAGCATGTCGTGCAAAACCATGAAAAAAGTCATAGTATAGCATGTCGTCCAAAACCATGAAAAAAAGTCAAAGTATAGTATGTCATCAAAACACTGAAAAAAAGTCATAGTATAGCATGTCGTCCAAAACCATGAAAAAAGTCATAGTATAGCACATCGTCCAAAACCATGAAAAAAAGTCATAGTATAGCATGTCGTCCAAAACCATGAAAAAAGTCATAGTATAGCATGTCGTCCAAAACCATGAAAAAAAGTCATAGAACAGTATGTCGTCCAAATTCATGAAAAAAGTCAAAGTATAGCATGTCGTCAAAAATCATGAAAAAAAGTCATAGTATAGCATGTCGTCCAAAACCATGAAAAAAGTCATAGTATAGCATGTCGTCCAAAACCATGAAAAAAAGTCATAGTATAGCATGTCGTCCAAAACCATGAAAAAAGTCATAGTATAGCATGTCGTCCAAAATCATGAAAAAAAGTCATAGTATAGCATGTCGTCCAAAACCATGAAAAAAAGTCATAGAACAGTATGTCGTCCAAATTCATGAAAAAAGTCAAAGTATAGCATGTCGTCAAAAATCATGAAAAAAAGTCATAGTATAGCATGTCGTCCAAAACCATGAAAAAAGTCATAGTATAGCATGTCGTCCAAAACCATGAAAAAAAGTCATAGTATAGCATGTCGTCCAAAACCATGAAAAAAGTCATAGTATAGCATGTCGTGCAAAACCATGAAAAAAGTCATAGTATAGCATGTCGTGCAAAACCATGAAAAAAGTCATAGTATAGCATGTCGTCCAAAATCATGAAAAAAAGTCATAGTATAGCATGTAGTCCAAAACCATGAAAAAAAGTCATAGTATAGCATGTCGTGCAAAACCATGAAAAAAGTCATAGTATAGCATGTCGTCCAAAACCATGAAAAAAAGTCATAGTATAGCATGTAGTCCAAAACCATGAAAAAAAGTCATAGTATAGTATGTCGTCCAAAACCATGAAAAAAGTCATAGTATAGCATGTCGTCCAAAATCATGAAAAAAAGTCATAGTATAGCATGTCGTCCAAAACCATGAAAAAAGTCATAGTATAGCATGTCGTCCAAAATCATGAAAAAAAGTCATAGTATAGCATGTCGTCCAAAACCATGAAAAAAGTCATAGTATAGCATGTCGTCCAAAATCATGAAAAAAAGTCATAGTATAGTGTGTCGTCCAAAATCATGAAAAAAAGTCATAGTATAGCATGTCGTCCAAAACCATGAAAAAAGTCATAGTATGGCATGTCGTCCAAAATCATGAAAAAAAGTCATAGTATAGTATCTTATGTAGTATATCATAAAAATATGTAAAAGACGTCATGGTATAGTCTCTCTTAAAATTGTGATTATAAAAAAGGTCATAGTATAGCATGTCGTCCAAAACCATGAAAAAAGTCATAGTATAACATGTCGTCCAAAACCATGAAAAAAGTCATAGTATAGTATCTTATGTAGTATATCATAAAAATATGTAAAAGACGTCATGGTATAGTCTCTCTTAAAATTGTGATTATAAAAAAGGTCATAGTATAGCATGTCGTCCAAAACCATGAAAAAAAGTCATAGTATAGCATGTCGTGCAAAACCATGAAAAAAAGTCATAGTATAGCATGTCGTGCAAAACCATGAAAAAAGTCATAGTATAGCATGTCGTCCAAAATCATGAAAAAAAGTCATAGTATAGCATGTCGTGCAAAACCATGAAAAAAAGTCATAGTATAGCATGTCGTGCAAAACCATGAAAAAAGTCATAGTATAGCATGTCGTCCAAAACCATGAAAAAAAGTCAAAGTATAGTATGTCATCAAAACACTGAAAAAAAGTCATAGTATAGCATGTCGTCCAAAACCATGAAAAAAGTCATAGTATAGCACATCGTCCAAAACCATGAAAAAAAGTCATAGTATAGCATGTCGTCCAAAACCATGAAAAAAGTCATAGTATAGCATGTCGTCCAAAACCATGAAAAAAAGTCATAGAACAGTATGTCGTCCAAATTCATGAAAAAAGTCAAAGTATAGCATGTCGTCAAAAATCATGAAAAAAAGTCATAGTATAGCATGTCGTCCAAAACCATGAAAAAAGTCATAGTATAGCATGTCGTCCAAAACCATGAAAAAAAGTCATAGTATAGCATGTCGTCCAAAACCATGAAAAAAGTCATAGTATAGCATGTCGTCCAAAACCATGAAAAAAAGTCATAGTATAGCATGTCGTGCAAAACCATGAAAAAAGTCATAGTATAGCATGTCGTCCAAAACCATGAAAAAAAGTCAAAGTATAGTATGTCATCAAAACACTGAAAAAAAGTCATAGTATAGCATGTCGTCCAAAACCATGAAAAAAGTCATAGTATAGCACATCGTCCAAAACCATGAAAAAAAGTCATAGTATAGCATGTCGTCCAAAACCATGAAAAAAGTCATAGTATAGCATGTCGTCCAAAACCATGAAAAAAAGTCATAGAACAGTATGTCGTCCAAATTCATGAAAAAAGTCAAAGTATAGCATGTCGTCAAAAATCATGAAAAAAAGTCATAGTATAGCATGTCGTCCAAAACCATGAAAAAAGTCATAGTATAGCATGTCGTCCAAAACCATGAAAAAAAGTCATAGTATAGCATGTCGTCCAAAACCATGAAAAAAGTCATAGTATAGCATGTCGTCCAAAATCATGAAAAAAAGTCATAGTATAGCATGTCGTCCAAAACCATGAAAAAAAGTCATAGAACAGTATGTCGTCCAAATTCATGAAAAAAGTCAAAGTATAGCATGTCGTCAAAAATCATGAAAAAAAGTCATAGTATAGCATGTCGTCCAAAACCATGAAAAAAGTCATAGTATAGCATGTCGTCCAAAACCATGAAAAAAAGTCATAGTATAGCATGTCGTCCAAAACCATGAAAAAAGTCATAGTATAGCATGTCGTGCAAAACCATGAAAAAAGTCATAGTATAGCATGTCGTGCAAAACCATGAAAAAAGTCATAGTATAGCATGTCGTCCAAAATCATGAAAAAAAGTCATAGTATAGCATGTAGTCCAAAACCATGAAAAAAAGTCATAGTATAGCATGTCGTGCAAAACCATGAAAAAAGTCATAGTATAGCATGTCGTCCAAAACCATGAAAAAAAGTCATAGTATAGCATGTAGTCCAAAACCATGAAAAAAAGTCATAGTATAGTATGTCGTCCAAAACCATGAAAAAAGTCATAGTATAGCATGTCGTCCAAAATCATGAAAAAAAGTCATAGTATAGCATGTCGTCCAAAACCATGAAAAAAGTCATAGTATAGCATGTCGTCCAAAATCATGAAAAAAAGTCATAGTATAGCATGTCGTCCAAAACCATGAAAAAAGTCATAGTATAGCATGTCGTCCAAAATCATGAAAAAAAGTCATAGTATAGTGTGTCGTCCAAAATCATGAAAAAAAGTCATAGTATAGCATGTCGTCCAAAACCATGAAAAAAGTCATAGTATGGCATGTCGTCCAAAATCATGAAAAAAAGTCATAGTATAGTATCTTATGTAGTATATCATAAAAATATGTAAAAGACGTCATGGTATAGTCTCTCTTAAAATTGTGATTATAAAAAAGGTCATAGTATAGCATGTCGTCCAAAACCATGAAAAAAGTCATAGTATAACATGTCGTCCAAAACCATGAAAAAAGTCATAGTATAGTATCTTATGTAGTATATCATAAAAATATGTAAAAGACGTCATGGTATAGTCTCTCTTAAAATTGTGATTATAAAAAAGGTCATAGTATCGTCTTTCATAAAAAATTTTATAAACAGTCATAGTATGGTATATACTAAAAATGTCATTTAAAAAGATTATATTATAGTATGTCAAAATGTAATTTAAAAGGTCATTATATTGTGTATCATACATTTGTTTTGAAAAAAACCTCATAGTATAGTATAGTATGTCATAAAAAGTGACAAAAAAGTCATAGTAGTATGTCATGAAATGTGTTTTGAAAAAAGTCATTATTTTGAATGTCATAAAAATGTGCTCATAAAAGCCATAGTCTAATATGTCACGAAATCCTACTACAGCACAGTATACCATAAAAGAATCATTCAAAAAGTCATAGTGGCCTATTGTAGGTCATGAGCATATTATGTTATGGTCTTTGGCAGCTTGCATGGCTGTTGATTGTTTTTCATTGCGATGAGGGCTGTGTATTGATAAAAAATACATTTGGGAAACAATTTGGACCACAACACTACGTCTGTTGTGTTCCCCACACGAGAGCAGTTGTGTTTAAATGAAGACCAGCAATACTTTTTATTTTTTCATATTTTTACAGTACATTTCTATTTTATGTGTAGTTAAGAGTGCCCAACCTGTGGGGTTCCTGCCTTTTCTCTTCCTGTGTATATTATTGACTGCTATGCATCACAACATTAAGGCAAACTCCAAGTGGGAGAAATCCATTCAGATTCAGATCAATTTTTGAGTGATCTTCAGTTTTTCTTCATCCTAACTGTTTATTTTGAATCCAGACAAGCAGCGAGCAACATGAAAGACATCATGATATTTTTGCACAGTGGCTGGCAACACCTCTTTCAGGAATCTTTGACAGTTGTGTCTAAAAAAACAAGTATTTTTCTATTTATAACACTTCAGCCACGTTCTATTATATAATTTCTCTGTTCCTAAATACTCCAAAGTAATGGCTGTCTCAGAGCTCTACTTGCACGTCATATTTTTCTTTAAAGGAACTCTTGAGCTTCCAGACAGTTGTTTTCTGCTGTTTAAAAGGGCATCAGCCAGAGCCGAGCGACTCCTCGATGCATCTGTCCCCATGGGGTTAATGAACTACAAATGCTTCCTTTAAGTATTAGAAGGATAATCCTTTTAGGACAGCATTAGCTAAATAGTTCATTTAGAAAGAAGTTAACCACTAACAGTGATGTAAACTAAATACCTTCACTTTAATACTGTTTAAATGTAATTCAGAGGTTTTCAGAGGGAAATATTGTGCTTTATACTGCTCTACATTTATTTAATAGCTATAGTAAAATGTGCAAAACGGGACTAACTCATACAGTAGGATACATTATTATAGATTAGACCCTGTGCACTCAAACAGGTTTTCTCCAGTTATTAATCAAACCTGCTCAGGTTGGGATTTAGAAGAGGTCTGCAAACCACATGCTCCTCTAACAGGAGAGTGTCACACAAGCCCAGTTTGTGCATGTGTGCTGCTTATAGCACATGTTACTGCATCAACACTACATATTAAAATAGGCCCCAAAGTCATTTTTTTTAATCTTGTTGGACAAGATGATAATTTGAGCAAAACTTGCATGTTTTTGCACATTATTAAAATAAGAATAATCTTTTCCCTCTTAAAGGGGTCACTCAGCTTATGAACAGTCTACTTTTACTTTTAATAGATAAAGGGACAGTTCACCCCCAAATCAAAAATACATATTTTTCCTCTTACCTGCAGTGCTATTTATCAACCTAGATGGTTTTGGTGTGAGTTGCTGAGTGTCGGAGATATCAGCTGTAGAGATGTCTGCCTTCTCTCCATTTTAATCGAACTAAGCGGCACTCAGCTTGTGGTGCTCAAGGTGCCAAAAAATACATTTGAAATACTCAACAGTAAATATCTCTTTCCAGAAATCATGACCTGGTTACTGAAGATAATCCACAGACCTTGTTGTGAGCAGTTTAGTGTAGAAACTATTTTCTTTCTGACGAACTACACCCGCAAACCGTATCATTGCGCAGCAGGAAGCGTGCATCTACTCAGTGACAGGAGGCTCATGTTTGTGACAGATGTAAACATTAATGGTGTCCTCCTTGGCCAGGGTTGGGCAACCTGCAGCTCTTGAAACCCTCTCTAGCGGCTCCCTGTAGCTTTGACATAAGATTATATGGAAATAAATAATGGTTATTTTTTAGCATTGTTGTAGGCCCAATGTGATTATTGCACGTCAGTTGTAAAAATATGTAGCCTATATGTCATATAAAAAAATGTTATAATGTCTTTCTATTATGTCTTTCTAGCACGGCTAGCTTGGATTCCAAATCCCAAAAAGCAAAAGTCTCAGAGGAAATTAAAGGATTTAGTAGTGTGTGGACGATTAATTTGCTTTCACCATCAACCCTGCAAAGTTAAAACACTAAATAATTATCAATAGCCCACTGCAGAGTTGCCACCTCGTAGTAAATGATCTTAATGAATGCTCAGACCTGTTCCTAATGTTGAAGGGCTAATTCAGAGTTAGTAGGCTGTTGTCTTTATTCAAATATGTTTCGCGACCACAGATTTTTTTTATTTTCATTTTGGCAAATAATGTGTCTATTACTGGTAAAGGTTGCCGACCTGCCTTAGCTGAGCCGTAACGCTAGCTAGCTCAGGGGTCGCTAGGTAGGTTAGCAGTAGATGCATGCTTCCTTATGCGCCGTGATACAATTGGCGAGTGTAGATCAGTAGAAAGAAAATAATTCCTACACTACCCAATATGTTTTCTCCACGATTTGTCACCCTTACCAAGAATTGCATGTGACCATAGCGATGTCCGTAACAGATCAATTTATTGTTAACAATCACTGTTTTGGTATAGCGTACTTCAGCAAATGGAGTAAAGAAAACACAGATTAAAATAAGGTCTAGCTAACAATCGCAATAAAAAGAAATAAATAGAAAATAATCCGATTAAAGTCTAGTAATTCCATGTTCATATGAATACATAACATCTACAGTATAAGTTAATAAATTGAAGCTACTGTATAAATACATCACCAGCATGCACAATATTGTATTATGGAGAATATTGGAGCAGTTATCATCTTACACTGAAGAAACAGTATAATAGGCAAGTGCATTTCTTGACCAAGAAGAAACTGAAGACAAAGTAAATCCACAAACCTCAAATCTGCTTTTAGAGCTTCCACTTAACATTGCATGTGCTCTGTCCACAAATTATACTGAGTTCACTAATCAAGTCTGTGGTTCCAGGTGCCGGTTCAGAGATCCTACTGATTGTTATGAAGATAGCATAACTGGAGAATAAGGGTGGACTCATGATCATGTTCAATCACCACATTTCTTTTTTTAAATTTCCATTTATTTTATTTTGCTATCTGGTGAATCAAATCGTTTCCTACAAGGAGCCAATAGAAGTAACGACAATACTGACAATAAGAATTAGGTGTCCAAAAACAGTTAATTTATTTAATAAAGCACATCAGCACATGAGAGGGACAAGCTGCACTAAGTTTACTTTATGAATTTGTATTTTTAGTTACAGTATGACTGTGTGACTGAGCTGGACACATACCTGACACAAAGCAAACAAAAAACATTGTTTTTTATGTTATCTTCAATAACAGAGACAACCTGCTTTTCACTCAGCGATCATAGTGTGGTGCAACGAAAGATGTCGGTACGTTTCTCGATGACACCCCTAAGAAGCCCGTCTTCATCTCTGCAACCCGTCTGCTCCCTCACTCACTCTCCTGCCTTGTCTTTCTCTCTGACTAAGCAATGACATTCAAGGTGACTCTAATTTTCTGGTTGCTCAAGCATCAACTTCTGAATGCTCCTCCCCTCACCAAATACAATAAGACAGCTCAGCTTCATTTGCGCGATAAGACCAGTCTCTGCCAGTGTGAAGGTATCATTACCCAATAGTCACACTGTGATGAATGACATACCTCTTGCTTCTAAAGTGGTATTTTGGCAAATGCTGCAGAGGCTACCAAGGAGGGGTTTCATTCTTTTATTTTTTATTTTTTAATCGTAGGTTATTTCTCAAACTAAAATTCCCTCCGTCAACTTTTTTTTTCACTTTTAATTTGTTGAAAAATAAAGAACAGCAGCCACGTTAGTACCATCGGCTAAATTGGCCGCCGATGTTCCACCGCCCTCCCCTCCCTTTTTTTTTAATTTCTAAGAACTTTTTAACTAGTATTATTATTTTGTCATCATTTGTGAGCGCGCGTGTTGTGTTGTTTTGGCAGAATGAGGTTTTGGACTCTTTAATTGTTGCCCTCGCCTCCCTCGTCGTCCTGCTGGTCGCTCGTCCACAGCGTCAAGTTGTCTCGTAGCAGCTGCATGATGAGAGTGGAGTCTTTGTAGGAGTCCTCATTCAGGGTGTCCAGCTCGGCGATGGCGTCATCGAAGGCGGTCTTGGCCAGGTGGCACGCCTGCTCCGGGGCGTTCTGGATCTCGTAGTAGAAGACGGAGTAGTTGAGAGCCAGGCCCAGGCGGATGGGATGGGTGGGCTGCATGTGCTCCTTGCTGATCTCGTGGGCCTCGCTGTAGGACTTCTCGGAGGACTCCACCACCGAGGCTCTCTTCTCCCCCGTGGCGACCTCGGCCAGGTAACGGTAGTAGTCGCCCTTCATCTTCAGGTAGAACACTTTGCTCTCGTGCTGCGTGTCGTTGCAGTTCTTGATCAGGAAGTTGTCAAGGAGATTGAGCACGTCCTGGCAGACGGCCTCCAGCTCCTTCTCAATCTTTTCCCGGTAGGCGCGCACCATCTCGATCTTCTTCTCATTACCGTCGGCCGACGTCTTCTGCTCAATGCTGGAGATGACACGCCAGGATGAACGCCTTGCCCCGACCACGTTCTTATAGGCCACAGAGAGCAGGTTCCTCTCTTCATTGGATAGTGCTTCATTCAGCTCTGTGACCTGTAGCAATGAGAGAGAAAGAAAAATATTCAGGCGTTAGCATGTCTTTTTCTTACTTCCATTGACAATTATGATGTAAAGACATGTCTCACTGTCAGCTGCTGAATGTTACTGAGACATGTAAAGACATGTCTCAGTAACATTCAGCAGCTGACAGTGGGACAATTCAAACCTGTAACATGCAACAAAGTTTGACACTAAAAAACTATTTAAACCTTACGCACATGTCAAACTACAGAAATCACAAGGTGTTGGACAACATAAGCAAACTGTCACAGATGTCTCCAGACAAACTGTACAACACCCAAGGCAATACTCCAGTGAATCCAACAGGGTAAACCACACCTCCAGCTCACTGACATCATCCTCTGAGGTGAGAGCTGATTGGCTGTCCGCAGCTCTGAAAGCTGGTTTTGTTTTGTTTTGACAGGCCTGTGTCTGGCTGGAGGATTTAATCCTTTATACCCCACTGGGACTGTGCAGCAGAGGCATCTTTACAGACCTTTTCTCAGTATAAAGCCTGTTGTTACTTTCTTTTTCAGGACAGAATTCAGTTTCATGAGCAGAGCAAAGCAGGGGGCCCCGACCAATCATGTGGAACAGCCCTTCACAATGCCCTTACTGAACACTATATGGGTTAACATAAAAGGACGTTCTGGGTATAAAACTGAGGGCATTGTGTTGATATTCCTTATATAATCAAATAGGAAAATGAAGGTGGCTTTTTTTTTTTTTAAATTAAAAATACATGCCTTACTTGGTCTTAGCAATACCGGTACATTCATTCAGCATTTCAGCATTCATAAACTCAGCTTCATTGAGACACTGACCTTTAATTAGAACAAAAGAACTACTTCCGTTTTTGTGGAAACAATTGTACACCCAGTGCAAAGGGGCGTTCAGTGCAGTGCAACCATCATTGCTGGTTAAAGCCTGACGCAGTTGTCATCTTTATGGCCAACACCCACGTAGTGCAAGTAGTTGCATGCATCTGTGCATGCATGCAAGTACTTGCACTACGTGGGTGTTGGCCATAAAGATGGCCAACACCCACGCCCATGGGCATGTAGGTCTTACAATGAGGTGTGGTTAGGCTCATTGCTATTTTGAGGCAGCGGAAAGCGACTGTGCTACTGGCCTACAAAAACCTGGTCTATAGTCAGAATGGCACCATATTTTCCTGCTATGTAGAGGGCGCATAATTTAGGTAGAAAAATGCACCTATAAAGGCTGGTTAATAACACATGTACACTCTCTCAGGTGGGTGAAATAATTTAGCAGAGCAGAGCTGTTGTCCAACTCCCCGTTAAGAGAGATGCTGTGCACATTTACGCACAAGGACCAGCGTAACGTGATTATTTCAGAAGGTAAAAGTTTAGATCTGTTTCCTCTGTCAAGTTTATTTTTTAGCTGTGCGGCTTAAATGTTCCAAGACATTTGGTGCAGTAACATTACAGCTCTTACTACATTACTCGCAGCAGAAAACCGCCTACTTCTTCAATCTGGAAAATTCGCCCTGTAAAGAGCAGTGCGCCAGGTGCATGTTGATTGGTTGTATTCATGTTATGCCAACAACACAGCTATAATTAATTCAGGGACTAGAAACAACCCCGTTGCTGGACCTAAATGCACTTTAGAATATGCGCGATACATTATTTAAATAGTGCCCTTAAGGTCTTCAGCCATGCCAACATTAACAACAGTAATGCTAACTTGCTAATTTAGTCGGTAGGATGTTTTTACTATGTTCACCATCTTAGTTAATGTTAGCATGCTAACATTTGCTGATTATCAGTTAAGACAAATCTATTTCCTGCAAGACTATTGAGCTAGCAGTGTGATTAGTTTTGCAGATATCTGGACATAAACCAAACGGTTGGACAAACTGAAATGTTGACCTGATGATGGCGCTAGATAAGTAAACTTCATTCTGATGGGAGCATGAATCTATCTGTAACAAATGTCATTGCAACCCATCTAATTGTTGTAGAGCGTCATGGTGGCTGAGGAGCAAAAATCAGAAAATCCTTAGTCATTGCGCAAAGTCATCAGGGACACAATTGTCTGTACATCATTTTCTGTCAATCCATTTGGTGGATATTGAAAAATTTCACGGGATAAGTAAAAAGTTTGATCAGCTGAAGGCAACAGAGGAAAAGTCAGTGGAGTTATTAGGATTCATCCTCTGGGGAAAATGAATTTCAAAACAAGATTTCATGGCAATCAATCCAATCGAAATTCTCTCTGAACCAAAGTGGTAGCCTGATCTCAAAACCAGAGCCATGGTTAAAAATAAAACAATTTTCTTGTAGTTCTCTGTAGTTACATTTCAGGTAAATCTGCCTGCTGTGTCTGTGTCTTAATTTATGTGTCTTCTCCTAACCACCTGGATGGGGTCGCACTCTGCTGCCGCAGTGTTACAAAGACACTAACAGGTCACTTTTGGAGCTATTTAATCACACTGTAAGACAAATATCCCCCTGAGGCTGTGCTGCGTGATTGTGCGGCATCCTCGACACATGGCGGAGCCTCAGCGTCTTACTCAAGGACAGGAAAGCTTAAACCTGTGACCTTTGAGATGCATCACAGTCACAATGAGCTAACAGCTGTGTCACTCTGCTTTGGTTAGACTCCAGTAACACACATTAGCTGCTAATCCCTGTTCCAGTTGTTACTACAGTCACTTTTGATAAAAGCCTATGACTAATCATGTGTTCATCTGATGAACTCGCTCTCAGCTCACAAAAGCCCTCACATTCACCCGTCTTTCACACTCTGGGATTCATAACGCAATAGTTCAATGCAGCAGACCTGACCATGGTGAGATTACTGTACAAGGGAGGGAGTGGAGGGTAAAGAGCAATCGGTGATGCAATCTCCTGTTTCCATGGCGACTGGAAAATCTGCTTTTGTTTGTGAGAGCTATACCATCTCTGCTGGAGACGCTGGCCACAAGCTGCTAATGGCAAGGATGCTGACATGGCTGACGGCGTGGAGAACGCTGCAGCAGTGTGGGTGGGGGTAAGTGCAAACAAGCCGTTTCGAATCTCACACCTTTCAGCCGACTCTCACACTGGCAGTTAGCCCTAGCAATGATGTTCCAATACCAGTTTTTTCCTTCCCGATACCAATTCCAATAACTTGAATTTACGAATCAGTCAATACTGGGCACCATCTAATGTCATCGCAAAAAAAAAAACCCAAAAATAACAGCTGTATTCTACTATCCGTGTCAAGAAGCCAACTGAAATGTGTAAAAATAGAACAACTACCATACAATATAAATATTACACACTATTTATTCTACTTAGTATTTCCGTTGCTGCCCAAACAGCACAGGTCTACTAATACTAGGATCGGGTAAATGTTATTCCATTGCATATGGATCTGCACTGCTATGCACACAGTAGCACAGTCAATTTGTCAACAGACCCAACCAAAACCACATGGGATATAGCTTGTGCTCAGAACCACTGCAGTGTTGCCATGGCTCTATGGGTGGCAATGTCTGTCTGTTGATCAGTCTACCACTTTGGATGGATTGCAATGAAATTTTCTTTAGACATTCATGCTCCCAGAGGATGAATCCTGATAAATCTGGTAAGATGTGTCTATATTTTAGCATGAAAATGCAGTTTTTCCAAGCCCTTCTAAAAACGTTTTCCACATGACATAGGTTTCTGCACAATGTCATTTCTATATATAAACCTAAATGCTGCTGTGGGCGCCACACTTGTTCAGTTCTGAAAGTCACACAGTAACACCAACAAACTAAATGATCAAGACAGTGACAGCCCAGCAACTCCAATTTGTTGAGCGGTTAAATTACCAAATTCTGTCAATGGAGTCTGGTGGCTTTGAGAAGAGCCATATAAGGTTTTTAGTTCTCTGTTGGAAAGGGCTGTCTGACAGCAAGGTAAAGTGGTTAAATAATTCACATATAGTGTACACCTAAGCTGATCTTTGATTTTTCTTTGAGGTCGTCCTTTTGTTAAAGGAGCTAAAATATGTTTTGCTACTTCCCCTGTCCACAGGCACCTACACTACACCTGTACAAGTTCCTAATAAAAGAGGAAGATGTGATGAAGTACGGTAAATCGTCAAATAAACATGGCTCGACTTCACCACAACACAGACTGTACGGGTTGTAGCTGCTGCAGTGGTCAGCCAATCACACATTGCATTAAACTGAAGAACACATGCGGCGATTGGCTGCCAGCAAAACCATACAAATAGTCTTTTTGTCTAGATCTGGGTACAAAAAGAATCTAATAGAGGTATCGTTTGAGTACAACCTCACAGAGCATGGCTATAGACTCTCTTGCCATGATGAAACTACTACCAAACCTAGTGATTCTGGGATTGTTCTCAAGTCAATACTAGGCAAAAAGCTGTACATGTTTAAAAATCTTAGAGGCAGATTATCATGACATTTACTATAACAGCAACATCCCACAATTTCTTTGCCTGTTTCAGGCATTATATGAACTGTTACCTTTGGTGGTACCTTAAGACCACATCATCAGTTTGGTCCTACACTTAACTAGTGGCCAGATTTCCTGGGAATTTTAAGTTCACCTTCCTTTGAATTTGGATATTCCAACCAAGGGTTGTTCTGGAGCGTCGTCCCAACAACCAAAGCACCGTGCTTTTCGTTCCTTACTCTGAAGAGTGCAGCTTCTACAGGGCCACTAGCAGTGCTGTCGACTTTTGTGCTTGTTCCCTTCCTACACAAGACGTTGTAAAATTTACAACTGATAAATAAAACGACCTCTGTACTGGCAGAGTATGAAGACAGGCAAACAATAAAATGACATCGTTGCGTAATGATCCCACTTACAAGCACAAGAGAAAGTCACCCTGCCCCCCATTAGTCACTGCTGTAGCACAGCCTCAGCTCTATACCGCTCTATGCCTTAACCCATTAAATTACAATTAGTGTAAACCAGTATCTGACCTACAGCAAATGCAACCAGCAGAGTAGGTCAGCGCCGGAGCTACAGAGAGGTCAGAAAAACAAGTCCTAAACAACACGTCTGTAAAAACATGGATGCCTTTGTTTCAGAAGGCTGCAGGGTGAGCAGAAAGCCCTGACGGAAGCTGTGGTGCGGGGATGACAATAGAGCTCTGTCTACCCATAAAGCTCATCAATCGCGCCTGCTCTCTCGTGACTCATCCTTGCACAAGGCAGTCAAACTTCCAAACAACTGAGTGTTAATACAAACAAAGGCCAGGCAGGACAATCAATAACTTTCTCTTTGACAGCTCTCTGCATGACCATTAATATCCACAGGAGAGACAGTGTAAGAGCTGCAGGGCTGGGGGAGCAGGATATGTTGAGCCTAAGTAGAGGCTGGGTTGGACCACAATACTCACCGCCTTGTATTTTCATTTAATGGATTACAATTCATATAATGAAGGCTTGCCACAGTCCCACAGCCACCTATTTTTCCACACTTTCCTTCTGTCTTTTCCTTGCTCATTTGCTCTCCTAACCTGATGTGACAACCCCCCCGCCAACCCTCTTTCAGGCAGCAGAGCACAAAGGCGCCGTGGACTACCTGACGTCACTGGTGGTGTGAATAGGGCTGGAGCCTTGGCGCTAAGAAAAGGGGTCTGCGAGGCGGTGTATGTGCCTGTCTTAGTAATGGTGGTGGAGAAGGAGCTTCAAGTGGCTCTTTGTTGCTACGCTACCACTTATGACAGTGGTTTTTAACCGTGATTATAACTGATGCGTGCATCCAATAATAACAAATAATCACTTAAACGAATGAGGATGAAGTGAAGATATAATTAGACCATTATACTGGAATGGAGAGGGGTCAAGTACTATGCACGCCTCTCTAGTCTTGATTTCCATCCAAATGTAGCGCAAATATTAATATTAAATATTAATCTACAAAAGAAAATGTTAATTGATGTGCTTTTCCATCCACTGCCATTCATGAGAATTGGGAGCTGGTTCATCCAGATTAGCAGCGTGTGGTGCTAATTCGCCTATTAGAAGTCTGCAGAAGAAAAGGGCGCAAGGAGATGACGTATTTAAAAGAGCGCCAGTCAAACCTCAAAGGAAAACAGTGGATGTAGAGTAACTGAGAACACACTGGACAACGGAAATAGAGTTTTGAACTACTAATATTAGACAGCTGTGAGAGCTCTCAGTGGCCTATGCAATGACTGTACGTCATCATTTATTAACAGAATCGGTTTCCTGCACTTGACACACAGTCGCATTTACCTTTTTATCGAGGGCTGTCAAGCGATTAAAAGTATTAATCTAAATAATTACATGCTCTGTGATTAATTAATCTAAATTAACACAATACATCAATTTTTGCTGTTAAAATATGTTTAAAAATTCAGTTCAAATGAATCTTGTCAGATGTGTCGTAGTAGAGCTGCTGGATTTTGGACACAGTTGTCCCCTGTGCAGTCCATTTTGCAGGGGAGTTAGTTAGTCGGTCACAGGTAGACTTGCTCAGTTTGCGTCTGAATGCCTGGTCAAGTGTGGCTTGACGAGGCTGACTGCTAGCGCTAGCATCAGGGGTTGTGCTAGCTCAGATCTCTAGGTTCGCTACTAAATGCTTTACACTGAAGTGATATTTCAGGCTTGAAGTACTCCGATGTTACAAAAAATTCTTACTGCGTAAACTGCAGAGAACGGTGCTCCTATCAACAGTTCCATCTGTGAATTTTTTGAATGTAAATGTTCCATCCACGAGGCCACACAGTGTCTTCTAGTCTGCCTCCATCAAGTGACAAAGCCACTGTGGCCTTCAATGACGCACCAGATCAAAGGGCACCACAGAACGTGATTAATCAGCATTCATTTTTAAAGACATTCATTTTCCATGGTTAATTAATTAAAATTAATGCATTATTTTGACTGCCCTCCTTTTATAATTACATCAACTTTTCCACCTACTCTAAGTGTAAAAACTTTTGAATGATTGTTGAATTTTTGGCGCTTCCATTCAGGCTTTCTAATGCATATACCGAAAATGTGTACAAAAAGAGGTGGATGGAAACCCACCTTCTGTTAGTCAGCCCCTCCAGGATGCTGCCCTGCTGCAACAAATTCAACCAATCCTCACGAATTCTACATGACACTAAAATTCTATTCAATCACCACAACTTGTCTGCAAAGTTAACCAATCATTATAGTTTTCCACAAGTCGCCAAACTCACTTTCATGTCTCTGATTGTTAAGATACAAACGTGTGCGACTCAAATGTCTTTCATTGTCCAATAAAAATTACTGCGAAAGACCACGCAAGGCAATTCCCTGATGTTCTGAAAGAAAGCGGGAGTAAACTGTGAAGCATCACATGCAAAGCTGTAATGGAACACAAACAACATCAATTAACAAGCACTATTCTACGGACAGACGACATCTAAAAACATCACAAGAAGAAAAACTTCCATGAAATCAGGTGTTTTAGGCCGCAACAATCACAAAAAGCATGTGAAATCCTGGAGGACGTGATAAGTACTAGTTCTCTGCTGTCGTTAAGAAAGAAGAACTTGTCTCTGTCAGTATGTAAGAATTTAATAAGAAATATAATGAGTGTACAGAACAGGACTGTCGTGCTCAACCCACATTTTTTCCTGCTTAGCTGTTGTCTGAGGCACTGTGTTCTGCCTTAGAGGTCAAATGAGGGTCTAACAGCACCTCCCAATTCACTTCTATGGTAGCACAGAAATTATTAAGGGTTACCTGCTACACAGTCACCACCAATTAACATTAGGCAAATAAAAACCTCTTTATCTTAATTCTTAATTTCTTGGTCAAAGTGTGGAGGCACTGCAGATTCATCATGTATTGACCAGCAGTGTTACTAACAATGACAGGACTGAGATTATTGTGTAATTGCATTACTAATACTTGGTCACAGAGTGTGTCAGGGACACCTCCTAGCTATCCCCTCTTGTCAAAATCACTCTTTTCATACTTTCCTGGTCTGTAATAATCCTGTAAACTCATTCGGGGTAATGAAATCCCAAACAAATAATCCTCATCATAGTGCCAAAGCAATAAAGCAACAACTGTTCTTCAACAAAGATGAAATGTGGAGCCAAGTGACATTTCAGCCCATGAACTATGAAGATGAAACACAATAAACAAAAGAACCTTGCCAAAATTAAAATGGAGAAAAAAATAAAAACATATATTTAAGATAAGATGATAGAACGGAGTCCTTGTTGGCCCCAGTGTCTTCCTGACCATGCCAAATTTACCTCTCAAGAAAGCATTGCATCACTGTCACTACCACAGTGTTAATGAAGCTATGAGACACCAAGGTCCCCATTTAATTTTACAGTCATTTACCATTCGTGGGTAATGAAGAATGGCAGGAACTGCTGCCACAACTCGAAAAATGAAGCCAATGCACAGGTGGCAAAAACTGCAGTTCCTCTAATGGCCACTTGAGGCTGGCTCCAAGAGCGAGTCAGTCTCCATAGACCTCCATGTTAAAACGCCCAACTTGACAGTAGGAATGAACATGTTTACAGCCTGGTACAAAAACGGTTTTGGGCTTTATAGATAATAAACCCATTCATGATGACTCAATGAGGGACTCACATGTTTAAACTTGATCAAGGCCTTAGGTTATAATTAAGGGCAGGGCTGCTTTGAGTGACAGGTGGATGCCACTGACAAGCTGCTACCACGGCCTAAACACTGGTTAGCTAACATAACCATGGTGTAACCCCAGATTCAGAGTATAGCCATAGCCGCTGCTGTAATTAGCTCAGTGTGATTTCAGGTCCTGAAAGTTAGTAACATTTTGGTCGCCTGAAAATGTCTTGTTCAGCATTGCTTATACTCAAAGACCCTCTAAGGAGTCGCATGTTTAGTTTTCCCATTAAGTTTCTGTTTTAATGTTTTTAGCATTATCACAGTTAAACAAAGACTGTAAATGCACCATGCTAACCAAGCTACCAGTTTGCATTATGGTTAGCTCCACCTTCTCGTCCAAATGTGGTCACTTCTGGCTCCAAAAATCTAAGACGACAGCGGCCTAAATGCAAAACTCAAGGCTTCAGAACCATGGATAAAGAGAACAGTGTAGCGGAGGAGGGTCACATTTGTTCCAATAAAAGTTGCTCAGTGGCGCATGGAGCCAAAAAAGCTCTGTTTGCACGGTATGAAATTAACCACATCTTCTGCATTGTGGGACCCATGGAGCAAGGGCACTAGAGAGTTATACCAGCCAAGCAGCTAACTTCCAGTTTAGCCCTCCGCTACGTTGAATTGGGGTAAAAATTAAGTTGTAACTCCACGTTTGCCTCTATGTCAAATTGGCTTCAAAGTCCGGCACCGTTTCTTGTTCAAAACAGGAGTCCACACACCAGTAGGTGATGTCACATCTATTATTATATACAATCTATGATCTCATCTTCTCTGTCAGAGACACCTGATACCCTAATATCCTATAAGCAGACATCAGTCTGTCAACGTTTCACACTGAAAACATTTTTAGCTGTCCTTTCTTTTGCTTTGAACTGTATTGCATCTGCAGCTCAGGGCAGATGTGTCATTATGATGCCTCCTGCATTTATGTCCCTGCACTCGCTGACAGTGATTAAGCAAAAGGAAAAGTAGACATCATAGCAACTGAATGGTGCTATGAGATAATAAAGTGGTGTCATTCAGCTCTGCACATCTTGCTGCAGATGTAAGTAATACGTTGTGAAATGAACCTGATTATAGTGTGTGTAGGTGGCTAAGGTGGGCCTTTCTCGTAGTGCCTTTGTGACTCACCGCTGAGTCAAGATTCATTTCAGGACATCCTAAAATGTCCTGAGATGACATTGGCTGCATGCATAAGTGGACTGACATTTAGGAGTGTGCGTACGTACTGCAGAAATAAAGAAATCGAGGTTTGATGTTTCCTATGCCCCCTGGACAAAAACTGCAAAATGAGGAGGAGGATGAACTAGTAAATTTTCACATTTTCTGGGGCTATAACCCCGTTTCCTAGTTTAGCGTTCTGATTGTAGCAATTAGTATCTAAAATGAAGCTCATCATAGGTGTCAAATTAAAAAACCCTCAGTCTTCCATTTCTGTCACGGGCACATATTTTGAGACAATAAATCTTATTTAACTTTGAAGACATCTCCCACAAGATGCACCATCCCACTCACACCCACTCCTATAGAGATTCTGCTCACTCCTGCACGCAACACTGTTTTCTAATATGTCCGCCAGCAAAAATACTGTAACACATAAGTAGCCTGTGGAGTTTGCTTTCAGCAGTGAGAATTAAAAGTGGATAAAAAATACTGTGGATCAAGTCCCTGTTTCTCTTCCAAGTGATGTTGTCAGCAACAGACAAATCAGATGCTGAAGTGTCAGACTTCAGTGGAGCAGTGATGGTGTTAACTCAAGTGTAACCGTCTACACCAGAAACTGATATTTCACTTGGTTTATTTCAGTATTTGGTGGCATACAGTTACTGCATTTACAGTTTACATCAATCAGTATATTAGATTTTTGCACACCCACAGTGGAGCAAGAATATTCAGCACATGCAACATACGTGTCTTTGTGTCTTATGTGACTAATGGGAACAACATTTTTTGAAGCCAGCAGCAGCAAAGCCGGCTGCAATGTCACCACTAGGGTCACATTCCCATTGTCAATGTACAGCCACTAAAAGTGCTTGTTTTTTCCACTGACAGGCTCATATTGTTATGTTAAGTGTCTGATAACATGATGGAAAGGATCAGTCACAAAGTCACAGACTTTTATTTGATAAAGAGTAAGATCCTTTTGTTTAAATCAGAAACAGCCCCGACATCGCCATCTTCAGACCCACCAGACTCCATTTAAATAAACTGTAATTTTAGTGTGTACAGAGCCAGCATGTTTCACCTCTAAAAGGGTGAATTAAGGGTTTATTTCAACCAAACCAGAGCTGGTTATTGTTGGAATAATAGAAAAATGAACCAAGACAGTTTTATTTTGTTTTTGTAAATTCTGAATGAAGTGTGTTTACCGTGATGAAATTACTGTTTATTTAAATTTGACTCTGGTAAACTTACTGTTTTTTAAAATGGAGTCTGGTGGGTTTAACAATAGTGGTGTCAGGTCTGTTTCCGATGAAACAAAAAGGCTTTTACTCTTCAACAAAGCTCTGTCTCTATAGGGATCCTTTCCATAATAATTGTCAGTCACTTAGAATAACAATCTGAGCCTGTCAGTGGCAAATACAGCACTTTTTAGTGAACATACATTGATGGTGCACAAATGCCCTGTGTGGACATTGCAGCATGTTTTGCCGCTACTAGCTGCAACGCACTCACTTAACACTGGACCAGTTTCAAAAATGATGGTTTCCATTAGTCACTTACACACAAAAATATGAAAAATTAGGATCTTGGTTGAAAAATACCGAAGTTACTCTTTAAAATAGTTCAGATGGAGGCAGTTGGATATGTTCTGTTGCACCCTACGAGTAACACACATACAGCCATTTATGAAAAAAAAACCCGACTCCTAGCCAACGCAGCAAACACTCGTCAACAACACATATTAAACATACATTCAGTGTATGGAGCAGCTGCAGCACAACACAGCATGTGTTAATGCATTGAAGGGACTTCATGAGAGAATAATGCATTCAGTTCATTAAGCGTGATGGAAGCCCTGGCTCTCTGTGCCATGCACTTCCTAAGACGCTGTCCAGTAGGACATTTATGAGCATGTGTGTGTGCGTGTGTGACAGCAAATTCACAACAACAGAGTCAAAGCAGCACATCATGCTCATTATAGTCAGCAGTTTAAATCAGTTGTGCTTAAAACTGAACACAAGTAATGAAAGGTGGCTGCAACTAACTAACAGACACTGATTTCACAAAATATATGTATATGTATATAACTCTTATTTATTTTTATTTAATTTTATTCTGTGTTGTTGCTATGGCATCCTGGATATCAGATGCTGGGATCTGTAATACCTTTTTCAGACCAGCACACTGAAATGGGTGGAACCCATGAGGTTGGTCTGTACATAAAATGGTTTCTTGACTAGAGTATTGGACAACCCATTCACCAGAATAAATGTTGGCATTGCACGTTTGTATGTAGCAAACCACAGATTTGCTACATATGTATGGTAATACAATGCCAATATGTTAAAACGTTTCAACAATGCTGTGGTTAACGTGTGGTTAGGTTGAGGCACAAAAACCACTTGGTTGTGGCTCAGGAAAGACCATGATTTGGCTTAAAATACTTGGGTTTTGGTGGCACACTCCCGCTGAAAAAGCAGTGATGTCACCGCAAAAAACAGCTGTTCCCGGCTGTAAACACAGCAGTGACTTGCTGAAAACAACCTGTTTTGTTGTTTGGTGGTCTCAAACAGTGGTTTGCAGCTTGGCAGGTGTTTTAACAAGGTGTCACGTCGTCTAACATCCCCTCCACCTCATAATGACAAAGTCTGCTCATATACTATGTCACTTTAGAGAGGTTGATATGATTCGGGGTGGTTAAGTAATGGTTGCTGAACTCGTTATTGCTCTATACACAAGTTCCAGTATCAGAATCAAGACAAAAAGGTGTTGAAAGATATCTATTCTTGACTGTCGAACCAACCAGGATGGGTGGACACTGCCACTTTAAGTAAACAGAAAGGGAACTTAAGCTAATGTTACTTCTACAAATGAGCTGGCTAGTTTAATAAAGCTAAAGAGAGAAAGACGGAGAGCAAATGAACGGAAACTTAACCCCCGATGTGTAGATACTTTACGTAATCTAATTCTGTGTAACTATGTAACTCTGCGGTTTCGCAGTCATTTGTATTGAGCTGCAGATTGAAGTCTTCATTTGTAAAAGCAGTCTCAATTGACTCAAACCTGGGTCGAAAATGCGTAAAGCACATCGTACTTGGTTTGTATGAAAGGCGTATACGTCTTGTGCGGCTTGCAAACAGGCAGCGGTTAATTTTGCCTCCTCAGAAGCTTCCAGCACAATTTCAGACTGACTGAAAGATTTTTTTTAGGTTATTTTCCATGTGGGAAATAAGGTTCAAGTTGCCCCCCAAAATGGCATGTAGAGTTTTTACATTACTCAAACTAAAAAGAAAAAAGAAGCACTGCTAGTTGTAAGGTAATCCGAGTAAAAAACCAAAAAGAAAATCATTGCATATTAAAAATATGTTTTCTCAGAAGCTATGTGAATGTTGAACATAATCATTATTATTAAAAAAAAATCAATTTAGCAAATAAAAAAAATTTCTTCATAAAACTGAGTACATGACTATAAAAGCTATTTTCTCAGTGTTATTAACACTACATTTCTTTTTTGTATGAAAATGAAAGGAAAGCCGTCGAGGTAAAAAAAAAAAATAAATAAATAAAATCGATCTCCATAAGAAAATAAATTTCTTATGGCTGAAGGTGAATAAGAATAATAATAATAAAGTAACATGCAAAACACTGTCATGGTAAAAAAAAAAAAAGACATACTGGTGAAAAACATGTTTTAACTCTCTTAAATCAACCTTCCATTAAAACCACTGCATTAATTTAAGTTTATTAATTTAGCTCTTTAGAACAAATAACTAATGTTTCAGAGGGCTGAGGCGCTGTGTGCCCATGTGGATGATGTAATAGTTTCATCAGATATGAATACTGTAGTGCCGAGATCATTTTAAATGAATATTCAATTATCTTTGAAGAAATATCTGCTAAAAAATATCTCGTCAATGAACAACTGCATGTAGGTTAATAGAGCAGGCATTTTGTCATCTCTATAGACAGATGCCTGCATATGAGTGCAGAATCTGTAGGCAGAGGACAAGATTTTGGGATCCAAAGTGTTCTGGTTTCTCAGGGCGGTGCCTTACATGTTGCGTCACACAGAGTATCGTGTGCCTGAGGCACATTCTTGTCGGCTCACATTCTGTCGCCTTGACAGGTTTTGGATAAACTGGCAAAACCACTGAATCTTTAATAGACAATAGACATCAACTGCTACAACCTGCAAAACCACGCCCATCCAGGTGAAACCCCGTGTAGGTAAGCAGTCCATGTGGAGAGCAGAATCCATCGACGATGTGTGAGCTTTTTATCAGCTTTTTTATATCTATGTGCACTCATATGCAGATATCTGTTTTAACAGATTAGCCGAAATGACGTCTGGACCTCCATTTCTGAGTCTCAAATCAGACTGTAAACGATAAACAGCGGATGAAAGAGGAAGTCTCGGCCCACATATCTGCTGTCTACAACAGAACTCTTAAAATACTGGCATCTCAGAAGCGAACTTTGAGGTCAGTTTACCCAAATATATGAATTTCCTACAGCGATATTCATTGTGAATTTCTTTGAAAGTCATTTCTAGTCAGAAGCATCTACTGAACAACTAAAAACCTCATTTTCATTTCATGTGGCTTTTTCATGTAGGAATCCAGGATCCTAATTTCATTTTCTGACTCTTGGTCCAAGGCTAATAGAATCACTAGAGACCCAGGCGTAGCCAAGTCTTTGCTTTATAGTTTTTAGAAGAATGCAGACTTGACAACACTTTGTTGTGCGTCACTGATTGGTTACTGATCCCTTGTTGCCGTGCCTGACGGACAGAGAGAGGACAAGCAGAATTTAAGGCTGCTGTCAAACCTGTGATGTCACGCACAGCTCCTAAAATGTATCTGGAAAGAGAAGCCAGATAATGACTCTCTGCTCGGACTTTTTTTTTTTTTTTTGCTGGATGAGAAAAATTTAAATTGAATCTCTTGAAATCAGACTGAATACTTGCTTTTTCGATTTCCAGCTCCACTCTGGCTCCG
The DNA here is from genome assembly GCA_035609425.1 of Epinephelus awoara. Classification (NCBI taxonomy): domain Eukaryota; kingdom Metazoa; phylum Chordata; class Actinopteri; order Perciformes; family Serranidae; genus Epinephelus; species Epinephelus awoara. The sequence continues at coordinate 22,199,277 of CM069304.1, read as the reverse complement.
AAATAGTGAATGACTGTCTGACACAATGAGAATAACGGCTATAAATCTGATTTCGCCTAAAGACGCCTAAATAATGATTCTGTAAAAATAGTGAGACGAGATGTCCTGATATCTACTGTATTATTAAATACAGCAATCCACAGACATCATCGTTTGTTCTTTCAGGGCCTGGTTCCTGAGTCTGAAGCGTTACAGTCCTCCAGAGGATGTCGACTACTGTAATCCTGGTTATTTGGTTCTGTTGCCACCGGGGCGGTTACCATGTCTGCAGTGGCAAGGGATTCCCCTCAAATGATGGGCGAGGCAGCAGACACACCCCGCTGCCCAGTGCTGCAGAGAGACTGGCTGGGTGAGGGGCAGCTCTCCCTCTGACTCGGCATAAATCGGAAGGGGTGGAGCCGGGCCCCCTCTGGCTTTAGCACTACAGCCTGGTCCTGGAGAGCGGCACACAGCGTGGCCTTTAAACACCTCACAGCTTACTTGTTGACTCGTGGTTGAAGAAGATGGAGAAAAAGTTGCTTTGTCTACTATTGGACACAAAGCACTGTGCTATAGAGCTCAGCCTTACAGGCCTTGGTAATAAAAGCAAACTATATGAAGGACTGAGTCACTCTGTGATCATGTTTAGAGGAAAGTTATAGAGATATGACACCAAAACTGCTTGCCTTTGAATAAAGAAGTAAAATGCATACCGTCTATTAACCACAGACACAATATGAAGTCCTGCACACATATCACAGCCATTCTTTTAAATAAAGGAGTGAGCCTTCCTTGACTTCCACTGCCAGCCTGTCCCTTCCCTTCTGATCTTACTGTAGTGATACAGAGAGATGCAGCCTTTGTGAAGCTGGGATAAAACGCTGCCTGTGAAATGGTGCACTACGGGTGGGCCTGTGCTGCATCTTGGCAGATGCTGCGGCACGCCTCTGTGTGGGAACCTGCTGGAAGAGGTCGAGGACGCAGGGATGCGGTTCCTCCACAGCATCGATTAATAAACGCAGCCCGTCATCAAAGTACAGTTCGTGGACCCCCCTCCCCAAAACAAGAGACGACCATTTGCTGCAATATGACATCCACAGAGCTTTCTGGAAAGGAGCTGTCCGTCCACCAACACCCACGTCTGTAAGGTGAACGCTTCGCATTTTGTGCGCTGCTTCTGCGCAAATCGATTGCGATCAACCTTCAGCCAACATTGCTCTTTCTCCAATGCGCCAAATGAAGAGGAGGGCCTGTGAGTCTCTCCACATCCAGCTAAAGAAAGGGTTTTTTTAAACACTAAACCGACGGCTCGTTATTTCTCAGCATCATGCAAACCGGAACACGACCATCGGCTCAGCCTACGATGTCACTCTCATCATCATGGTACCACCTAGCTCGTCCTCTGCTCCAGTATGCGCATCTTTCGACGGGCTCATTTTGATACCCTTTCACTTCTAAGCTCATTTTTGATCCAGACAAACCGATTCAATCGCGTCTCGTGGTTATTCTGTGCTTCATTTCCAACCGGTTCTTTCACAACCGAGCAGCCTGGCCGTTTTTAAAGGAGCCTGGTGAAAGGCACCGCCCCAAGATCAAACAATCCGCATTTCAACCACAATCCGCCGCAACACAGCTCCGATAAAACCCTCTGATTCACTGCAAGTTACTTATTTCACTCCAACCCCACCGTATCATAGCGGTTTCACTAATATCTCTGAAATAAATGGAAACGGGTGAAATGTGAACATAGGCTTCACGGGCCTTGCAGTCCTGCTCAACATGATGTTGCCCAAATCGTATCATAGCAGTGTTATTCCCTGCTCCTAATTATGTCTTTCTCACAAACGTTTCCTTTAATCATAAGTTTCATACACCAATTTCGTGTGGTCTATCCGCTTTAAGTCAAAATGTGCTCAAACACAGGAGGCACCGTCTGCTGTCTGCGTAATGCTACTATCTAGCTTTTACGCATTCCTCCCCAACGCGCGCGCACACACATCGATGAGGAGATTTTACACTAAAAGAACCAAAAAATGAACCAAAAGAGAAAAGGTCATTTCAGAGGGAGCCTACTTACCGATTTCATGGCAGCTGCCATATCATCATACCTCTCCGCCTGCTCGGCCAGCCTGGCTTTCTGCACCAGTTGCTCGCGGTCTACCATTTTTAGATGTCGTGCGTGTGTTTGCTGTCGTGTGTGTTTCGGAGCTAAAAAATCGTAATATGAATGTTTTAATGCAGATAACGCGTCCTTCTCGCTGCTGCAGCTGCTGCCTGCTGTCTGTGTGCCTGCCGACGGGACACCCCTCCCCCTCCGAGCACTTTCCCTCGGTTGTGTCACCACCCAAAAAGGCGTGTCTTCGCAGAGTGATGTAACGAGCCTGGCAGTCCAGAGAAAATGACAGCACAGCCTATTGCCCTACACTGAGGCAATGTAGGGCTTACACTTCACATATCTGAGGAAAAGGAGGTCGTTTTTTATATATGTAATGCTGATATATACTGTAGTGGATCCTTCTACTATACTTTCCAAGCATGGTACCAACATGCCCAGTGCAAAGCTTGACTACCACCCGGTCATGGGTGGATTATGAGACAATGGGCCCCTGAGCAGTGATATGCAAAAGGCCCCACCACACCTCTCCGTTATAGGAGCAAGACAATCTTTGTGGTGGTTTCGCTTCTTTTCGTAGTCAGTATGCATCTCTTTGTGGTTCTTTTGAAATCTCTCTAAACAGAGATCGGCATACATGGCATGGTGTTAGCCCAGTGATAACTAAACACTAAAGTAAGGAAATTTGTGTTTGGTAGATTATTTCTTTGTTGTAACAATGCTTCTTGGCAATAAATCTTATACCATTGGAAAGCCTGTTTATTTCCCCTTTACATGGTGTGGGGAACATGCATTTGTGGGATGAGCAGCAGAGCTGAGTATGTGGGTTGCCAAACAGCTTTTTTTTTGCTATTGCTATTGACACTTGCTTTGAGCCTCTGGTACCCCCAGGTGCTGACAACCAGGTGCCTGATGAGCACCTCACTGGAGGCAATCTCAATGGAGAGAGATATCGAGATGAAATTCTGCAACCAGTGGCAGTCCCATATCCTGACAGTCTGGGACCAAACTCTATCCTCCAAGATGACAAAGCTTGCCCCCATAGAGCAGGGTGTATCAGAGACTACCTCCAGAATTTGGGAGTGGAGAGGATGCAATGGCCTGCCAGCAGTCCCGACCTCAACCCCATTCAGCACTTTAGTGATCAGCTTGGGCGTGCTGTTTGTGCCGGCGTGACCAACACAACCAAGTTGGCTGACTTGCGACTAATGCTGGTTGAAGAATGGGAAGCCATCCCACAGCAGTCTGTGACCAGGCTGGTGACCAGCATGAGGAGGAGGTGCCAGGCTGTTGTGGCTGTGTATGGTTCTTCCACACGCTACTGAGGCTTCTGTTTGTTAAATTAATAAAATGTTAAATTGCCAATATGTCTTGTTTCTTCAGACTTCAATCATCCAATCCACCAAACAACACCAAACAAGAGTCAAAGGCAAAAAAATGCTGTTTGGCACTGACAGAGGAGGCAACTTTGGCAAAGTTTTCTTGGGCGCAACCCACATACTCAGCTCTGCTGCTCATCCCACAAATGCATGTTCCTTACAAATGTGGCACCATTTAAAAGGGAAATAAACAAGCTTTCCAACGGTATAAGATTTGCTTTGGTTCATTGACAGACATGATCTTATACATATTACTGTTTTTATTGTTGTTGTTGTTGTAATGTATCTGTCCTTCGTCTGCCTGAATCTCTGTCGACAGACTGAAAGCCAATGGGTCCTAGGACTGGGTGTTTTTGTAAACATTTTGTGTCTCTTTGTAGTTGTTTTGCCTCTGCTGTGTCTATTTTGTGTCTTTAACATCTCTTTGTGGTCTTTTTGAGTCACTTTCTGGGCAGTATGTGTTAATTTAATGACATTCTGCAGATTAATGCACAGAGAGGCCTCTATTGCATTGGGCCCCTGTGTCCGTTTCAATCCATCGATGGATCTCGGCAAATGCCAACTGCCCTGGGACCCAGACCCTCATGGCCTGCTCGAAAGGCTGTGCTTTGGCTTTAGGAATATGCACAACCCAAGCGTCAGATTAAATATCGGTATTGTACGTTTCTTCAAACCACCGAGATGCTACATTATGTATGTATGCAAATTCGTGGAAACTTTGTTTCCTTGTATTTCATTGTACAGTTTTATGTTGTGGTTAACATGTGGTTTAGGCACAAAACTACTTGGTCATGGTTAGGAACAGATCATATTTAGGCTTAAAATACTTGTGTCATCGCCACAAACACGGCTGAAGATGTCCCGACATGTCATTTAAAATACCCACTTCTTTTGTTCGTTGTACTTAACAGTGGTCCCTCCACCTCCTGGAGACAAAGTCAGCTCATATACATGTAGTCAGAAGTACATCACTTTAGAAATGTTGATATGATTCATATGAAACGTATGAATGTAACACATCAGGATTAATCAGTGATTTTATTTTCTGTTAGTATGCTTATCATATTTTCATGTTTTCCAAAAGAGATGACAAGAAACTGAACTTCATGCATGGTAAAGATATTGTTTTTTCCCGGGAACTATTCCTTTTGATGCACATGTTTTGAAAAATTGTCACAAATGTAAAGTTGTTCTGGACCTCAGGCTGCTGCAATGCAGTAATGGGGATCCTAATAAACTAAAGTAAACTCTATTAATATGTGTGTTAACAGATTACTTCACACAAACCTTGTCTTGTAGTATCACAGAACTGGAATACTTGACGCAGTGCAACAGCAGCTCATTTCTACATGCATGTGATGCCAATTCCAAGTAGCCCACCACCATGTGCTGAAATAAGAATATACTGTATGACACAAGATCATGTTCTGAGTCATGCTCCAAAGTGACACTGTCATATGTTGTTTGCAGTATATATAAGCTCGATGTTCAAGTGAAAGTCCCACAGTTTTTTTGCTGAAAGCCGTGGTGACATTTTTTTTTACCAAATATAGGATACCAAATGATCAATGTACATATCTGTAACGGCTAATATGTAACAAAAAACATGTTTTATGTATTATTATAGTAATTATACAGTTGTCAATGCAACAGATTTGCTGTCCTCTGCTCTGATTGGCTGAGTCACCTTCAAAGGCTTTGTCACTGATAAAGAAAAGACACACCTGTGACCACAGAGCAGCTCATATCTTGTGTTTGACATGACTGCAACATGGCAGCAGAGAAGCATAATAGCAAGTAATATCATTTAAAGTATCATTTATAAGCCAAAGATTCTGAATTTGTAACAAGTTCCACTTTTTAGTTTTAGATAATGAAGTAGTAGAGGCGATTGTCAAATATCAATATAGCTTTTTTTAATAGAAAATGTGAACTGAATAAGGATGGTCCCATGAAATATATATATTTCTTTGATAAGCCATCATTGTAATCATGGATATGCCATTTCTGGATATGGCATTTCTAGTGTAGTGATTGTAGGTATGAAGCAGGCTCATAATGCTGACATGCTGAGTCATTTATCATGAGTCATCAAACACGCCCTCTTACTGTACACAGCCCAGTCTGTTTCCCAGCCTGTGAGACACTGGCTGTTTCTGAAAATGATCAGTCAGCTCCAGCTTTGCTCTTCAGCCTGTTAGATTATATAGAAAGCTTTTGCAATCAGAGTATGTGAAACATCCAAAACAGATATCTGCAGTTCTGACCATCTGTAATGTGAATCCCAAATATCTCCATTTAACTGGTGACTTAAAGAAACTCAGATTCAAGATACTGTGTCTCCAGGTATTCAGGGCCGGCTTAAGGTATAGGCGATATAGGTGGTTGCCCATAAAGCTAATGCTACATAATGATGCTAATTCTGATTGTAACATACACAAACTCCACACAGAAGGGCTCCCCCACCCCGAGGTTTTAAATTCTGGGCCGGAACCAGGAACCCTCTTGCTGTGAGGGAACAATGCTAACCACTTTTCCTCTGTATTGTACCTCATGTATTTATCTGTATTTAAAATCCATCTGATTAAGTTATTTTTCTCATCATGTGTGCTTCTTGGTGTAATTTATTTTCTGTTGTATTTCTCTAAATTATGATTATCTTCTCTGTTTGTTTATTTGTTTGCTCGGTTGGTTAGTTAATATTTATTTTTTCTCCTTTCCTTTTTTTTGTTCTCTGTTGTTTCATGAAGTTAAAGTCTCGTGTTAAAGCCTCTGGCTTCTTGACCTCTCCTAAAACATTCATTTTTTTTCAACATGTGGATTTTATGTAGTCTTATGTGTGAACAAATATAACAAATAATAATCATAGCCATAAAATAATAATTATTTATACTGTCTTGAGTTATCACTAGTCAAATCTAAAATCAAGAAAATTTGCTTTAAAAATGTTTAATGGCATTACTGCAGGGTCACCTAACTACTTTTCAATTCCCACATTTTCTTTAATATATTTAAATCTAATGTCCCGATTAACAGTATGTTTTATTTACAGACAGCATTTGCAGTTTAAAGTGTGAAATAACACCTCTTACTGTTTATAGAAGTTGAATTTATAACCAAAAATTTCTTTAGGAGTAGCATACTTAGCTCGATATGGCTAATGTTAGCTAACATTAGCAAACTTTATATCAACAGTGCTGTGTAACTGACACTAATGAGTCAATTTACTGACTTTAACCTCTATTTTTGCACCTATAGCACTACATTTAACATTTATCGCCATCTTGTAAATATCACATGTGGCCAGAGTGGCTACTGCGAGCTACGTTTTGTCAGTTTGCTATTATATACATTGGGTGCAGTCACTTCGCTTAATTTCATTAAATGGCAACTGGGTTGTTTCATTTGCTATGCTGTAAAGCCCTCTGAGGCAAATTGAGATTTGTGATATTGGACTTTATAAATAAAACTGAATTGAATTGAATTGAATGTGAGACTCACATATCAGCTAAATGATGCTAGCTAACATCATGCATTAGCTCACCAATTAGCTTGTTTATATATAACGACAAATTACGGAGGTCCTGAGAGGCAAAATTATGTCTATTTATTTATTTAGGCCTATTTATTTTCAGGTGATGCTGGTGAAAACCTATGTTTATCTCATAGCAGACAACAGCATATTTCCCACATAGGATAGGAAATAATGTGTGCATTTCATTCCCCATACTACCATATGATATAGTAAGCCAGAAAAAGATTTAGTATGTCCCAATACATAGTATGTCAAACACAGTATATTAAAAATAAAAGGATGTCCTACTATATGCGGTAGGATTTAGCAGTATGCAAGCCAGCATGCTTTTGTGGTTATTCTGACCCACAATCCTCTGTGCAGCGAACAAAATGTCACATCAGTGTCACAGCTCACTGAGAAGTTGCAGTGATAGATTAGCATTCAGGGGACTGATGACCAGTCGATAAGTAATAAAAGGAATATTAATTGTTTAAATGAATAAAATAATCATATAACCAACAAGACAGGGCAATAGTATTAAATAACGATGCCTATGTCATTTTACCATCAACGGCATTTTGTTTTATCACCATGGTAACGGATATATGTGTATGAGGGTCAAAGTTCAGGGTGGAATGTTAGGAGGAAGTTGTATGTCCTGATTGTGTGCATACTGCATGCAATAGTACATACCTTTGAGGGCAGCAGCAGTACCTACTAAAAGTAAAAAGTATGCAATTCGGAACGCGTCCAATATCTTCTACGTAGGAGATAAACCTTGCCACAAGAAGAAATAAAATCACCTTGCCTCTCCAGGCTTCCGTAGGGATGACAAATGGAGCTGGTTTAAGAATTAAAAGGTGTTAAACCTGCTGTAAAACACATCAACTCTGACTCACCATATCTGCATGTGCCATTAAATAAGAATACAATATTACAGATTATAGCACATGTTAAGGAAAATTACCCCCCAAAAAACTGTTTTTACACCAAAAATATATTATATACTGAAAAATAACATTTATTTTGTCACATGTAAATGATTATTAGGTACATTTATTTATATGATGGTTTACAGAACAAAAGTAACACATCATTTATTTGTAAATGGAGAGAGGCTGTAAGTTCACAAGATATATATAACACATTTATTTATGGATGTTTTCTCTGATCTTGTGCTTTGTAGTAAAGTCTATAATTTGATCCCATCCCATCTCTGTTAATCTTATCATACATATTTGCTGACTTTGGAGCTCAAGTCTACAAAATTGTCTCCTTTCATCCTCATAATGATGTCAGTTGTCTTACTTAGTAATCAGGAATCACATGTACAGTGAATATTTTAACAGTTTGGGGCAAAAAAGAGAGAGACAGGCGGTTAAAAGCTTCCTTGGTTTATCAAATAAAAAACTGTGTACATTGTATTTTATATCATATATTTATTTATAAAGTGCTTAATAGGCATAGATAGTTTATAGTATGTAATCATATATTGTCATATGAGTTATTTTGTATGTTGTTGGTGGTGGAGTATTCCTTCAGCACGGTGACAGCTGTTATTTACATAATGTATACAAGTCCCAGGTTGGTGAGCCCACTTCCTACCCATGGTGGAGATGGGAGTGTGGTTCTGCTGAAATCACGACGGCGAGCAGGTGACGCCAGCATCTTCAGAGTGGTCACAGTTGTGCACATCCCAGGATATATGGGAGCACTCCAGCAGGGAAGCCTCCTCACCGCTGCACTTGAGATTGTCCAGCAGGATTGTTCCTGTGCCGGACCCGAAGAAAGCTTCTTCCCAAGCAGCCGTAGCATTTCCACAGCCCACCTGGTGACACACGACCTGAGCGTCAGGGAGGTCCCAGGCATCATCGCAGACTGTGCCCCATGCAGAGTTTGAGTATATCTCCACCCGGCCCTCACACTGGTGCTGGCCACCAACCAGCCTCATTGTCCCTGCAAAAACAACAAAGAATCACATAAATTCAACATCTGAACTGTTTTTTGTAAACTAAAGGAAATGGGTTGATGTTGTGCTGGTTGAAGATATATTTGACCTACCTTCAGAGGGTTGTGGGGTGGCAGTGGTGGTGGTGGCAGGTATGCTTTCTGTTACTCTAAAGTCTCGTCCATATCCAATGTAGTATTCAAAAGCTACAGGAAGGAAAGCAGAAAAAACAGTCATTATTCTGGGTCCTGAGCGTACGCAGGAAATATCAAGTCACAAAAGCAAAAGCAAGGCTCAGTGAACAATTCATCTGAAAAATGATCATTTGCATATTAATTACTCACTATGTGTCTCTTTGAATTCATGAAGAAAACTATGTTTTTCTTGCATGCCTCTCCAATGAATGGAGTATCCAAAAAAGCGAACATTTTTCATGAATTAAGGAAAACGGAGACGGCGTTAAACAACAGCAGAATTATATAAAAACATCTTTTCACAAACTGTCACACACAACCCAAGTCTTATTTATCAAGCTGTATGCTCAGTATATCCCAAACCAACCCAGTCTCACTGCCAAGTTGTCGAAATGTGGTGCTTGGACAGTGACTTGCGGCATCAGACACCAACAAAAAAAGCCGTCCTTTAATGTTTGCATAACTGTGCACAGCGGCGTCAGGGGGAAATACGGCAGGACAAGTACGAAAGTTAAGGTGGCGAAAGTCCGGCTTGTGTGGCTGGGAGGGGCGGTGGATGGGTCCAACAAACCCTTACCTCCACCCGGGACAGCAGTGTTCGCACCCTATAAAAGTCTAAAGCCCTGTTCTTTTTTCCTAAACCCAACCACATGCTTTTGTTGCCTAAACCCAACCATGTGTGTCAGTTGGATCAAACGTCAATTTGCATTGTTGTACTAACGTTGTGCGTTTCCTGTGAAAACAGAAATGCATTTTGAAAACAGACAATATATGTAACAGGAAGAACTCAAACCCAACCAAAACACATGCATTTTCACTTAAATGTTGAAATATTAAACCCTTCCAAATAAAAGTAGCACACCCTGAGCGTACCTGAGCTCTGCTTGAGCACAGTCCGTGCATGAGATAGATGAGACTTGCATTATACTGCACGAGTTGTGTGAGAGGATATTTGATATAGTTTTAAAGCGGACCCTGTTTACTTCGATTCACGAAGAACGTTAGCCTTTTTTGGACTTTCTGTTCGCAGTGAAGGCATGCAAAAAAAAACCAAAGCTGTCTTCGAGCTAACACGCTGTGAGTAAGCTAACTAATTTCCGAATGGTCATTTTGCAGGTGAAATATACCTTTAAGGCCACAATACAGGGAGACACTTTGCAGTGCAATTTGACAATATAAATATAAATTGTCATGTCCCCTTTGCTCTAATTACCTGCTGAAGGCAGAATTACTCTACAGCTGATTAAAAGCCGCTGCTTTTTGGAAGCATGGATGTGCTATTTAAGTAAAGAGGAGTCTGTATGTGCTTTTGATTTAGCCCTGAAGAAGTGAAATTTGGCCTGCAGGCATGCAGTGACGCTGATGTGCCTTGACTCATCCACTGTATTTTTTATGCTCTCTGGGCTGTCTCCTCCTCAGAGTACTACAGTCATACATTGCAAGTGGACAGCTCAGCAGGGCGAGCACAGATCACCGGATGAAAAGGGAAGTACAAGCTTTCACTGGAATCGATGATTCAAGATAGAGGTTTGTGATACAGACACTTCCTGTTGAGTATTGTACAGCTATGTCTAATGGAGGTGGTTTACCCCCCACATGGTGTTCAACAGATGCAGGTCTTACATGCACATTTAACTCCAGCGTCCTCATGATGGCCACAGTTGTGCTGACCCCAACCCAGGTGGAAGCACTCAGACAGCTCCGGTTCATTGCCGCTACATTCCACATTGTCCAAAAGGATCGGGCCAGGACCGTAGCCGTAGTAGGCCTGACTCTTGGCCCCGATAGCTGGGCCACAGCCTAGCTGCCTGCACACCACGTTGGCATTGAGCATGTCCCAATCATCATCACACACCGTCCCCCAAACATTTTTGTAGAGGACCTCTACACGACCCTCGCAGGTGTTGTTATTCAGAGGATTCATCAAACGAATGGCTGGTTTGCCTGCACAGGAATAAATTGACAGGTGCATCAATGCAGCGTGTTATCTGAAACGTGAATAAAAGGCTATAAATTAAAACCTCCTGTATTTGTGTTTAAAGTTTAGTATTGTTACCTTTTGTCTGGACAGTTGTGGTAACAGTTGTTGTAGTGTGAGATATGGTGACTGGAACCTTCTCTGTTGCTGGAGGGAAGACGTAGTGCATGATAACATTACTCTCAGTACACCAGAAACGACCTGTTCATGATGATCATGGTGACATTAATCTGTTAAACTCTTTCACCAGCATGCTTCATGGCACTGTGATGCAACACACTTAAAGGCAATGAGGGAGAAATGGCTCCCCCTGTTGGCCATTTGGCAGAAGTGCACATTTCATTTTTAAAGAGAGAAAAATCAAGGAAAACATTTTGGACATGCTGATGCAAAAGAGTGAAAATCAATGTGTGCTTGCTAATAAGCATCTACTGTGTATAATGTTTGCATACCTTCAGTGTTATATACTGTAGAGAACATTCTCTGGCCTTCTGTTACCACAGGAGGTACAGTGGTGGATCCTGAAGTGGGTAGAAATGGATATGAAATACTTTGTATATGTACAGAAATACCAAAAATACCTTCTAATACCACTACTACATTGTTGTCATTATAAACTCCTCTCATACTTATTATTTAATTTCCCCTGAAAATCAGTAAATTAGATCTAATCTTGTTTTATCTATACCTGAACATTACTAACTGACTTATTGTCTATGGAGTCATAGGAGTGCCATAAAACGTTTTTTTTATTTTTTTGTGGCTGTATATTATTTTTGCACTTATTTATTGTCTTATTCTTTTACAGATTTATTCTTTTCCCAGGCATTCCTATTGCTCCATTTTCTCTACACATGACAATGTCTCCACCACTATTATATCTACTGCCACTTGTATTTCTTATTAGTGCAGGTACAACCACTACTTTTCCCACATCTGCCAAACATGTCAAACTGTGATGCTCTAGCTACTCCTGCAGTGTCGCTCAGGGACAGCATGTCCACTTATGCTTGTTACACACAATGTCTTTTCAAAATAAACTTAAGTTTACGCAGGGAATGTGTTAATGCATATTCTATGACTCAGAGCAGCGTACCAGTACAGGTGACCCCAGCGTCCTCATGATGGCCACAGTTGTGTTTGCCCCAGCCCAGGCTCTTGCATTTAGCCAAGTCATGTTCAGTGCCGTAGCAGTTGACATTGTCCAGGAGAATCCGACCAGTTCCGTAGCCAAAGTAAGAGTTGGTGTGTGCATAGGCAGCGCTGCCGCAGCCCATCTGTTGGCACACCACATGGGCATTGTCAAGGTCCCAGTCATCATCACACACCGTCCCCCACTTTCCCAGGTAGTAGATCTCTACCCGGCCCTGGCAGGCGTCCTTTCCATTCATCAGACGGATGGTGCCATCTCCTAAACCAAGACAGAAAGAGGGGGATTTATTGCAACATCATTTTCGACAACACAGTTTTAGACTCTGTTGGTTTTTATTAGAATCTATATTCATGTCAAATTTAATACGTGCTGTGATAACTGCTAGGATTTGTGTGTGTCTGCTTGTGTTGAAGTTAGTGGCATGTGTTTTGAACATGAGCAGAAATCTTGCCAGGGTTTTTTTTTTTTTTAATTAATTAAAATAGATTAATTTATTATTGACACCCAGTAGATACCACATGCACATTTAAAGCTGCGGTAGGCGGTTTTATTTAGGTGTCATTGGCAAAAATCCCATTGTAACCTTTCAGTATATTGTGATTCAAGTGGAATACCTATCCCAGCTGACATCGGGCGGGAGGCAGGGTACACCCTCGATAGATCACCAGACTATCACAGGGCTAACACATGAGCCCTTTTTAGATAGGAATTGTGCAAATTTGCAGGAAAGCCCAATCAGTCTTTTTTCAGCATTGGCAGTAAAAAAACAAAATCGGGGAGGGCGGAAAATTGCCGCCTACCTTGTCTCCTCAGTTGCTCATCTTTACACTGTCTGTCAGGTTTGGGTTTCCCTCTTGCTACTAGCTGCTCGCTAATTCCTGCTATCAGCTGTTTCCTGTTTATCCACCATCAGTGGGTCAGATGTGTGGTGTCATCAACAGCTCCTCCCACAAGTCTTCAACAGCCCCTCCCGTGGTGGAAGGCCACCTCGGTCTGTTTAAACTTAAAGGGTTCCGCCAATATGACTACCCTACGAGGCGGAAAATTGGGCACCTCGGATCAACTCACCTTTCCAACTCTGTGTGTATAAACACTTGCAACTTGCTGGCAAATTGGCCCAACTTTTGCGGAAAATCTGGCAGTGTAAAAGGAGCTACAGTCTGCCTCACTCCCCTCTGTTACAGACCACCCCAGCAGGAGGAGAAGCATGCAGAGGCTCTGGAGACAGCCCCCTAATCAGCAACCACAGCAACTCAAATCCAGGCGCAAGCCCCAGCTCTGAGGGACCTGACAGCCCCGACTCCCCAATAGCAAGCAAACTTTCTGTTGCTGCTGTTACACAGGTTAGACCCAGTGCTGCCAGTGGCCACCAGCCTGCTTGCTGTGACATGCAGTGAGGTGGAGAGATCATGGGGTGCACAAGCACAAGCGCACAAATTCGGACAGAGAGACAGCGAGGCAGGGAGGGGCTGTGCAAAACCATTGTGAGCAACTCTAAAATGAAATAAAATTCAACAAATCAATGTATGGGAAACACTGGGTAACTGTATGAAGCATGTGCATATGTCCACATCATAAATTGATGCAAAATGCACTAAAAAATGCAGAAAATTAAGTGTTTGATGTTCAAAATTTCTGAGAATGAATCCTCAGACCTCCTGCTTAACATGTGGCCACCCCAATGTTGAACGGAAACCCACACCCTTGGACAGAGGTAATTATTAACAGACATTGATACAGGGAAAGGAGACGGGTGTTGGCCTTCACAATACATACTGTGACTCCTGAAGTTAAGGTGAGCATCTCATATACCACTAAGCACAGATGTTGCCATTTAGCAGACAAAAAGAAAAACGCCTTAAAAAAGAGACAAAAGACTCTCTCATGTGTCCATCGTTTAAAAATGTGCTTCATCTGAGAGGAAGCCATGAATCTGGCTTCACTGCATTCCCACTGGGTTTCATGAAGGACACCAGAGAATTAGCTTACGTCACTAGTTAACAGAATTGGATTCTAGTCTGTCATGATCCTCACGGGACTTAAGGGAAAGAAACGGCCATAACAAAGGCAAAGCCAGCAAACAATACAGACGGCCTGGAATTCAAGATGCCTTTGAGGTGTTCTGTCGTTTCCCAAAAGATACTTTCCACCCAGCTGAAAAGCCTTTGCTGTCGTGTAAAATGTGATGACAGTTTTGCAAAACTAAAATGCCTCCAAGTCAATTATAAACCTGTTTTTCTAAATAAACCTGACTGTGATTATTATTCAATGAGGATCTCTGCATTTGGACCCACGAAATGACAAAATAAACCATCAGTCATTATTAAATGAAACCTGCCCTTGCAGTTTGAAGTAACATCTGGCATGCCACCTGTCTGCTAGATTTCATCCTAGAGCATAAAAAATCATCTAATCAAACACAGAGAAAAGCTGGTCTGAAGTTTAATTCCTCTGAATATGCAACATATTTTATCCTCTACAGTCAAGAGGGTTTTAGTTGTATTTGAATTTCATCAGCCGTGTCCACTGCAGGTTAATGTCACACACAGGTGTGGTTTGTGCCGAGACCTGTAATAAGTGATTTGTTTGGCCACTTGGGGGCAGTGAGAACAAGCTGTGAACAAAGCACTGTCAACCTTTTTAGGACGCTATGGCTAACGTGTTAGCAAACTGATGTCTGATAACACATCCAGCAGACACTGAGCAACATTAGCTTTCAGTTTGAAACATGTTTCTAGGCCACCTGCAGAAAGAAGTACTACATGGATCATTCCTGTCTTAAATTATAGACTCAAGTCCTGGTTATCACATAAACACAGAATAATGTACATTAAAAATACATTTGTTCATTTAAATGAGCTTTTCTTCTTCTATCTACCGATATTCAAAATAAGAGACTACAATTACATTGAGTCTGTTTTCAGGAACTGACATGATTTGTGACATCATTTTACATGTTTCATGTTGTTAATCTGTTCTCACACTTATGACTGGTTATTATGTTTATATGTAGAACATTAGCTAGCTGAATCTGGGTCACTCACAGAGCTATGGCTAATTAGCTTGAAATGTTTCATCCTGTTAGGTCTGTTGTCCAATATGAACCAGTCCATCTGTAAGGATTATTATCTGAGTGCCTGGCTAATGTGTTTTCCTCGCAGTTAAACATGTCACTATTCTTATATAATGCAAAATATATGAAAAATACATTCAAAGGTTTTTCTGTGAATTCATCACTGCACAAGCAACCTCTTATACAGAGGCTACAGGTAGTTATGTGATCCATTATCATGTGAGAAATACTACTAGCACAGCTTTAGATTTCTACAGGAAAGAAGTTTCAACAATGAAACATGACAAGTTTATAACTGTAGTACGTCTTTTTGTATAAACTAACTTTATAAGAGCTTTGCAATTCAGATTGCAAAGGAATGATGAGATACGGGTATTTTAAATGCAGTTTGATAATAATAAAAATCCTTTCAGCTGTCTCATGGACAGCTACTTGGTTAACGTCTTGACAAGATCGTGGTTAAGTTTAGACAACAACATTATTTAGTTAGGGGTTTTTTTTTTGTTTGTTTTGGGTTAAAATAAGTATGTTTGTTACATAACATAATGTCACATACATAAGTGACATCAGTGCTCAACAACCACATGTAAATTAAGTGAAGTTGCATTAAAACAACACTGACTTTTGGTCTCACACAGTACACAAACAGCAGTCTCCTGGATGAAAGTCCAGTTTTGTTTGACCCATCCACCCGAACTTGATCCAACCTTACGTGGACTATTTTGCCCATATATCAGTTACTCTCAGTGTCAAGTTTTGCCCCAGATAGCTTTACATTGGAGTTAGCTGAAGGCTGTTTCATAAAGATGTCCAAAGGCTGCTTTTTGTGTCGATATCACCTGACAAAGCTGTATTTGACAAACTGGGAATGACAATGTGCTGAGTTATCAATGTCTAAAGTCAAGATAACTGTCTAGCCTGCATAATTGGAGGGTGTAGGTTTTGAACCCTATAAAGTCCCTTTTTCATTGCACAAAAACCTGCTAACAAAGAATTCACACCCAGGTCAAATGACTCCGCAGTAGTCACAGATATTTATCAGCTCTGGCTTTCATTGGCAGAGACAGAAACACAGCACCCACATGAACGTGCTAATTTTGGCCCCTTAACAGGCGAGACCACCACAAAATGCCGTCTGTCTCCGCCCAAGCTGCGCTCAAACATCGATCTAAATTAGTCTGCTTCATGCTGCTTTCTACTGTTACCTGTTTTCTGGCCTGTCCTTGACGTTGGACGTGACACACCAAAATAATAAATAAAATACTGATAGTGCAGCTTTAAATTTCTACGGGAAAGAATTTTCAACAAAGAAACATGACAAGTTTATAATTGTAGTCATTTTCAAGTTTAAGGATTATTGTTTCACTGTCTGGGGTTGTATTTCTACACGTCTTATTTAGAGAAGTATTCTTTTTTTGTTTTAGCATTTTCTGAATTTTGCCATTTGCCTTAATGCTAAAAACAGGACAGATCCATCCACTGATGTCTCAGGTTGGCAGAGCACCAGTCTCATTTAGATAAAAGCAGAGAGCACTTACGTAAACCGGAGCTCTCGTGGGGCGGTGTGGTGCGATCCTCAGACCCTCTCTCCCCCACCACTGCTGGTTCTAACAGCAAAATGGAAAAGAAGCAGAAACTTAAAGTGACTTTGTCCTCTTTTCTTTTCTGATGATTCACCACAACCTCAGCCAAATTATAGCTGAATTAAAAGCCTTTACCTTTGCAGGTAACACCCACGTCCTCATAGTGGTAACAATTATGGATGCCCCAGTCCAGACTACGGCAGCTGCTGAGGTCTGTTTCACTCCCTCTGCAGTCCACATTATCCAGCAGGATTAACCCGGTGCCTTGTCCAAACTGAGAGCTGCTGTGCACCGCCACAGCCACTCCGCAGTCCAGCTGCCGACACACCACGTTGGCGTCCACCATGTCCCAGTCGTCGTCGCACACTGTGCCCCATGAGATATTGTGGTACACCTCGACTCTCCCTTCACACCTGTGACGTCCATTCACCAGTTTTACTTTGGAGAGATAAGCAGACAACATCAGTCACAACTTGTCTCTGTCACATTCATTTTGAAACTTTGTCTTTGAGTGAGAAGAGGATATTCAGGTTGTTTGGTTACGATTGTGCCACCTCACTGAAAAATCTGAGGCCCATAAAAGCTCTACTGTTGGAGGGACATTTTAACGACACAGTTCTATTTGGAGAAAGAAAAATAGATGAGACTAGCATGGCTCTCATGTAATGACAGTTAATAGCAAGAAAAGTCTAATCCTACCAAGTTAAGGCACACAATGAGCCACATGACTCCTTGGAAGTGAGTGAGGTGGGTGCAGGAGGGTGGGAGGTTACATAGCAAATAAGTGGGGATTAGGGAAATGGAGAGCTGGGAAAGTGACCTTGTTTAAAAAGCCCCAGGCACTGATCTACCTTCTGTACTCTCTGTCACTGACACACAGCCAGCCCACTGATAGGTTTTCATGGCGTGGCCTGAATGCAGACATGTTTTTCTGGGTGTCTGGGGCAGGTGTGGAGGTGGCTGTCGGGCTCATGCTTACCTTGGTGCTGCGTCCTCGAGGGGGTTTGCACACCATTGGCTGGAACAGGAGGGAGGAGGGGATGTGGGAGAAAGAGAGAGAGGAAGATGGTCAAATTATTTGTTGAAAGGAGGCTCTTGGCCTTCCATAGTTACTGTACTCTATATCTACTATATCTATTTTCCTGTAACACGAGACACAGACTGAAACTACAACAGGAGGCCTGTTCAGATCATACAGTGCACCAGCTACAGCACAAATATGTTAGCCTATCCCTTTATTTTGGGTTTTTAGTCATGCTAGCGGCATGGGAAGGTAGAAGAAGTCAGCAACTATTGAATGGACTGCTATTAAATTTTATGCGGACTTTCATGACGAACACATTTAGTGATAACCTTACTCTTCATCCAGCACATTGTGTTCTCATCCCAGGTCATCACATACCAATGGTTTCTCACGACCCTCAGTGTGTAATACTGATACCAAGGGCACCCTTTGGTGTCTGTGTGAGATGCAACCTTTAACATCTGTACGTAACACACAGCTGCCTCCTGGGTGAAACTCAGAAAATAAATACATAATGTAAATACTTCACAAGTCTGTAATTGAAGTATGATGGATGTAATGTTTAAACACTTTGTCTGACCCATCCATCTCCCCTATGTAGACTTCCTCACTCTTCAGACGGCATCATTGGCTCAGTGTGTCAAATATTGACGCGAATGGCTTTACATTGGAATTAGCTTAAAGCCTGGTGTGTCTCATAAAGGTGCCAGAGGGTGCACTAGGCCTTGATATTAAACACAGAGGGGTGTGACAAAGCATCGGGATCTGACAACGCAAGCCGGTCTCACTCCAAAGTCATCGGAATCCAGCTCTTAGGCAGTGACTCGCGGCATCAGAAACTGACCCAAAAAGCCGTCCTTTAATGTTGGTATGATACGCTACAGGTCCTGCCGCATGTTCCCCTGACATGAAAGTTAAGGCTGTGAAAGTCTGAGTAGGGTGGGCAGGATGGGCGGTGGATGGGTCCAGCAAACACCAACTTTCAATCGGGAGAGGGGTCTTCGTGTGTTGCAAGATTTTAAAGGCAAATCCTGCTCTTTTTCCTGAAACCTAACCATGTGCAAGAAGACAAGGCATGTAACGTGCAGAACTTGACACAGTGTCCCAGAACGTCAACAACCAACGCATATGTATGTGGACGTGGAAGATCCATGACCAAACGTTGATATGTGAGGGGGTCGGAGTGAGAATGTGTTGGACAATGTGAGAAAAGGAACAGGCTGTCTAGTGCCACCGTGAAGGTGACATTTGTTGTTTGAGTGCCCTGCTACCCTCAGGTCAAACTTTAAATTTGTCCGATACTTTATTTTATGAGCTAATGGCCATAAAACTAATAACACTGCCATCAGCTGCACTGTATTTTGTGTTGCATGCTAATTAGCATATGTTGGTACGCTAACGTGCTAAACTAACATAATGAACATGATGAACATTATACCTGGTAAACAAATGCATATTAAGCATGTTATTGTGAGCGTATGTTGGTGTTCACATTTAGCTACCAGTCTCGTCATTTTTGGGGCAAATGATATGAACTTTTATCTTTGAGTTGGGGAACACAACATCTGATCAATGTAACTGATGTTTTGCCGAGCCAGATTAATCAGGCCTTCAGGAAGTGCGCCAGGCTTTGAAGCCAATTTTCGTAGTGGCCAAACTGTGGAATTAGCCTACAACTTTCGGTCAGATAACATCTCGAAAGTCTAGAGGAGCTACAAGATTAAGTCGTCTTAGCCTCATTCAAGTAGGCGTATCTCTAAGCTAAGTCTCTAGTGTTGCCTGCTCTATGGGCCCAGTGATGCAGAAGCAGCACCAAAGGATAATTTTATAAGCTGCAGTCGAACCTTTTTGACTTCATGTGACACTGAGCAACTTTCATAGGAATGACGGCCCTGCCTTCAGTGCTGTATCCAGTTCTCTTTATACATCCATGAAAATAATCAGTTAAAACAGCCAATTTATATCCACTGCTCACATAATGGAGCAGGTTACTTTCATTTATCATCGTCAAGCAGTATCGGAAAAATGAACATCACATGGTTGGCTTGATTTAGAATCTGTTTATTTGCTTTTAACCTTACATTGTTTTATTTAAATGTACACATTATAGTTTGATATTAGTCATTTGTTTCTTTGTCTTTCAGTTACCGTGGCTGTTTGGGGAGGTCCCTTCCTGGGGGAGCTAAAGGACTCTTAAATCCTGGAGCCAACACATTGGACCAAAGCATGTGCTGCTATGTTATAGGGGAACTTGTTGCCTCACTGCTTGGTCCCTAACAGCACCATTTATGAGTTTACAACATATAGAACTTGACTTTTTACTTTAAATGATGGTCATTGGCGCTTTAATATGATAGTAATAATTATTGTATACTATTAATAAGGAGAGCACATTCACACAAAGTTGCAGCCCAAAGTGCCTAGAAAAAAAGATCAGATTAAGATAAAAATTTACCATTAAAAAAAAAGAAAGAATGCAATTAAACATTAACAATACACCAAATTAAAAAGATAGGTTTTAATGTCTTTATTAAGAAAAATTAAAGGGAATTTGTTGCTCTAATATCCAAGGGGAGAGAGTTCCACAGTTTAGGGTCATAGAAACAGAAAGCTGCCTCATATACACCCCTTTCTCACATTCTTTTGTACATAATAATCCTGTCTATTCTTTACCTTTATTTGTTCCGCCTCGTTGTCCTTGTTCTTAGCTGTCATGCCTATTACGTACAGTACAGAGTATGGAGTCATATTCCTTGTATGTGTTCACGTACTTGGCTGATAAAGGCTGATCTTGATACTGATATGCAAAACACAGAGGGCTCGTGTTTCCGAGAGGTGTGCTAAGACACACACTGGAAGATGTTTCAGGATACGTACATATAGAGGACAATCTAACGTCTGAAGACTAATATCTCAGGTTTCAACATCTCACAATGACAGCAGGGGGGATTTTCTACCCCTCACACCCAATGTAGGTCAATTCACAGGCTTGTCTCATTGGTTTGCGGCAGTGAAATATATACAGAGTGTACATACATACTGAAACTACCTATTCAGTGACACATGTAGGTTACATTTTCGGTTTATATTCCATGGAGATGTAGTTGTTATTCTAAGTTGGATCAGAAAAGTAAAATTAAATAGTACTTACCATCTACAGCCCGTCTGTTTATTTTCATGTCTCCTGAAATTTGAACACACGTAAAAAGAAAATGTTAGTGAGGTACACATTTGGATATATTTTGGCTCTGTGAAGAGACAAAAGCAACAAGCTGGTGTCAGCACATTTGAATTAATTGCTCCCTCTTGATAGTTGTGGATCCATAACAGCCAGTGAGTGGAATTGATCCTGGCTGGCTCCCTTCAAAATAACTTCAGGGCTTTTAGCCTGCTATCACTGCTAAACATGGGGCGGACAGCAACTGTGGACACAAAAGCACTCATCTGCAGGGAGTTCACTTACAGGAACACTGGCTTCTAGTATTCTGTTCTATTTCAGTGTATGGCAGTACTAACCTTTTTCCCTTTTTTTGGAACAGCTATTAAAGTACGAGTTTAGTCTGTGGGCTGGAGTGGACAGCAGAATATCGATGATTTAAAAACTACTGAATCAAGGGTCATCATCATCATGGTGGTTTGTGAATGTTAGAGTAATAGACAGCAGCGTCAGATAAGGCACTGGGAATCAGTTTCAGTCTTTACACAGCCAACCTCTGCTCCTGGGCCAGTGTATTTAAAAAAAAAAAAAAAAAAACTACTCTTCTAATAAATGATTCACTTTAATAAGCTGGTTTATCCCACACACACTTAAATAAGATTGTGTTTGAACTCTAAGTTGACTGAATTGGAGAAGACAAGTTGAGGTAATTTGGTAATGATTCAACGTGTCTTCTCAAATTCAGTCAGCAATTTAAGGCAGCCTGGACACTACCTTTTTTAAGTTAAAACACACAATTTCTTTTAACAGTGATTGAGAACTTGAAACTCAACTGTTTCATATATATTTCACCTTATTCCCTTTAACAAAGAATGCACCACAAATACAAATGAAAAATACAAGGCCTTTAGTTTAAAGAGATAGTTCACCCCAGAATCAAAAATAACATTTCCCCCCTTACCCCCTTGGTGTGAGGTGCAGAGTGTTGGAGCTATATGGAGATGTCTGCCTTGTTTCTAATATAATGAATTAGATAGCACTCGGCTTGTGGTGCTCAAAGTGCCAAAAGAAAATAAAAAAAATCAGACACTCAGCTGCAATGTCTCTCTCCAGAAATCATGATGTTGTGAGCAGTTTCATGCAGGGACTATTTTCTTTTCTATTAAACTACACCCACGAAACATATCACCGCGCAGAAGGCTCGTGCTCTGGACAGTGCGAGATGTAAAAATGAATGGCATTCTCCTCGGCTGAGCTGTAACATTAGCTAGCT
Source organism: Epinephelus awoara (assembly GCA_035609425.1). Taxonomy (NCBI): domain Eukaryota; kingdom Metazoa; phylum Chordata; class Actinopteri; order Perciformes; family Serranidae; genus Epinephelus; species Epinephelus awoara. The sequence continues at coordinate 22,176,906 of CM069304.1, read as the reverse complement.
CGGTGGTGCTAGGTGAGTGCACTCTTCTTTCTGCGCAGTGATACAGTTGGCGGATGTTGCTCAGTAGAAAGAAAATAGTTCCTACATGAAACTGCTCACAACAAGGTCTGTGGATTATCTTGAGTAACTTGGTCATGATTTCTGGAAATAATTATTTTGAGTACCACAACGCTGAGTGCTTATCTCCAACACTCAGCAACTCACACCAAAACAACCTAGACTGATAAACAGCACTACAGGTGAGACAAAAAATATCTTTATTTTGTTGTGAACTGTCCCTTTAACAATGACAATGCACCACAGATATTGAAAAACTGTCCTTTAGCCATTAAAAGAATTATTACATGATGTTATTGCTGCTTAAGTGCAAACAAAAATACACCTTTTGTGCCTGATCACATGGAGCATTCAGCAGTCAGACAGCTTGGAGCTAATGGCCTTGACCCCAACCCTGCCCCTCAGCAGAAGCGCTGTCAAGCGGTGGCCAGGGGGGGCCATGGCCACACTGATACAATAGCTGAGCCCCCACTGGCGCCCCCTTGCAAAAATAACAGAAATAAATTGGAAGCCTCTGTGTGGTGTTTTCAAACTTAAGTAGGCTTGTTCCTAATAAATGTTTTGTTCCATATAATCAGTTTACTCCTTTGAATTAAAGCTGTATTTGTCTTTTTAAGGTAAAGGAACAACAGCCTATTGAAGCATGTAAATACAGATACATAACACATTAAAACAGGATTGCTATGGGACTCAGAATGTTAATTGTACTGGTATAAGCCCATGCACATCAGATATTTGGTAACTTTAAGTGTAAAAGATGAAACCAAAGTTCATCAGTATGAGATTCCTTCACTCTCATATTGATATAGTTTTTTTTTAACTCGGCAATATACCACAACAGCATGATAGAATTCCTGACATTTGGTTATAATTTTTGGTTTGGTGTGCCGAGATTTTCAATTGCCCCGTCTGGCCACAACTACTAAAAATGTCTGGGGGTGCAACCGACCCCCACTAACACACTCACCGAGTCGCAGCAGCACACTGACGGCCACCAAGACGAGTGATCCTAGCAGCGACACCAGGAGCCAGATGGCCGGGTTCCAGCACCTACATGCGCTCTCCACCACACGCTGGCCTCGCATGGCTGCCTGACTGACCATCCACCTGCAACACACACATTCACACACTGTCAGTCTCTCTCACCAGACTCCCAAAAGTCCTGCACTGTGCTTAAACACACCTCTAAATTCTACTACTACAAAACAATCACTACTTTCTGTCCTGGTTCAGAGAAGCCTAATTATAGTATTGGATTGTTTTCTCTGGTGGAGCCTGCAGCTGTTGTTACTGTGCTGTAGTAGGTATTGATGATCGTCTGAGTTCAGCCTCGGAAAATGTGTAGCTCAAAGAGAAATCGTTTGCAGAGCTCATGTGGTGCACATCACTTCCCATGGACAAAAGAGAGCTGTAAGGAAGCTCTTGTGGCATACAAACACCAAACCAGGAGCCCCAGTTTACCAGATCTGGGCATGTGCCACCGAATGGTGCTGCTCTTGCCAATAATACAGCGGGAGCAGGGAGTAGAGTTACGTTGCTGTTTTGTAAGCACAAAATGGCCGCCATGTACCCATCTGTAAGCAGGTAACAGAGGCCGCAACATGAAAGGTGACGTCGGCCACATTGATGATTTTAAGCTGAGGAAGTTTGATTTCCTCCCACAGTCAACAGCTGGGGAGGGATAATGTTACAGACAGAGGCAGACACCTGTGTCGTGGCTTTGGATAATCAAGGGGATTTTCCTTCGGACAGAGAATATTGGGATTCACTGACAGTCACTCAATAATCAGAGTTAGATAGTGCTGCAGTGAGACACTGAATAGCCTACATTCTTCTTAAGTGAGAAACTGGGATGAATGACATTCAACTAATACTGCAAGGGGATTCAGGAAAACGCTATGGTGAGATGATGCTGTGGTGTGGGGATACAACTGACAAAGTCAGATTTTTACACCCATTTTCAAAAACATAGATGTTGTTCCTAGAATCTAAGACAGTCCAAAAAGAATTAGTAAACATGTACAACTCTCTCCCAAATCCAAAAACTAGAGTGCTAAAACTCAAATTTCAGATGTCATCAAGCATAAAGTCTGGAGCTGCTCCACCGACAATGAATTGGGAAAGTTCTAGATGACACTGAGAGCACCCAGGGGAATGTTCTGAGTATGGGTACACATACTACAATAGAAACAGGCTCATCTGGGTATAAATAGAACAAATTAATATTCTGTGGATCCAAAAAATCAGGCTGCCATTCAGCTACAGACTTTATACGTAACGACATCACAGGTTTGAGGTTGGGAGAGTGGCTCATGTTCCATCCCACTTACCAGCATAAATATTGGTACTGTGCGTAACTGCAAACCACAGATACATTACATTTGCACATTATTATGTAGTAGATACATTGAAACTTTATGTTTCAGCAGCGCTGTGATTAATTTGTAGGTTTATGCATAAAAAACAATTGATCATGTTTTGGTTTTAAATACCCAATCACATCTGGAGAAGCCATTTATGTCTTGGTAAAAATAACCACCTTTGTGGCACTAACCCTGACGGAGAAACAGCGATGGGTCACTAAAAAACAAACACGTTTGGTGTCTAATATACTGTTGAAAAAAGAGATGGGTTGCTACAAAACACCTAAAGTTCGTGCCTAAAAAGCTGCTGGAAAAAGTGACAAATTGCTAAAAATCACCCATGTTTGGTGCCTAAAAATCTACTGGAAAAACAGTGACTGGTTGCTACAAAAACCCATGGCTCAAGCCACTGAAAACAGCGATGAGACGCTACAAAGCAACCATGTCTGGTGTGTAAAAAGCTGCTGGAAATCGTACTGACAGGTTGCTACAAAACACCAATGCGTGGTGCCTTAAAAGCTGCTGGAAAAACAGTGACGGGTTGCTACAAAACACCCACATTTGGTGCCTAAAAAACGCTGAAAGCACAGCGATGGGTCACTACGAAACACCCATGTTTGGTGTCTTTTTGTCTGCTGGTCTGGAACAGTCCAATCTAAAGTCAGATCGTATACCATGTCACTTTAGAAACCTTGATATGATACATTTAAAACGTGCAAATGTAACCTTTTCGTAGTTTGCAGAAATGGACAATGCCAACATTTGTGGCGACTCAGCTGCATGTTTGCAAACAGCATTTAGAATTTCCTAGGCCAGGGAAGTAACGTATTGAAATTCGCAATCCAGGCGGTGTTCCTCTTTATCGTGCATGCTGTCAAAGGCAATACAATAAAGTGGGAATATGGAATCACTAAATCCAAATTTCCCCTATTTTTTTTTAGAGCAAACATCCCAGAAATGAATTGAGTAGTGTTATAATAAGTGTGTTGTCACCAGGAGACCACAGTGTGTGGCTTGGCCTTGGGTTGTTTGTCTCTTCGCTCATGCAGAATTCCCCCTGACCTTACACTGGAATGTGTATTAGGGGATGATGAGGGGAGAATTTGATATTGGCCCCTCGAGATAGTGGACATTCCGAGCCCAGGGGGCACAAAAAGACATTTCTGCTTTCTGTGGTCCCCATCGTCAGGCATAAACGCTGCTTCCTGCAATCTGTCACTAGAACCCTCCAAAACGCTTAGGCACCTGATGACACTGCAGGGGCGCCTCTCGTCTCCTTGGAGTGCAGGTTGCAGGGGCAGAAAGAGGAGGGGGTGTTAAAATCCTGAGCCACTGTACTGTATACACAGTTATCTTCGGCTTGTGGGGGTACATTTAAAGCACAACTTTTTTGGGGGTCATTACTGACAAGAAAACACTTAACAGCAGCCACAGAAACAACTCTGCACTGTGCAGGCCTAAACCAGATCCAGTCCATTTTCACTGGACTGCACTGTGTGAAAAGATGCAGCGCACAAGGCCAGAGGCCCTCAGAGAGACCCTGTGCCTCCAATTGGGAGGTGGGGAGTTTAACACCAGCACAGCACTCAAGAACCACGGCTGTCTCATATGCAGACTGTACCAACAAACCATTCGAAACTCTGGGACAAATGGCTCAGTTATGAGGGATGAAAAATAATCTAGTCCCCAATGTTGTGTTTTTCAATACTCCATTCATAGTAGGATGTAGCGCAGATCCGCTGGGGAATAATGTTGCCTTTTGTGTCGGCTCTGCTTCCCCTCCCTTCTCACTTCCCCGTGCTGAGAAATAGCTGAAAGATCTCAGCCCCACAAAAATACCCCTTAATGTCTGAGATAACCCACAGAATGATACTGTCAGTTAAACAGAGAATCAGTGTCAGCATGTACGTCTGACCATAGAATTTATAAGCAATATCCTTTTTGTTGTCAAGCTCAATTAGTTTTTTGGAAAAGTGTGACAAAAAATGACAAAAGAAACTTATCTTTTCTCAAAACAGAATTATCCTTCTTCATAAATAGATAGAATTGAATGTAATAATTTAAAGAATCTAAACATGTTTGACACTGAATGCTCCTAATTCAAATATCAGCCTTGCAAAAAAACATCTTAATTAAACCCTCTAACCCTTCACATTATGATATATAAATGAATGAATAAATGAAAGTGCATTTACAGTAAAAAACAAACAAAAAAAACAGCTTAAATGACAGAGAAAAGCTAGATTTAAAGTCGCCCACTCATATGGAACCAGGTTTGAAATAATCATGATGATCGAATAAAGCAAATTAATTAAAAAAAAAATACATACCTGTTGTGAAAGTATTTATCTTCACCCACAGTAATAAAAAATAAAATAAAAATAGGATTCCTTCCCCCACACAAGTACAGAAAAGTGTCCTCAGAGCTCAAATGGCAGGCGGCTTAATTCCACACAGAAAACACACCAAGAAATGGAGGCAGGAAAGTCAGGAGTATCCAGCGCTACTCGTTTAAGGTCTTTCATCTCCTTAACCCTGCTTGACTATAAGTACCTGGCATCAGTGACAGAGGTTACGTAAAAAAAATAAATACCAGAGCATTGTATGTTAATATTCTTAACACCCAGTACCTGTCTATGTTTAAAAAAAGCAGGAGGAGCAACAACAACAAAAAAAGACAAAGACAATGAAAGCTAACCCTTCACTGGTACCCCTGCATCTCCAGTTTCAGGTAGCGCTCACAGAAGGTGCGGTCCTGCTCATCTCTGGACACAGAGGGAGACAAGGCTGTGGCTCAGGTCCTGTGTGTGTGTGTGTGTGTGTGTGTGTGTGTGTGTGTGTGTGTGTGTGTGTGTGTGTGTGTGTGTGTGTGTGTGTGTGTGTGTGTGTGTGTGCAGGACTCTCCCACACAGAAGAAGAGCAAAAGAACTTTGTGATTATGAGGCAGTGAAAGTTATAAATCAGAAAGTTGTACACAGGTGTTCTTAGAGAGTTTTGAAGGTTTTAAAAATCTCTTCACAGAGAGGTGATGACTGACAAATAATCCTGGATCCACCTCGTGCATGGATGAAAAGACGAGGCAAAGTGAGCATGAACATCTTGGCCAAGGCTTAATGATGCAATCTTTGTCAGAAGACATAAAATTATCGTCTGAATGCTGCAATCGACCTTTAAAAGTTCACTCGCCTCGAAAATGTTTCATCACCTTAATGAGCAATTAAGTCTCTCTCTTAAGACTGTTGTACTCTTCATGTGTCACCAACATGATCCTGACCTCAGCAGGCCCATCCCCTGAAAGAAACATCACTCCGCAAACTCCTTATTTCCCTGAATTCCTGCACTCCATCTTATTTGTTTCACAAAAAGTCTCTCCCTCAAGCCATGAAGACGCTTAATACGTCTCAGTGTTGTTTCTATTTCACACATACAAAATATTCTGTAGTTCTTTCAATTGTCTCCTCACAAGGAAAAGTCAGAGGCCTCTCTGGATTGTGCTGCAATTACCTCCAAACACTAATCCTTCCTGAGCCGTGGAGAAACGTGCAGGCTGCCCGTGGCCATTGACAAGGACCAATTCATGGCTCCTTCCTGGGGTGTCACCTGAATCAGTGGTTGAGCCAAAACACAGGGATTCTGTTACACAAAGCTAATCTGAACCTCCAGGATAGGATTGAGAAAATACAACACCACACAGCCAAAGTGCAGCAAGCCAACCAAAGAACATGTTGGCATTGTACGTGTCTGCAAACCACAAATATGTCATTTTCAGGTTTTATACATATCATTGATGTTTCTGAGGTGATGTAGTATATGAGCTGACTTAATCAGTGGGAGGAGGAGGGGATCGACATCTAGGCAAGACGCCTGCTATGCTTCAGACCACTGTTCAAGACCAATAAACAACAAAACTGGTTGTGTTTCCAGCGGCTTTTCAGACCTGTTGTTGTGTCTACACCGGGAGTAGTGACCAAGACATCACTGGGTTTCCTGCCAGAAAGTGCCACGAAAAATAGTGAAAAATAGAGCTCAGAGTAGAGCCGCTGCTCCTTCTTGTCAAAAGGCATCAGTTGAGGTGGTTCGGGCATCTGATCGGGATCCTCCTGGGCGCGTCCCGTTGGAGGTGTTATGGGAACGTCCCACTGGTAGGAGGCCCTGGGGCCATGAATGGACGGATGGATGGATGGAGGAAAAACATTAACATAGTATTAAATATCTTCAATGTAATTTTTTTTACACTGCCTATATGTGCATAGCTTTGATTTTCAACTTCTTATAAGTTCATACAAACCAAACACTTGATTGTGCTTCTTATAGTTTCTGGGATACAACCATTTTCTTATCATACTGTATTTAGTCTTTGGACACATGAGAGAACTATATTTCCCTAAAATATAATGAAATATATTGAAAAAACAGTAGTCCCATGTGCCCAAAGACTAAATATAGTATGATAAGGAAAAGAGTTCACTCTTCAGCCAAGCAGTTTGACTGATTTTCTAAATTTCTTAAGATTTGTACTTAGGCAAACCCACAAAACAAATTACACCAAGGGAAATTCAAAACTTTAGTTGCGGGCGCAAGAGATATTTGCTAAAATATCAGCTGTAGTAAACCTTACAATTAGTTCTATACGTGGAAAATACAGGGTTTCATGCACAATTTGAGAAAACTGCACATTGCAGTAACCAACAACAAATGATGATGATGCAACCTGTTACCAAACAGTTATTTATTCAGATTTCAGTCAGAGTTTTTTGTGGCCACCTGATGAATACAGGACCATTATCCACTCTCTTTAAGCTCTGTTTTTGTTCTCTACCAGTGTCATTTCAAGAAAATCCCACATTATAAATGTCCCGTAATACAGCCCACTTACTGTCATATTCGTTAGCTGTTTACTGTGAAGGAAGAGGAACCAGTCCCTTGATTCTCGTTAATACCGGACAGAACACTACGTGTGAGATAAAAAGATTCAGTGCATTATAACCTGCCCCAAAGGAACCAGTAAATTATAACCTGCCCCCAAGGTGCCAATAGAGTAAATGTAGGCTACAGTTTACACCAGGGAAAAGAAAGATAGTGTTTCTTTTCCTCTATTCCTCATATGTGACCCACTAACCATGTTAATGATTGTGACATTTCAGAAAACTATTCTTTATCATCTACTTTCGCCTTTTTATCAAGATGTCTCGTTCTGTACAACTGGAAGTCTAATCTGCCACGCCATATCGACGGTGCAACAGGTGCAGCACACCAAGGTCCAGAATCTGTTACAGTAGGTGTCCGTGTAGGAAGGCAGGTTTTTTGCTGCTTGTAGAAATAAGGCTGCAGTGGTTTGAGTCCAGGGCAGGCTGGTAGATAAGCGCTGATAAATTTGACCCTTCTGCCGCTTTACGTAGTGCTGATCAAAGGCCGGCGTGCAGGATGGGAGGGACACAGCTCTGTTCAGTGTGATGTATTTTGGCCTTACTTTGCCAGGAGGAGAGCGGGCAGCAGTTAACAGACCACATCTGTAGCAACTTGACCTCAGCCAATGCAAACACCGGGTCTGATCCCTGACTGCCGGGACTCCCTGTCGGATCAGCAAACATTCTGCTGCTGCTGTTACGCAACATCGACCAAACGCTGCCACTTGCAGCATATGTGCGGCGGCCAATCATAATTATGTTACCCTACTGAAGAGATGGCAAATGACTGCCACCAAGGGAAGAGAGGCCTTTTACATATCTGTGCCCAGGGGCTCATTGTCCTATAATCCCTTGTGTTGGAGTCTGAATGTTGTGGGACTGGATTATGCCACCTTAATGAACACACAATGAGTTTAAACCCAAATTTAACCAGTGCTCTCTGCACCTCATTAACCTGTTTGAATCTGATATATTTATTGCCAACAAGTACAATGAGCCTAGATGACTGTGCTGCTCTACGCTACAGTTAATAGGGCTGAGATGAAAAGAGGAAACAAAGCTACCACAAACAAAAGGCCTTAAGGAAGAAAAGGCTCAGACCAGTCTCCTCTTCTCCCAGTTGGATTTGTGCGCAGAGACACACACAATGTGAGCAAACGGGACATTCTCAGAGGGGAATAGTTGTCTGGAATAGATGTCTTGACGGTGTGTTGATGATTTGGCGAGGTCAGCTATTGTACATGTTCTTGGAGTCTGTTTTACACAACTCCAACAGTGCGGACGTAGCAAGTCCATAGTTAGATCATCTTGGCATATATGTCATGGGTTATCTAAAAGCCTTTGTCCCGTAGTTATCGGGGTCTTGAATTTGAACTTGACACAAATAGTGCAGCATGACATCCTGTTACCCTTTGTCTTGGACAATCATCTTAAGTGGGTCAAGAAGACAGGTAGTGTTCTGTGTCGCAGGTGGTGAAAACTATGACACAGTTCACAAATATCATGCACACGTCAAGACAACAATTTAAGCTCTGTTTTGTATTTATTGTCCTAAATTCCTACTTAGAAATGAATGACAACAGTGGATTGTTTTTTTTTTTTGTACAACAAAATCTGGGCTAAAAAAAACTTGATCTGACATGTTTGTTTTAGAGATTTAAGCAACAAATGCAGCTGGTACATTACATAATATGGAGGGTATTGTGTATTATGGGTATATTTGACCAGCAAACATTTGTCATGAAGCTTTGTGCTGTGTGTCTTGTGTGTTCTCTTTTTACATAACTGTGTATTGTGTCTATTCTCAGCCCTGTTTGCACTATGCTGTTTCTCTGCTTTGGCCTGCCACAGGACCGATGTGAGTTACTTTAAAGCCACAATCTGGTACAGTGCATTAAATGGTGACATTTATGTTTTAAACATGGGCCCTTTTTTAAATAAATAAATGGATGAATGATTTAATTACTGTAATGAAACACCAGTGTTGTGTGAGATTATCGTGTGAAGCCTTATTAGCCATACAGAAAGTGCAATAAAGTGGCAATGCACAACAGGCACACAGATGAGTCATTATAAAAAGGAGACTCGAATATCTTGAATATAAAAGATCGTAAGACAACACTTTACCTGCCTCTGGGTATTCCGCATGTGTGAATAGAAACAAATAGCAGGTAAATCACATATTTAAGTGGTCACAAAAGACACTTTGTTCAACTAAAACTACAGAGAAAAAGAAAAGAAGAACCGTAAATGAAATAATAAAATAAATGAATACATACATCTCAAAAAGGCTGATATGTTCAAGGGTGTGGGTTTTGTTTGATCACTGGAGGCTTACTGGTAAATTTTTATGAGCCACTTTGTGCCTTTTCTGCATCAGTTTATGGTGTCAGTGTCTTTAATTTTGTGAAAATAAAACTCCTTAGTGACTTTTATGTTTTTACCGGGGAGGAATGTGATTGTTTGTTAAATTTAATGTATCTATTTATTTTTTATTTGATCGGGACAATGAAATTCAACATAGTTCCAGGACAGAGTATGGGACTGATGCGTTGCACAGAGAGTTTATAGCTGTTGCTAATTTTCAACTCTTGTCCCTAGTCGGGCTTTTACATGTAGACCTGAAATGTTATTTTAAAAAAAACAACAATTTAAAGTATCACACAACAGCAATACACTATAAACATGGAAGGCACAATAAAATGCATAAACCGCAATCCACACACTACAGTACACATGCCACAGCACACAATACATCTACTACAGTAGACATACCACTATACACCAAAACACTTACACTAATACCCCTTAAAGTCTGAGTACATCTAGCTAAGAGTGGGTACAGCTCTGGTTTGCTTTTAACCAGCACAAAGTGGGGACACTCGCTAGCATTAGGCATTAGCTAAAGGGGATCCAAATAAACTAAACTAGGCTAAGCTAAGATAAGCTAAGCTAAGTTAAACGAACAACAAGGTCTGTGGATTATCTTGAGTAAATGAGTCATGATTTCTGGAAAGAGACATTGCTGTGGAGTTTTTCAAATGTATATTTTTGGCACGTTGAGCACCACAAGCTGAGTGCCATCTAGTTCCATTATATCTAAGGAAAGGCGTCATCTCTGTGGCCGATACCTCCACCACTCAGCAACTCACACCAAAACAATCTAGACTGATAAACAGCACCACAGGTAAGAGGAGACATATATATTTTTATTTTTGGGGTGAACTGTCCCTTTAACGATAAAAAGAATACACAGTGTACCAAGACATAGACTCAAAGATGTGCTTTAATGTAATGCATATAAACAGATGTGAAAACGTTCATGTAAAGTGTAGTGTGACAGATGGCGTCAGCATACTGAGATGTGTCCAAATATGCAGGAGCCATATGTGCCAGAACATATTGAACATGGAAATATATATGGGCCGACAGAAATATGCTCACATCATGTGCATGGCCTCAGATCAAAACTGCAGAAGAAGCAGGTCAGATGCAGGAAGTGTGCAAACAAAAATGTGTATTGAAGGTTTTGCTGTCAGGGCTCCCAAAGTGTTGTTGTGCACGTGGGCTGAAGCATGTGCACAGTGTATAGGTATGTTTATGTACACACCTATTTGTGTGGATTTATGCATGTGTTTGGTTTTATCTCCTTGTTTGACCACTTTACTATTTATAGATACCATACTGTTTTCACTCTTGCTTCATTTATCCATTTTAATTGTCTTTTAAAGCACTTTGTAACATCTTTCTTTGAAAAGGGCTATGTATTCTTATTATTAATAGCAGCTACATATACAGATCCTCACCAAAACAGATGCACAGTGTAGTAAAGAGCAGCCAAGACCACAGACAGTTATCTGTTTGCAGGGAGACCTTTGGGAGTATCACTACTGTAGATGTGTATTAAATGATTAAGGGAATGCAGCAGCACGCTTTGGGATTTTTGCCGAGCATTTTCTCTCCGTCTCTCTCTGTTTCTGCCTCTTCCCAGCAGCCTGCCACACGTGAGCAGACAGAGATGGAAATGAGAGAGGGAGCGGCCCAAGGACACCCTGATAACACACAGTGGTATGCTGAATCTTCCTCTCATCTTTGCCTGTCCATCTCCGTCTCTTTCACTCTCACACTGAACACAGAGCATCAGAAATGCTCTCGACACTCACTTGTGTTAGCTCATTAGCATGTTACAATAACACAAGCTACTAGATGAACATAAATATGGACTAAAATGTCTAATTCTGTGCTTGTACAGATGCCACCCAGTGGTCAGACACAGTACGCTTCGCCTCTGATGGATTTTGGCAACATGATATTGAAAAGGTATGTACATACCTCTGAGGATTTATACATTTCAATATCACTGCCTTTGCCAAATAATGAAATCCCAGGAAGCTTTTTATCAAGAAGGCAGGGATCATATTAAACAGTGCCTTCCTGTTCATTATATCCTCACGTGAAGATAAAAAGTGGGACCTCAAGATTGTAGCAATAGCAGTCACGTATTGGATTAAAGGCAGCACATACCTCTACCAAACTAATAAACTGTTGAAATAAAATATTACTGTGACCAGGGTGTAAAAGCATGAGAGCATAAAGGATTCAATGGTAAAAGGGAAGGTTAGGTGGCACCTGGTTCTCAGTCATCTGATCAGGTAACACAAGGTGATGAGACACCACTCAGGGTTATTAAAGCAAACAAGGTGTCATGGTGATATCTGCACGCGTTACTACCACCTACAGACTTTCTCTCCCTCCCCAGTCCCTCCGGACCATGCTGCTGTCCCTCACCTGGCCACTGGTCGTCCCCACTGAGTGTTCCTAGCACACATACAATAATCAGACATTCCTTCATTCTGTTTCCTGTCTGGCTGCTAAAGTTTTAACATCCTGTGTGCCTGCCAGTTGTCTCTACAAGCTTTGATCTAGTACACTTATTTTAAGCCAAGCCTGTTGTGTTCTGTATCTGCTGCTTTCCTCTTCCTCCTGTTATCCAAAACTGTTTCACAAGGGACGTTTGGTCAATGCTTTATGCACACACACATATTATTCCTCCAACACTGTGCAGACACCTGACACTGAGTCAGAAAATGATATTATAGGCAAGAGATGACGCATGCAAACAACAGCAATGATGTTTTTCTAGAGCAGGGGTGTCAGATTCATTTTATCTCATGGGCCACGTGCAGCCCAATTTGATCTCAAGTGGGCCAGACCAGTGAAACCACTGTACAATAACCTGTAAATGACAACATCTCCAATTTTCCCCTCAATTTTAGTGTAAATAAATACAAATAGCCAACATATTGAAAACATTTGACCATTAATGTGCAATCTATTTACAAAAAAAGTGACAAACAGCTTGAAATAGCTAAAGAAATATGAATACAATTTGCACAATATTCCTTGAAAAAAACCCAACAATTTTCTGTGTCCACTTTTCTCCTTTTTGATATAGGCATTTACCACTGCTGGCTCCTGCATCAACAGTAGCCAGTGCATGAAGGTGCTTGTTGCATAGTAAGGACGTGGGGTCTTTAATGGCTTATGAAACACAGGACCTGCTACTTTTATTCTGAAAGTGCCATCCCCACTGGACAAAAAGGAATAGCAGTGCATTTCATTAAAAAAATTGGCATAAATGACTTCTTCAGTTTTTGCACTTTGCAAATTTAATCAGTGGACCTGACTCAACCCATTGGTGGCCCAGTTTTGGCCTGCGGGTGATGTGTATGACACCCTTGTTTTGGAAGATACCACTGTCAGAGAAGAAAGATTAAATAACACAGGTTGTGTGTGGCAGTCATCCCGTGATTTGACCATTAGGTAGTGTCTTATTATTCATGGATCAAGAGCCATGCAAATTTATTGTTAAAAAAAGAACAGAATAGACAATACTTTATTGTCAGTGTTTTGTATGCAAAAGGCAGAAATTTGTCTTCAGTTCGCATGTGCAAAATTTACTATTAAAAGGGTAAACACACTGACATAAAAACACAACACACAATAGAAACTACATTACTGTAAAAGGAGTAGGTTGCTAGGCACTCGATGATGAGGACTGAATTAAGGATATAAAAATAGATTCAAAGTGCTGTGTGCTGAGGTAGCGAGCTGTTTTCAAAGCTGTCCTTACTGATAAAGATATTTTCTGACAACAGACACAAAGATTTTCTGCAGATGTTTTGCTTTGCACATGGGACTCTGTACCTTTGCTCTGATGGCAGGAGCTGACGCTGGTGATTGAGGGAAAGACTGCTGTCTTCTGTCACAATGGCAAAGCAGTGGGGTCTGTCTGCAGCCTGCACATATACTGCCACTGCGGTACTCAAACCAGGAAGCAATAATCACCTATTTTTATGATAATAATAATAATAATAATAATAAGAAGATCTAATACAATGATCCCTATGATTAGGTTATTAACAACACTGCACTGGCAGCCTGTGGCCACTGGTGGTCATCCATCTCACACAAGTTGGTTGGACCCAATGACTGTGTTGCCTTCAGGGAGTGTCGGCAACACTGCAATTTGTAAAAATGCATATTTAAACAACTCAAATCTGTAAACGCAGCCGTGAAAAGTGTTCTATATTATATAATTACAATTAGGGTTTGTAGCAATGCATAGGAAGACACCTGACTATTTGCCGAATGACAGGCATTTAAATGCACGAGAAGTCGTACAGTATTATAATATAACTTTTAATGATGGGTCGAGGCACGTGAAGGCAGCACCGTTACTAGACGGGTCACCACAACAACGCTAAAACATTATGTATCTATTTTTTCTTTTATTTGTGTATTTAAGTTTTTGCCTATTATTGACAGACTGATTTTGTTGACTGAATATGAAACCGTCTTTCACGTTCACCGGATTCTGCCTTTATTTTGAAGTCACACGCTCTTACCGTAATACCTAGTATAGACACGACGTACCGTAAAACACTGTGGGGGCTAGCTTGACCGCAGTCTGGACACAGGCTGTGAGTGACACTGGTGCCTCACAGATAAACAAACCCCCTCTCGCGTGGCTCTGTGGACCTTTAACTACTAACGTGACCAGTCTCAGTGTTGTTAGACAGCTTATTTTTATGCCGACAAAAGCACCTTAGTTGGACTCCATTGATGAAAAGTTGAAATATAAGAGTTAAATCCGCTGAGAGGTGAGTTTGACACAAGTTGTGGCTGGAAAACTTAACGTTAAGCTAACACTTGCTAACAAGACGTAACTAGTAGCTAACGTTAGTACTTGTAACTTGTAACCTCTCCAATATACTACAGACTGCTATCTACGTTATTAAATATCGTTACTTACATTAGCAGCACTTACTTGACCATGTAACAGCTAGCTAAGTGAAGCTAATTAATTAGCCATTGACCGAAGTCCCCATCCTCTGTAATATGAGACGCAAGTTATGCTAATTTAAGCTAGTGGTGGGTATAATTGGCCACCGCAATAATAGCTAACGGTGCATTGCTGTTTGAGCATTTCTGTGGAAGTTCAGCACTTCACTTGTTGCATCCTCAGCTGACTGTTAGCTCCTGGGCATAAGCTCCATTAATCGCATCTCGTGTTGTTTTGTTTTTATGCTGTCACCTGTTTAAACGCTGTTAGTTCTGCTATCCATCTGCATGATATGCACATTATATGCGATGTTTAGACAGCACAAAACAGGTATACATAATCATAATTTGCTCAGGGTTAAGGCATCTGTAATGAACTGTTTAGTGTATCCATATATAGACTATCAAAGTATCCATTGATTGGGCTTCACACCGATTAAGCAGCAGTTGCCACAGATTTGTTTGCTCCTCAGTGCATACAGAGGATTTCCAGAGTCAAGTCATGTCTTTACTCATAACAAAAACATCAAAACATTTCACTATTCATTGTGCATGCTTACCTGTTCAGAGTGCTGCTTTCTTTCTAACATTGAAGACCAACATTGAATATATCATCTGCGCTTTCATGTTGTATTTCTTGTTGCTACATTCATCTAAAACATTTAAAAACACCTGACCATCTCTTCAATTTTTCTCACATCCCCCACTGTCTCATCCTTCCAGTGACCTGCTGTGATAATTGCATGCTGCATGTCTGATAACCACCCACCACCCACCTGCACTTCCTCTCAGTTCTGATGCATGGCCCCCTTCGTTAGAAATGAATGCCTCTCCCCGTTCCTTGCATGTTGTGCTGTGAGCGTGGCATCATGAGGGAAGACAGTGATAACCGTATGGCGCTGTCATCCAAGAAACCATGCCAGGGCCAGACGGACTATGGGCAAGAGCTGCAGAGGCTGCGGGCTGATTGGGAAGCAGAGAAGAGGCGAACACAGCGGGCCCGTGGCCACCTTTCTGTGGAGCTGAGGCACCTGCGGGAAGAAGCGGAGAGGGAACAGCAGAGGGCTGTGAGGGAGCAGGCAGCCAGGCGAGAGTGCCAAAAGGACAGGCACCGGCGTCTGCTTGCTAAGGAGGTGAAAACTGAAGACAGTGGACGGAAAAGTGAATCCAGAGAAAAAGAGACTTTTTGTTTGTGCAGTGGAGAAACGTATACAAAGCTTGAGCAACTGCTGCTGACGCTGTATGAGAAGATAGATGGTGAGCAGGCAGTCTATAAATTGCATCACAGGCAGGAATTGGACCTAGAAAAGGCCGTCTTCCTCTGCCACCTGCTAGAGGCCCATGGAAGACTGTTGCGGGGGAAGCAGGGAGCAGGACAACCCAGCTACACTTTGAAAAGCCTCTCAAGAAAGCCAGCTCAGGAAGACGGCAGTAACTCCTGTCAGACAAAGTCTTGCCTGACATACTCCAGGACCTTGCTACAGAGATCCCAGAGTGCCTCCCACTCATCTCAGAAGAAAACCAAACAAGATCGGGGTAAGCAGCCTCTAAGGAGGGCCAACAGTGCAGCTGACCCCTGCACCACGGCCACAGTCGTGGACACCTGTTTGAGCGGCTCTCTGAAAATTTGTCACCCTCACAACACTCCCCATGCAGGCTGGGACGACCAGCGCCCCTACTGCGCTGAGTCCTCTGGGTCAGACAAGTCATCGTCCTCCAAATGCATGGACAGAAACATGGAGGTAAGCTAATTCATATTTCCAAATTCCACACATGGTTCCTAAATTAAATGAGTGTGTATGGAAAGTATTGCTGGCATTTCCTCTTACATCTTTAACTCAAAAACTGCACCATGTGTGCACCATGGATGTATTACTAGGTCTGGATACCAGACCCAAGATGGCGCTTATACAGTTCAATGAGAATTGCTCGCATGGTGCATGTACACTAAAAAGATTTTCTATCCTCCAGGTTTATTTCAGGGGCTTGCTGAATACATGCAGTAGTGTTTCTCTCACTGGACCCTACACACTCAGCCCACAGACTTTACAGATGACGTCACTGTTTTGTTTTGTTTTTAAAAAAGGCTTTTCTTGTCTGTAGATATGGAGATATTTTACAAAAATGAAACCTCCATGGATCAAAAATTCATAAGAGAAAGAGTTGTACTGACCTTGATCTCAGTTTGAGGTATCCAATTTACAGTCGTTTGGGGTGTTGTGGCTTAAAATGCCTGATTTCACAGCAGTTTTTCCAAAAAAACTTCTTCTTTTTTCATAATTCAGTAAAATTATAAGACAACTTTTTACAACCTGTTGACTTCCAGTGGATCAACCTCTGTCATGGTGATTTGATTTGTCTATTGTCAACATGTTTCAGCCATTTTGTGGAGTGTGTGTGGTAAAACAGTGTTTGTCAATCTCTTATTTTGTGTTCTACTTCAGCATTGTATGTGATATAAAACCATCTACCCCTGCTGTTGTGCAGAACAGAATAAAAAATTATGTGGCACTGTCTTTAGCAGTAATTTTTGTTGGTGAGTGTGAGCCTTGAGTGTTGCACGGTCAAGGTCAACAAGGCAGAGAGTTTGGTGTAATGAGGGGACTGCTATGATTGGTTAAACTCACAGCAAACTATGTTGAGTTGGTCAAATTTTTGGAGAAGTTGCGGTGATTAGGCAAAAATTTAACATTAATTGATGCGATTGCAACATGCTGGCAGGGCTGGCACTTACATACAATGTGTTGGTAGCAGTTTTGGAATATGGAGGTGTAATGTCTTTACTTTTGTTTGGTTTCTTGCTTCATACTCATAGGACCTTTAGGGATTTGTGGCAACAGAATTATTTTGAATATAATTTTTGGTAGGGCTGTCGCCAGTACCATTTTTTGGACATCGTGAGAAATATCCACAATTAATCAAAGCTTTGATGGGGGTTTAAAAAAGAGACAATGAAACCATTCTACAAACCTAAAATGATTTGACAATTAGCCGTTTTGTTAGCATGCGGGTCGCAAATTGGCCATGATAACTAAAAAAAGAAAGAAAAAAACCTGTACTGGACAGCTGTTACTTACAGTTTTCAGGAGAGCTTGTCGTAGATTTGTAACATACCCATTTTCTTTGGCATATTTGTCACTCAGTTTTTTGGGGGGTCATCTTTGCAGACTTTCAAACTATTCCAGATGCTTGCCCAGCTTGACATCTGAAAGCCTGTTACATGTGGTCAAACTGCGGGGGGCCGATGTCAGATGAGAGCAGGTCAGAGTCACGAAACTAACTATTGTATATTTCCCTGTTTAAATGTTTTTGTCTGAGAATAACTAAAGATAATTAATAGTGACTCATAATGAAGTCATATTAAAGCTATATATATACAGGTCCTTCTCAAAAAATTAGCATATTGTGATAAAGTTCATTATTTTCTGTAATGTACTGATAAACATTAGACTTTCATATATTTTAGATTCATTACACACAACTGAAGTAGTTCAAGCCTTTTATTATTTTAATATTGATGATTTTGGCAAAAAAGTAAAGGAAAACCAAAAATCTGTATCTCAAAAAATTAGCATATTTCATCCGACCAATAAAAGAAAAGTGTTTTTAATACAAAAAAAGTCAACCTTCAAATAATTATGTTCAGTTATGCATTCAATACTTGGTCGGGAATCCTTTTGTAGAAATGACTGCTCCAATGCGACGTGCCATGGAGGCAATCAGCCTGTGGCACTGCTGAGGTGTTATGGAGGCCCAGGATGCTTTGATAGCGGCCTTAAGCTCATCCATAGTGTTGGGTCTGGTGACTCTCAACTTCCTCTTCACAATATCCCACAGATTCTCTATTGGGTTCAGGTCAGGAGAGTTGGCAGGCCAATTGAGCACAGTGATACCATGGTCAATAAACCATTTACCAGTGGTTTTGGCACTGTGAGCAGGTGCCAGGTCATGCTGAAAAATGAAATCTTCATCTCCATAAAGCTTTTCAGCAGATGGAAGCATGAAGTGTTCCAAAATCTCCTGATAGCCAGCTGCATTGACCCTGCCCTTGATGAAACACAGTGGACCAACACCAGCAGCTGACATGGCACCCCAGACCATCACTGACTGTGGGTACTTGACACTGGACTTCAGGCATTTTGGCTTTTCCTTCTCCCCAGTCTTCCTCCAGACTCTGGCACCTTGATTACCGAAAGACATGCAAAATTTGCTTTCATCTGAAAAAAGTACTTTGGACCACTGAGCAACAGTCCAGTGCTGCTTCTCTGTAGCCCAGGTCAGGCGCTTCTGCTGATGTTTTTGGTTCAAAAGTGGCTTGACCTGGGGAATGCGAACCTGTAGCCCATTTCCTGCACACGCCTGTGCACGGTGGCTCTGGATGTTTTTACTCCAGACTCAGTCCACTGCTTTTGCAGGTCCCCCAAGGTCTGGAATCGGTCCTTCTCCACAATCTTTCTCAGGGTCCGGTCACCTCTTTTGGTTGTGCAGCGTTTTCTGCCACACTTTTTCCTTCCCACAGTCTTCCCACTGAGGTGCCTTGATACAGCACTCTGGGAACAGCCTATTCGCTCAGAAATTTCTTTCTGTGTCTTACCCTCTTGCTTGAGGATGTCAATGGTGGCCTTCTGGACAGCAGTCAGGTCGGCAGTCTTACCCATGATTGCGGTTTTGAGTAATGAAGCAGGCTGGGAGTTTTTAAAGGCCTCAGGAATCTGTTGCAGGTGTTTCGAGTTAATTCGTTGCTTCAGATGATTAGGTTGACAGCTCGTTTAGAGTACCTTCTCATGTTATGCTAATTTTTTGAGATAGGGATTTTTGGTTTTCCTTTACTTTTTTGCCAAAATCATCAAAATTAAAACAATAAAAGGCTTGAACTACTTCAGTTGTGTGTAATGAATCTAAAATATATGAAAGTCTAATGTTTATCAGTACATTACAGAAAATAATGAACTTTATCACAAGATGCTAATTTTTTGAGAAGGACCTGTATATATATATATAGCTTTAATAATATATATATATATATATATATATATATATATATATATATATATATATTAGTATTGATTTAACAAAGGATGCATCACAGAACTTCAATGCACATTAATGTCCAGGAGTTGTTATGAACACCGAGTCCTCATAGTATGTAAAACAACTGAAGCATAAACCATTTAGGCCGTCATAGACACCTCTCTGCTTTCTTATTAGTCGTATCAAGCAGCCTCGGTCAAGTGAAGACAGTGTGTAGCTGTCAAATAATTCCCTCCTGTTTGAAACAGCTTAGTGTGTGGTGTAGAATACATGTAAATGTTGTCAGAGAGGGAGAAGTGTGCAGGACGCGAGCAAAGAGGAGGGGTGTGGGCGGATCTGTTCGTGCCTGTTGTTTGAGTGGCAGAAGTGGGTCAGTGTGCTTCCGTCTCTTAAATTTTGGATTGAAATTTTCATAGAGAAGAAATTGAATAATTAATCAAAGCTCCGACTGTGTCTAAACAGCACTGCCCACTTGCCAAGCCTCATATTTCTTGCATGGTCCTGCTGAGGCATCACCCTTGTTAAGTCGATATTTCAGAGTTGTTCAAAAGGGAATTCCTTTTACAACAATAATGGACTTGTACCTGTTTCTATTATTCATGTGCATTTTGAATTGTCTTCAGAAGGAGTGTAAAATGCATCAACTGTAATTCATGTCTTTTTTTATAACACAAACATGCCAAATTTTTTATTGCAGTCAGTCTGCCACTTTTTTGTTTCCTAAATAACCTGTATGTGCTGTGAAAATGTGTGTTTTTGAAGGTTAACTGGGAAACTTGTGCATATGCAATTCAGCAAGACAAATAAGCTTAACAACACAAATCCATTCAGAGGAGAACTGTAATGATAAGTCGATTGATCGCATAGTTGATTGACAGAGAATTAAAAGTATACTGTGCATCAATCGTCGGCTTTGCAAACAGTGTTGCCAGCTAAAGTGAAAGCCAGTCGCTGCTTTGTTCGCTTGCCGTTTTACTTCGCTTTATTTACGTATTTTCAGCGCTGTGTCTGCAATTTTTGTAGCTCTCTCTTGGTAGCGTGCTGCTTACGGTCTGGCACCTGGTCGGCTCCTTTTTCTAAAGTTCTGGCCTCACGTTAGCGCTGTGCACAGTAGGGATGGGCGATATGGCCCTAAAATAACATCACGATGTTTCAGGATATTTTTGCGATAACAATATTCTTAACAATATGACAAATTAGTGAAAATAATATTTCATTATTGTTCAAGAACATTTGTGAACAACAACAGTAACTCAGAGTGAGATTCAGATTCTGTATACAATATTAATAGTTCCACAACATAAACTCTACCACAAATTACACTTTTAAACAGCTCCCAAACACAAAAAATGTACCCTAGGATCTTTAAATATAATAATCAACAGGAGATTTCCTTCTCTTCTAGCAAAATCCATTTGTGCTATGATAACTAGTGAACATTCACATAAATCTTCACATATACATATACATAGTCTTATGCAAGCCCAGAGTGTCACATAGATTTATGTTATCAAAGGTTTATTACAAATGTACTTGACAACATGAGTCATGATTGAGAGGGATACATTTTGTATGAAGCTATACATTATTAGTTGGCACCTTTTTTGAGAATCAAATAATGGTTTTAGTAGTTTTCTAAGCAAAAAAATGCTGGTTTTATGCTTCCTAAATGTAAGAATTTTATGCTTTTGTTTGCCACATATGATGATAAACTGAATAGCTTCTGGTTGCTCTGAGCATCGGGATTTCTTCTTTCTTCTATCGGTGTTAATCCTGTTGCTGTATCTGATCAGAGTGATGATACTGTAACAACATCCATCAAAAGTTTGCTGTCAAGCTTTTTGCTAAATTCCAAATGATATTTCCGAGTGGCTCTTTTTCCCTCCCTCTCCTAATTTAATGGAGAACATGTGGTTTGAGATGTATTTGTCCAGCAGCCAACTCTTCAGTCTAATGACAGGCGGACAGGGAGGCTTTGTCAAAATATGTCAGTGTGACAGAATGTCGATACCACTGAGCCATGATGGGCCTGGCTGCAGCTCATTCTGTGCAGAGCATTTTGCTGTTTGACACACATTACTGGATGCTTTTTCTTTCTTTTATGCTCACTGAGATTTTTTCTGTTTTCTGTATTTCTGCTGGGTACAACATGTGATAAGTCCACTTGCTGCTGGCAGCGGTCTTTTTGTGCACCTCCACCATGCAGTTAGCACCTCTGTTCTCAAGCAGACTAAATTCCTATTATGAAAGGAGCTGAAGCGGAGTAGAAATAGTGTTCAGAAGAGTTCACGTCAGCCTGGAGGTGAGTGAAGCCATGGTCCTGTGGGCACGCTGTAATTAATGAGGGAATAGATTGAAGCTGTGAAATGCAGCGTTAGGGCAAAGTAAGAGGCTCATTTCTGTGGCATGGGCGTCATCTGTCTGGTCGAGGGTCTTCATTTATTTCAACCTCTCTGTCTATGAAAATCAACCACTTTTTTGTGTTACTGAGTTAATATACTGTAGGTACATTTGTATCAGTTAGGGCAGTGGTTCGCAACTGGTGGGTCCTGGTCCAAAAGTGGGTCAAAGGTCCAGTCTAGTCTTCCGACTGCTCAGAGTGCTTTAACACCACGTCCCATTCACCCATTCACACCCTGGTGGCCGAGGCTACCATACAAGGTGCCACAGCTCTAGTATCAGCACATTTAAATAGGGATGACAGACAGACAGTAAAGGGAAATCTGATATCACTTTTATCTTCAGAGTCAGCCATTGTAAATGTGACAGTATTAGTGTTGACTGCACTGGCATCGCACCAGAAAAATGCCAGTTGAAAAAAATTAAGGTAAAATGTCTTTTTTTTATTTTTTGCTTTGCTGCACCAAGCTGTGTGTTTTCTAAGAGTGACCTTTAAAGGTAGACTGCTGCCTTTTATCACAGCAGCCACACTCCAAAGCTTCAGCCAGCTTTGTGTCTGCAGCAAAGCAAAATGTTAAAGCGCATTTTGACCTTAGCGATACCTGACATGAATACAATTTTACCTTTTGTGACATGTAACTAAGAATGGGCGATGTTAGTAAAATCCTAAAACATGGTATATGTATGGTATACATGTATTTCCAGAAAAAAAATAAATCTGTATCACTGTATTTAGGTAAGTTTACACAATATACTAAAATATATACCGGCTGACAAATCCCTATTGCCTCACAGTCTGCATCATCCTAGAGTGTCAATAATAATAATCCTAAAAATATTCTCAGATGGCGAGCAGTTGCCACCTTCCTTTTTTTTCTGATAAAAAGAAACAGGGCTGCTGCCACTCTTGTGAACACGACTCTATTTTCCGCCTGAGTTGATGGTAGTTAAACTCTTTTCAGCTTGCCACTAAAGATGCACTGATCCAATATGCTAGATCAATATCTGCACCAATACTGAACTTGTTAAGGGGCTTTGTATCGACCATGACATGACGATCCACATTAATGACAGTTTCTTTGTCAGCGTTATTATAAAACTCAATGTCTCCGCTACCAGTTGCACAGCAGGCAGCCGGTTCAGCTTTTAGTGCCGCAGCAATCTCTGGCCTCATGTTAGCTTATATGAAAGTGATCCCAAATGACAACCAAAGAATCATCATCGAGAAGAACAATGCAGGAACTAAATGAAATGGTATTTGAGTTCCCTGCGCTGTGCACCTCTTCACCAGCAGTAAATATACATATCAAACTACAGAAACAGTTGAATTAGTTGACAGCTAAACATGCTCTTTTCGTCATGTCATATTGCTAACCATTTCCTCTGCTTTAATCTGCAACCTGCTCTATTTAGCTACTTTATGATGAGATTGGAGGAGGTGGATAGCAGCAGCCTGTAGTGTTAGGTATAGGTTGTTGGTAGGATCAGAGGTAGCTGGTAGCTGTTCTGCATCTGTCACAGTAATCTAAAAATGGTTTACCCAGATAAAAGTGACTCCTTCATGTCTAAACCATGTCTGACATTATGGAAAACATGCTCCTTGTTTTACTAATTTTAAATCCCATGCTGTGCTGCATGGCTGTTGAAATGTCACTAGTATCATGTGATACACGTAGACCAGACCGACATCACGTCATCGCCAAGGCTGTGGCCCCATTTTGGGGTAAAGAAACACGCTGTCACAGCAGGAGAGACACAGGAAAATGCTGAAAAGCTGTTGTGGCAGGTTATCCAGGGCTTTCACACTGAAATTAGAGGCACATAAGATGAGAATATCCACTGTGGTAATAGTGGTGATTGAATCAAATATACATATTCATTTTATCACCAGATATTGTCTATACTGTAGATGTATCGATGTCCAAATAAGCAGTATCCAGCCAGTTTGTTGGGTCATGACGATGATCAACCTTAATTTATAATAATCTTTACTTATAAAGTGCTCTTCAAAATAGAGTTACAAAGTGCTTAAACTTGAACTTAAAACTCAAGTAAAACCAGGAAAGGCTCTGCGATAAAAGTGCGTTTTAAGGAGGGACTGACTGAGTCAACGTGATTTCCTCGAGCCTCGGGGCCCTCAACTGAGCCTCTGGAACAGACAAAAGACCTCTGCCGGAGGACCTCAAAGTACGTCCCGGTGTGTACGGTGCTTAGAGGTCGGAGATATAGCTGGGAGAGAGACCGTGAAGAGCCTTAAAAGTGATCAGTAAAACCTTAAAATCAGTTCTAAAGCATACTGGGAGCCAGTGTAAGTTGGCTAAAACTGGAGTGATGTGATCACGTCAAGCCTGTCAGCTGAATTTTGTACATCCTGGAGTTGTTTTTATTCTATAAGGTCTATAAAACAAACATTTGTATAACAAGAAACAAATGCATAAAACATGTCAAAATTATAATACAACCACACGTTATATTGCATTGACAACTATATGGTCTTAGGTTTTCTATCCCTGAAAAGGGTGGCCAAAAAGGCAAAGTGCATGTACAGTATGTGTCATTCTGGTCTGTTGGCATGTGCGACAGGGATGTCTAACAGGCAAGTATATTTAGCAGATTACTTTCCTCCAAATAACTGGGAAGTGGATGTTTAATAATGTATGGCTGTATAAGCCTACCCATTTCAAACTACTTAAATAATGTCATGGAAATGGGCTAAAATATTGTAGAAAAGTTTTGAAAAGTCATCGTTAAAACTGTGTGGGAACCCTAATCCCCCTCACACTGAGGCCGCTGCTTGTTAAGGGGATTTATTAAGCTGCTTTGTTCATTTAATAGACAGTTAGGTGGAGCACTTGATTGTACCTCCTATAGTAGAGAGGAGGGCAGTGAGGTTAAATGAGTTGTTAACTGGCACTGAGTTGTGACAGAGTTAATCTTTACGACATCAGACCTGCAGCTTTATATGTTTTTTCAGTGTCCGTGTCCGAGGCTAAATTACTAACACATGAGTAGAGTTCACTACCCTGTCAGACATCTTATTTATTTCTCTAGGGGACAACTGCAGTAAAACATTAGAATTAGTCTGGACACACTTGTTCCTCTGCCTGTCTCCTGCAGCCTCCCTGTGTTGCAGTGTGTGCTGCCTATTGATTGTTCAAGAGGCAGCCAACATCATTCCAGCGTCATCTCCATGGAAACGAGCCCTAGTCGCGGTAATGATTGGGCCCCGTCTCGGAGCCTGCCTTTTTGTGATAGGACGGTGGAAGCAGTCCTCCCTGCCCCCTCCTCTCAGCGACACTCGCCGTCTTACACACACACACACATTTTTCCCTTCGTCCTCTTTCTTCACCTTTATGGCGCTGTAACCAAGATGGGATTAACCACCCTGTCGAGTCTTCTCGCATCTGGATGAAATGCTTTTTGACACAGTGGCATCAGTGAGGACAGACTCACAGCTGGAGAGTCAACATGACACCCACATCTCATCGATACTGAGAGAACAGAGACCGGAGTGGAGACCTGTTAGTTAGATCATTCTCTTGTTTTTCCTCCATCGCACGTCTCTTGTTGTTTGCTATTTCAGTTGGGCCTGCATGTGCTGTTTCGGCGTCACGTAGGTTAAGCGGAGTACTGTGTCTTTTCCTTTTTCTGGAGAAGTACTTATGACAAACCCCCCTCAGACGACTGAGCGGTAAGGCATGAAGAAACAGGCTATGTCAGTGTTGTGAGCAGGACTACATGATAAACCCCAGAATGCTCAAGAATGCTACCAGGAGGATGACATTCGTTGAATCGCCTTCAGAAGCTGAGGCTGAAAATATGTAAGATCCCTTTGGAGCTGATTGTCCTCGTTTTGGAAAACGTCATAGTGCAGAGAGGGAGGTACTTTGCAACTCCTGGTTTATCTGTAACTGGTTTTGTCCTGGATATGGCACACAGACTCCTGCTGTAACAGATTTTATGAAAGGAACCGTCCCCTCAAACTCTTGCTTTACAGGGATTTAGACATTGGAGGCTGTAGTTACCGATAAGATGGCAATGCCTTTTGACAGCCTTTTGCTTGGTTTCTGACACTTAACCTCAGCTGTGAATATACACTGCTGCTGGTTTGAAAGAGGACAGTAACATCTTTATCATTGTGAAGTTAACCTGCCACAGCTGATCCGTGTAATTCTCCTCCAGCAAATGAAAAGCCTGCGATGGCTCAGTCTTGGCTGGGCACCTCGTTTAGTCATATTGATCCCATCTGCGCTGTTTGACTTTGACAGAAAGTGATGTATGACCTGTGCACTCGGCCTGAGCAGCCCGAGCCTGCACTGGCACACACGGAGATGGAGAGCCGGGAGGTGGCTGAAGCTCTGGGGCAACAACAGCAGGAGTTCAGGGGTTCGGAAGAGCAGGATAATAAACAAATCTTGGACAAGGCAGTCCCAACCACGGCTAATGCCACTTCAACGTCACTCTTAGGAAAAAGGCACCACTCACTTTATGCAAACCTCAATGGTTTTGAAGTGGAAGGCATACGCAAGGTAAGTGTGGAACATTTGTACCGTTCTTGATGGTTGACCTAAAAATGATTATATATATATACGAGAGATGTCCCACAAATGATAGAGACTAACAGTGTGTTATAGGATTACCAGTCTTCTTTAAAGGTATACTATGCAGGAATTTTCAGTAACTGAAACAACCAGTATCGCCAGCAAAAGTGAAAGTGAAAGCCAACCCTGGATTCACCCTCATTTTGGAACCAGTTTTGTCTGCTTGGTGTTTCAACCCTATACACGCTGTAGAACATATGTAAATAGCTTTTCATAAAGCAGAAGAATCTTAATTGAACTTCATCTTAAATACAGGATTGTATAGAGTGAGGTAGAAATCTGTGGGCCCAAATGCTATATTTGCTATTGTTTAAGTGGTTTACTCATATGACCTATGGTTTGAAAGCTACACTCCTTGCAGTCTGATTTATGCAGACCATTTCAAGATACAACCACAGCTCAGACAAAACACAAACAAATAAAATGTAACTCGCCTATGAAGCATTATTGTAATCCACAGATCGATATTATGCAAACAAAAATGCTGGACATGCACTTCATACACTCCCAAAGGTCCAGACAATCTTAGTCCAATGAAATATTTAGCTCAATTGAAAGATATCCTCAAACTACCATTGCATTGTTTTAAAAGTTCATATTTCTCCACATATTATCCATAAATTCTCCTCTTTGCATGTATGCCGACTCTTTGCTGTCAGAATGGTGGTAAACTCCTGACCTTTTGATTGACACCTCACTTGAGCCAATAGGAGCCTCCAATACTGCTGCTATGGCCTCGGTAGCCAACAAGGGCCTGTGCTGAAACAAAGGCCCTCTTTCACTGAATAGCCACCCCTTTCTATGCATTTACATCACGCAATGATGATGCCATGTAACATTCATGTTCTGCTTGAAAATATTGACAAAAATACCAGATCAGAAAATATATTGACAGGCGAATCAATCGATCAGAGAAAAAACAAAGCTCCCATCGGTAAAGGCCTTTATACTGTCACATTTTAGAACGAGTAGTTGGATTAGATTTGTGTTGGATTACAGTGGTGTTACACTGAACTAGTGTGTGCTGCACATGTTCATGACACTTAATCTGGAACGGCGCTGCTGCTGTAGTAGAAATAGTGAGTTGGCAGGTACCATGCTGACCTGTTGTGACCTTGTCCCTGATTTCACACCGCTGCATATCCTGTTAGAACAGAAGATCCTCTTAATGGTTGCCAATTGAAAATCAATAGGAAACCCATCAGATTTCCATGTATCTGATGGATGCCCATATAAGGCCCATTTTTACTGTAGGAACTCTCCCCAGGAATGAGAAACCTTTTAAAGGAAGTCATTGTGTTTTGACCTCAGGGACCAGGCTTTTAATTAAGTTGTTGGAACATTATTTTGCCCCACAAAGTGTCCCTGATTGGAATTTAGTACTTTTCTTTAAGTACAGGAACTTTGCAAGTAGGGAATATTTTTCATTGGTCAGGTACTCATAGTAATGGTGACTCGAAGTAAATGAGATGAGATAGCCCTGTTCTCTGAGTTGATTGCAAGTTTTCATAGTGCAGTGGAGATTCTGACTTTGATGGGTACACAGTAGCGGTAGTTTGTGTCAGGTCTCCCCAGTTTTGGTTGCACTAGACAGCAGAGGTGCAGAGATGTGTATTTAGACATCAGTATCCACTAGGCATCAGTGAAATTTAAAACCACAGTTTCCTGCCACTCTGTTGTTTTATTGTGGCCCCAAACGCATGGTGAAACACGACACACTCTTTAGTATTCTCACAAAAGTGCAAAACAAAGTTAAAGTATTCTACAACAGCAACATGTTCGAGTTTTAAGTCTAGCATTACAAGCATTTTGAATCTGCTTTGCTACTCCTGCTGGTAGGGTTGCAGTGGTATACCGGTTTTAAGTGATACCATGCTATTAAATTTGATGGTTATCGTATCATTTACTTTTGCTTATTTACAGTATTGAAGGAAAATGCCACTAGACGGAGAATCTCAACTTGATTTTACATTTTACGCAAACTTTCATTAAAATAAAAATGTTTTAAGTTTCAGTTATAGTAATGAAACACTAACTCCTTAATAAAACCTCAGTCCTTTTTTCCTTTGTTGATGGTTTGAATGAATCCTTAGTTGAGGCAGAATTTCATCATTTAACCAAGGTAGTAATCTGTGTGCAACATTGCCTGCTGTCTTCCCCACCCCCGCCACTTTATTACCCAATCACCACAATCACAGCGTAGTAAAAAAAACCCTCTAATGAATTGTCAACACACACACCATGGGAGAAGATGAGAAGAAACGGTGCGTTAGAAATGATTATTTGGCCATTTTAGACCAGTGGGGGTTGGCAGGGGGGCTGTCACTCTCAGATTATTGTTCATAATTACACCATTATTTGCAGGAGGGTACCTTGATTGTGCTTTTGTTTTCTCATCACCAGTTCCACCCATTATTGATGACTGTGTGCGGCGTGTGTGTATGTGTGTTTGTTCGGAAAGGTGCATTTTTATTATAAGAACATACTGCATCTGTGAGCAGAGCAGGAGGTATCGTACAGCAGGAGGAAAGTGGGTGAAACTGTAGCTGGAAATGGCATCATGTTCAGAATACTCCCACATGAATTACAGGTTATAAATGGAAAATATAGAAAGATGTCTGGTTTTACTGTGTAGGTTGATGTTAATCATCAGATCTCCTCAATCCAGCGTGGCTCAGCCCAAGTCGTTCATTTTATTCCACATAAAACTGTTTAAGGACTGTTTTGGTTTTGTGGATTCACTAAACTTTTGTTGGGAATGTACATATATCATTATTGTTTCTTACAATATCGAATGAACATCTTTATATTGCATTTCATGTGTTAGACACAAGCTTGGGCAAGATGGTAATAAAGCTTTCAAGATGAGTATATCTTTAAATCAAGGATCATTCAAGAAGTGAGTATTTTTAATCCTGAAATTTATAAATACTTTTATTCTAAAACTTTTCTAAGAGAGGTTGGTTGTGGGAGAAGTCAATCATATTTTACTGTGTAACTGTTGTGACTGTTATGTGCATGGGTTTTTGCCAGGGGTGTAACGATATGTGCATTCATCCCCAACAGTTTGGTACAGGATGTTTGGTACAGTATGCTTCATCCTTGGTTTGGTATGCCCAAACAGTTACTATCAAAATAGCCTATTTATGTCTACTTCTTGCATGCGCGGGACAGAACTACTAGAGCGTGAGATTTATCGATGGTTTTAGCAGTGCACCAGCAGTTGCCAGTGTGTTAGCCAGCTAGCATGGTTAGCCAGGCTAAGTCTCAGTCATGCTTTCTGCACCTATGGTCACACAGACACGAGCTGACGTGGAATTGTGACGAGAAAACATTTGGATCATTCTTCTTCTTCTTTCTACTTATGGCAAACTAATATTCTCCCAAACTCTAGGGGGCAGGGTATTGGAAACAGCATTGTTCTTCATCCGTGTAGTTAAAAAATGTCAGATGTGTAAATAACCTGCTGCACTGGGCCCCTGTGAAGGGCGTGTCTGATGGTGTGACATCACTGTCTGACTGTGCAGACATTCACAACCATTAACAGGATTTAACCCAGTTTGAGTCATTGTGATCACATTTGAACTCTTAGTCATATTAGTCCTTAACCCACGCGGCCATTGTGTGTATCATTAGGGTTTTTTTAATTTTATTTACAATGACGTCACCAGAATGTGTAAGTTAGCAGAACGAGACAAAAGACTTGAAGACACAGCATTCAGGCAGCCGCCTACTGCAGGTTCAGACTATGCCAAAGTAATAGCTAATACTATAAAGTGTTAATTGTTGTGGATATGCGACTGTACTCAGACATAGAAAATACTGAATTAATTGGTAAAAGTGCTTGAGCCTGGCTACAATGTGCCAACATGTTAGTAGATCCACACTCTCTATTATTACGTTAAAATCCATGAGGACACTGGAGGGCTTATTTTAGACTCATTTGAACTTTTGGTGCAGTGGTACAAGAACATCTTTGATGTCTGCTTAAAAACAATGGGTCTGTCTGTGTGTGTGTGTGGTGGTGAGAGTGGGGGAGTGGGGCTTGTGTGTGTAGGGGTGTGTGGGGTCGTTAGTGTATGTATGCGTGTGGCTTGTGGTAAGAAAGCTGAAGAAGAAGACTCACTCTCCTGTGCGCCGCTCATTGTTTACAGTCTTATAAACAGCTTGAGACGTGAGAATGGAGTTAGAGTTGAGAGACGGCTAATCTCGATAAACAGATACCTGCATATGAATGCAGATAGATTATTTTTTATGAAAGCTGAAAAGTCGTCAGCCGATAGCCTTCGAGTTCCGAGATTTGTATTTCGGCCAGTGTGTTCTCGTCCCGTTGCCCACAGATTGAGCATTCATATGCAGATATCTGTTTATATAGATTAGCTGTGGCTGATGTGTTTGATTGCCAAGAAACTTAGAGAGTCAGATTTGAATAGTGAATCAAGATGATGTTTATGTACAAATGTATTTACTTGCCTGGTATGACTGCTCCAGTGGCTGCAGTTGCAGCTGTCATCTACAATGGACCCATTATAGAAAACCTACATTAGTCTGTCAGTGCAAATTACACAAAGCAGTCGAGAGTCGTTCCACTCTTTGACAGAAAGAAGCGGATTCCTCTGAAGGCTAATGAGTTTGTTGACTGTGTGGTCTTCTGTGATCCCACCTCCTAAACACCTGTCTGGATACCATATGGCTGCCTCTCTAATAACTGACGGGTTTAACACACCATGAGCTCCAAATGGAGCTACAAAGAGTAACTCAGTAACTCCAATGAAGACAGTTATTTTTCCTGACTGACCCTTTATTAAGCTGTGATCTCTCTCTATGATTGTGAAGCTCAGGCCAATCTTGTTGTTCAGTGTTGTTCCAGTAGAAAGACCTTTGCCCTGTCTTTTTTAAAGTGTACTTCTAACTCACAGCACAACAGTGGTGTCAAAGATGTATTTACTTTCTCTGCAGGAGTCTTGGTACCTTTGCCACACACAGTCTGACTCTAGCCCCGGCTCAATCTGTCACTGTAAACAGGCTGTTTGACTTTGAACACTGAAGCTACTCTTTTTTATACTAGGGGTGCTTCTGTTCACACAAGGAATACCTTTACCATAGTTAATCCAGTTAGCGAGGGCACTTCCTGCCTTGTAATATAACCCAAACGTAAGCACGATTGTCACTCACTCTGGTGTCAGCTGTGGTTCCATAGCCTGTAAATAATAGGCTTTGTTACCCTGTCAACACGTCACTTGCCCTGCTGCGGATATAATGACATAACTGATGCTCTGCAAAAATTGTGGACAGCTATTTTACCCTACTCAGAACAGCTCATGTGCATTCAGATTTGTCAGGTACCGACCCACTTTGTACCTACGGGAGAACTGAAAGTGGAGCAGTGTGTCTGTATATAAGTCCTGATTTAAATACAATGAAGTGCTCAGTCCATCAGTTCTCAGTTCTCAAATTGATGTTATTTTAAATATTTCAACAGTTAGTCAACTTCTCAAAAATATTTATAGGTTACTGTTCTAGATTCCACTGCACAGTTCTTATTTAAAAAGAAAATATATCACTTTTAAAGCTTGTTTGCCTGTGACTTACATTATTTCCTTTTCCAAAACAGTGGAGAGAATATCAGGAGCAAATGCCAGGAGATTAGTTTTCATTAACACTTGAGGGCAAAACAGTAGCACCGATCTGTTTTAGCCAAATATTCTCTGGTCTGGCTCAACTAAAAACGCAAAAACACAGAATCCATCAGCACATTAGTGTGCTTAATTACCGAGCCTCTGTTTAACCAGTAGCCTAGTCTGACTCAGTGGATGTAGACTGTGGGTAACAATCTGTTATTGGCCGGCATTCTCGTCTCCTTCCTTTGTCTGTAAGCTACTTTTTTGCAAGGGCACCGTAGTTGCATAGTGGGCATAGCACTGCCTGAGACGATTCTAGTTGTTTTAGAGACATACAAACAGTACCCTGGTTTATGGACTGATGGTGGTGTGCAGTGCTCAATTACAGAATGAATATTTGGGAAACACTGGAATGAGCATTTGCCTGGCAGAGTTTCTCGTTGGCATGACAGGCCTGCACAATTCTAGGGAAACACTGAATTTCAAAGAGGATGTGTTCATGCTATTTGGTCTCTGAATCTTTAAATGAGCCACCCACTTGCAGCTGTGTTTCTGATGAGTACATGATGATAAGCCTGGCATCCACTGTGTTAGACATGAATGTGGTTGATTAAAGGATTCATTAAAACAATTTTTTCTTTAGTCATGATAGTTCTGGTTGTTTTAATATTAGTAGTGTTGATGAGAGTTGAACTTCAACTTGTGGAAAGTTCAAGTTGTGGTGTGTTTGCAAAATAATGTTCCCACACATGTTTCTGTGAGGTTTTGGCAGTTGTCTTTCTCTTCTGTAGTATTCTGTTACAATACAGTTTTTTTCATGCATAGCACTGTGCACAGTATTTTACAGGTCATACATGGTGGAAAGAAGGGCACTTGGATTTTGTTTCAAATTCTTATAAATTGCAATAGGTGCATTGTAGTTGAAAATAGGGCTGCAACTCATGATTATTAGTTTCACAATCAATTCACCTGTTGATTGTTTTCTTGATAATCGTTTAGTCTATAATATATTAAAAAACTGGGAAAAGTTTCCGTTCGTGTTTCTAAGTCCAAGGGGAAATCTTTAGATTTTTCTGTCCAACCCAAATTTATTCAGTTTATAATGATATAAAACACGTAAAACAGCAAACCTCACGTTGTAGAGACTACCGCCAGATAATTTGGGCTTTTTTTTCTCCTTAAAAAATCACTCAAAACTGTTTCGTTTTGATTAATTGTTTAAACAATTAATCGATTGTCAAAACAGTTGCAGATTAATTTTGTGTCAATCAACTAATCGATTAAATGACTAATCATTGCAGCTCTTGTTAAAGGCTCACAAGGTTTATCCAGATAATATCAACATCTGTGGACTCACGATACAATATTATCACGATACTTAGGTCACGATACCATATTATTGCAGTATGCTGAGTATTGCAATATAATATATAAAGCAATTGATTTTATTATTCCAGTACCAAAAGTTGTATTAAAATGTGTATTTACAAAAATTAATAATGTATATAATAGGAGATTGATACTTGGCATCCGTGTATTGCCAATAATATCGCAATACTATGCTGTATCAATTTACCTCCCACCACCTCTAGTAAGATTTATTCCTGTTGCTGATTCTGTATCGCTCCTTTTTGCCACAAGGTCCTATTTGTTTGTGTGTTTGCACATGTGAGTGTGTTTTATTGGCCAGCCATGTTATTACTTGTAAATAATTAATAGAGCAGTGAGAGGGGATTCTCTGGAGTATTGATCTCTCACTATCTCAGCCCAAACATTGTTGTCTGTCTGTCTGGATGTAGCGAGGTGCAGACTCTCCCTGGGGGACAGGGGTCACACACTGTGTTCGCTGTTGCATTCACTAGCAACTGTGGAGTCAGGACTGTGGGATATAATTTCCACACCATATACTGCACTGTTTATGGGATTTATGTCCTGTTGATCAGCGGACCCTGAGACATATACTCCAGCGAATTGCTAACAGATGCAGAGATTTGCAGATTGAAATGTCAGGATGATTTAAAGGCTGTTATAATGGGCTGTAAAAATGAAAATTGTAGGCTACATTCACAATGATTTTTGCAGTCTTAGAAATGCTCTTTACTAGGGGTGTTACTGTATCCAAAATGTGGGGTCATGGTATGTTTTCAGTACATCAGGGAAAACAACCACAAAAAAATTAAACAGGGGCTCATTGGTCATAATTCTTGTTGTTACAGGCACAGCAGACTGTTTAAAATGCACATGTGAAGGCATGTTGTAGTGGGGCTCAAGCATTTTTGACCATATGGTTCTATTAATTATTTTCTATGATTGAGTTAGATCAAATGTACGCAGCGATAAATACTTCATAGTGTTAGTTATTGCTTTGGTATGGTCTGAATCTGCAGGGTCTGAATCTGCAGGGAGGCTGCCTGAACGCTGCGGGGAGAAGGGTTTGCCTTTCAGTCTGTTTTTGTCTCGTTCTAATTGAGACATTCATGTGATGCCATCGTACATGAAACGCCAGCAGGTTGGGGGCAGGGACATCTTTTACATGCCTTTCATTTGGCAGGAGGCAGAAAATACATATTATGCTATGTCACAGTCTTTATTATGAACACTATTTGCTTCCCTCCCTAAATGGGTTCTGTTAGATTGTCCGTTTATTGTTTCTCATTTTTCTGTCATCCTGTTAATACGCTGATAAACCTAAATTATAACACCTAATTCATTATGGTAACAATGAAAGGTTTTTAAAAAGGTGGGAAATAGTTAGGGTTACAATTCTTTACCTGTTTCGTACACGCAGTGTTTGCCTTTTTATAGGCTTTAGCTCAGACTTGACACCCCACAGAGGGCGTCTGGCTCTCCCTCCTCACGTTTACATTCACCCACCCGCTTCCATATTTGGTCCTGCTCCCAAACTGCTGGCGAGATTAAACCCATGATTACCTGTGCTCCCCCTCACAACGGGAGATGCTTTCTGCCTGGAGGAAGGAAAGGGAGACTCATTTTGTTGACCCACTGAATGTCAACAAAGGTCACTTAGACCTTTCATTACTGAAGTGCCTCTGCCAGATGCACATTTATTGAATGTGACTAGTAAAGGTTTGCTGTGGATCACTGTAATAGTGTCTAGACATTTGAATGGTGCACGATTGTAGTCAGAGACTCATTTACTGTACCCTTAGCTGTCCAAGACTGTGCGTGTGCTTTATTAATGTCTCTGTCATCTGGGAATTACCTTCCAAGCCTGGTCCCATGTTCCTCTGGATATATTTAATATACAGTAACTGCTTCATGGGAGAGCCAACTTCTAAATCATGATATCACATCTTTATAGAGAGATACACTGTGTTTTTAAGGTTGACATATTTCCTTTATTTCGATTGTTGCCTTTAAAAGAGATGCTACCTTACTTGATGTACTAAAGTGTAATGTAGTTTTAAGTGTTAACTCCTGGTGTCAGTGACAGTTGGATCAATATTTTGAAACATTGCCAACAGAGAGAACAAGCATTCAATCCCTCAACCAGCTGTGAACTCCTGAGTAGGTCAGAATTAAAAGTCTGAACATGAGTGATCACATTAAAGTAAGTATGTAAGAAACATGTTGGCAGTACTGGTGAAATAGGAACGGGAATTCCCAGTGTTCGCTAAGAATTTGCCTCTATGCTGGAAACATCCGGGGGAATTTTCCAGCTCTTTATCAGTGAGCTCGTGGTGACGGGATGCTGGCTGAGGAAAACTGCAGTGATGACTGTGACAGACTAAGAGGAGTGATTTTTTGGCAACATCAAGAAGGTCCTTCAGGGGCCGGTTGAATGCATTTTTTCTCAATTAATCTTATGCACTTCCATTTCGGTCTAAGTGCATTGTAGTTTGTGGAGGTCGGTCCAATCTGTGAAATGGTGCGTCCATATTTGACATTTGCTCACTTTGATTTTTACCAAAGCTTCAGTTATTGATAAGAGGACTGGTTCTTTTAATTTGTTTAGTAGCAATCTGGCTCCTGTCTGATTTATTTGGTTCACCTCCACCCCTCACCAGCCAGCTGGGGGATGTGCATGAGCGCCGAGTTATTAATATAAGCTCTCTCAGCTTTTGTATAGTAATAAATACATGAATAAACCACTGTAATTAATGCCACAATCATATAAACACAAGCAGACTGCACTAATGTACCTTTCAGTGTCTCAAGACTGAATTGGTTACCCACCCAGCAGTTAACAGCTCATTTGGCTGCTGAAGTAGAGTCTATCAGAGATTCTTTGAGTCAGAAGTTTAACCCCAGCTACACTTTTGATCCACTACACAGATTCTTAATACTTAAACGCCAATTTAAGCATCTCTTGGCCATGTTCAGACTGCCAGCTGAATCAGATTTTGCAAATCAGATTCAAACCACATTTGTAGGTTCATTTGAATTGCGGTTACAGTCGGTTTTCCACAGATTGCACTTCAGTCCGGATGCTCTGGCTGCTCTTATCAGATATTGAAGTGTCTTTTGCGTCACTTGCAAAGCAACACAAAACAACGTCAAATCCAGATTGACAGAAGCGCCGAGCAAAACTGCTGCTAGCAGAGTGCAATGGAGGACAACAGGCTGTGAACAGTAGCTGAAATAAATTGTCTGTGATTGTGTCAAGGGCTAAATGATGGACCTCCATTTCTAATACTTCCATGTTGGAAAGCCACGTCATCAATGTAGCTACGTAGCTACTGACGTGTGAGTTGTTACCAGGGCAACCCACACAGATAGCTTAAATATTGTTTGAAAGTTTGTGTTCTGGGAGAGATCAATATTTACAGTGTGAGTCAAGGGGTGACTTAATATTACATTGTGGGGCATAAGCAAAGCAGTGCTGTGTATAGGAGGATTATTAAAGCCAAACATTTCCCCTTTTCTCTTTTAAGATATGGTTTTAAATGTTAACACAGATTTACTACTTCTTTGCCTGTTGTGCGAGGCCACAAATTAAATTGTTGCTATGTGATAGCAGAAGGGTCATATGCATATGCAATTTTCTTTGACATGATTAAGGGTTATATTCCTTTGAAGCAGACAGGGTTGAACCTGTGGAGGGTCGGTGGGAAACAAATCATCTCCACTACATTCTGTCTCCCCGCTTTCCATTTTCTGCTGACACGGCACTAAATGGAATAATCCGGCGACCCCTCCTTCTGTTCATCTTTTGACTTTTAAAAAGACCAGATGTTCTCTGCATG